>JAFJYJ010000083.1:0-1200000 GCA_019022615.1 Acacia melanoxylon
ATTTGTAACCATCGAAAGCAATTCAAGTTCTTTTCATTTCTGAGCTTTCTACCTAAGGTTAAATTCTTTACAAAGTTCTGTAGTCCTTTGTGTTGCTATACTTGTGAGGGATCAGTTGAGTTAGCAAGATCAAGCAAGGCTGACACGATTTTGGGTGGTTTTGCTAAGACCATAACAATGTGGTATTAGAGCTTTGGTTCGAAGCTTTGAGCGTGGTTCGTGGGAACCATTGTGTAGGCAAGTATGATGAGTATGGTAGGAGGACATTGTGATTCTTTGGAAGAAAGGGGTAGGGAGACTAAACCTCCTCATCAACCAAAAGAAGTCTCGAGGCACAAGTAAGTCTCGAAACCACGGATGTAGCCACCTTGATGGTAAAGTTGAGGCTTTGGAGGCCTTGCGGGGGAGGTGGTTACTAGGGTGGACAAGGTGGAAAGTGACTTTGCGACACTTGAAACTGCACCTAGACCAATTAGACAATGTGAGGGTCGGATATTGATTCGCACCTTAATGTCGAGAGGAGCGAGCCAAGTCCATAGGCGAGTCGAGGCAAGAGTAATGGATGCCATTACCAACCATGAAAGGAACAACTTCTCTTAAGGCTTCCTTGGAAGTCAAGCCAACACTCCGTTGGTAGTTGTTACCAATGGAGCAAAGGAGGTGAGGCTGAACCTCCTTAAGGCTGGACCTCCCAAGTCGAAGGAATTTAAAGGTGTACGTGATGCCAAGGAGGTCGAGAACTTCTTGTGGCAAATAGAGCGGTACACCCGAGAGCATGAACTTATTACGACATGGACAGAGTACCTTTTACTTCCTTATACCTTATGGATAATGCTATGTTATGGTAGTGTAGGAAGCATGCAGATATAGAAAAAAGCCTTTGCACTATTACAACATGGGAAGATTTTAAGAAAGAGTTAAAGGAGTAGTTTTATCTTGAGAATATGGTCTATGAGGCTTGAAAGAAGTTGAAGGAACTTAAACACAAGACCACAATTGCCAACTAGGTAAGGGACTTCGCCACCCTCATATTGCAAATCCTCAACCTAACGGTGAAGAAACATTGTTCTACTTCATAGACGGTCTTCAAAAGTGGGCCAAACACTTGGCTTCAATGGCGTGGTGTGACGAATGTGGATGAAGCTATTGCTATCGCCAAAAGCCTTATCGAGTATCAAAGGGAGAAAAAGGTGAGTCTTCCAAGCCTATGTCTTCTAAACTTAATCAAGGAAAAGGTGGGGAGACAAGGGAGACCACACGGAGGAGCTAGCAAATCCTTCCATAAGAGTCAATATGAGGAGAAGAAAGAAGAATAAGAACTATACAATAAGTTTGCTTCATGTGCAAAGGGCCCATCCTATGAGGCATGATTGTCTCGCTCGGTACCTTGTATGGCAATTGTTAAAGGGCAAGATGTACCCGACGAGAAGGACCTGAGTTCACAAATAGGATCTCTCGAGACTTTTGAATGCTTTAAAGGCTAAACCCCATGCAACTTTTGCTCCAGAAATGGTAATTTCAGTGTATGTGGAAGCAAAACTAAGCGGGAAGCCCGAAGGTGATGGTGGACACAGGGCAACCCATGACGTCATTTACTCCAGATGAGGCTAAGCAAGTTGGCCTCTCGGTTACTCAACCACGAGGAGGATAGTTGAAGGCGTAAACGCCCCCCTGACCCACAATGGCGTAGTAAGTGGAGTAGAGCTATGCCTTGACACATGGAAAGGGACCATGGATGCATCATTAGCCCCATGAATGATTTTGATGTGGTATTTGGGATGGACTTTTGAGCAATTCAAGAATGAACGAGTGGGGAAAGGGCTTACCAGTGGAAGAAACATGATTAACTTATGCAAAGAAGTGTGATAAAGATTGATCGCTTGAACTAAAGCTAACAACTTGGATATTGGTCAAGGGTGAAGTTGTATGCTTGATTCTCAACCTTACTAAGCATAAGAGGACTTTTACCGATGGCATTAACGAGTTAGAAGCAACAATAACATTTACGGAAGCATTTATAAATTTAAAACCAAGGGAAAATCCATGTTTCCTATAGCGAGAGTAGCCTCGGTATACTTATACTTCCCACAATAAGTACATTGTTGGCCTGAGTTATCAAAACTAGGCTTAAGGCCCATTAACAAAACTAGGTCGGGAAGAGGAAGTTTTATTGAACAAAGTGGTAATTTTCGAAATCCCGAAAACCTAGCTCTCTCTCTCTCTCGCTCTCACTCTTGTTGTATAACAAAAGAAACCACTCTTAATATTTGGTAAGGGTTCAATTAACATAATCGAGATTTCATGACACAAACCTTGATCTCAATCCTTTCGGAAAATGAATGACATAATCTTGATCTATGTGCCTCATATGAAGCTCGGCAATACCACAACGACAACGAGGATCGCGTGTACACAAAATCACGGGATGAAGAATCAAAAATTCATAAGAGGTTTTAACCTCTGTAAAAGTAATCACTTACGAGAAAGGTTGCCTTGTTTTCAGAGCCTTGTATCTCCTCTTACGGATCCTTGAGGCGAAAGACATCATTATGAGAGAATCGATCTTGCAAATCTTGCCGGACATCAAGCTCGATCAATCCAAAGAATACTACGAGCAAGCGTAGGAGATAAGGATCGGAGTAATCCATGAGAACCATCATATTACACGTTCTCAAGTGGATAAAGAGGATCGGTGCTTAGAAGAAGAAGAGGAATGATCAATGAATATGTTCTTGTTTTTAGACATGAGCGCCATCTTCGCTAGCTAACGCGTAGGAGTGATAATTTGGACACGATAATGCGGAGAGCACGAGAATCAACGAAGGATTCTCATTCGGATGCAAGTAAAAAGGATTAAGCGTTTTGAATGGAATCGGACAAATTGTGGGATGAAGCCATGACCAAGATTACTAGTGAGTGAAACGAGGAAGTAACATGTTCAGACATGGTTAATCAAAGAAATCTGAAGGTAGATTGAAGGAAGAATTAGGTGAAATGGAGATTAGGGTTCACACGGCTGAGAAAAGTGAGAACCTGAGAAATGACAAAATTGCGGAAGTGTTGAGGGAAGAGAGAGATAGAGAGAAATCACGGAAAAGGTACAGGTGTATAGAAAAAAATCCAGAGATAGTCAATGACTCATAGCTCTGGTACCATAGTGTGAAAGCAAGAATAGGAAAATCTGACTGTATTGAATTGAGTAATAAAGAGTATGTACAGATCTATTTATAGACAACATGGACAAATAAATTCATAATTATTGCTTCTAACTAATTCCCTAAAGTGCTTAAATTAGAAACTAATTACTAAAAAAAAATAGAAGCTAATTACAACAGAACTAAAATACAAAACAGAAGTAAAATATCCTCTAATATTAATTGTTCAAAATGGTAATGAATAAAGTCCTTTTTTCCTACTCCATATTTCTCTTCTTTTGTGAAGGTGATTTACTAGAAAATGATTTTTCATTACGAGGACCAAAAAGAGGCGTGGATGGTCAGTTTTCAATTCCCTGGAGGGGGATTTGTTTTCAGCCGACAGAACCTAAAAACAAAAAAACATTTAAACAAATGCCCTTTCCTAGTTTTGTTTTTTTATCATTTCATGACTCTGGTTTATTTTCAAGTTGAAGATCACGGTTTTGTACAAAAATAAAAAACAAAACCGATAAGAACAAAAAAAAAATAGTAAATGGAAGAAATTACACAAAGCGCGAGCCTTTATATATTCGAAAAATGAGGCTCATTATGACCACGCCAAATCACCATTTTTCTCTGCTTCCTTCTAACTCATCAAAAAATACCTTTGTGCCATAGCCATGGATCCCTACAAAGTATCTACCATCAAGCGCCTTCAATTCTCCTTTCTGGACTACCAATTCGGTGCTCCAGTTTGGAACAACAATTCATCATTAACGGTTGGATCTAGGGTCCGATTCTCCTAGAGGATTACCAATTGGTGGAGAAGATTGCAAATTTTGATAGGGAGCGAATCCCAGAACGTGTTGTCCATGCTAGGGGAGCGAGTGCAAAGGGTTTCTTTGAAGTCACGCATGATATTTCTCACCTGACATGTGCAGATTTCCTTCGAGCCCCTGGAGTTGAGACACCTGTCATTGTTCGTTTCTCAACTGTTATCCATGGAGCGGTAGCCCAGAAACTCTAAGAGATCCCTCGAGGTTTTGCTGTGAAATTTTACACCAAAGAGGGTAACTTTGATCTAGTGGGAAAACAACTTTTTCCAGTCTTCTTCGTCCGTGACGGAATGAAGTTTCTGATATGGTCCACGCTCTTAAACCCAACCCAAGTCATCTCCAGGAGAACTGGAGGATCCTTGACTTCTTCTCCCATCATCCAGAAAGTCTTCACATGTTTACCTTCTTATTTGATGACGTGGGTGTCCCACAAGATTACAGGCATATGGAAGGTTCTGGTGTTAACACATATATTTTGATCAACAAGGATGGGAAAGCACATTATGTGAAGTTTCACTGGAAACCTACATGCGGTGTCAAGTGTCTATTGGAGGAAGAGGCCATTAGAGTTGGAGGATCCAACCACAGTCATGCAACTCAAGATCTTTATGATTCAATTGCAGCTGGAAACCATCCTGAGTGGAAAACATCCAGACAATTGATCCTGACTATGGAAGGACAGCTTTGACTTTGACCCACTCGATGTGACTAAGACTTGGCCGGAGGACATTTTGCCCCTACAGCCAGTTGGTCGCTTGGTCTTGGATAAGAACATTGATAACTTCTTTGCTGAGAATGAGCAGCTTGCATTTTGCCCTGCTATAGTGGTACCTGGCATATACTATTCAGATGATAAGTTGCGACGCATTTTCTCCTATGTGATGCTCAGCGGCACAGGCTTGGACCGAACTATCTGCAACTTCCTGTAAATGCTCCCAAGTCTGCTCATCACAACAATCACCATGAGGGTTTCCAGAATTTCTTGCATAGGGATGAGGAGAGTCAATTACTTCCCATCAAGGTTTGACCCCGTTCGTCATGCAGAAGTGTTCCCAATTCCTCATGCTATTAGCGCAGGAAAGCGTGAGGAGGAGCATAATTGAGAGAGAACAACTTCAAGCAACCTGGGGAAAGATATCGATCATGGGAACCTGAGAGGCAAGATAGATTTGTCCGCAGATGGGCTGGAGCTTTATCAGAGCCACGCGTCACCGATGAGATCCGTAGCATCTGGATATCATACTGGTCTCAGGACGGCTCTCTCGGTCAAAAGATAGCATCTCATTTGAATTTGGAGCCAAACGTGTGAGTCTGATCCAACGCCCAACATTTATGAAGAATACGTGCACCTCTTGCGAGGTCATTTGAAGGGTTCAAGCATCAACCCCTTTATTGTAATAATACTATGCAGTAATATTTGGTGTGCATTAAACTAATATGACGATGTAATATGTCCTTATGTGTGAATTAACTCTATTTCGTTTACAGTGCTTTTCATTTAGCTGCAAAAAATTGAAAAGGTGAAGGAAAAACATGAAGAACACAAAAAAATAAAAATAAAAATAGGAAGGATATTAGATGGATTATTGTAATATTGGTGTGTGTACATAATATGACGACGTGATAAATTATTCTTTCGTGCCGACTCTGTTCATTTATATTGCTTTTGATTTAGTTGGGGGAAAAAATCAAAAAATACAAGATGAATACAAAAAAGAAAAAAGAAAATACACGTAGGAAGGATATTAGCTAGAATGATTATTGAAATACTATTTTTGTAATATATTGGTGTGTATAAAAATAATATGACGGTGTAATAAACTGGTCATATGCTTTTTTTAAAAAAAAAATCTAGAGCTTCTCATTACTGATAATCAAGGCTAATACAGAAGGGAGGGCATAGCGTGCCAGAAACAAACTAAAGACGATAGACCGAAATGACAAAGGGCAATAATTAAAGAGACATCAGAGAAATACGTCAAAAACAAATACAAAGACAGACTCTCACTACTAAACAAATATCAGAGTAACTTTGATCACCCTGGATCGTTAGGCCTAGGCAGAGCGACTGTCCGAGTAGACATTTCCTTAGTGTTCTCCGCGTCGTTCTCCAGTATAGAAAGCAAAGGGGGTACAAGAGGCATTCCTACCACTATTGGCACACCCCCTTATTAGTAGATGCAGCGAGGAAGTTCGCTGCTTTGTTCCCTGGCGAGGTGAACTGGATCAAAAAACTGGCCTCTGACTGGAGCACACTGAGGATGTCAACAAGTATTCCGCAAGATTGCCACTCACCGAGATCCGGTTGATTCTTTTCTAGGCATCGTATGAGTAGTTGACAATCTGTTTCGAAGATGATATTCTTGTTCCCCAGATCTTGACTCAACATCAGTGCTCTTTTCAATGCTAATGCCTCCATCATGAACGCCGGGATGGATTTAATCTTATCCACAAAAGCCCACCGCAAATTTCTCGATGGTCTCAACAGATAATGCCAAGTGCAGTAGAGGACGCCGGATGCTGGTAAGCCCCATCAATTTTAACTTTGAGGACATTTTCTGGGAGGCCACCCAGCTAGCAGTGGGTTTCGTTATTGTATAAGTCTCATCGGGCTCATTGAGGGGATTGCACGCCGCCCAGTGATTCATTAACGACAAGGAAGCCCGTTCTATCACCCCAGCTGGGTCAGGTAGAATATCATTAAATACCTTCTCATTGTGTCCTTTCCATATGTACTAGAGCAGCCAGCTGATATTTGCAATATCAAAATCAAAAAACGGACACAGCGGGCTCATGAGTTCACACCACCAACCTCGAAAACTGCAGATGTTTTCTAAATTGACCTTGAAGGATAATCTACTGCCAAACCAGACACACCATACCCACTTGCATGTAAAGAACAAGTGCTCAGTAGTTTCATCCTCTGACTGGCAAATAGGACATATGGTCGTGCTCCCTCTTCTTCGGTGCAGAGTGCGAGTTAGTAGCTAGCGTTTGGAGAGAGAACGCCATACGAAGTTGATTACCCTTGGGATGGTCTTGATTTTCCATGTTTTTTTCAAATATCCTGGGGAATCTGAGACGAGGTGCTGGCGGACTGGTTGCCTCCATTGGGGTGGCTTTGTGAGATTATAGCCTAGTTTGATCGAGTAGGCACCAGATATGGAGGCAGACCATCTCAGTCTATCAGCGATAGGGATCCGAGGAATTGGAATAGTGGTGATGGCTTCGCTGGACCTGTCATCAATTTTGTGCTGGATGGAGATATCCCAGCGCCTTGCTCCGACGATAAAAGAGTGGCCACTAATGTATTTGACTTCTTAAGGGCCTCATCCTCAGTTATTAATCTGCGAGAGGGTAGAGAGGGACCACTAGTCTGCCATATTCGGATTGACTCCCATTTCCTACTTGCCAACATAGGTCATCTTTAATGAAGTCTCTTCCTTCTAAAATACTTGACCAACACCAAGATGCCTCTATGCCTTTTTTTTGCATTAAGAAAAGGAACTATTAGGGAAGTAGAGCCCTTTAAGTACTTTTACCACAGGTCATTAGGAGCTTGAGTTAATCTCCATGTTGTCTTTACTAGTAGGCACTGTTGAATTTAGTGAAATCACGGAAACCCATGTCTCCTTCATTTTTAGGCTTTGGGAGCTTATTCCAAGCCACCCAATGCGTTTTTGTTTTGTCCTTCCCACCAGGAAATTTTGTTATTGAAGTTCTTTGCATGTTTTGACCGGGAATTTAAAGCACAAGCCATTGGGAAAATTGGAATTGCATTAATGATGGCCTTGATCATGACTTCTCGCCTACGAATGATAAATGTTTGTGGTTCCATCCCATAACCTTCTTTGCTTACTTTCTCACGGACATATGCAAGGGCTTGGTGCTTGGTTTTCCCAAACACTCGGTGTATCCCAAATATTTACCTTGGTCCGTGCTCTCCCAATCGCCTAGAATATTCTGAGATGTTGAGCCTTAGAGTAGCGGGGTATTGTCTCGAGAACACAATACTAGAATTCTCCAAGTTTGCTAATTGTCGAAGCGTGCAATATCTTTGAAGGATCCCTGCTAAGGGCTGACGAGTTCTAGACTTATTTCATAAAAAACAAAGCATCATCTGCGAAGAAAATATCGATAATAAAAGGCGTGTTACCGAGATTAATCCTACTGGCGCACCTGGATCACGAGTTATTAATCATGCGAAAGGGCTTCAAGATAAGAATGAAAAGGTAGGGTGATAGAGGGTCCCCGAAGGCCCTCAAAACTTGATTGTGCTATTTTTTCACTTGCAATGCAAAGGTTAAGGTGAAAAACCCGATTCCACACAAATCATGATAAGATTAACCCATCGTTGGGAAAAGCCAAACTTTAGCAAAACATTTCTCAAAAAATCCCATCACCCTATCATATGTCTTACTCATGTCCATTTTTTAATTCGTCATACCTACAATTTCCTTCGCCCTTAAATAATGATACACTTCATGGCTATGACAATATTATCTTGAATTAACCGACCGGAACGAAAGCGCCCTGGTTTGATGAAATGCATTTATCAAGGAAGATTTTCATCTCGATTGGCCAATACTTTTGAAATAATTTTGTAAGAGAAATTGCGGTCAATGGGACGAAAGTGAAAGCGTTCTGGTTTTTCAACCTTTGGGATTAGAGTAATGTTTGTACCATTTATATTTTCGATTGGCAGTCCCAATTCAAAAAAAATCCTTAACCATTTTAGTGTGATATCCTACCATTTTAGAATTTACCTAAGAAGTCGTCCGAGCCGGAAGCTTTAGAGCCTCCCAATACAAAGGCTGCACGTGACTTCCTCACACGCGGATTATTAGTAATAAGAGTTCATTGGTGGCATCATCAATCTTTTGACCATGCTGGGTTTATAGCCAACTCTATTTGTCGCGACCACGAAGGAGAGAGAGGTTAGTGAAAAATTCGGTAAACAACTTGTTGATCTTGCCTTGGTCCCCGGTCCATACTCCGTATTACGTCTTTGATGCTCCAAGATTGAATTTTTTCCTTCTTCTAATGAGAGTAGATAGATGGAAAAAAATTGAATTTTATCTCCGACCGGAGCCATGATATCGCAGCGATTGTTGCCACCAATAGTTTTCCTCCTGTCTCCCGGTTCCTCAATACTTCTTAGGAGTTACTTCTTCCCATTTACTTTTCCCAATTTTGATACCCACAGCAGTATGAGGCTAGGCAGGATTTTAATGTTTCAATCTTCTTTTTCCGGTTAGGGAAGCTCGTTTTACTCCATTTAATGAGAAATTTTAATGATTTTTAATGAGTGAACATAAAATAAATGACTATCCCGTTAAAGTGTCTACTTCCCACTATCACTCACCACCACAAAAAATCATTATGGCAGTCCAATAATCCTTAAACTTGAAAGGTCTTATTTTATTCATTGAAAGTTGGTTTAAGTTAACAAACAAAAGATGGTGGCCGGATCCCAACGGATCAATATGAAAAACATGAGCAAAGGAAAACGATGTGAAAGAATCATTTCTCCCATAGCACGATCGATCCTTTCTTTGATAGTGGCATCGCCGTGTCTCGGATTTTAAGGTGAACCCATGAACCATGAAATCCCAAGTCTATGAGTGAGCAATCGAGATGAGCTTCTAGTAATTAAAATTTTCTACGATAGGTCGTGGATTTCCCCCTTGCTTTCTTGATTACATGTGATGTCGTTGAAATCCCCCAAGCATAACCAACTTTCGATCTAGATTGAGCAAAGTGGACAATATTCTCATAAACAGTGGTAGGCATTTTTCATCCCAGGTGGGCCATAAACAAAGGAGATATACTAGGGAAACTCAATTGAGGGTGGGAAATAGATGATGAATAACATTCTTGGAGGAGGAAGAATGTTAACAGTGGTATCTTTTTTCCCGAATAATGCAAAGCGCGCACTCCTCCCATTGGGGTCCAATCCATTCTTTTCTTTCTCAAAGCCACATTTCTTCCTGATCTTCGCTTGACATATACCCGTTTCTTCCTAGTCTCCATGATGAAGACAACGTGGGGTTTTTCTTTTCACGTTTCCTTTAGAATTTAACTTCAGAGGGAACCTAACACGCAACCGTTCAAACTAGAAGACTCATGGCTGCCGATGGTTTGCTTGATGGCAGCTATACAACGTGCTCAGATTTTCCAGTCAAGGGGTATCCTTGCTTATAGGCATTACACGGATCCACAGGACGCTTCATGTTGAGGCATAGATGGGTGGAAGGACTTCAGCTCATATGTTTTATTGTTATTTCTCTTTCCCACGAATTGAATTTTTTAGCTTTGGAATTCGCACAGCGTGTTCACCAATGTGTCAAGAATCTTGCTTGTGTTATTTCAAGACCTGCAGTGCGGGTTCTAGAAAGGAGGCACCTTTTGTATGGAGTAGGGTTCTTTTCTATCTTTAGATAATCCGATGCCTTTTAGTTGGATTCCTATTCAATCAAGTGGCCGTAAGGAGTGGGGATAGATTAGCGTTAGAATTAATTATGGCCTTAGTCCTTTGCCTCGGTCGCGGGGAATTCCACCACATAACAAGATTGCTTGATCGAAGGCGAAGATTCCGGCGGTGGCAGAAATCATGGGAGTCGAATCTTGCGGATCTTTGAGAATGATTAGGAATAAAACTTGCCTCCGCTGATTTGTTAGGGGGACAGTTGGCAAGGTGATTGCGGGGGCTGGTTTGTGGGGCCGGGAGTTGAGGCATCTATGATCGTTGACTCTAAATTATTATCGCTGAAAATGCCTCCATAATAACTTTTTGACCGTTGTCACCCTACTGTATTGTAAAAATCAGGCAAACTGGTACCCAAATCATACGAATAATTTCCTTATCTTTATCCATCTTGGAAAACAGGAAGTCTTTGAGGTGGGGGTATTATATCATTGGGGCCGAGATTGGAGGAACTTTCATGATCCTAGGCTCGGTGTGGTTGCAGCACCATTATTGTATCATTAAATGTGACAGGGAACATTGATTGAGGGTAAAACGTGGAGGTGCACACGGCCGCATTTACCGCCCCATCATCGTTATTTCCATTTTACAACAAACGTTAGTTGTCAGCCCGCCATACGATTGCCCGGCCGCCGCCGTGATTTATCCGAGGAAAACACCGACTCATCGAGTTCCGATCGTGATCCACCAAATCCTCCTTCATAGTCTTAACATGGGTTATGCCACCTGACCATTTGCCATACAGCGCCTCGGTTGCCTCTGCATCCAGCACTTTCTAGCTTGAACTTACAATTTCTTGCATCATGCCCAATGCGTCCATGATCATAGCAATAGTTTTGTAGGCGTTTATCACCACCATACCGGAGATCATCTCTCTTTGGACGCAAGGACTCGGAAGCCAGTGACTAGGGGTTCCGAATGTTGACGATAACTCTAGTTCGGATAAAGGTTCGGGATAGTTTGTTACGCCATGCAGTGATTCATACATCACCAATTTTCCCACCGTATTCCCAAAGATAATAGCATTCTCATCACGGTAAAGGCTACATGGGGAAGGCCATGAAATTGTATCAGAAATGACACCAATCAAAATCCACTCATTCAAGCCATTTGTTGGATGTTTATTCTGGTGCTACTCATGCCTTTCTCCATGGGTTGGGAAGAAAGTGATATCAAGATTTGTTGAGTGCGCAAACAATAAGAACCGGACTACAACTACGATTAGAAAAGAGACACGAGTCAGGGAAGGTTCTCTCCTTTGGAGGAGAGGAGGATAGCTCCGAAAGGGGAGGGTACTCTCGCGGGAGGAGAAAAGTGTTAGATATCATCCAATATAAACTGGTCATATGCAATAACTCATATGTGCCAACTCTAATTTATTGTGCTTTCATTTAGTTGAAAAAAGACTTAAAAGATCAAGACCACAAAAAAATAGTAGGAAGGATATTAGAATATTTAAGTACCATATAAAATGATTGATGATGAATTAAATGCATATAATGTTCGGAAAAATCTATCAATTGGCTTAACTAAGCTATTTTGATATAAGTCGAACCTTACATTTATATATAATTAATTCGAGTTTAGCAGTTTTTACATTGGCTTGTTTATATTGAAAATAAGGTGTGTTGACAGATTTTTTTCTCCAATATATAGTTATTACTCTCTGGTCCTTAGTATAGGACTTAATCGGGCAATTTATTTTAGTATTTATTATAAGACTTATTTCTTATATCTCAACTTTCCCCAAATTGCTTAGTGATATACTATCGATAAGAGAGAGGTAGGGAATTAAAAACTTGATTAGGGTATTTTTGGAAAAATATGTCATATTTATTATAATTAACTAACTTAAATAACGTCATTAATATAATCATATTAGGTAAATAAATCTTATATTAAGAATAGAATAATACATTTAGAAAGGTTTGTTTTTATTTAGTGGATATTAGAGAAGAAGCTACTAGTAGTGGACTCGTTTCATTCATGTTGAAAATTCTTTTTGATTAGAAGCGCACCAAGAGACTCGGGTACACTTTAAACCTTCTTAATTCTTAAAAATGAAAGTGAAAGAAATCAACTTCAAAAAGGAAAGTAGAGAGGCAAGAGGGAGAGCAATAGATGCACCAGGCTTCATATTGTAATTGTAAAATTACGACAAATTCAAAATATACTGACAGGCATTCTCTTCCCATTTACTAACTACTACACGTCAGCGTGTGCTAAACAGGGCATTAGAACTAAACAACATTCACCATTAAATTCTAAGAATTGATAGAGTAAATATTCTCATAATCCCGTGAATTAACAACTAAATGAGGAAGCACACTAATATCGTAGATGCATGGGACAAGCTCATTGACTGGATGGACACACTATTAAATTTACGAAATCAATCTATGTTCTATTTACATTCCATAAGATTATGTTCCCAACTGTACCTTATTTTGAGGCCTTATAGGTTTATGCAATAGGATATCTAAAACATAAAGATTATTTTATGAACACTGCATAACAGCAAGGCTACAGTAGCAACAAGCAATAATGGATTGACTGATGTTCCCAGGAATTATTTGGTAACAAGAACCTGGATATGAGAGTGGGGAATTCATGGACTCAGAATAATAAGGATCTTCAGCTAGCTTAGAAACAATTAACTCAAGCGCACACATTTGCATCCGTGAGTTCCAATCAGCGTCACTAGCCTATCATTCAATCCATGATAATTATTATCTTGGGGAGAGACCTTAATGCTAGCTTGAGAGTCTTCAATAAACGACCTGCTCAGAGTGGTCGCCGGCTATCGTCTTGGTAGCTGGTGACGGTGAGGTATCTGAGTTTTGGGGATCTGGTTCTGTTTTCCATTTTGCAGATCTGAGAGCCTGTTTGCGTGCTGTGTGCAGGCGGTTTCTTCCCATCGATTTTGCTAGCTGCTGTGGGAGCGTAGTTTTGTTTGTTTCTTCCTCCCTATCGCCGCTGTGTTTGTGTTTTCAGATTGTTGAGATCTGGTTTTTTTCTCGGTGCTGCGTCGTCGGAGTCGGCTGGTACTGCTCGTGCTTGCTGGTGAGGTTCCAGATCTGTTAGTGGGGTAGTGTATAACAATCTTTATTTTCTGGTGTTACTTGCTTTTCTGGTTATCTCTTCGTGCGATTTGTATGCCTCTGTTCTGGGTCGAATTACCTCTCTGGTAGCTTCCGCTGGTACTGTCGGCAATTTGTTTTGGTGCGAGTTCGGAGCTTTTATCGACCTCGTCTTCGGTGGATCTGAAGAAGAGGGTGGCTACTAGTGGGCCTGTGGAGATCAAATTTTCTGTCACTGATTATGAGCAGACCGGAAGGGGATGGTCGGACAGAAGGTGACGGGAGACCGAAAGATTGTGAGATGGGAGAGAATACTACAATAATGAAAGACCAGAACAACACTTCTGGAACCTCATTTCGGGACAAACTAATGAATCTGGGCAGAACGAATGTGGGCAAAAAGTGGAGAGATCGCCATTGCGATAGGGACTACACCATTGCCCATGATGGTGATGTTCCATCGAATTTTTCCAAGGAGGTTATGTGTGTTGATGAAGGCATGGAAAAGACCCTCGTCATCAAATTCGTCGAGATCCATTTACATATAGGGACCTAGTAAGTAAAACCCAATCCCCGGCAAACTAAAGGTTCTTATCGAGTTAGTGGATGTCAAAGGAATTTCTACTTTGCCACTTTTGATGGAAGAGGATTACACAAAGGTGCTTACGGTAGTGGATGATATTTGGGGCTTATCTTAGGTCAAAGCCATGGTCACCTGATTTTGACTCCATGTTCAACAAAAATCTCCAAGGTAGTGGTTTGGCTAAGGATTCCGGGACTTCCATTCAGATACTACCATAAGAGCACACTACGGGTGATTGGGGCTTACTTGGTGATGTTGTTAAAGTTGATTATATGACTGAACAGGGGGCGTGGGAAGTATGCTGGAATAGCGTGCTTATCGATTTATCGAAACTTCGCTTGTTCCAAGGATTAAGGTTGGTCAAATTTACGACTTTACGTGGAATATGAAGGCTTGCCCCTTATATTGTTTTGGAGTGTGGTAAATATGGTCACACTAAGGAGAAATGCAAAGCGGTATGCAAAGCAAGATAGTGGTCGAACGTAGTCATCAAGAAGCAACAAGACGGACACCACACAATCTGCCCACACTCACGAATAGCCCTATGTCCTTGGGCGATAAAGCGAATCTGGAAAAAGTCCGTCACCTATGGCTCATGGATGGCAATAACGATATCCGAAAGCAACCAAGCAAAGTATCTTTGAAAGAAGCACTGACACGGAGTCTCAAATAGTTAAGGGGATCTCGTTTCATCATTCTTAAGGATGAGGCTACGGAGGCAATTTCAACACAGTCCGAATGAAGGCCGATAGAAAGGGAATAATCCACAAATAGTAGATTTGACCACAAGTAACAAGACCAGCGAATGGAACCCAGAGAGAGACGATCAATCATGCTTTGGTAATGCTATTACTAAGCTGGAAATAATAACAAATCCAAAAGTGCTCTAAAGTGTCTCAGAATATAGAAGAAAGATACCGATGGATGGGACTCGAGATACATCAACCCAAGTCATTAGAGAATGAGGCCCCCGCGTCCCAACTTGCGCTCTACCGACCGGGCTAATATTTCAGGTGCACCTAGATATGAAACGAGCCAAGGAGCGAAGAAAGGAAAAGTGAGACCAGGGACTAAGCAATCCAATGAATCAATCTTTACAACATCGTTAAGGCTTTTAAAGCTATGGAGAGATGAATCGACTTTGGACGGTAGTAAACATCTTGTGGTAGAAATTCAACGCAACGAGACCCGCTCGAAGAGGCAAACTCAATGTTTATGGAAACTAACTGCGCGACGCATACCCACTTTACCGGCGCACGATGATTTGGGAAGAGGCAAGGAAAATAAGGTGCCCAAACCTCCGACCAAAGTCATGACGCATGGCATCAAACTACAATCTAGTATTAAACGAAACCTAAAAGTTCGAAAGAAGCCTTCAGGAGCGCATATCTCCAAGGATGCAATAGAGGTTCTCGTGAGCAAAACTTGATACCGAAGGAAGGTGGAGGTAATTCCGGTATGTTCCTCTGAACAAATTCAAAGCGAAGCGACACGATGATGACCCGTCGGGCGGGTATGGTTGTATCTAATCCTTAATGTCTTTATGATTACACAAATATTTGTTTGGAACTGCCGGGGAGCAGCTAGTAAAAGTTTTCTTAGGACCTTCATGACTTTCATGGCGGAGCATCATCCTGCCATGTTTAGTCGAACCTCGTATTTACGGAATGAAGGCCGACGGGTTTATTAGATATTCAGGTTTTGATTATTCATCGGGATTGAAGCAAGAGGTTTTCGGGTGGTATTTGGTCGTTGTGGAAGGATTATCTTAATGTCTCTATCGAACTATGCCACTCACAATTCATTCATTGCAAAATCATCACTTCAGGGACTACTAGACCTTTTCACTTCACAGCGGTTTATGGAAGTCCTAACAATACTATGAGAAAGGAGCTATGGCAATCTCTACAAGATATTGCGGGGATCGATCGACCCATGGCTTATAGCGGTGATTTTAATGCAATTCTTACTAGTGGGGATCGTTTGGAGGTTCCGAGGCGAGAGCCGTGGTTAATGAACTCTTTCGTACTTTTATTTTTAAGCGTAGATTGAATAGATCTTGGTTATTGTGGCCCTAAGTATACATGGAGATGGGGTACTTTACTCCAGCGCTTAGATCGCGCACTTGGCAACACTCATTGGATGGGCCTTCAGTCTGTGACGGTTGTGGCATCTCCCCAAACTCAGTTCTGATCATCGTCCGTTGTGCATACAGGTTGGTGGGCATGTAAGTCTTCCTCAACAGCATAAACCATTTAGGTATTTGGCAGCCTGGGCCACTTCTGAGTCTTTTGGAAAAGTAGTACAGGACAGTTGGTCTAGCAAAGAGCCCATTGTTGAAAATATCAAGAAATTCACGGATTCGGTCAAGATTTGGAATCGTGAGGTTTTGGAAGTATCAAGCAACGCAAGCGTAGAATCTTGGCACGGCTAGGTGGCATTCAAAAGCACGGGAGACTCGTCTATCTCGCTTCCTTTGGATCGATTGGAAGGCGAACTACGTAAGGAGTTTGAGCTAATATGTGAGCAAGAGAATTTGACATGGGCACAACGAGGCAGTGTGTGTTGGATAAAGTTTCGACGAAAACACGGCTTATTACCATGCAAAAAAAACGTCGAGTGAGGCCGAGGTAAAATTAATTACGGCTCTACGAAAGGTGACAATGGGACCGGTGCACTTGATGATGCTACCTCCGTCTTGGGGAGTCAGTTTTACAAGAACTGTATGCTAAAGATGGAGACTTTGTCTCACGATACCGGTAGAGGCCTCTTCCCGATTATAGACAGATCTCGACTCGATCTCTTGATTCGTTTATCTTGCAAAGTGAAGTGCACACGACTCTTTTTCAAATGAAGCCCTCAAGGCTCCGAGGGTCGACGGGTTGCATGCCGCCTTTTCCGAATCAATGGAAGTTTGTCGGTTCCTCTATATCACATGGTTGTCAATTTTTTGAAGAAGGTATTCTCCTTTTGAACTTAATGAGGCGCTCATCACTCTAATCCCCAAGATTCCATCTCCAGAGGCTTAAAGAATTCCGTCCGATAAGTCTATGCACGGTCTACAAGATCCTTACAAAAGTTCGGCCAATAGACTCAAGAAGCATTACCCCCGGGTTAGTCCTCCGAACCAATCTAGCTTTGTTGCGGGACGGATAACCGACAATATCATTATTGCCCAAGAGGTTATTCACTCAATGAGATCCAAAAAGGGTCCGGAGGGGTGGTTAGCAATTAAAGTGGACCTTGAAAAAGCATATGATCGTTTTGCAGGACTTTATAGAAGAAACACTTTATGACGCCGGCCTTCCAAGCAAATTTGTATTTGTGATGTTATGCGTTTCTACTTGTAGTATGAGGGTCGTATGGAATGGCAAACGGCTAGAGAATTCTATCCCTCAGAGGTATTAGACAGGGGATCCACTCTCGCCTTATCTTTTTGTCCTCGTATGGAGAGGTTATCTCAAATGATCAACAAAATGGTGACGAAAATCGGTGGAAGCCAATTCATATGGGACGTGGAGGTCTCCTCTCTCCCACTTATTTTTTGCAAATGATTTAGTGCTCTTTGGTTCCACCGAAGCCTCTTGTACACTTGATCAATAATATCCTCAACGACTTTTGTTCCAAAATCGGGTCACAAAGTTAGTAGTCATAAAAGCGAGGTGTTCTTCTCCAACAATGTTCCTCATGGTGTCAAAACATGGGTGAGTGAGGAGTTGGGCTTTAATCGAACTGATGATCTCGGGAAGTACCTTGGCGTTCCTTTACTCCATAAACGTGTACGGATTGGGACCTATGAGTATATAGAGGATAAAATTAAAAACAAACTATGCGGTTGGGCAGCGAAGACTCTATCACATGGGCCGTATCACATTAGCTAAATCGTATTATCTGTATACCGGTATATGCAATGCAGACAACGAAGCCGCCACAGGATGTGTAGCCGCATTGACCGACATATCGAAATTTTGTGTGGGGTAGCATTGGTAATGAACGGAAGCCAAGCTTGGTGAAATGGGATGAGATGTGTAAACCTTACAAAGCGGGTGGTTGCGGTTTTAAGAGACTAGAACAACAAAATCAAAGCGTTCTGATGAAGCTTGGTTTTACTCTTAGATCTCAACCTAGGAGCTTCTTTGGGTGGGTCCTTCGGAAAAAATATGGGTGGGATGATTACCGGGGTCCTCACGGGAAAAATCACAATTGTTCTTATTTATGGAGGCATATTAAGAAATTATGGTCGATGTGGAACTTGGCATAAGATGGGATGTTGGTGATGGTTCTCGTACTCGATTCTGGACTGATAATTGGCTATCGGAGACAGGTCCCTTAAACCTGCGGCATTCGGGAGATATCACGGAGAGTGAGGCTTCCCTACCCGCTTAGCCACTTTGTTACCACGAAGGCAATTGGGCCAGGACCCGGTTCATGGCGACCTCCCTCAGCATATTCTTTCCTTAATTTCAGGTTGCAAAGCCCCGGATGGTGAGGATGGTGTTGCTCGATGTTTTTGGGATCGATCACCTGATGGACATTTCTCTATTTCCTCCGCCTATGAGATGCTTTGTGATACGAGATCGAGGAATCTAATCGCCTATGGGAGGTAATTTGGAAGTGGGATGGTGTCCAGAGAGTTAAGGTTTTCCTCTGGCTAGCGGCACAGAAAAGGTTACTTACCAATGCAGAGAGGCGCCGACGCCATATGGTGGATTTAGATCTTTGTATGCGTTGTGGAGACGTTGTAGAGGATACAGATCATGTATTACGAAAATGCAGGTTTGCCCAGGAAGTATGGAGTTACTTGATGCCAATAGATCAGATACAACGTTTCTCCAACATTGATTTCATGATTTGGATGCTACAGAATCTTGGAACCAACCGTCAAAGTCTTAACGGGCGAGCCAAATGGGCAAGCCTATTTGGTTTGACATCTTTGGAAACTTTGGGAAGCTAGAAACAAGGTTGTATTTCAGAATGTTCATCTTGACCGGCTCAACTCGCTCGAGAAGTGATGCTTTTAGCTGATTTCAATGAACAAGCAACGTAACTCGTTTGTTCAGCACGAGGTGACCGCCAGCGGAGAACAGAGAGGATTATAAAATGGCGTAAACCTTCAGGTAATACTATCTCCTTAAAGCGTGATGGGCGAGAAAGAAGCGATTCTAGACTTGCAGTGCGGGAAGTTTACTTAGGGATCATGAAGGACGTTGGATAGCTGGATGTTGCCGACACATTGGTACACCTCTCTCCAGGGCGGGCTGTGGGCCCTCATGGATGGCCTTCAGCTGGCATGGGATAAAGGCACCGGGGACGGTGGAAGTTCAAATAGATTGTTTGGTTGCACTAAGGTTAATTCTTAGAGAGGAAGGCCACGCTAGTCCACGCATGTGTTTGGTCCGAAGATTCAACGTCTTCTAGCCCGAGATTGGTTAGTATGCTTCGTGTAATCATACTTTTCGTGAGGGTAATCGGTGTGCTGATTTCCTTGCTACTTATGCTCTACATCGGAGAGGGGATACCACTTATTAGACGAGCCCTTGGGCGATCTTCAACGCTTCCTCCTACGGGATGTAGAAGGTATCGGACGAGCAAGATTTTGCTCTAGTATTTCGATCTTTCAAGTCGGTCCCTATTGTAAACAAAAAAATAACGACCTGCTCAAAAGCATGAAAAATACAAGCTAAGCTTTTCATACCCATCCATAAATGATGTAAATATCTTTGGTAAAATTTCACACAATGAAAATTATAAGCTGGCCTAACAATACCATATCCTTCTTTTACGGGGAAGTTGGTGGAGTATTAAATGGGACACAAAAACAAACCCATAGATATAATTGAAAAGAAATCGTCAAACATTCAAAAACTTCAAGACAATTGAAAAACTTACCTAATATATGTTCTCTAAAAAACCAAAACAACGGCGAGAAGATATTTTGTAAACGTGAAATTGAAAAACAAATAAGTCCCATGAATTTGGAAAAATAAAAGTTCTCATACCTAATGGTGCACTCCTTGCCAATTATTCCACCACAAAGAGCTATTACGGACAACAAGTCTCAATTTTGTTTTTGGCACGATGGTACTCTCATCCTCGTATGAAGCTGAATTCCAAAAAGACAAATCAATTCGAGAAGTTTCCCGAGACATTTTGTCATTTAGTAAATAACCAAATCCACATCATGGAAATGGTGTTTACCTCAGCTCAGCAACTTAGAAAGAATGAGTTCAACATTTGTGAGGCTGTTAGTAACTCATTTATTGCCCCAGAAACCATGATAATCCTATCGTGGTGCCGGAAAGAACTCATGATTGCGTGATAAGTGATAAGCTGAATTCCGTGCTCAGATTGTGATTGAAAATCGGTGATAGTTGAACCGCCCTTTCAATGACGAACCAATTTGAAGCATTTGATACAAGAAACCTAACATACGTTGACTTCTCCATGGAATCCGACAGGGCAAACATAATGCGGAAGTAAACCTTATTGTCAACGAGATGGGTTAGAATTGCAATTAGGAGGGTCGGGAGAGAAAAGCTCAATATGTTTGACCGTACAAAAAGCAACGATGGCCTACATAAAACGCGGGATCTAAACCGCACCACAAGCAATAAAGAAGTAAACAAAATAATGCTAAATCATTTCCTTAACAAAAGCATAGACTAAATCGGAAAGAAGTAGATCGGATCGATACCGGGGAAGGAGAATTGGACCGTGGAGAAGCATGTTTCCGGGGTCCAAGTTCCTCAGGAGACGACACGCAGGAAGACTCGGTCGACTCCATTATTCTTCAATCTATTTTTCCTTGGTTCTGAAGAAAGAGAGAAGAATCAAAACATGGATAAAGGAAAATTAGAGGGGAGGCAGCTTGAGAGCACGGGCAGAAATTCAAAATTTGAACAGGGAATCCTAATAAGAGTGAAAATGGCGAAGAAGGAAAGAAGAACACCGAAACGAGTGGGAGGGCTTGAAACTTGAGAGCAGCGGGTCTGGGCAGAGAGTGGGGGAGAGGGGGAAGAAGGGAGTGCTACATATCCAAGTACGCTAGCTAGGGCTCGGGTTTATCTTGTTAGCTAGCTCCAGGTTTTCTCCAAATGGATCGAATGACTCGGCCGTGCAATTTCTTCTTATGAGAAATTTTGTGATCTTACCCACGGAAAGGAGAGCCACGGATCATATACGTGTGAACTTTCCGTCTCAATAAACCAAAACGACGGACTCCGTTAATAATTTGCCACGCCTTTCCGTGGCAAATTCCGTCGTGGATTTTGCCACGGAATTTCCGTGGCAATGCGTCCCAAATTACCCACGGAATTTATTCCGTGGGTAGTCCGTGGCAGTCATTGCTTTTTTATAGTGTATAACGTCATTAATATAATCATATTAGGTAAATAAATCTTATATTAAGAACATAATAGTACATTTAGAAAGGTTTGTTTTATTTAGTGGATATTAGAAGAAGCTACTAGTTGTGGATTCACTCATTCATGTTGAAAATGTTTTTTTTATTAGAAACTTCACCAAGAGACTCTGGTACCTACTTTAATTCGCACATTTTCTAAACTCATTCATAAGTTGGAGTAAACTACTATAACATTAACAAATCACGGTCAATACCACAAGCAACAATATAACATCTAGTGTTTAACCTATTCTGTAGTGATGCAATACTACTGCTTATGGACATTATTACATGGGAATTCGGAAACAAAATCATGCTGATGAAACACAAAAACCAAAGCCAAAGAGGACAATGCTAGAGCAATAGGACTAAACATCCATAGCAACAAGGGCACAATGAAACACAAAACTCTATTCGCAATAACACCCAAAGCGAACCCTCTCTCCAATACCGTTTCTGCATGGCCGTCTTGGGATAAGAAATGGCCATCGCCATAAACATTCATCAAGAAATTTGCGTCAATTAGAAACCCTACGGCCATTGAGCTGCAGACGAAGCTAATAAGCACGCAAAATGATGCGGTTGCGTATTTGAAGGCATAGATTGTGTCTGATTTTGAGCCCATGAGTGTGGCGGTGAAGAGGTGGCGGTGGTTGTGACCGTGGCTAGCGGTATAGCTGTTGCTGTAATGGCGGCCAAAGCAAAGTTGATGAGAATGGTTATGGTTGCCATGAAGATGGTTGACATTAGGGTGTTTCTCAAGCTTTGAACTACTAGCATTGCTTTCTCTTTGTTTCCCTGCTCCATCATCAGCACAACAATGAGAGGAATTTGTTATTCAAAATTATGAATTGTTTAAAGTAACTATCATTGTTAATTATTGATTATTATCAAATATTATGAGAATTTATTATCAAATACACTCAATTATATTGCTCTTAAGGTACATTTTAAATCCCACAAAAAACAATAATTAGACCGACATGATAAAATCAAAGAAAGAAAATTTTATTTCTTTTTGTTTTGACAACAAGAAATATTTAATTTCTTCTCAGTTCTCAGTTCTCAATTCTCTCATCATAATGATCCTTTTTATATTCTCCAAGGGCACAACACATACACTTGCATGAACTCCTCTTTCTCTCTCTCTCTCTCTCTCTTTCACATAGACTCTCATCTACCTTGAGGGTGTATTTGGTTTGATGGGAGGGATGAGAGGGAAGGAAAATGATCCCTCCCCTCATTTGGTTTAAAATTTTGGAGGGGAGCCAAAATCTTAAACCACCCCTCTCCGTCCCCTCTTAAACTAAAGAAATGATATTTTCCCCCTCTTGTTTCTTTAACAAACTAAACAAAGTAACATACTCTTTCTTCCCTCCCTCCCCCTTCCATCCCCTCCCTTCAAACCAAACACACCCTTAGAATATCTCTCCAAATAAAATAATAATAATAAATAAAAAGACATTCATGTCTAGACATATGATGAATCCTATTCAAATAGAGTTCACACCCATCTCTCACTTTGAGAGAACTCTATTCACAAAACAAGGATATTCATAGTAACAAAATGGGAAAAATAGGAAAAATATCTCATTAAAAATTGTATCGGTGAGAAGGCCTAATAAATTTTTATACATAAAAAGTACCGGTACTCTATAAATTTTACACGCACAGAGTATCAATACTATGATTTAAATCCTCCCTGCAAATGAAATTTCTAATTGGGAACAATTTTTTCCAATTTTCCCAACAAAATTAAGAAGACTCATCATGAAACTATATGGGGAAAAACCATATCGATACCGTGATTTAAATCCTTCCCACCCATGAAATTTCTAACTAGGAACTTTTTTTTCCAATTTTCCCAACAAAATTGAGGCTCATGAAATTATATGGGAAAAAACCAGATCGATACTATGATTTAAATCCTTCCGCCAATGAAATTTCTAACTGGGAACTTTTTTTCCAATTTTCCCAACAAAATTGAGGCTCATGAAACTATATATATAGGGAAAAAAACCAATTAAGTACCTGATTTAAGCGGAGGAACCAAGCTGATCTGCTAAGCCTCTTGATTCCATAAGTAGTGATGGAGGGTTTGTTCTTGATGTAGTGGCAAAGATAGGCATGGTATCCTACTATGAGCATCACACTCACTGGTATCAATATGGCATCCAAATAATAGTGACTTCCTCCTCCTATTCCCATCATTATACCTTCTTTTGATTCTTAATCTCAGCTTCGTTTTGGTCCTTATTAATGCTCCTTCTTGTATATAAAAGCCATGGCGGCTACAATTAAAAGGGGAGTGACAAATATAAAGTATAAGTAGTTAAGTAACGCAACATGTATAAACTCATTAATTAATTGTTTGTTTTTAATATTGTTAGTGCTCTTCATATAGTGGAAAGCGAAAATGACGTTGTGATAAGATTGTTAAATGAATTTTTTAAAATAAAAAAACGAAAGAAATATAAGGATCATAAAATATTAAAGGGTTCAGATGTAATTTTGTCCCGAAATAACCACTTAGAAGCATTAGGTATCTTGTATCAAAGAAAGAAAGAAGAAACACTAGGTATCCAGAAGTTTTTTAAGAAACAATTTTGTCTAAAAATAACCAAAACATAACAATTTTGCCCCAAACTATTAAAAATGTTAACGGTTAACATTAGTTTTTTTAACTGTTAAGGTAAATTTTCTTCTATCTTACAGTTCCTAGCAAAATAATATTAATTACTGTTCTTAAGTGAATACTTCCAAGATGAAATTACATATTAACCCAATATTAAAATCTCAAAATGGTTTAATTCTTGTTAAGCTTTTAGAGACTATTCTGGGCTTAAATTTTATTTTATTTTTTAATGAAATGACACAATTTTTTTATGGTAAAACTAAAACTTCCTCCAACGTAAAACAGTTGGCGGCAGGTACTTGTGGTCTTTAGCAACCAGTCGATGGTCTTTTTCTAAACCCACATTTTTAAGAAAATCATTTAAGAACCTCAGTCCTTAATTTTATGATATAGTATTTAATTAAAGTCCTCATTTGGTGAGTAATTATCATTTTTCCTTAGTGGAAATTCTACAATGTTCACCAGCAGTTTTGTTGTGGAATTTGAGTCATAAGACTTTTGATTAAAAGTGGTAATAATAAACAAAATATCTTCTTTCTTTTTTTTAATAAATTCCAAACAGCACAAAGGCCCAATTATCAAACAGTCAGAATATACTTATGAGAAAAATAAATAAATAAATGCGAATCCAAGCTAAGTCCAACACGGTGCACTTGGTTATTACTTTAACAAATGAAAAATAACAACCACATGTATTGTTATATGACTTTTTAAATGTGTTTGGTGTCTTTTAATTTGTAAATTAAAAAGCATAGTTAGGTCGCCCATTCTTTTGAAATTATCACATTGAGTGATAAATTTTAAAAATAATTAATGACGGCCCACCAAGAGAATCAGATTAGAGAAAAAAAAATAGGGAAAATTACGTGAAGATCCCAAAGGACAAAAATAATTATAAAAAAATCCATTGAAATCACCCAAATTACACAAAAGTCCCAAGGGACTTTTTTTGTAATTATTTGTATGGGAAAAAATCCAGATTTTTAAATGTTGTTGTAAATATGGCTTTTTCTATTGTAAATTTCGAATTTAAAATTTTGTTGTAAATATAGCATTTTTCTGTTGTAAATAACCTTTCGTTCAAAATTCAGGTATTTAAATGTTGTTGTAAATATGGCTTTTTTTTGTTGAAAATAGCCATATTTTAAATTTTGTTTTAAATATAGCATTTTTTTGTTATAAATGATCTTTCTACGTTCAAAATTCGGATGTTTAAATATTTGTTGTAAATATGGTTTTTTCTGTTGTAAATATGACTTTTTCTATTGTAAATCTCCAGATTTTTAAATTTTGTTGTAAATATAGCATTTCATGTTGTAAATCTATACTTTTTCTGTGTAATTTGATGATTTGAGGGACTTTTTTTGTAATTATTTCTAGTCCTTAGGACCTGCATGTAATTTTCCCAAAAAAATATAGTCTTTCGGTGGAAGAATATTTACACAAAAAGACACCGCCATAGCCTGATTTAAATTTCTGCAACCATGAAATGGTTTTTGTTCAGTAGTATTCCAATTCAAATAATTAAGTAGAAAATATCACCAAATTTTGTTACTTAAAGAAAAAAATGATACTCCCTCTAGTGCTTAATATATAGCAACTACTTAATTAAATTGAATTGAGTAGATAGATTAAGTAGATTAGATAAAGTTGTTAATTATAACAAATGTTAAAATATCTTAATGTAACGGTAGATTATATACCAATTTATAAATTAGGTAGATCGATTACTTTAGAGAAAAATGGTAAACATAAGAGAATAAAGAATTGAGATATTATATTTAAAGCGAAATTTAACCTCTAACTACCTCCAACCTTTGTTATAAGAACTCTTGCGGATTTCATAATATAAAGGTCTCTTGGGTATGAGGGAAGGGGGTCGAAAATTTTAATGAGTTCAATTTTTTTAAAAAAAATGAAGTGGTTTTATAAAATTTTAATAAAGAAAAGATATAAAATTAATTAAAAGCTTTTAACCCTACTTCTCCAATTTTTTTCAAATAGAAATCATTAAAATTAAATTTTCCCTCCCTCCCATTTCTCTCGTATCAAATGGATCTTAAAGTATTAATTTTTGCCACCTAGTATTTCTAATTAATTATAAACATTCCTAACTAATTAAAAGTTCTCTATATAACATGATATAATTTATAAGAAAAACTATTTTTTTTACTAATTTCATTAATTTGTTAAAGAGTTGTTATTAGTTGCTTATATTATATTAAGGGTTAGAAGAAGGAAGTATTTTGTTTATACACACCACATAGCTGGCAACAATACTAACCAGAACAAACAATACGTATTAAAATAAACAAATAGGCAAACATAAGCATAATGCGCACTCAATTTGTTGCTCTCTTTTTTTTCCCCTGAACTTGTAGATTGATTTACGATTCGGAAAGCTAGAGATAAAGAAACACTGCTTAATAATATTGTTATTGTACCAACACCCATTAGGATCAAGTCATAAAGTACTCATTCTCCGTTAGACAGATTCTCAGTTCGAGACAGTGAATAGAATATGTGGCATTGGTAGTTTCCCTCCACCAGGAGGCGATTTTGGGGCGAAGATCTGGATTGATCTGGATCCAGATAAATCTCCGAGTTAAAAAAGAGGTAGGTCTAAATACCAAATATGTATGAAAAAAATAATAATAATAATAATATTGTCATTGTCATATGGAAAATATCCACCTTGACACTGCACCAACCCAATTACCTAAACGAACAATCATTCACAAATAAGGTATTTCTCAGCATAATCTCTTATAAATCTGTCATTTTCATTTTTCTTATACGAGTATTTCTTTTGAAATTTGGTGCCTTTCCTATCAAATTATTATCAACTATATATGACATTTTAACAGTCTATTATGAATTATGCTCACAATAGTAATGATATGGATAGTACATTTTTTTAGACAAGTTTGGCAATGTTAGTAATAGATTGGTAAAATAACATCAATAGCAATTTCATTTGTGAAAAAGTTTAATTTTAAAAATATACATAACTGCAAACAATTTGTATTAAAAGTTACTTAGAAAAATAGAGATACTTTTAATATACGAATTTTAACCCGAAAATATAACTCAGTCTTTATAACTTCTTAACTCAAAGTAATTCTTTCTTTTAATTTTTTGCCCGATAACTCAAAGCAATTCAATTCCTACAGTTCATTGAATCATAACAGCCAATTTTCTATAATTTTTCAACTCAATAAATTATATGAACTGAGTTGTAAAAGAATTAAAATCCAGATATTGAATTGATAATTAAAAATTTAAAAATTATAAGTTAATCCATAGTGATGTGTGGGGCACTAAATTAATTAATATTATTAGCTGGCTTGCTAGAGCATTTTGATATTATTTTCTGGCTTGTTAGAGTTAGTCTAGCATAATTTTTCAGCTTAATAAATTACCTATATAAATCCTCTCCATTTTTTTTTTTTTCTCGAAATTTTATCAACTTCAATAAATTAAAGAGATACACACAAAACATAAAAGATCCAAAATGACATATTTCCATATGAATGTGAGATTTGCGTGAAAAATAAAAGTCTTACACTTTGTGTGAAAAATAATACACTTTGTATGAAAAATAAAAGAGTCATATACTTTTGTTTCTTTCTTTGAAATTAGAAAAAATGAAGAGATCCCAATCTTTGCGTATTGCATGAAATAACATGTATGTATCATTCATAACTCTGGAATAACAATATTGTCATAGTTTTTATATTTATTATGCAATACATTTTTGCTTGTATGATCAAGTTTGGGGATGAATTTTTGCTTTCAAATGTAAGACATTTTTTCGTTGAAAAAAAAAACACACACACACACACACACATTTTTTTCATTTTATTTATTATATTTATTTTTTTATCCAAAGTAATCATGTAACATATATTATAATTCAGTAATTTATTTAATTTTTTTAATCTCATCAAATTAGATTAATATGTAAATTAAGGACTGAGATGAGTAGTATATTTTTGTTTACAAATTATTTGATATTTGCTACCAGAAATTCACTAAATTTGAGTATTTTAAAACCTATTTAGAGTAAATTCTTTAAGGGAAAAAAAAAGTGAATGAATGAAGAAAAAATCACTATAAGATTATAGAGAACAAATATAATTACCATAAATTTCCACAATAAGTAAGGAGCTTGACATTTTGTTTTTATAATAAAATTTTAGGAAAGGGGTTGGGTTCACCCACGATCCAATGGCAGGGCGAAATCTCCCTTTCTCTTAGGTGATACCGATGTTAGGCAGGGTGGTAGTCGATTGCCTCAAGCATTAACATAGGCGTCTAGGAGTTAAGATCTCCCTGGGGCGCATGGCAACTATAGGTTCGAACATTCTCTCTTTAGTGAGAGTGTCCAACCCCTTTGCCAGTTGAGCCGATAAGGAGTAACTTGACTTTTTTTTTTTGGGTAAAAAAAAAGTTTTGGAGGGGTTCGACATCGGTCACATGCTGGAAGCAGACGGCTATGTACATGGAAAGACTGCAGGGACTTACGAGATCGCGTCAGTCGTGCGGTAGGGGATCGAGCCGCCGAAAGCTTAATCACGGATCACTTCCAGTATCTTGCCAACGCATTGGCGAGTAGCCTGACATTTGTTGTTCCTTGTTATTTCCGACACCGCATGCTTCTTGTAAAGATTTTTGTGAAGAGCTCTGGACTGTAATTTTTCACGAAAGAATCTGTTGGGTTAGGCCTGTTAATGAAAATGAGGATGGGCTTACCCGCAAACGGAGTTCGGATCAGAAGCTTCGGCGACTGGAACGACGTCGCTTATGTGGTGGCCGGCGCGTGAAGAACCATCATCAATATTCTCAAACTCCACGTTTTTCCCTTCTCAACTTTGCAGAGACGCCTAGAAGAATCTGAAGAACAGAAATCTTGGCACAGAGAAGAGCGATCAATCAAGCTAGTTGGAGATATGCTACGAATTAACATGAAGAAGAGTAAGAAGTTCTTACTGCAGTGCGTCATTTCCCTATGCGTCTTAATTCCGTTTGTGAATGCTTCAATCCACGAGTATGCAAACGAAGCCTTCATTCATAGGTCCAATGCTTTCTTCTTCCATGGCGGCAGCGAAGGACTTTATGCTTCTAAGATTCGCGATTCTTCTACTCAGGTTCCTCCAGACAAGCCCCTCAAGGGAAAAGTCCTTTATTAGGTACTTCTATTTTTCAATCTTCTTTATTTCAACTGGAATTTGATCCATTACTAGGGATCCTTATTTCCTTGAATTATTTTCATAATTTCATTTCCTCTTCAACGCCTCCTTTCAAGTTAACACTCTTGATAATCGTTCCACAAGTCACTTCGTCTTTTCGCTTTTTTTATTTTTATGTTGTATATTTATATCGGTGTTATCGGAATGAGCTCTATCGCCTTGGCTTTGTCTTCATTGCCTAGATTCTGAATGCCCAGTAATGCTAAACGCCAAACCCCCTAGGTTGTCAATTTTACCTTGTTTGACTTAGTTTCGATGGTTCTTTCTGCGGCACACATGTAGGAGAAATTGCAAGATTTTCTATTGGTGTTGTGAAAGACTTTAGCCCTGTTCGTTGTTTCTACCGTTGACTCTTGTCAGGACATAATTTTTTTTTTTTTTTTTTTGATTGGGATATGCAAAATGGTCAGGCGAATCGACGCGATTCGAAAATTGCGTGGCCCGGCGTCATGTCAACTTATTCTGCCTGTGTCTTTGGTCAGGACATAATTTTTATTAAAGCCGATGTGAAGTTGTTAACTATGATAGGGTGACTGTTTTGACTCATAAGTGTTGATTTTGTCCATGAAAACAAAACAAAAAAACAAAAACTGTCCGCTGAAACTTTACATCATAATTGGTTTAATTTTGAGGGTGAGCTCATTCTCACTTATAGAACTGCAGGTTTGACACCGTCACTTTTGTAAGGCCAAAGGAATATGCCATTAAGCACAATGAGATGCAACAAAACACTGGCTTGGTTGAAGCCATCATACTTGAGTAAAGGATAGAGAAAGAATTGGAGGTTCTTTTCTGAAGTCTGATTTAATTTGCTGCACACCCGCCCTTGCTAAAGCGGGACACTGCATTACTGGGGAGGTTATCATCCAGAAAAACAGAGAAGATTCTGAGTTTCCTAAACGGATTAAGACATTTTCCAAGGAAATAATGAAGAAGTTAGCATGGATTCACAAAGCATCCAAATAAATAGCACTGGGATGTACTACCTTTACTTTATGATTTGCGACCCTCAGCTTAAAGGGACTATTGTAAAAGGAAGGACTGTATGGAGGAATCCTGATGGTTATCTGCCTGGGAAGATGGCTCCTCTAATGACTTTCTATGGCTTGATGTCGTTAGCATACCTCCTGCTTGGTCTTGTCTGGTTCCTGCGATTTGTTCAGTTGTGGAAGGATATCATTCAGCTACACTACCACATTACCACAGTAATTGCTCTTGGAATGTGTGAAATGGCTATATGGTACTTTGAATATGTCAATTTTAATTCAACTGGAACTAGGCCAATGGGAATCACTTTGTGGGCTGTGACATGTAGCTGTGTCAAAAAGACTCTTTCTCGCCTTCTTCTATTGGTTGTCTCAATGGGTTTTGGCGTAGTGAGGCCAACCCTTGGTGGTATCACTTCAAAGGTTCTTCTTCTTGGGCTGGTTTACTTTGTTGCATCAGAGGCTCTTGAGCTTGTAGAAAACCTGGGCAACATCAATGATTTTTCTGGGAAAACAAAGTTAGTTTTGGTCCTTCCTGTTGTTTTCCTAGACACCTGCTTTATTCTTTGGATTTTTTCATCCTTATCTAAAACCTTGGAGAAACTTCAGGTAATTTATTTTCCTAGATTTCAGCCTTCCTATTGCTGCCTAAGCTTTCAGTCTGGGTGTTTAGTATGGCTATCCTTTTGTATTCTTGTGTTTTTTTTAAAGTGCCAATGTGCCATGGCTGTCGATCTGTTAGGTCGCAGCATTTTTTTAGTGTGTGCAGAGGCTAGTGGTTCTGCTTATTTTGCGTCAATTTTATTTAGTCTTTGCTTTTAATTTTTGGATGCAGATAAGGAGAAACATGGCTAAACTGGAGCTTTATAGAAAATTTACTAATACTCTTGCGGTGTCTGTGCTGCTCTCTATTGCCTGGATTGGATTTGAGGTAGACTTTTTTTTTTTTTTGGGGGGGGGTGTTTCAGAGTTGCTATGGGATTTACTGCACTGGAATCCTAAGGATTGATTTTGTTTTTGGTTTGGGTCATTGCTAACCAGGGTTTATTGATGTGTTGTATGGAACCAGCTATACTTCAATGCAACTGACCCGTTGAGTGAGCTGTGGCGAATTGCATGGATTATTCCTGCTTTCTGGTCGCTTCTTGCATATGCTCTCTTGGTGGTGATATGTGTCCTTTGGGCTCCTTCTCGCAACCCCACAAGGTGCCATCCTTTTCTATGGCCTTTCTAGAGTTTGGTATTTTAGCTGAATTTGCTTGAGTGTAGCATGAGTCCTTTCCTTTCAGTTATAATTTGCTAATTTGAAATAATATATTATTTTACTTTTATTCTGTTTCACTATCTAAATTCTAAAACATCCTGAAGAGCCACTTAAATCCATATATCTTATTTCTATTTACTTTCAGATCAAGTTACACTCATCTCTTCTGATGTTTTGAAATGAATTCTCACACCTTCTCTGTTTTCAATTGAAACCAAAACTCTCTGAAGTTTATAAACCCCACACTTACGCTCCCTGTAGTTTTAACAGTATGACACAACCTCCCGTAAGTTTTCATAAGCATTAACTTGGCCTTTTGGTGACTTTTGGTGATACATTCTTGTTAAATATAAGGGAGGTTTACATATAAACTGAAAATAGATGGTGGAGTCTAGGTTTTAAAAAATCCCAGAGGAGGTGAATGTAATTTTACTCCCTTTTTTTTCCTTTTTTTGTATTTGAGATTGTGTTTCGAAGTGAATTGATGTCTTTAGGTATTCATTGTTCACTGCAAAAGTTGAGGGTGTGTTTAGTTGGTTAAAGGTGCAAGAGATGAAGGGGCAAGTGAAAATGCATCTAAATACGAGGCTTATTTTGATGCATCATATGATTATAACCATTACTTTTGATATCATTCACTTTCACTTCTATCAAGCAGACCCCAAGTGAATGACAATATTGTTGTTGTTATATAACTAGAGAAATTTTACCTGTGCTGATGCGTGAGTAGCTTCAAATAGTTTTTTATATTCGTATTTCTATCTGAAGATTTGGTTGTTGACAGAGTACAATAGTGTTGTGCGATTCATGTAGCATATCTCACCTAGTGGAATAAGGCTTAAATTGTTGTATTGATAATTTTGCCCCGGTATGTAGCTGACAAATGAATACCTTGGTTCCTCCTAGGTATGCATACTTTGAAGGAACAGGAGATGACTTTGATGAGGAGGGTATCTCTTTGACAAGCGGCGTAATGAAGATGAGTGGGGATGTGGCTGCTAAGCTGGACCGGAAAGAAAGAAAAGTATCTAGTGCCACAGATCTTACATATGTTGAAGATGTTGAGGAAGATAAGCGAGAGTAATATTTGTTAACCCCCACCTGTATAGCAATGGATGTGGATGATTCCATATGACCTCTTTTCTTCCAAAGAGGCCTTTAGATTTTGTTCATAAACATTTGTGGCAGTGGTTTATATGTAAAACAGACCATTTGGCAAATGGAAAACTAGGCTAAAATTGTTCAAATGTAAAGGTGGTTCATGTCAACATGAATGGATATATAGGAGGGCACTTTTAATTAACCTTTGCCAACATTCTCCATGCCTGAATCTTCTTAATCGAGTAATCCAGTGAATTGGAGAGGGTCCCATGGAACTCAATTTAGACCATTCATACTCTGGAAATAGTGTAGCTTTTCTCATTCTTTATTTTGATGTTTATGGTATAATTGAGATTTTTACATAATTTAGATTGAACTTGGGAAATTTACATATCAAACAATGTTACTTTTTTTTTTTTTGGGGGGGGGGGATTTTCGGGTGTTAGGCTTGTGAGAGAGTCAATGAATTTCAAATATCTTTAAAAGAATCTAGTTTCAAACGATTGTAAATGCTTTGAAGTTTTTTGCGAAATTTTTTCCAAAATGTCAATTGTGAAATAAAGTAAAACTCTACAAGATGAAAAAGTGAATTTTATTACATGGAAATTGGAAGTACGATGTATGATTATCTAAATGTGTACAATAATATGATGAAGGATTTTGAAAGTAAATGTACAGAAAGTGAGAGCTCTCCCTATTTATAAACTTGGTGCCTAAGTTACTTGACTTGCTATCTAAGTTTCAAGATGTTTACATTACCAAATTTTAGGGAACAACTCTTATGAATGAATGATCTTATAACCTAGTAACATGAGAGGTCTCTTATGAAGTAAAATATTGAGTTTGACCATGTTTATAATTTTAGGTTGTTAGTAAATGTTTCTTTAATTTATTTTATTTTTAAAAAAGAAATAACTACTTACCTGAATCATTTTTCTCACTTACATATTTTGAAGAGTGAACAGCCTTAAATGATTTTCGATTTGGTGGTCAAAATTTCTTTACGCCTTCTAGAACATCCCTGATTAATATTAATTAAATCTTTTAGTTTGAGTTAGGTTTGGGCTTGAGAAATATAATAATGGTATAAACAATTACTTTATCATTCATAAAAAAAAAATTTAATAATAAACCTTAAACTTCTCTTTGCAGTGCAAATTTATTTCCTCTACCAGCTATCAGGAAAAAAGTCAGTATAATTTAAGATAATTAATATATAAAAACTACATATAGTTCTTTTATTCAGAAATTATAATTAGCATGTCCCTTTTAGTATTATCAATTTTTTTATTACTTTTTATACTATTAGGTTTCATATAGATTTTTTTTTTTTTCATTCAAAGATGCATGAATCCATGCTACATACTCCCACTTTCTAAATATATGACATATTTCTCATGTTTGCCAATTTTTCCAATTTACCCTTATTTATGCCCCTTCAAATATAATCAAGTAAAAAAGAGATTAAAGGAATTAAGGAAGATAATTAGGGTGTTTAAGAAAATACAAGTCATATTAACTACCTTAACCAACTTTCTTAATCTAATAAAATTATATAAATATATCTTATATTAAAGACAAGAGAATTAGCTTTTTTTAATTGTACAAGTACAATGGACCATATCAAAAATTGTTTGATCTGTAATTTATGTTGCATGGCATTAAATTGGTCTCGGTCGGTGTTGCTAAACAACCCGGCCATTCTTTTGAACCGTCGGAGTAGTGAGTCAGGGTTAGTGTGTCATATGAGAGTCAAACCAGGCTAACCTAGATCGTATCGGTGAGAAAGTGAACTTGAGCGACATCAAAATGGGGTAGTTGCTAATTGCAATATTTAAGTTCTTAATTGTAACATCCCAAATTTTAATATTGAGGTTTAGAGTTAAGTAAGATTTAATTATTGATAAGATTGAGGTATAAAGGGGTGGGATTTGAATATTTGAGGCTTAAAAACACTAGGACAAATATTAGAAATTATATCTCTAGGATTTTCTATAGGATCAAATGATAATATTTTTTAGTGATTCTTTTTACATTTGAAAGTATATATCTCAAGCTTTGCATAGAGCTTTAATTTGTAGTTTTAAGAAATATGTAGAATATATATGAATTTTTCAAATAATGAAAATCTGAATAAACATTGAACCGGCCGAGACCGGCCAGTTGGTGTGGATTCACTTGGTTTCATGGTCAAACTGGTTGGTTTGGTCGGTTTGTTTTAATAACTATGACAATTTCAAAGAAATTAATTAAAATAATATATGCATGAATGCCATCTTTCTTAGGGGCCACACAGAATCCAAACCCTTTCATCTTATTCAATCTATAAACTTTTGATTTTCATTCGTCAAATCCTAAAAAACTTGAACTATTAGAATGTCTGTCTCACGAAAACGATGTAATTTGTTTAAATTATTAAACTAAAAATACCCACACACATTAATAAATACGTATATAATATTAAGATCATTATTAGTGAAAGTCATCTCTAAAAATGTAGGTTTGATAATTTCAGAACAAAACTCGTAGGAAAGAGTAGTATAGTTCGGCGAATATAGACGAAGTAGTTGACCACATGGCGCATGCAAATATATCCACATGCAGCTTCATCTTCTATTTATGGCCAATCAATCATCCAATCCGTTTTCTTCGTCAATATTTCTACGTACGGCCATTATTTCTATTATTATTGTTGTAATATTGTTGAACGTAACTGATAGGAGTTGATGGCCATAAAAAAGCTAACGCTACTTCCATTGTCCATTTTTTTCGATGCTTAATTCTTTTCACTCTCACACCTTTCCGCTTCACAGACCTCATTGCGGGATTCTGTATCGTTTCGTCTGGTAATCGAGCTAGACTTAATTGGATCAAACGTGCATAAGTTTTGAATAATCTCTCGTTTTGGTGAGAAATAGGAGGAAAGTATGATAGAGAAGCTGAGATTTGTGGCTAGTGTGTGGATTTTGCTATGGGGTTATTGTTGGGGGAGGTTTGTGGTGGAGAAGAACAATATAAGGATCACAAGTCCAAATTCGTTGAAAGGAACATATAAATGTGCGATTGGGAATTTTGGGGTTCCAAAGTATGGAGGAACAATGATTGGTTCTGTGGTATATCCCTCAGAGAATCAGAAAGCATGCAAAGACTTTGATAATTCCCCTTTTAAGTCCAAGGCTGGAGGTTTTCCCACTTTTGTTCTCATAGATCGTGGAGGTAATTAATTATCTTTCCAATTTTCATTATTTTAATGATCTCTCTTGTTCATCCTTTAATCTCATTATTCGTTATATTTTAATCTCATTATACGTACTATGTTTCACATCTAAATCACCACATAGAGAGGATCAATGGAGTTCATTTACCTTTACATTGCTATGTTTGTTTGTATGCAATTGACACAATCAGTTGGCCAAATAGTAGAATGCTTGATGTTCCAATTTACGTATTGGTTATCTTTCAAAGAAATTGAATGGGGACAAAATTAGACTTCTTGAATTTTGATAAAACATGAACAAGTTTTGAGATTGGGCCACTGGTTCAGTGGCTTCACTATTACTCCTAGAAGTACGAAGTTGTAAGTTTGACTCCTCCATATATATGTATATAAATACGAAGAGAAAACATGAAGAAGTTAATTAATATTGATGAGTTTTAGAGGCCTCGATCGGGTCTACAATCTTTATTTTATTAGATCGAATGGCTCTTATACCATTTTTTTTAAAAAAAAAATATAGGTATATGTTAAGGTTGTCTTTCTACCAAAATAGCTAACATCAATTTGATAGGACTTCTCTTAATATTATATACATTCAGTAATTTTTCTATTTAGTCGATGTAAAACACTTGTAATCTAATACTATAGTCTTTCTTCTTTGCCATTTTTAGATTGCTTCTTCACTTTAAAAGCTTGGAATGCACAGAAGGGAGGAGCTGCAGCTATTCTGGTAGTGGATGACAGGATAGAGCCACTGATAACCATGGACACCCCGGAAGAAGGATCGAATTCGAACGACGATTACGTGGAGAAGATCAATATTCCCTCTGCTCTCATCAGCAAAACCCTAGAACCAAGCATCAAGAAGGCCCTCTTGAAAGGGAGACATGGTCAAAGTCAACCTTGATTGGAGAGAGGCTCTCCCACACCCTGATGATAGGGTTGAGTATGAGTTTTGGACTAACAGCAATGATGAGTGTGGGCCAAAGTGTGACATGCAAATCAATTTTGTGAAAGACTTTAAAGGGGCAGCTCAACTCCTTGAGAGGAAAGGCTTCACACAGTTCACTCCTCTTTACATCACTTGGTATTGCCCTGACGCTTTCATAAACAGCAAGCAATGCAAGTCTGAGTGCATAAATAATGGCAGGTACTGATTCTAATCTTAGAGGCACCCTGGAAAAGATATAAATTACTCACAGCTTCAATCTTTTTCTTGTCACTCTTGATATAAAACAGATGTAATATTAAAACCCTTGGACCCCTACTCTTTTAACTCTAGTTGTATAACCTAATTTATTTATATGCTCTCTTCATTCCTTAATGTAAGGCTTAATTGGGGAGTTAATGTATATCCTATGTAAGACTTATTTCACATTTTTATTCATTTTTTCCCAAATTAACCCTATTGATATTTCCTCAATAATAATCAAGTGGGATTAAGGAATATGATTAAAGTGCTTTAGAAAAAATATATCATATTAACTAACTTAATTCATCCTTAGTCTACTCAAATTAGTTAATTAGGTCTTACATTAAGAACCAGAGAAGTATATATATTTGATCATTTTATCAAAAAAAAAAATGGCAGGTACTGTACCCAGATCCTGAGTTTGACTTCAGTAGAGGGTATGAGGGAAAGATGTGGTTATGCAGAACTTGCGCCAAGCTTGCTTCTTTAGAGTGGCCAATGAAAGTGGAAAGCCTTGGCAGTGGTGGGATTATATTACTGACTTTTCAATCCGTTGCCCCATGAAAGAGAACAAGTACACTGAAGAATGCTCTGATCAAGTAATTAAATCTCTAGGTAACGTTGGCACACTTGATATCTTTTTTTTTTTTTTTTTTTTTTGCATTCATTTTAGCATATACCCCCTCTTGTGCCTATTATAAGACACCTTCTAGAAGCATTCTTTGGTACTTAATAGTAGATAAGTCAATGGGAAAGTCATTAATGCTTATTTGCCAATTTCCCCCCCATAATTAATACTTAAATGAGGATCTTTGTAATTTTTTATCTCTTTTCAAAACCACTAATAGGGGCGAAGTTGGAAAATTTTATTATCCTTCGTTTATTCATCAGTTGAATTAGTTGAAAGTGTTCTATAATAGAGACTAAAGGGAGTATATGTATGCATGCATGCTAGCATGTTTCTTTGTTGTTAATTTGAATGTCTGGTAAATATACATTAAATAATTGGTTTCAATTACTTATAATTCAGTTTCACTGGTACTTATTATCAACTTCTTTAATAATCTGCAGATAATTTCAACATGTAAAAATCATGTCCTAGATCAGTTTAAGGAATAAGTTCGAGTGTCATAATTCTAATGAAAATTTGTTAGTAAATACTTATTATACTCTGCACTTTAGTTGGGTCCTTCAAGATCCCTAGAATTCACTTTTGTTCAAATGCTGAAGCCTTGTCACATATGTGAAACAACAAAACCAAATCTGCATTAGAACCAAGAGCCATTATTCTAAAATCCCAACCTAGCATAAGAACTATGTACCTGGCTGTCCTATTCATTTCTTTTTACTAAGTTGAGAAATTTCAATACACTTTGTTCACTTAACAGGTGTTGACTTAAAGAAAATTAAAGATTGTATAGGAGATCCCAGAGCAGATGCTGACAATCCTGTTCTCAAAGCTGAACAAGATGCACAGGTTGGTTCAATACTTTGTAAACTATTTCGTCCCTTTTTTTTATTCCCTTGTTTTCTAACTAGGTCAAACAGTTTATTTTGGAGAAAATTTGGGAAAATTCCTCAATTGAAAATTTTATCAATGAGAACTGAGAAAGACCTGAAAATTTTATATACACAGAAAGCAACGTTGCTATGTGAAATTTGTACACACAGAATAACGTTGCTTTGGCTTAGGTTCTCATCAGCAATAAAATTTTCAATGAGGACTTTTCCCCAACTTCCCTTTATTTTGTTGGTGTCGTATAACATTATGTTCCACTTTTGGTTCCAGATTGGCAAGGGTCCTCGTGGTGATGTTACTATACTGCCTACTCTTGTTATAAACAATGGACAATACAGAGGTGTGAGGAAATGTTTTCTAGATATTTTATGGTGACTATATATAACTATATTCTAGTTTGTAAAATTTGTTTTCTATTGAATTTAGGTAAGTTGGAAAAGGCTGCAGTTCTCAAGGCAATCTGTGCAAGTTTCCAAGAGACCACTGAGCCATCAATTTGCTTAACTCCAGGTCCTTACTTTATTTTTTTCTCGTTCCTTCTCTTCAAGGAAATCATTTTTCTAACTAACGTCCCTAGACTCATGTGGTAAAAGGGATTATGAGTATTGGCTATATGGTACTTCCTGATACTTCCTAATAGTATTTTAGCATGAAGGACTATCTTCTTCTAGCCCAAGAAATCATAAAGGAACTTTTTTTGGATATGATTATCTGCGGGAGTGAGATTCGTTCGAGGCGATTGAGGTAACTCTCTTAAAGGTTTTTCTTTCATTCAGACAAGTTTGAAACCCGGGAAACTCTTTTGTTGAGAGGGTTATCCTTGAATACTCGAGTCCCGACAAGGATTAGTGTCAAGTTTAAAATAATTTGAGGATACCTGGGTTCAAAAAAGGAAGGAAACATTTTTTACATCTATCTCTTCCAAAAAAAAATCATTTCGTTTTTGTGGAGGCAGATATTTTGTTTGTGAAATTACCCTATTAATTGAGACTAGTTCAGAAGCTAATGAAGTTTACTGATTTTTTTTTGCAGATATGAAACAAACGAGTGTTTAGAAAATAATGGCGGTTGTTGGCAGGACACATCTACAAACATTACTGCATGCAGGGTATTTATTTAACTTTGCGGCATTTTATTGTAAGAAGATGAATAATTACTTCTTTTGTTTTCATTGATTCTGGTTCTTCTTGGTTTTTATATTGTAGGATACATTCAGAGGAAGAGTGTGTGAATGCCCTATTGTTCAAAATGTTAAGTTTGTTGGTGATGGATATACCCATTGTGAAGGTAAACAATTTTGACTCAGAGTTCAGATAAACTGTACTAAGCTTTTTTCCCTACAACCATGTGCTGATTCATTTTCTTTCTAACTAGTGTTTGGTTTAGCTTATTTTAAAATGATTTTACACCGTACGAGGTAAATACGTCAGAAAAGTTTTATTTTCCATGAACCACATTTGCGGGTCTTTGAAATCTGCTGCGAGTGATTGTTCTGACTTATATGTCTTTTATTTTTATTTAAGACTGAATTTATTACTTAATTTCTCATGAGTAATAGCTTTGTTGAATCTAGCAGCTTCAGGAGCCTTGCGATGTGAAATCAACAATGGAGGTTGTTGGAAGGGAACCCAACGTGGCAGGACTTTCTCAGCTTGTATTGTGAGTACTTCCTCAATGCATTAACTCGTACCCTGGTAGATGATAAATCTGCATGTTTGGTATAGCTTTTAGGAGGGGCAATCGGGCTTATGGGTTTTTTCCTTTGGATGAAATTTTTTCTGAATATTGGGCTTATAAGGTAAAAGCGAGTTATTTGAAAAGCGTTTGGCTTATGAAATAAAAGCTCGCTTATTTGAGCATGAGCATAGGTAAAAATTCTTATCTGTGTACCGTCAAACATAAATCGTATTTCACGATCTGATTTTTACCACCTGTATTCAAACAAACCCAATATCTTTATAAGTCATCTTTAAACCTTAACGCATACCCCGATCGAGTAAACCTCCAAGATCTAGCTCACATAAACTTTTTTGTTATGAGGAAAAGAAAAAGACGCACGTTCATATGCATATGGTTTGATTTATCTTTTCTGTTTGATGGAGTTTATTTGAGAGCTTCTCTTAATGATACATTGGTTTATTGTTTAACTGATGAAGCAGGATGACCGTACAAAAGGTTGCAAGTGTCCTCCTGGGTTCAGGGGTGATGGAGTCAGGTCCTGTGAAAGGTAACAACAAAAATTAAAGCTTCAAGTTTAATTGCACTATTCACTGCTTATTAATAATACATCTCCTTTTAACTTTTTTGAAGTGTAAGATATGAGTTAAACTATTCACAAGCCTCACTACTACAACTTGTTATAGATTTTATATTGGGAGAAATTTCAGACAAATACCATCAAATTTTGAAAATCCTAAATCAATGATTTCCTACTAAAATAAGTTATGAATTGCTAATCAAGTATAGTCAATACAATACATAAACTATTGGTGTATTGATACTTTAAAGTTATGTTTTTTGAAATTTTCCCTTTATATTGTATACTGATGTTGATGTTTTTTATAGAATGCATGTATATAAATCATGCACAGCCTTTTATTAATCATGTTATTTATTATTCCCTCCATTCTTTTTTATAAGAGACGATTTGTGGGTATGACATGTTCCATTTATTAGAGACATTTAGAGGTTGCCTCAAAAATCATATTACCCATATCATTGTATTTAATTCTCACACATTCTCTCTCTTCCCCATGACTAAGGGTATTTTGCAAAAAAAAAACCTTGTTTACATCTTTTATTGTCTCCAACTAATTTTAACTAACTTTTTAGAACTGCGTGATTCAATTAATTGTTTCTTATGAAAAGAGAACGAGGGAGTGGCTATGTTCTTATCAAACCTTTGACATAGATTATTATTGTGTTGGATGCATTACAGATATAGATGAGTGTGAAGAGAAGTTGGCATGCCAATGCCCAGAGTGTAAATGCAAGAATACTTGGGGAAGTTATGACTGCAGCTGCACTGATGGGTTGTTCTACATAAAACAGAATGATATGTGTATTGGTGAGCCTTGACATTTTTATATTTCTATGATCACTCTGAATATATAACAAAAATATTAATATCACTTTCATTTTATTATATGTGATATAAATATACAAATGCAGGTAAGTATGCTGCTAATTCAGGAGGCAATGGGGGATTAATTTGGCTGATTATTTTCATATTGGTTGCTGCTGTTTGTGGGGGATATGCTTTTTACAAGTACAGAATCAGGTATTGTTCTTCTTCTCTCTTGAACAACTTCATATGGTAGATGTAGCTAAGAAGAGCATTCACTTTTATTCAGATCCCAATAGGATTATGAGTTACTCTAGTCCTTTGTTTCGATTCATTATTTCTTCTAATCCTTATTATAAAGCACTTTCTAGAATGAATATGTATATTTCTTATTATAAGTCACCACTAGGGTATTAATTCCAGAAAAAACAAAAAAGTGGGGTATTAATTACTCTCTCCGATCTTTAATATAAGACCAATTGACTTTTTGAAAAGATTAAGAAAAAGTTAAATAAATTAATTTAAAGTATTTATATTTATCGTTATTCTTCAAACTAATATATCTTACTTTAAAACGATATACCACTCTAGTCCTATTTATAAGTCCTTTTAACTAAATCACACATACTAAAGAGAGGTAGTTAACTCAATGATTATGTGGTAAATTTTTAACTTTTCCCTCATTCAACTCTTTCTTCTCTCCCTATTTTTATTGGTACAATTAATATGGGTAAAATTGTCGTAATCTCATTTACTACGCTGAAAAGGGGCTTATAAATAGAACCAAATTTTTTGGTCAAAAAGGACTTATAAATAGGACCATAGTGTATAATATTAAAAAAAAAAAAATCAATTGAGTTTTATATTAATTATCATAGCAAGTATATTTTCCAAGAATATCCCTATTTATAACCTCATCAGTTGTACATTATATGACTTTTTAGATGTAATTCACAATATTAAATATGGGTAGGTGAAGGATTTTATTTCATTTTTAGACCAATTTAATAATTTAACCACCACTCTTTGATTTTGATGAAGTGGTTAGAGTTTCTTATAATGAGGAGTAGAGGGAGTATCAAGATGGTTTAGTTCACTTTGAGCAATTGACATCCTAAAATTGTTTATAATTCTTTTCTTTTTGGATGAAATATGTGCAGAGATATATGGATTCAGAAATAAGGGCAATAATGGCACAATACATGCCCTTGGATAGTCAACCAGAAGTCCATAATCAAGCTCATAATGCACTCTAGATTAATGGAGAGATGAGAGAGAGAGAGAGAGAGAGAGAGTTACATGAGTTACATGTTATATACACAAAATGAGGCAACTTAGTATTATCAATCCCTTTTCCTTTTATTCTTTTTATCTGCTGCATCTTTAGACAACTTATATAAATTTAGGTGTTTGTAATATGATCTTTTAATAATGTAAAAAGTTATTTTTTCCATGTTTGTTTACTTGCAGCATGTTTGTTATGTTTTTTTTTATATAGCAGGTCTGTTATTCTTATTGGAAATGGGTTTTTACATATTGTTGATGTGTGTGTGTGTGTGTGTGTGTTAATCAATCTGGTACTAGTGTACAAATAAATGGATGGTTGTTCTCATTCTCAACTAGACTAAAGCTGGTTTGACAGAAAAATTATCAGGGCTTATAAGAAATAAACCGTTGTTATTTCTCCACATTTCTGGCTAGTTTTCGAATCAATACAATACAAATTATCTCAATTGATAAGAGTACTTTCTAGCCCCCAAAAAAAATGATAAGAGTACTCCACTGGAGTTTTTTTTTTTACTTTTTAATAAATATCACCATATAACTAATACCTCACGCTACTAAATGTAGGTAAAATTTCAGCGGCGAAAATTTGGTGATTGAGAGTATCTATGACCATAATTTTAGGAAAAAATAAGCTCATCTCACATAAAAGCCTTAATGGTCATATCAAATCTAGATTTGGTAGATGCTAGTGAATACAAAATAGATGAGAGCTTAAAAAAAGGTCTCAGGGTCAATGTACAAATCTACTCATAATGCTTTCCCAAAATTACACCTGACATCGTAAAGTTTTCTTATATGCAAAAATACACATGAACTTTTAAAAATGGGCCAAAAATAACAAAACCATTAATATAGGCGAATGTACAAATCTCGCGAGCTCTACAAACATTAAACAACAGACCATTTGTCCATATCAACAGTTTTGTCATTTTTATCCCATTTTAACGTGTACTCTGTATCCAATAAAACTTTATGGTACCAAATGCAATCAGAAAAACATAATGGATAGATTTACACCTTAACCTAAAGGTTTGCTTGATAACTTTTCCATAGGAAAGGAATTCAATTCATCATTTTAACGCTTTATATATAACTCAATAAAATTAAGTTTATAAGGCTAAATGTATTTTCTTCCAACTCTAAAGTCATTAATATACATGTATTGAAGATAGAAAATAAAAAACTGCCCACTTCAAATCACAAAACTACATGAGATTAATTATTAAATTCGATCAAGATTCTTCAAATCTAATATTTCATACAGGAATTCATTCTGAGATAACCGCAGCCAACAAAATAAACTACAAATGAACATTAAAAATTTACTCCCCATCAGGCAAGAAGGCCAGATTTTTTTTTTTTTACCAATAAAAGAAATTTACCGACATTTTTCAAGAAGGTCTTCTGCCACTGACTGGCAAATGAACTGATGTGTAAGAGACATCTTTGCATTGTGAGATTACAATAGACACCAAAATTCTAACCTTCATGTAATTAAAAACTAATTTCCTGGTCCAGTTTCCAAGTTTGAGTCCTTAAGTGGTTTACGTTCCAGTACCAATCTATAGACATAAAATGCTGCCACTGCACCACTGCATAGAACAAAAAATGTTGTTACCATACAAAATCTTAGTCACTGAGAATGAAGCAATATTGCTTCATGAACAGGGATAATAAATTTAGAGGAATATTTTTAGAAGACTAGGTCTGCTAAAGGTGAACCATTCACGTGATTCATTCATCAACGTCTTCTACTGTGTAAAGAGGAAGAAAAGGACAGAGGTTTTACAGCTTATAGCTAACCTATTGGCTAGGGGAACATAATAGAACATCTAAAATCAAATACTCTATCCGTTCCTTAATATAAGACCTATTTATCTAATTTGATTAGATTAAGGAAGTTAATTAAGTTAGTTAATATGACATGTATTTTTTAAAACATTCTAATAATCTTCTTTAATTTCCTCTTTCCCTCTCCTCCTTGATTATTGTTGAAGGAGCATCAATAGGTGTAAACTATGAAAATATTGATAAATATGAGAAATAGATCTTATATTTAACACCAAGACCAACTTTCCAAAAGGCACTACTATTTCAAGTCACCAAAACTATTAATGGAAACCATGGCAAACATAAGGATTAAGGCCAAAGTACAGAGCAGTCATAAGTCATCCACTTACTCTATTGGTCAATGCAAAGGATCAAAACTATTGGGTTTTTTGTGTTTGGGGGGCAGAATCCTATCAACACTTTATCTCCATACACAAAGCTCCATGATCAAATGGCTATGCATTTATTATCACTATCCTCTTAAAAGCAAGATCATATTGCTTCTTTATAGCAGTGACTACATGAATAATATATTTGGTTCAATGCCACAGGTCAGTAATCTTCTATTGTTAAATCAAATGGATAATTAAATAATTGGAGTTTGTGTATGGAGAAAGCCATGGTAAGAAAGTGTTGAGAGGGACCATTTCCTTGAAAATGCTAGCCAATTAGTTTGTGTTAGTAGAAGCAACTTCAATAGATAAATTATTTTTGTGTATGATTAGGGAAACTTGGAGCTTTCAACTCACAAAGCACAAATCAAAACATTATAAGATTAGTAAAATCTGGTTTCAATAAGAAAAAACTGTTATGTTCCTCTTAAATTTGAAACAGCGGTAGTCTAAGATTTTCTAAAATTATCCATATTGCAATTTGCAAGGTAAGAAACATTCTTCAATTGATGACCTAAGAACCCTTTCACACAGAGAGGCATGCCTATTCAAATATATGCACATGTAAGAGACCACTACAGAAAGTAAGGAGAAAGGAAGCAGATCTCAAACAGTGGTCAAATATATGCTAAATAACATAATAAGAAGATTTCAAGAACCTGATCAAAGCAGTGAACCAAGTTATGAGAGGACCCTGGGAAAAGGAAAGAAGGAATGGAAACCATCAGTATTTTAAAAATTGTTTTCTCTGTGTGCAAGTCACCTAAAAGGTTATCTTTTTCTGCTATTCATGCTTTATCATATTTAAATAAATTTCAAATACAATGTCTTACCCTGCCCAGTAAGAGTGCCTCGCGCAGGAATAGTAAGCTTGCGATTGCTGAAAGTCCAACAATTAATTTAGATTAAGCTTAAAAATCTGGAAGAAACCAATAAAGCATGATAGAAGAAAATACTAATTAAAGTAGATGTTAGGCTAAAATTTAGAACACAGTAACACCATCAGGTAATTACACCATATGTTTTTATGCCAAACAAATACTTGTCTACTTCTCCTTATGGCTAGTAAAGTCGAAGGTATTTTACTAACATTTTTCAAGAAAACACTTGCAATATTAAGTATACAAAAAACAAGAAAAAGAAGATTGTAAGGCATTGATAATCAATGAAAACCAGATTCAATTAAGTGACCATTCATGTAACAAATGAAAGTTAATCTTATAGTGGTCAAGCATACGTGAGCTAACAAGTATTTTGACCACATACATCAGGATAAAAATAAAGCAAATAAGCAAAAATGGCTCAAAATAAGCCAATAGCACCTTGCTACCCTGATTTGAGAACATCATAATTTCATTCCCTTATATCCAACTAAAGCACTACTCCACCATTTTTGTTTGGCACGTGAATTAAACTGTTACAGTTGAAACAACACGTGTATATCAGATAGCCTGGCTTCAAAAAATTTATCTCACCCTACCAAATTGAATGATCTTTTAAGAAAAAGAATATCAAATTCCCCATGTTCACTTGATTCTTTGCAAAATCAATCAGTTTTAAGCCCAAAATCAAACTGTTAGATGTTATGTGCCAAAATGAAAAATAAGGTAGCAAAATGCTCAATTTGATAAATAAGATGTTACAAATTCACCCAAAGATGACATTGTGGCAAGCTGCAAATGATCTTGGAAGTTGGAAATCAACTAAAATGATAAATTGAATCCATTTTAGACTACCATCTCTTAAAGAAATAGATTTGTAGGTCAACTCTCTAGCCTCTTTGAATCCTAAGAGGACTGATTTGCTTTCCTTCTAGCTCTTGCCGCCATGTTAGTCAAAAACTCAAAACTCTAGAGATAGCTATCACAGAAAAGTTAAGGAAAAGTAGGACAAGACTTGAAATTACTTAAGTTGACAAAGAAAAAAAGATCAAATTAGATGGAATTTCAAACCTGTCATGGCAAATTATGGGTGAGGAATGAATGCAGAATCATAAAAAAAAAAAAAAAAAAAAAAAAAAACCATGACACTAATAGTAACATCTTCTGACAATAGCCAATTCAACTACTACCTTCATTCCTTTTTATAAGGAACACATATCAAATTTCTCAATACCAAGAAAAACAAAAGTTAATTCAGTTATAAGCTTTAAATATGCAATAGATAGAACTATTTTTCTTTAATATCCTTACTTAGAGAAATTGACTAAGTTAGCTCATAACTGGAAAATTATAATGAATGTTTTAGACAAAGGCTAATTGTTTCTTATAAATAAGGAGGAAAAAAAAACACATTCCAAAAATTTTCTTACAAATAGGAACACAAGGAGGATCCATTAAAACATTAGCAATTTTTTAATTGCATAAGCATAAACTTTTTTGTACTCCCAGCTGCAAATTAAATTTAATAAATTTATTGGTTCAACTATTGAACCTTTTTGTAAATAAAATTCATTACCAAATAATCCTTTGACTTGTTACAACCAGTTTATGTAGTTAGTCCATTGATTATATTGAATTGATACAAACCAGATGTGGTATCAAATTGACGCATAAAATGAAAAGCATTGTACAAGCGCTAAAAAATTGAGGATGAACAAACTTGAATTTTGATCATTCTTGTCTGATTATCTTTTAAATTTTTTTTGTGATTCCAATTATTTTTTTCCAGTCATATGATCTTACCAGCTTGGCGTTCAAAGCCCGGGAGATGATTCTCCTCTTCTGAATGCTCTTAGACTTGAAATGCTTAAAAACAAGTGAAGACCACCTAAAATCATCCCAAACCTAAAAGCTGCGAGGCTTCCTGTTACCATAAAAGAAAAGAAGCCCCCAATGGAGAGTATTAAACCTGCAAAAAAAAATAGTAATATCATTAATCTTCAGTATTTGGATAGCATAGGGGTTAATAAGAATTCCCCCTCAACACAGCAGAAGTCATAATATTACACCTAGGATATGTTTGTTAAACTATTTCATGGAATGCCATCTGTATCAGGGATTGGATTAGGTTCTTATGTTTCTACTCTGAGATTGAGTTTTCTCACTTTCTGTAAGAGAAAAGACTTTCTCACGGTAGGTGGAGAGGGGGCGATTTGTTCAGTTGCCCCACCACATCACACTTACCATAAGGTATACCAACATAGAAGTCTCGCACTCCAGAAAGATGACTGAGATCATCAGTTGGGGAGGTAAATGTTTCAACAATCTCCTTCACTTCAGGAGATTTTTCAGCAGCTGTGGTGATATACTCTTTGCCTTCTTCACCAATTTCTTTTGCAGCCACAGTCAAGTCATGCCTTGCCTTGTCTGCTTGTACCTTCAACTGTTCTGTTGCATCTTTCAAAATGACAACCGCTTTCTTTGAATACTCTTCATATGCTTCTTGAGAAATACCTTGAAACTTTTTGGCTTGTTCTTTAAAGGTATCTAGAGCTTGCTTCCACGCTTCTTGTGATTCTTCGGAACCCATTTCAAGCTCCTCCTTTCCGTTATCCACTTCAATATCTTGCTGCTTCAAAGTTTGAAGTGCTTAGGATAGATATCATTTTACAGTTCCAAACGAGATTAGCAAGAAGAAATGAAGAATATTTGTGTAAGGTAAAATCAACAGCAGGACTGAGGAAGGAAAAGATGAAACAAGGGAAAATGACGGTTAAGAACCGATAATTTTATATTAATGAGAGCTAAAGACCTAAAAACTAAAAATTCCGTTAATGCAGTAGAATTAAGTTGCGGTTGGTGATTCCAAAAGGTATCATACATACTTCCTAAAGTTACAGCCAAATCATTTCAGATACTGAAAGGATTATTTAAATTTGTTGCCACAGAAACAGACTTGTAATGCTGGATGAAAACAACATTGTAACTTGGGATGAGAACACATTTTAAACATCTAGAACTAAATCATAACTTTCAAAAGCACAAATGATAACTTATTTGGATAAGTCTATAGTCCTTGAGAGTAATCTTGATTAGTAAGATACTTAGCCATCATTTTCAATATTAATAGCATTATTGTCCTTTTATTGTGGAGGGTTAAGCTGGAAATAAACCACATAGCCGAGCAGATATTGTTGTTTGATTAGGGAGGACGAGCATATGTGCCCAGAAAATATAAACGAACAACTAAATAGCAATTTAAAAATGATTCAGATGAATACAGACTGCAAATATCAATCGAAGACCTTCCTCAATGATAAAAGCACTGATTATCAACACTACAATATCGTAATAAACATTACAAAATGCCGTTAAAGCATTTCCAATAACTCGAGTTCATCAAGAGAAGCATAATCTTACCGAGTCATCGCGCGGAGCTACAAAAGCGGGAATTAAAGGAGTACGGCGATTGAGTATGAGAAAACCATTTGGGGAAAGACCGCTGGGGACAGCACAGAGCGTGGAATTGGGAGTTTTGAGCAAAGGATGGAACTTTAGAGAGTTCGGAGCCTTGCTCAACGACATTGAGACATGGGAGAGTTTAGGGTTTATGAGGAAAACAGATTTCAGAGTGGAAACCATTTCTGGGTAGGCTCCAAACAAACGAGACGAGGCAGAGAGAGAGAGAGTTTGAAAGGAGGCGAAGCTGACGAGGGTGCTGAAGGGAGGGGGTTAAAATAGGAAAGAGGAGGGGTTTTGTGAAGAATACAAAAGCAAGAGAGAAGAATAAAAATTGAAGGAGAAGAGGCAACAGAGGCGTATGAATTGACGACGACGTCCAATTTCCCAAACAGAGCGCACAGAGCCAAGCTGTTATCGTTCGTAATTTGGAAGTTTTGGACTGAAGGCTGAGACTTGGGAGCATGACACGTCATCATCAAAATATATTTTCAGTTCTTACACTCTCTTTTTATGATTTCCTTCTTTTCTGACCGGCCTCTTTATATGTAAACAAGGTAACATATATATAAGCTAGATCAGATACTAAGATAATTAATTATTTAGTCATTTATAATAAATTTATGTTAGTTTCATAAAATATCATATTTGATTATTATTTTATTGATAAATAAACGTTTAATATAGGCAATCGATAGGAATATTTAGTTAAAAGAAATAATAAATTTGTGAGGAAAAGTAAACTAGGGTTTGTACTTTTTTCCTAACTTGATTAAGAAATTTTATTTTTAAAACTTAGAAAGTAAAGAATTTTCATGGATCCCAATAAATATTCAGCTGAACTATGTTTATATTTATTATCAAAATAAATATATCAACTATCTCATACTTCTCTAATCCTATTTACAAGGCAAGCATTACATTTTCGAGGTATATATATTATTTAACCCCTCACATATTATTGTATCGACTCTGTTCTCTATGGTATTATGTATATTGAGTAGGGGTAGAGTTGAAAAGTTGTTGAATTATATGATTATTATTATTATTTTTGTCAATGTTGAATTATATGATATAATTAATGAGGTTTAAAGTTTTTTAGTCTATGTAAAAAATGTTAAAAATGTCATATAAATAAATAAGATCATATGAGTATATCAGAAGTCAGAACTATTGGCTAGTGATTCTGTATAAACATATAGACACATGAGACACAGTCCAACATTATTTTAGCCACCCTTCTTCCTTTTATTATTATTATTATTCCAATTTTATAAGCCCAAGTTTGGAGCACATCCCACCATGGGGTCTCATTTGGATTGGACAGTGCAAATAAAATTTGATTTAATTTGTCTAATATCTTACTCCCTTTAGTCCTAATTATAAGATAACATTTGGGAAATAATTTTGGACCTAATTATAGAACAACATTCTATTTTTTATCAATTTCTTTCTAAAATAACCCTATTAATATGAATGATGAATGATGTGAAATCAATAAGGTAATTGAAATGTAAAATTTATATAAGGGCATTTTAGAAAAATGAGTAAAATTAACTAATTTAACCTCTATCCTTAATTTCTCCAAAATCGGTTAAATATGTCCTATAATTGGGACCAGGGGGAGTATTATTTATTTTTATATTTCACATTAAAATATTAGTACTTATTTTGTGAATTGATAATTGAGCATCGTGTGTAGAGTTGAAAGTTCAAATTTTGTAAATAAAAACTTGTATTGAGATAATTATATTTAAATAAATTTGACTTGATAGTATGTAATATTAAATAATTATTTATAGAAAGTTTAATGAGTATGATAAAATAGTATTGGAGGGGTTAAATTGTAGGATTGAGTAGAGAGAAAAGAGGCAAGTAAGGCATAGATTCCTGCACCCACCGCTTACTCCTCCAAAGCAAGCAAAGAACCTTCACCCTCTCTATTCAACACAAGATCTATCCCAACTTGAAATTTCATCACATCATATTAAAAAAAAGTGAATGTTTGCAAAAAAAAAAAAAAAAAGTCGTCGCTGGTTGGGGAAAACTAGGTAAGATGTTATTCTTGACCAGTGACCACATTTATTGAGAAGCAAATGAAAGTATTAATAGGTTCTCGGTAAGAAAACTCATACTACCTTTGGACTTAAAAATAAGATAAAGTTTATCTGCAATTTGTATTATAAACATTATCTTATATTTAATCGAAGAAAGAGGTAAGATCGATTGTTGATTATGTTTATGATGCTCCCAGGGACGGAGCCAAAAAATAACATTAAGGGCGAAAATTAGACAAAGGACCCAAAGTTTCAAGAATCATATTTATTTTCTCATAAAAATTTAAGTATTTTCATTTTTGTCCCCGAATGACACCTTTATTAGAGACTAAAGTAAAACCATTGAAACTTTTATAAGGCTAAAATATGATTCTCTAAACTTTTGGGTCCTTTTCTATAATTTTAGGGGGACGGGGGCCACCCCTAGCCCCCCCTAAATCCTGGATGCTCCTGGGATATATATTTTTTTCAATTCTTTTTAGTTTTTATAAGCACTTATGAATTTCTTTCTTGAAATTAATCAAATAAGAATTTTTTAAAAATTAAGAAAATTAATTAAATGACAAAAAAAATTACAATTTTTAAAGTTATTCTTAAATCGGTATTCTCTCGTGTCCTTAATATAAAAGATATTTAAATAGTTGATTTTGATCTTAAATATAAAACATAGTTGTTTTATTTGTTACTCTTATTTGTCTATATTATTCTCCCTCAACAACGATCAATGAGGAGAGTGAATGAGGAAATTAAGTAAAATAACTTTGATGTTTTAAAAAATAAATAATATTAACTAATTTTCTTAATCTAATTAAATTAGGTAAATATATTTTATATTAAGATTGGATTAAGTATAATTTTTTTTTGGTTGCCCATCAAAGATGTTAGAGCTTCGCCCGACTAATCCGAATCCGAGCTGGTTTAGACACCCGGGTATGGTGGGTGAGTCTCTCCCATATGCTTCTACGTTCAAAGGCTCAAATTTAAGACCTTACTTAAGCGACATAATTTGCTTACCACTTATTATCAACCATAGTTGGTCAGGATGAAGTATAATTTATCACAGAGATAAGATGATGGTGAAACCACAAGTAAAGAAGGCATTTTTGAGAATGAGTCACAAATGTTTCATTAAAAATAAGCTTGTGCTTCTACTTTACGTATTAATCAAATATGGTTAGTCATAGTACCTATTTAAATTAGTAATAGAAGCTGCTTTTCTAACGTGATTTACGTTGTACAAGATAAATATGTGATAAGAATTTTGTCTTAATTTATGTTAACGTGCTATTATGACGCCAACTCCAACAAACACTACAACATTTGAGCTGATTTAGTTCAACTTAAAAGAAAAAGAACACTTAAATATGATTGCAAATGAAAGACTACATGTCATAAATAAAAACATAACAATATTTCACAACAATATCCTCTCATCCATCTACATATTAGAAATGAAACCTGACCAATATCCTCACATTACTTTTTCCTTAAAAGCATGGTTTGAAATTAAATCCTTAAAATTTAATCTCATTTTGAGTAAATTCTCCTTACCAAATAATTTGATTTTAAATTATTTTCTTATGTTAATATTAATATGATGTTCCCATTGTGATGTTTGATTTGATTTTAAATATGATATATACATTTGGATATAAGGACAAGGATATTTTAGTCATTTAGATATTTGCTCATTTTATTTACTCCCTCGTTTCTCTCGTTCATCCACGCAGGAGAAGTGATATACTATTTTCCTTTCAGTTTTCTCTTCTTTCCATTTTCAATCCTCTCACTTTCTTTCCTCCTAATTTTTCTTCCCATTATCCAAGAATGGGCTACAGGTTAACTCAATTTTACATTTAACGAAGCACTTTTGTCCATTTGCTTACTTGATGAAACAAAAACACAGACCTACTAACAATGAAACACAGCTTACGAAGCGACAGTAATAGCCTGCTTGATGTGTAGCCATATAGTATACATAATAAGGCTGTAAACGAAAAATTACCTCAAGCATATAAATTAAAGGTCCCAGGCAAGGCAAAATAACCTTCCTTGACTACTAATACTTTTTGAGTTGGCGTTCGAAAGCGCGTTCATAAATGAAAAAACTCTTCTTACATACTTACCCTTACCCTTTACATTATAAATCACGGTGTAAAAGTAAACTACAGTTAATCTAAACGAGCACCCGATGAGTGAAAACAAAGAGGTGTGTGCGTGTGCGAACACAACAAACTGCTATCTATTATGTAAAATTGTTAGAATTGAACCATTTTCCTCATAACTCGACCCTATTGCTTTTTCATAATAGATAATAGGTCTCATCGAACAATATTAGATGTGTGTACATATATGTATATCTTATAGATAGACGCACACACACATATGTATGTGTGTGTTTATACATATATGTATATCTTTGTGTGTGTTTGTCAATATATGTGAGTGTGTATGACACACACATGTATATATCTGTGTGTGTGTGTGTGTAGATATATATGTACACACACACACACACACACATATATATATATATATATGTATGCATACATACATACATATACACACATATATGTATATATGTGAAGACAATTATTTGATTAGAAAGCATGTATAAAGGAAAATTCTATGTTGAAGATGTACTCCATCCAGGTCTAATTATATGAACACATTTTGGAGTTGGTTTTGGTCCAATTATAAGAGCAAGTTTTAACTTTTGTCAATTTTTTCCTATAATACCCCTATTTACACTTTGTCAATAATAATTAAAGAAAATAATAATTTAATAATACACTCATATATTTTATAAAGTAAATAATGTTTGCAACTCATTAATGTTATATACACCTCAATTATACTTTTTTTTTAATTAAAAAAACATGATTTCTTATTAAGTATATCTGTGTTTGCGTAGTAAATAGTAATATAACATGATTTCTTATTACGTAATATAAAAAAAAAATATCTATATAATATATATACACACACACATTTTGAAAGTTTTTAGTATTAAATTTCAAAAACCAAAAATTATATATATCGATAGAAAATAGAACGCTTTTTCATAATATTGCCCATTTTCAACGGAAAAGCGACTTGAATGGCTTAGTTTACGTTTCAGAGACGCAGCGAGAGGGAACCGTTTGACCCCGATATTAATGTGAGAGGGAACATAGATATACGGTGGGGTTCGCGCAAAGCTCTACATAATAAGAAATCATATTTGTGCGAGGCCACCCGATTCAAGCTAATTTTACTTTGATGTAATTTTCAATTTTAAGTAGGGGTATTTTGGAAAAATAATTATAATTAACTAATTTAACTTCTCTCCTTAATCCCTCCAAATTCCTAGTAAAGTAGTTATAATTAGGACCGGAGGAAGTATATAGTAGGATTTGTTGATTTACTTTTACTTATGTCATTTTAAATTTATATAAGGACATTTTAGGAAAATGAGTAAAATTAACTAATTTAACTCCCCTCCTTAATCTTCCTAAAATCGATTAAATATGTCATATAATTAGGATCGGAGGGAGTAAGTTATTCCATTGCTATGCAACCAAGGAACTTTATCTTTTGCATTGTCTATGCAAACTAACCTGTTTAGCAAAACTTTGAATAAGGATTCCAAAATCTACCTGTCAATTTGAAGTCTTAAAAATGAGTCTTTAGGCTATAGGCCAATTTAGATTAGTGATGACAGTATTGACTTTTTAAAATTTGACTTTTGTAAATGTAAGATAGGATAAAATTTAGATTACATATATGATTTGTGTTTGGATTGACGGTAAAAGTAGATCTTTTCCAAACTGAAATTTTTTGATTATTATTTGAAAAGCATGTTGAGATAGAAAATAACTAAAAATGACATGAATCATATTGAATAATATATATACATATATATATATATATATATATATAATTGGTTAAAGACAAAAAAATTGTAAAATATATAACTTACTTTTCTAAAAAGTCCCTATTTATGAAGTGGGTGAGTGGGAGAGACAGAGTGGAAAAACATAGATGAGAGAAACAATATAATTAATTTGGGGTAAAATTGAAATAAATAAATAAATGATGAGATAAAAGAAAAGTAGCTCTTATATAAAAAACCACACCCTTCAAAAGTTTGACTTTTATATTTTGAATCAGAGGCGTATACAAAATTATCCAAATTTAAATAATTTTATAATAAGTTCAAATAATACAAATTCAATATGAATATAGTTTGGGAAAATTCTAAATAAATACCATTTGAATTTGTAAAACCCCGGAAATCTGTCAAATTTGTAAAAAAACGAGAAATCTTGGGGACCATGATGGGGATATGCAAATCGATTGAAATTACTCACTTTTGCCTTTAGTTTTAAATAAATTTTAAAAATAAAAATATACTCACACGCATCACGGCCGGCCGTGCATTTTCACTGGTCACGGGCCACCGTGAAGGGTGGGGTTTTTTTTTTTGAGTGGGTTGGTTTTTTTTAAAAAAAAAAAAATTAATTGAAGTGTTGACCCCACCCCCAACACCATACATGGGGCCAAGTGAATTAAAAGTGGGTTAAGGCCGCCAGTTCTTTAATATATATATATACGTTAACAAATATATATTCTTCTTAACATTTTTTCAATGGTATTTACCATTCCACAAACGAAAATTACCATTCCACAAATGAGAATTTATCATTCCACAAATGAGAATTACCACTTTTTCTACAGGATTCCCTTTTTTTACTCTTTGATGCATGTTTTATAAAACCAAAAAAATTGCACTATTATCATTCCACAAACGAAAATTATCATTCCACAAATGAGAATTTACCATCCCACAAAATGAGAATTACCACTTTTTCTACATGATTCCCTTTTTGTTACTCTTTGATGCATGTTTTATAAAACCAAAAAAATTACACTATTACCATTCCACAAATGAAAATTACAATTCCACAAATGAGAATTTACCATTCCACAAATGAGAATTATCACTTTTTCTATAGGATTCGCAATTTTTTTTCTTTGATCATGTTTTATAAAAACAAAAAAATTGCACTATTACCATACCATATGTGCATCACTGAGATACACCATACCATTCGCCAAACTCCCGGGACAAGGAATTCAAAATCCAAGATAATTCAACGGCATTACAGTGTTCCCACTAACCTTCGAATTCAACACCAAACTTCTGTTTCGGATAGGAACCATCAACGAATCCAAGTTTTTGTTTCCCAAGGAGAGCAATCCTCATAGCTTTGCTCCAAACAGAGTGATTATCATTTCCAGTGAGAGTAATAGGAATGATTGTTGTACCTTGAGTGTTAGATAGGTGTAGACAGTGGCAGAGCCACATTGTACCCTTAATTGGGGAAAAAATTCGGGTTTTGAAATGAACATACATTCACACAAAATCATAAATATGAATGTTTAGAATTTTTAATAAAATAGGAAAGAACCAAAGAAAACCTAATAAAAATAAATTAGTAAAATATAGTATAGTATATGTGTGCTACTTAGTTTTGAAGGTCTAGGCGCGATTTTTTAAAACTCGAGTTTGGTAATGTTTATTTAGTAACTCAAAAAATGAATTCGAAAAATGGAATATTAACCTAAAATTAGGTTTTGCAAATGGTAAGAGATTCTTACAGGAAATTGGTTTTTGAAGCGAAAACCGGGTTTGTAGAAATTGTATTTTCACATACACATAAATGTTTCCTAATTTTCCTTGATTGAGATATCTTGTATCTTTCGAAAGGTATAGTTCATTCTTTGCATTTGATATTACTTAATTATTTCTTGATTATTATTATTTTTATTAAATTGAAGTTTTCTTTTTTTTTTTGGTCTATATTTTTATTTTTATTTTTTTAATATATTTAAAACTTTCTTAAAAAAAAAAAATCATGGCCACTGTCCCGAACCCCATTAATTAAATATAGAATCCTCCGTGAGTGAGTGTAGATACAGAGGATGGGTGAAGTCTATCGTAGTTGCTGTCGAGTTTTTGCTACGCGTTGAGTCTTCCATGGTCTATGATGATGAAGATGAACGACGGCTGAAGGAAATGACCGTGAAAGCTTGTGCATCTTGGCTGAATACGATCGACAATAACAAAATCTCAGAGCAACAGCGACAAACGACGGCAGAAGACGGTCGACGGTGACGGAACTCCTAGGTCATTACACCTCTCTGTGGCCAAATTTCGACTCGCGTCCCTCAGTGGTCGAATCTGTGATCTTGATCCACAATGTGTCGATCCTAGCTGGTTCGTCGGAGCATTCGTCGATCTCGCCGGCAAACGAATCCAAGATCATGGTCTATAACTGGTTCGTCGGAGACGCCGTCAAAATCCGAGGTCGTGACTAGCTAATGGATCTAAGAGCAATCCAAGTATGGTGCTCGAAAACACAGGAATAAAATAAGGCAGAAACCAAGAATGATGATTTCGAAGCGTGATTCAAGCATGGTTCTGAAATGGGTGAGCACGAACCAGTTGCGAGAACGAGCGCGAGCAGGAACCAATTTATTAAAATGAGGGCCGGAGAAACACGGGCGTCGTGGATCTTGAAAAATAGCTGGACTGGGTCAAAAGGATTCTTGAAAAACAGCTGGACTGGTCAAACAGATGACGTGGATCTTGAAAAAGTGATAACCCAATGCTCTGATGATGCCATGTAGACAAAATGAATTTTGACCAAAAAAAAAATGTAGACAAAATGAATAGAGCTGAAAAAACTATTATTCCATTAATTAGAATCAATCATCTGTTTAAAATACAAAACGCAAGGACCCTATTTATAAGTTATAACATCCTTTGGACTAAGGCCCATCACTACTTTACACAAATATGGACCCTATATACCAACAAATATATACAACAACCAAATATGTTGTTGGTCAAAACGGAAATGTGAAATTTGGATTGTCTAGGGTTCATTTCGCAGAAAACCACTCGTAATCCATCTCTTGTATGGCCATTCTAACGTTGATAGGAGGGCGTCCATTTGCTGGAGAAGCTCGGAGTGGTTTGCAGCACTGCCACCATTTTGTATCAAAAAATATATATACAACATCTCTTTATGCACTATTTTCTATATATGTACCCTCTGTAAAAATATTGTGATTACATTTAATTCTTAGACCCCCATAGCAATTTTCCTAAAAAGAAAAAGTTAAAAAAGAAGAAGGGTGAGGAGCAAAACCGTAAATGACAATTGACAGGCGCCTAGGCCTTGAGATCAAGATTGGTAGGACAAATATAAATGGGCCGAAGTAATGGTCCATATAGTTTTTGTGTAACGAATTATTGGGCCGGTCCAGTATAAACTAAAAATAGTACCGAGCTTCTGGCCTATATCATTAGCCCGACCCAATATTTAAGTGAATGAAGACCCAAAAATATTGGGCCATAAAGTGTTATTTTTACGCTTTTGATTTACTACTTTCTGGCAGCAGCGCCATTCCCGCCGCTGACACGCAGTAAATGACTATCCCCAATAGACAAGGAACCCTTTTCAGATACAATCATGAAAAATTGCAGATCAATGAGTACAAGTGACACGTATTTACATTCTTCTTAAACGTTTGTCATCATTTACATATAAAAAAATTAAAATTTACACTAAGGGCTAGTTTGGTTTGAAGGAGGGGTAGGGGATAATTTTTTACCCCATCTTTACTAAAAAAACCCATGGAAACTTTTCAATATTTCAAAAATATACTTTTAACAAATAATAATATTCTCTTCATTAATGGCAATTTGGTCAATTCACTACTTTTCACTCCCTTCCCTCCCACTCCCTTCCTCAAACCAAACACACCCTAAAGATTAATTAAATTATTTTAAAATATTTATATTTATCTTTTTCTCTGGATTTATAAACCGATATATAATTTAATCATATATAATATATTATATGTTTAAATGAGTTATTTAGTTTAATTAATCTCTTTAAAAAATGTCAAATATATCTTATATTTAAAATAAAAGTAGTACTAGGAAAAGTCTTGCACAAAAAAAATATTTATTGGTGAGAAGGTCTAAATCAAAGCATGTTATTTACTTCTTTTGGCTCTTCAATATAAAACATATTTAACTAATTTAATTAGATTAGAAAAATTGATTAAGTTGGTTAATATTACATCTATTTTCTAGAACACACCGACATATTTTTTAATTTTCTCATTTCTTATCCTTCTTGATTATTATCGAATGAATATCAATAGAGGTAAATTAAGAAAATAATAATAAATATGAAAAATATGTATTACATTTAAAATCAAGATCAATTTTTTAAATATATCTTATGTGATGGAGTAGTATTTATAAAAGTCACATAGTGATGATCTTTTTTACCAAAAAACTTTATCAGGTGGAGGATTTTTTCCTCAATACTTTCAATTTATTATTTATTTTATACTCATCTCACCATATATTTAAATAATCTGTAATTGACTTGTGATCATCAATAAAAATAATTTAAAAAATTACATTTAGCATAAAACTCAAGAAATGCATAATATTTTTCTTATTAAATACACTATAATATTATATTATATTAATTTCCACACAATCAATACTCTTGTTAAATATGTGCATATATGAAAGAAAAATATTTAATACTCTTGAAAATTATGAAATGCCTTATAGAAAATATCAAGAATGTATTCTAAGAAATTCCATAAATATTTTATTTGTTAAAAAGAATGTACAATATATATAAGATCACATGAAATATTATTTATTAATTCTTATTGAGAATATAAATAATTTATTTAATACATGACTTTAAATAGAACCTTTGACTCAAGTCACACTCGCAACTGTGTCTGCCAGCATTTTGAAGTCTCTCAACAAAAAAGAAAAATAGTGCATATACTAACTATGCATGAAAACCGTTACTTGTTTATAAATTTTAAAATTACTTGGGAAAAGCATTAGATAACAAATTTCAATTCAAAGTTTTAACGGGACATTTAAATTTAAATATCATTAAAATAATTAGTAATGATGTGTATAATATAATTTAAAAATAAAAAAGTCACCAATACCAATACAAAGAGGCATGTGAATTTAACTTGATGATGTTTGTGTAATAATTAAGGAGGAAGATGAAGGAGGAAGGATAATGATCGGTAAGTCATAAGTAAGACAGCATATTTGCTTGCCTTTGAAGGCAAAAAGAGTCAAAAACCTTCCTCAGCATGTGGCCTTGGGATTCACAAGCTTCAAGACAAACAACACCAAGTGTATGTTTGAATTACTTACTCACACCAACTAATAAGTATATTTGATTCCCTTTTATAAGACACTTAATTACTTTCAAAGAGTATTAAATATTTTTTTTCTGTGTATATACCCATAATTAATAAAAGTAGTGAGTGAGAATAATAATTAATATAAGGGATTTAAACTTCCATGTTGGATGAAAAGAAGAAGATTCCTACACACACATGAAATGGTGAGACCCACATATAATTATATATATGTGTGTGTGTGTGTGGGTTTCATCATTTCATGTGTGTGTGACATGAGAATACACTTCTCCTACAACATGAGAAGTGTTTTTCCCTTAATATAATAATAGGGGTAATATTGAAAATTATTTAAATTTTAGGACAAATTTAATGACTTTAAGCATTTTTATTAGTTTGTGAAAATTGTTAATTGATGTCTTATAATAAGGATTAGAAAGAGTGATTTTTAGAGAATAGCTTTTTACGATTTACGAGGTAAGCATGTCAGAGGAGTTTTGTTTCGACTTACCGAAAAAGACTTTAAAAACCACTGTTTCAGAGTTATCCAAACACTCACTAAACAGTACTGGGCCTGTTTAGAGATAGCTTTAAGTAGCTTAAAGCTTAAAAGTAGAAAAAAATGTGATAGAAAAAAGAAGAAGAAAGAAGTAGAGTGTTTGAGTTGAGCTTTAAAAGTTCATTAGGTTTTTAAAAAAAGGCTCATAAAAGTCAATTAAGGAAAAAGCTCGATGGGGATCACTCCAGTGCTTATTTATAAGTCTACTTTGATCAAACATCACATACCAAGGAACGTTAGTTGACATAATGATTATAGGGTAAATTTTCAACTTTGCCCTCATTTATAATTGGGTATTTTTCAATTGTTTCTTCTCTCTCCATCTTCATGGGTGCAATTAATATGGATAAAATTGTCACAAGCCCATTTATTACTTGAAAATGGACTTATAAATAGAACCAAATTTTTTGGTCAAACTGGACTTATAAATAGAACAAAAGTAATACCTTTTTCAAAAAAAAAATTCTCAACTTTTTGATGTGGGCCTCGCTACTTCTACCTAGAATTGTATCGATCGAAATTTGGCCGGCTTCCCTCAGGGTCGGGTGAAAGTGAAGGCTGGCCTAACGGGGCCGGCCCTCCGAGGCTTGAGTAAGAAAAATACGTGTTTTTTAATGCTACTCGAGCCAAAGCACTGAGTAGGGGCATGACCATGCAGGCCCGAAAATTATTATTCTAAATTTTAACTATTTTTCCTCAGTGTGTTTTGAAAATATAATTAGTAAATTACAACACGAATCATCTAATAAATAAATAAGTACTAATTCATAATCAAAAGAAAACTATGTTCACAAATAACTCACATAGTAGTAAAACATAAAAAACATATCACTAAACAACGTTAGTGCGATGACTATTATTGTCGTCATTTTCGTAACTATCATCAATTTTAACGACGTTTGATTGTTCTTCACTTTGAGTAGTAGCCTCTGGGCTCATGAGTAAGAATATCGTGAAATTCTTCTCCCGCATCATGAACACATCCATAATCTTTATTTGTAACAAATTATAAATCAAATCATAAAATTAAAGTATAGTTATTATGTATTTGTAGTTAAATGGATAAACAACTCTATAACAAATACAAAATATATATAAATTAATAAATTTAAAAAGGAAAAAAAAGGCTAAATTGAAAAGGCGCAGGTGGCCCGCGCCCTCTGGGCGGCCATTAAGTCTAAGCGATGGGCCCGTCAAATGCCACTCTGCGCTTAATTTCAAATATCTCGTCATTTTTTGCCGTGGCAGAAAGTGAGAACGGCCCGACGCCGCCCGTTTTGACAATTTTTTATTCTACTTCTACCACTATCAATCCAAACACAAATTATATTTACAACGTGATTTTTTCTTATCAATTTCTAACAAAATCAGATAGAAAATAAGCGCCACTCCGTGTGCTAGAGAGGAATTGAATTTTTCGAGGAGGCCCACTCCTCTCTAAGCTTGGCCTTTACTTTCTCCGGGACCATTCAGATTGTAGAATTCTAGATCAATACCTGTAACACAATAATACTCTCTCTATTCCTCATTGTCACAGTGAGTCAGTGATACGATTGGTCTATGAATATTAGATAAATTTGTTAAATTAACTATTTAAAATAAATTTGTATTTGTTTAATGTGTATCACTCTAATCTTTTTCATAAGTTTGATTTATTTAATTCTCACGTATCAATATCAATAAAAGTTAACTTATTAAACATATTCTAAATTGATACATTTTCTTAACTTTACCCTCATTTTATTAATGCTATTTTCAACCCCTCTCTCATGTTTTTTTTTTCCAACACGAATTAATTTATTTTTTATTTTATTTAATAAGACAATATTATAATACTGTCAATAATTACTTTCTATCTGGACTTATAATACAAACCATTTTTTTTTTCAAATTGTATTTATAGAAAAAGACAAGAGTGGTGGCTCATAATTTGCAAAGTCAAACACCCCAACAACAAAATTAATCAAAAACAGGGTTTTGTGCTTTCCTTTTTCACCTTAAACGACAAAAAACCCAGCAATCTATGTTACTCACTGTTTCAGTGTCTCTGGCAATTATATTCATTTGCAGTTTATATGATTTTGTTTCTCAGCTTTTCAAAGTTATTTATGGGTTCCTGGGTAGCATTAATGTAAATGCATACCAATAATTAATTTTTGATAGTGTCTTTGAAAGGTTCACATTTGCCATTAAAATAGCAACTAGGACTTAAAGTTGTATTTTAGAGACAATACGTGTCTACATTTTCTTTACCTCTCATATTTAATATCCTCACTAAAATAGGAGTATTTCAGAAAATTTGGCACACATTATTTACTTAGTAATGACAAATAATCAAGGAAAAACCTCAAATAGGTGATTTTCCATTGAAACGAGTTGCCAATTACATTATTATTGTTGTTAATCCCATTAGTCTTGTGGGCAACGAGATTTTGAAATTCAAATAGTATTTTTCTGTCATTTTTCCAATAATCAATTGAAAATAGTTTATATTGCTTAATATTAACTCCAATCCTTAATATAAGAGCGAGTTGACCCTTTTTTAAGAAATTAAGAAAAATAAATAAGGTACATTAAAGTATTTATATTTATTATTTTTCTCCGGACTAATTTGTCTCACTTATAAATTAATCTAATAATTCACTATATATATATATATATATTATGGTTAAGTAATTTATTTAACTTCCCTAATATTTCCAAAAAGAAATAATTAACTCTTATATTAAGGATCAAAGGGTTATTAACATTAAATATTAATACAAATATTTATTTTATTAATATTCACATCAACATTAATATTAATATTTTATACTCATTTTGGACATCTTTCTAATAAATAAATAAGAATTTTTGTCTGAATATGAGAAATAATTTACCGTTATGAATTGCAATTATTAATTTTTTATATTAACTTAGCATAATTAAGTTTAAATTATTGAACAAGGCCAAAGGAGTACTAACAAATTATTGGTTGAAGTGGTAATCCGCTACACCCCATAATTCAAAGATGTTTCAAACAGACTAAGAAAAACCTTAAACTTTATTAACTATGTCATAAAATTCAACAACTTTCCAATTTTATCATTATTTAATATGCATTATACCATATAAGTTATGAGAACAAAATTAAGACAATACTTGTTGGCAAAAAAAAAAGCTCCTTCTAACCTTTTTTATGAAGAACAACCACCAAAATCATGCAGTTCAAAATGTTAACTGAAAACAATAAATATGTAAAATATTACTTTACTTTTCAATTATACCTTATTTATAAAGAGGGTACATGGAAGATAACGAATGACAATTTATGACAGAAAGATAATAAATATAATATATTTAAATATATTTAATGTGAGTAAAAATTCAATTTATAATATAAGTTACTTTAATTAATTCATAGAAAACAATGAATGGCAATTAACTCATTATATATGTCATAAATTTTTTTTTCCCACTTTTACTTTTATTAGAAAATGTGTTTGAAATTTAATGAGTGGGAAAAATTGAAAATGAACATTAATTATAAGGACAAAAATAAAAAATGAGAATTAATTATCTTATAAGTGTCTTATATTTTGGACCAAGTTATTCTTTTAGATGAAAAGCCCTATACTGTGAATTGGACGGAGTAAAAATGATATGTTCTTTATATGAAAGATCACTCTCATAACCATCAAACACTTAGGTCATTTGGTAAGTTTATTTGTCCTAACTTAATCACTTGGTCTTAAGTTCGAGACGTGAGAATAAAGATGCGTGGGTGATAGAAGCTTTCCCACGAAAAGGCCAACCGATCTCGTCTGAATTAGTCTTGGGTATTGATGTTCGAAAAATGGTACGTCAAGAGATCGGATGGAACTATGCAAAGAAAAAAATATCACTCTCATAAAAGAGAATGCTACTTATAAAAAAATCGGAGTGAGTAGTATTCGAAGGGCAAAATTTTACATTTATACGAAAAGTTTATCAATCTATGTTATAAATATGACAAAAAAATTCTTCTCTCTGTTGGTATAAATAGGACCAGAAGACCTTTCTTTTGGGGCCCGGTGCTCAACTCTACTAACAATCCATTCACCTTATGGATTGGAGTATATATTTATAAATCTCATAAAAAGATATTACCCGGCCAAAAATAAATAAATATATCACCTCTAGTTTTAAATATAAGATATAATTTATAGTATAATTTGTACTATAAACTATATATTCTATATTTAAAATAAAGAAGTATTAAAAATGCGTTATAAATGTGAAATACAGTAGGAGTGCGCCGGATGGAGTGAGTCATACTCATATTCATGAAAAAGTGGGAACATGGATCATTTATTCATAGGATTCGGGTTTGACCCAAATGACTATTCACATGCATCACACTTCACATCACACCCCATATCGTAGAAAAGAAGCCTCTCTCCCTCTTCCCTTTCTCTCTAAATTAATGTGTCTCTGCCATTTCAGAATACAAGCTTTTCCCTCTCTCCCTCTCTCTGTTATTTATGCTTTTCCCTCGCTCTCTCTTCTTCCCACCAACACACACTCTCCACCTTCCTGCATTAAAGGCTTCTCCACTCCCAATATTCCTTCCATGTTCTTCTTCTTCCTTTTAAATTTTCTTTGAATCCTTGAATTCTACGCCGTTACTATTTCATCCCCTTCTTCTCATTTTGATACTCCACAACCACCTTCTCATTCTTCTTTTATTTAACTCTTGTACTGTTACTTCCGGGTTCTCTTCTTCCTTCATGACCACCTCTTTAAACTGTAAACCAGGGAAAAAAGTGGAAAGTAAATTTTTGCTGTTCAAAATTGCTTTACCTTGCTCTCTTTCTCTCCCCCATTTTCCTTTCTACCTCTTTCGTTCTTGCCTCAAAATCTCGTCTCTGTGATGTCAAATTCATATGCTATGCTTTCTTCTGAACCATTTCTGCGTTCTTGTGTCTGAATATATATTTATATCTGAAAATGCAATTAAGTTATTTCCTTTTTCTTCTTTTTGCTCCGATTCTGGTAATCTCTACCGACCCGGCGGCGTTCAACGACGATGTCTTGGGGTTGATTGTGTTCAAAGAGGGTTTGAAAGACCCGAAAGCTATGCTCTCTAGTTGGAACGAAGACGATGAAACTCCCTGCAATTGGGTCGGAGTCAAATGCGACCCGACGACCCGCAGGGTCTCTGCTTTAGTCCTTGATGGGTTTTCTCTTTCAGGGCATATTGATCGAGGGTTATTGAGATTACAGTTCCTTCAAGTTCTATCACTTTCTAGAAACAACTTCACAGGGACCATAATCCCTGATCTTCCTCGCCTTTGGAGCTTGCAACTTGTTGATTTGAGCGAGAACAATCTCTCTGGATCAATCCCACAAGAATTTTTCCAGCAATGTGGGTCTTTAAGATCAGTTTCATTTGCCAGAAACAATCTTTCAGGTAAAATTCCTGATTCCTTAAGCTCTTGCTCTATGTTAGCTACTGTTAACTTCTCCCATAATCAACTTTCTGGAGAATTACCCTCTGGGATATGGTATTTGAGGGGATTGCAAACACTTGATCTGTCTAATAACTTGCTAGAAGGAGAGATTCCTGAGGGAATTGAGAACCAGAATGATTTGAGAGAGTTAAGTCTACAGAAGAATCGTTTTATTGGTAGGATTCCTGAGGGTATTGGAGGTTGCTTGCTCTTGAAATCACTTGATTTCAGTGATAATTTTCTCTCTGGGAGACTTCCTGACTCAATGCAGAAACTTAGCTCATGCACATCTCTCAGTTTACAGGGAAATTCATTCACAGGAGGCATTCCCGATTGGATTGGAGAGTTGAAAAATGTGGAGATATTAGACCTTTCTGCAAATTCATTCTCAGATTGGATTCCTAAATCCATAGGAAATCTTGATTCCCTGAATAAACTAAATCTCTCAAGGAATCAACTTACAGGAAACTTGCCTGAGTCAATGAGCAACTGCATTAAGCTCTTGGATATTGACATGAGCCACAATAAGTTATCAGGCCACATTCCTTCTTGGTTTTTTAAGATGGGTTTAAAAAGTATTTCACTTTCATGGAACAACTTCACTAAGGGCAATATTCCTGCACTTTCGTCCACATCGACGTCTTATTTTGGCCTCCAGGTTTTGGATTTGTCATCCAATGCATTTTCTGGTGGTCTTCCATCTAGCATTGGGGGTCTTAGTAGCTTGCAAGTCTTAAATATGTCCACAAATAATATCTCTGGTGCTATTCCGGTGAGTATAGGAGAGCTTAAATCTTTGTTCATTCTTGACCTAAGTGACAACAAGATTAATGGAAGCATTCCTTCTGAGATAGAAGGGTTGATTTCACTGAGTGAACTGAGACTGCAGAGGAATTTCCTTACTGGGAGAATTCCGACCCAAATCGATAAGTGTTCGTCCCTGACATCTTTGTAAGCTCTCTGCCATAACTTCTGTTAAACAAAATTGTGACCTTCAAATATCAATTTGAAGAGTCTAATTTCTGTTTGTTGATTTTAATTGAATGGTGCAGGAATCTTTCTCACAACAAGCTTGCTGGTTCAATCCCTTCAGCCATTGCAAACTTACACAATCTTCAGCACATGGACTTGTCATGGAATGAACTCTCTGGAAGCTTACCAAAGGAGCTGACAAATCTTTCCCGCCTTTTCTCCTTTAATGTTTCCTACAACCACCTTCACGGTGAGCTACCGGTGGGTGGCTTCTTCAATACTATCCCTCCCTCATCTGTCTCTGCTAATCCATTGTTATGTGGTTCCATTGTTAATCACTCCTGCCCATCCGTTCATCCCAAACCAATTGTCCTTAACCCAAACTCTTCTGGCTCGAATTCTGGTCCTTCCTCTCAAAACCGTCGTCATAAGAAGGTCATTCTCAGTATCTCTGCCCTTATTGCTATTGGAGCTGCTGCTTTTATCACCACTGGCGTGGTGGCTATCACACTGCTAAATATGCATGCACGCCGCTCAATGTCACGTTCTGCTGCGCCATTTGCGCTATCCGGTGGTGAAGACTATAGTTGTTCACCCCAAAATGATCCAAACTATGGCAAACTTGTAATGTTCACTGGAGATGCTGAATTTGCTGATGGGGCTCATAATCTTCTCAATAAAGACAATGAGATTGGTCGTGGCGGATTTGGAGTTGTTTATCACACTATTCTTCGAGACGGGCGTTCTGTAGCAATCAAGAAGCTTACAGTCTCTAGTCTGGTCAAGTCCCAAGAAGACTTTGAGAGGAAGTGAAAACTCTTGGGAAGATGAGGCACCAGAATCTTGTGGCACTTGAAGGTTACTATTGGACTTCATCCTTGCAGCTTCTGATCTATGAGTACCTATCCAGAGGAAGTCTACATAAGCTTTTACATGATGAGAATAAGAAAGACATCCTTTCGTGGCGACAAAGGTTCAAGATTATACTTGGCATGGCAAAAGGGTTAGCCCATTTGCATCAAATGAACATAATTCACTACAATCTGAAATCAACAAACGTTCTGATTGACTGCTCTGGTGAGCCAAAAATAGGAGATTTTGGTCTGGTGAGGCTATTGCCAATGCTAGACCATTGTGTCCTGAGCAGCAAAATTCAAAGTGCGCTCGGATACATGGCGCCTGAGTTTGCTTGCCGCACGGTGAAGATAACCGAGAAATGTGATATATACGGGTTTGGGATCCTAGTTCTTGAGCTAGTGACCGGGAAAAGACCCGTGGAATATATGGAGGATGATGTGGTTGTTCTGTGTGACATGGTAAGAGGAGCATTGGAGGAAGGAAAGGCGGATCAGCGCATCGACCCGAGGCTTCTGGGAAATTTTGCTGCAGAAGAAGCAATTCCTGTGATAAAATTAGGTTTAATCTGTGCATCACAAGTGCCATCAAACCGTCCAGACATGGCTGAAGTAGTCAACATATTAGAGTTGATACAGTGCCCTTCAGAAGGACAAGAGGAAATAGAATGAAACGTAAGTTGTAGAGTTTGAGTAAAACAACATAATATTTGCAGAGAAAAATACATGGTGAAGAACAATTCAGTTTGCTTGCTCTAAAATCTAAAGCTATACAGGCAAAGAATGTTCAGCCGGATCATAGCCTCAAGAGTTTACTTTCTTGTTTGAGTTAATATGCTTTCTTCATATATATATATTTTCTCTTTTATTTAGTACTGGATTTTTCTTCACCACTTTTGGTTTGAATGACTGATGCATTCAAATTCAATTTCTTTTCAATGCCGTGGGGAACAAAAAGAAAGTGATGCTTTTTTCCCCATTCTTCATGGAAGTAACTGAACTTGAGAATGAGAAGAGAATTTGAAAAACGAAAAAAAAAACCAAAAGAAGTGGGGAACAAGGCAGACATAAGATCAAAATATCAAAACATTGGTTATGATTACAAAATACAAATTATGCAGCAAAAGGGTGGTGACCAGAAAAGGAAAAGTTAAAAAGCACTATCTTGCATTATTGATGCTTTTGAGCTTGAATTAGTATTATTTGAGTTTTTTGGGGTAATTTTCACTGGACGAAGATGATAAAAAAGGTAATATTGTACAGACTTTTAGGTTCGTTAAAACTAAAAAATAACGTCTGAATTTTGCTGACTACTATTTTTTCTGGAAGGGACTGTTTATTTTTAAAATCAAAGAGAAGTCTCACTTTGTCCAAAGAAAAGAAAAAAAAAGTATGTGGAATTTTAACAAAACTGAGGGAAATTTTGTATAAATTAAAAATTCATACTATATCATACGATAATATAATCACAGCATTACCTTTATTATTTAATTCAAATTTAAATCATTTAATCATCCAAACAAGTAAAATTCTAAAAGTCAAATATTAGTAGTGAATAGTAGAGCCGGGAAAAGTACTACTATTCACAAGATAAGCAACATAAGTTTTTTTTTTTTTTTTTGATACGAGCCGATAGGGAAGGGGGGATCGAACCCAAGACCTAGGGGGAAAATTAATCCCAATACCACTGTACTACTAGTAGTCTTTGGTATAAGCAACATAAGTTGACTTCTAACGAATTCAAATTAGTAGTGAATAGTAGGCGGGAAACGGGCGAGTCCGTTTAAGCGCAGCTCGTCAGGGCGGGCTTGAAAAATGGACGAAATATTTGAAATTAGCCCGGAGGGCCTCCTGGAAACCTATGCAAGCCCTTTTCTTTGTAGCTTTTTCTTTTTTAAATTTATTAATATATATATATATATATTTTATTTGTTATAAAGTTATTTATCCATTCAACTACAAATACATAATAACGATACTCTAATTTTATGATTTGGTTTATTATTTGTTGCAAATAAAGATTATGGATGTGTCATGATGCGGAAGAAGAAATTCATGATATTCTTACTCATGAGGCAGGCTACTACTTAAAGTGAAGAACAATCAAATGTCGTTGAAATTGACGATAGTGACGAAGATGGACGACAATAATAGTCATCGTACTTAATGTCATTTTAGTGATATGCTTTTTATGTTTTATGTGAGTTATTTGTCAACGTAGTTTGCTTTTGATTATGAATTAGTGACTGTGCTTATTTATTGGATGATTCGTGTTGTAATTTACTAATTATATTTCCTTTAAAAAAAATAGTGGAGGAAAAATAGTTAAAATTTGGAATAGTAATTTTCGGGCCCTGGTGCTCTCGGACCGGGCTTTGAGAAACATATGTTTTTCTTACCTTGGGCCCTGAAGGGCCGGCCCTGGCCTTTCACGGGCCAGCCCTGATTCCCAGCTCTAGTGAATAGATAGTAAACTAGTAGACGAGTCAATATTACTTTCTCTTAGATCTATTTACATAATTTGATTATATTAAAAAAATTAGTTAATTTATTTAATATAAATATATTTTCTAAAATACCTTAGTTAAGTTAGTTAATATAAATATATTTTCTAAAACACTCTAGATATCTTCTTTAATTTCCTCATTCTCTCCTTATTGATTATTACTAACTGTTGAGGGAACATTAATAGGGTAAATTAGGAAAATATTTAAAAATATAAAAATATATCTTATATTTAAGACCAAAATCAACTTTTCAAATAAGTCATATATTATAAAAAAGAAGAAGTACATTGAAGACATACAAGTTTATCTAAGTTTTGTTCCTACAGCTTCTTATTCTTCTTTTTTTGTGAAAAATTGAGAGGCCTGTGAAGTTTTGATAAAATTTAATAAATATTGGGTTTGAAATAAATCAGAGAATGTATATTTTTAATGTAAAAATTGAGAGATATATGTATAATTAATTAGAGTAAAAAAGAAGAGTAGAAATAATAATTTTATAAAATATATATGTGATGTGACTTGATTGATTAAGTGAATAATGAAGGCTTGTAGTTGAAGAAAATTTATTTAAATCGATAAATAAATAAATGGGGGCTTATGGAATATGGGAGATAGTATCATGGTGGGACATAATAAGAATTAATCACAAGGAGGAGGAGACCTTAAAAGCATAAACCAATTAAGAGACTTTATTTATAAGTTGGCAGCATTTGGGGCAATGAATGGGACAATGATCCCATGTTTCCCATAAATGCATGTGAACTGTACATCACATATTATTTCAAGTTCATATTTGGTGTTTTTCTTTTACATATTTATCCCTCTAATTAGAGGGATGAGACATTTTTTTTATTTGGATTAAATTATATACTGCATCTTAAAACATTTTTTATACTCAGTATCTCAAATTAATTAAATTTTAGTCTTGCATTCAGAATTTTTTTTTCCTGTAAAGCCAGTATTATGAAAATTAATTAATTTGAAATAATAGGTGTAAAAAATATTTCAGGACGTTACATATAATTTAATCTAAATAAATAAAATATTAAAAAAAAGTCTCATCCCTCTAATTAGAGGGACAAACATGTAAAAGAAAAGCATCAAATGTGGATTCCATTATTTTGTTTCAATTTAAAGAAACAACCAACAAACTGTTGATTGAGGTGAAAAAGAATCTTATCTCATAAAAAGGAGAACACTGAAGTTTGAATCACAGAAAGCGCATTTATTAGAAAATGTGATAAGTTTTTGCCCTCTAAACCACAATGGAGGGAAACCTTGATCATATCAAAGAAAAAAAAATGAAGGAAACAAAACATTCCCTTCCATCATATATGTAAGATATACTCCCCTCTGTTTTATTATAAAATAGAATTTTTGGCTATACAATGTTGCTTTTTATAATATTCATTTAGGAGTTGTCTTAAAAAGGATTTTGTAGACTCCTTTTTTAATCTTTCTTAATTATAAAAATAATTCATATCACTATTGTATTTAATTCTTATATTTGACTAAAACGTCTTCAATATAATATATTCTTTCTCTTGCACATAAATAAAGGCATTTTTGAAAAAAAAGTTCATTTTTGCATGTTTATTGTATCCAACTAATTTTAACTAACTTTTCAAACAACACAATTAGTTGAATTTCATCTTATAAAAAGAAAAAGAGGAAGTATTTTTTAAGGTGATACGATCCTATTTATAATACACACTAAAATGATGTCTTAAATTTTAATCAATTTTTTTTTTTTTAAAAAAATCTTTGTCCCAATTAATTACATATTGCTCTGTATCATTGCATTAATTACCTGTATTTTTATTTTTGCCAAGTTTAATTACCTTTCAACACACGAATTTTTTTCCTACTCATTCTGTCTCTCCCGTATATAAGGATATTTTTGGAAAATAAAATACAGTTTTTACACATTTATAGTGTTAACATCTACATAATTCGGTTACTTGTATATTATACTCTAGGCCTAAATATAAGTCATTTTTAGCCTCCTCATTGAAACTAAAGAACGGTTAATTCACTAAATTTGTCTTTTAAAAAAAAATAAAATTCATTGTGCATTTGCCCCTATTCAAATTCTTATCCCTCTCCTCTTTCTCATCTAATGTATACCGGCCACCAGTAAAATCAAAAAATGGTACTCTTTTTTTTTTCTTCTTAATATAAGACATATTTACTTAATTTGATTAAATTAAGGAAGTTAGTTAAGTTGGTTAATATAACATATTTTTTAAAGGGTTAAGTAGCAAATTCGCTTCGGAAGTATAGGCCTAGGAGCAATGTTGCCCTAGAAGTTTTTCTTGCCTCAATGTTGCCCCGGAAGTTTCAAAACATAGCAATATTACTCATTTCTGTTAAAAAGTTAGTCAATTTTTTGACAGTCAACATTAGTTTTTTAATGGAATAGGACAACATTAGGGGTGAGCATGGGCAGGAATGGGCAAGGCAAGACCCCTGCCCGATGCCCAGCCTGAAGAAGGAACGAATTGCATTTGCGGCCGTCTCGGCCGCCCTATAAAAGCCCTATTCATTCTTGGGACCGGGCAAGGGTGGGGGGGGGCGGGCTTCCCCTGCTCAAGTAGTGACGTCCTGCCCTACTTTATGAAGATTCTAGTTCACACCTCACTGAATTTCAAAGCTTTAAAGATACACGAAGTATAATTTAATATATTTATAATTAGACATAATAATATAATATATTTTAAATAAAATAATATATATGGAATAATATTTATTTAAATATATTTAATTTTTCAGGCAGGGCCAAATAGGCAGGGCAGGACCCTTTGTCCGATGGCCGGCCCCGCCGGTTATTGGCCTAGCCCAAAGCGCCCAAATTTTTTCGGGCCACTTTTTTGGGCTAGGTGGGCACTTTTTTTCGGGCTTGGGCGGGTGTGCGGGTATCCGGGCACCATGCTCACCCCGAGACAACATTTTTATGTTTTGAAACTTACGGGGGCAACATTGAGACAAGAAAAATTTTCAAGGCAACATTGCTCATAAACGAAAACTTCGAGTAAATTTGCTACTTAACCCGTTTTTAAAATGTCCTAGTCATCTTCTGCAATTTTGTCATCTCTTTTCCTCCTTGATTATTGTTGAGGAAGCATCAATAATAGTAAATTAGGAAAATATTGAAAAATATAAAAAAATTGTTTTATATTTAGGATCAAGATTAACTCCTTAAATATGTCTTATATTAAAGACCAGAGGGAGTAATTAATAATGTGACTTACCTTGCAGACAAAAAAAATTCTTTTAGAATACGTTTTATATTTTGGATTGAAGGGGCAAATTTGAAACGTGGGGAGTACTTTGTCTTGAAAAAAAAATATCACGAGAAGATAGGTGGTGATAATGATTATATAAAAAAATGTAGAACAATGGAATGAATGGAGATTTAGTTTGATGAAGAAGTGTGCTATAAGGGTAATCAAAAGCACTACACCAAATAAGATAATAAGTTGTAATGATTCACCCTGCAATGTGCAATCCCACCTCTTTGCATTTCTTTGTGGAGACAAAATCATAATCAATCCCATTGTTGCTTCAATTACCACATGCTCGACATCATCATGCCAAAAAATGAATTATGTTTTTTTTTTCAAGTGTATTTAAGAATTTCAACTACGTACTCTAGATTCTACACCAAAACTTTAAGGGAAAATTACGCTCAGGTCCCAAGGAAGGGAATTAATTACTGATAAAGTCATGAAATCATCAAATTACGCTCGGGTCCCAAGGGACTTTTGTGTAATTATTTGTATTAACAACGGGAAATGCATATATTATGACAGGAAATGCGTAGATTAACAACAACTTTTAAATACCTGCGACCATTTACAACGGGAAATGCGTATATTAACAACGGAAATGCATATATTTACAACAACATTTAAACACCTGGATTTACGGAAAAAGCATAGATTAACAACAACTTTTAAATACCTTTGCGACCATTTACAACATGAAATGCATATATTAACAACGGGAAATGCATGTATTTACAACAACTTTTAAAACCTGGATTTTATTTCTATACAAATAATTACACGAAGTCCTGGCTATTTACAACGAGAAAATGCATGTATTAACAACGGAAATGCATGTATTAACAACAACATTTAAAAACCTCCATACAAATAATTACGAAGTCCCTTGGGACCTGAGCGTAATTTGATGATTTCAAGGGACTTTATTGTAATTTTTTTCGTTCCTTGGGACCTATATGAAATTTTCCCAAACTTTAATTATTCATTACAGTTTATTATTCATTTTAAACATATCAAGTTTAGGTAAAAATTGAGTTTCATAGACTCAATATTGTATGCAGGGAAAATTTTATAATTAAAGGGTTAAATAGCAAATCCTCTGCGGAAGTTTTCATTGAGGAGTAATATAATATTGTCCTAGAAGTTTTTTCAGGTTCAATGTCACCCTGGAAGTTTTAAAACGTAGCAATGTCACCTAATACCGTTAAAAAACTAATGTTGACTGTTAAAAAATTGTTATTGACCGTTAACATTTTAACGAAAAAGTGTGACATTGCTATGTTTTAAAAGTTTTGGGGTGACATTAAACCTGAAAAAACTTTCAGGAAAACATTAATCCTCAGTGTATACTTCTTAGGCGGATTTACTACTTAACTCATAATTAAATGGTTCAAGATTTACTTAAAATGGTAATTATAATATATTCATCATCAACAAATTCTTCACTTTGTGAGCGGAATTCAAACTCACAGCTAATCCTATAAAGTTTAAAAGCATTATTTAATATAAAATTATATTTTTCGCAAACGATGAACAATGTAATTTACCCCTAACTCCATATAATATGCAGAGAAATGTCCTTCTTTGATTTCTTCAAGTTTTATAATAGTTTCTATTTTTTATAAACTACTTGGTGATTGATATTATATGTTAAGATAAATGCGTAAAACTACCCATAAATTCTAAAAACGAGAGTGAAAATAGTCATAGCCATTAAAATAACTTAACGACAGTTATTTTTATGGTAGAGCTCATACTATTATTATGAATAAATTAAAAAAGTGGCACAGTGTTAAGTTATTTTAATTGTTGTGACATTTTTGTTCTTATTTTTAAAGTTTTAGGGACGAAATCGTATTTGGCCTATTTTTATGGGTATTTTTACACAATTACCTTTTTATTATGATTATTTAAGTATAATTTTTTCCTGAACTTGTAAGACTTCAAAAAAGTTGAGCAAACTCACTATTGCTGTTTGGAGAAGGCATCAGTATATGCTATGGCCTGCGCATGCGTACAAACGTAAGAGGATCAAAAGTGGAAAAATGAGCAAAAACTTAATTATTATTATTATTATTAATTATGATTCCCTGTAAATGTAATAATACTGCGCATAACCAAAATCCCTTTTCAAGATAAAATCATTATAATATAAATTCACTCATTAATATTATTTGATACACACACACTTCTGGGGAACCACACAACCTTAATTATATCATATCACATGAAAATATGTCGTAAGATTTTTCCCCATAATTTCATGAAGGTTGGGTTGGTCTGTCACCGTAATTTTATTTTCCCTTAAATATATGTATTTATTTATTTTTTAAAAGAAAATTCGAGTTCTAATATTAATTTTATTCTAAACATTATATTTATTAAAATAATTTTTTATAAAACATAAAATAAAATTCAAATTGAATTTTGACCATCCAAAGTCAATCTTGATGGTTCATATTAAGATAGGCACTATATGCTCCGCAGTCTCAAATATGCGACTTGAGAATAGATTGACATTTTGGTCCTCAAATCACCAAAGGTGGACAGGGCCAACCTTCTTCTTCTTCTTCTTCTTTAAACTATTCAAGATCCATTTTTTTTTCTTTCTACATAAAATTCATTTTTTATGTATTAATTTATTTTTCAAACATTAATTTAATTATCCTCCGATTTCACTACATGCATCCATGAAATGATACACACACTTGGTCGATTGCTGAAGATTGTCCTCTGTTTTGGTAATATCATTACATTCCTAACTATACTTTTCCCTGCAATCTTCAAATATGCTATTGCAAAACATATAAAATGAAAAACAATACTCTAAAATTATTCAATTTCTTTTTTAATTTAGAGTATTTTTATTTTAAAAATTACAAAAATTAAAAATTACCATTTCCCCCTAATATATAAAAACATAAAGGTATCCACCAAATAAAAACTGAAGAAAGCTATATGTACTTATAGAATTTAATGGTTTTCCCATTTGTTAAATACTAGCTCTCTGATCTTTACTATAATATATAACTAGTTGGGGATTTACAATATTTAGTCTTAAATATAAGACTTCAATCCATTTTGACTTTTAAATTTACACTCCCTTCAGGCTCCAAGTCTTAATATAAGGCGTATATGTAGGGAGTTTATCTTGTCTAAATATATAAAACTATCAATATTTTTTTAATTGACCCCTTTTGATATTCCCTCAATAATACTCAATGAGGAGAGGGAACATATGAGAGAGTTAAGAAAGATGACTAGAGTGTTTTAAAAAATTCTTGTCATATTAACTAATATTTTTTTCCTGATTAACTTATGCTCCCTCAATATTAATTAATGGCCGGAGGAAGTAATTTTTCCCTCAAAGCATCGTTAAGGAGATTCTATTCAGAAGTGGTCATGACGACTAAATGTGGTATTTTATGAAAACAAACCTATATATTTATTTTAAATAACTAATATAACTAATTTTCTTAATTTATCTAAATTATAAGTCAATTAACTCGAGTTTCCACTGTATTTGTATTTGGTGGCAAGGTTGGTAGCCTTATTAACTGCCCCTACCTAAATGTCGTAATCTCTGTTCATCTACCTCTGCAAAAGCCATCAAGTTTCGTTATGCATAAATGATATGAAGACAATACATAATTAGAACCAACCAGCTGAAGCACCCTCTCCAATGGTTGGACTGAAGACACCATTCGGTGATGAAGAGAGCGATCTGTTGGACCGGTTCGAGAGGATGTGGTTCGAGGCGCACCTGAACCGGGCCATGCAGACTCGGAGCTTGAGCCTCTCATCAGAACCAGAATCAGCTCCAACAACAACGCAGGGGAAGCAATCACTACGACGACGTCGTTCCAGGCCTCGGTTCCACAGTGTTCTCAAGAAGCTCTTCAATCCCATTCTTGGCATCAGTTCGAAGATCAGTGATAATGGATCAATACGTCGTCGTCAAGTTCAGGATCCTCCACCACACCCAATCACTTTGAAGGTTTTCAGCAGATCTCTCCACTTTTGATCCATGTATTAATTGTTTTGTTAGTTTAATTTGTTCATTAATAATTTTAAGAGACAGCATCTCCTAGGCTCCTAGCTAATTGAAATTGAGTTTAATTTCGCTGATTTATTCATTATTTTTAATTTAAGGAGATACTTATGCCGTAAGAAGTTTATCTTCCGTTTTTGTTGAATTTTAGATATATGCGTAGGTTGAGACCGTCTTTCTATCAAAATGATTTAAGTCAATAGATATTGTTGAATTTCTGCTTCTTTTGTTTTTTTGCTTTTAAAGGCCTCAAGTCCATAATATTCTTCTTCTTCTCGTCTTTTTTTTTTGTCCCATAGGTTGAACTGCTCTCTTATATGCATGTTGAATTTTATATACATATGTCGACTGAGGTTGACTTTTTTTTTTTTTTTTTTTAAATTTTATCAAAATGACTTATAAGACACGCCTCACATTTTATATACACTTAATTCAATATCTAAACTATTCAATGTGTAAAGTTTCTCAATTTCTTGTTCCATCTCATCAAGTTTTTCAATCTTCTCCTTGATATGCTCCATCAAACAAACAATATAACCCTCTTTTCTTCAATTTTCATCTCATGAGCAACTTCAATGAACACATACAGTTTGACTATTGGTTTAAGTTATTTTGATAGAAAGACTATCTCTCAACCGACACATCATAAAATACACTAAAATATGGTTTGACTCTTGATGAAATAGCTGCTCCCGCACTTTGATTTGAATGAATTAGAAAATTGTGTAGAGAATTCCAGAAAAGGTATATGCTTGAAGATGCACGCCAAACGTTTGAGAAAATGACCAACCACTTCGTGCTCCAGGAAGTAAAGAAAAGTTATGCATTCAAGATGCTCATTTTCTTTGTGCATTAATTGTGAGTATAATGTTATGTAAAGTAATGTAATTAGAGAAGCAAATAGAGAAATAATATGGAAAAGATGAAGATTCTTGTATTATCAACAAAAGAGGAACATCCCTTTACAATGAGTAACCCTCCTCTTGAGTAAACTCTAAACCTAGAAGGAGACCATCACTACAAAAAAAACCCATATTACCCACGGAATTCCGTGGGTAACAAATTTCCGACGGAACTAAAAGCGTCGGAGAAAGTACCGTGGCTAATCAATTTACCGACGGAAATTAATTCCGTCAGTGAATTACCGACGGATTAGGGACGGAAAATTTCCGTCCCTAATTAGCCACAGAATTATTTCGTGGGTAATCTGAGACGGAATTCCGTGGGTAATTAGGGATGGAATTCCGTGGCTAAATTCCGTGAGGAATCTGAGACGGAATTCCGTGGGTAATTTGGAGAAAATTTTAAAATGGATTCTGTTTGGTCACGTCTATTTCTTTTTAATACTTGGAGCAAAAACATCGACATTTTTTAAAGCAATTTTTTTACAACGAAATGCACTGAAATGGATCAATACGTCATCGTCAAGTTCAGGATCCTCCACCACACCCAATCACTTTGAAGGTTTTCAGCAGATCTCTCCACTTTTGATCCATGTATTAATTGTTTTGTTAGTTTAATTTGTTCATTAATAATTTTAAGAGACAGCATCTCCTAGGCTCCTAGCTAATTGAAATTGAGTTTAATTTCGCTGATTTATTCATTATTTTTAATTTAAGGAGATACTTATGCCGTAAGAAGTTTATCTTCCATTTTTGTTGAATTTTTGATATATGCATAGGTTGAGACCGTCTTTCTATCAAAATGATTTAAGTCAATAGATATTGTTGAATTTCTGCTTCTTTTGTTTTTTTGCTTTTAAAGGCCTCAAGTCCATAATATTCTTCTTCTTCTTGTCTTTTTTTTTTTTTTTTGTCCCATAGGTTCATCAACTGCTCTCTTATATGCATGTTGAATTTTATATACATATGTCGACTGAGGTTGACTTTTTTTTTTTTTTAAAAAAATAAAATTTTATCAAAATGACTTATAAGACACGGCTCACATTTTATATACACTTAATTCAATATCTAAACTATTCAATGTGTAAAGTTTCTCAATTTCTTGTTCCATCTCATCAAGTTTTGCAATCTCCTCCTTGATATGCTCCATCAAACAAACAATGTAACCCTCTTCAATTTTCATCTCATGAGCAACTTCAATGAACAAATGTAGTTTGACTATTGGTTTAAGTCATTTTGATAGAAAGACTATCTTTCAACCGACACATCATAAAATACACTAAAATTTGACTCTTGATGAAATAGCTGCTCCCTCACTTTGATTTGAATGAATTAGAAAATTGTGTGGAGAATTCCAGAAAAGGTATATGCTTGAAGATGCACGCCAAACGTTTGAGAAAATGACCAACCACTTCGTGCTCCAGGAAGTAAAGAAAAGTTATGCATTCAAGATGCTCATTTTCTTTGTGCATTAATTGTGAGTATAATGTTATGTAAAGTAATGTAATTAGAGAAGCAAATAGAGAAATAATATGGAAAAGATGAAGATTCTTGTATTATCAACAAAAGAGGAACATCCCCTTACAATGAGTAACCCTCCTCTTGAGTAAACTCTAAACCTAGAAGGAGACCATGTTAACTCCCTCTCAACATAATATAATGGGAGGGCTCCACACCTAACACTTAGTGATCTCATTAGTTAAGACCCCTTATATAGACTAGGCCCTAGCTAATTCACTAACTAGTCAATTAACCACCTATACTTCTAACACCCCTCAAGTTGAACACTATTTATCTAAAAAGTGCACAACTTGAACAACATAAAAATATGGGGATAAGATGAATTAAATTGACTAGTTTTCAATGAGCAAAATTAATACAAAGATTTCTTCAAAAATAATTTTTCTCCATATCTACTGAGATGCTTCTCTTCTATGCAAGACCATCAATATTCTCTGCGTCTCTCATACTTCTTTGACCCAAAAACAATCCGCAACCTCTTCTATTTGCAATCTTCTTCAGCCATTAAAATATATGATCCTGCAAACTATTAGAAATTAATTTTGAAACCAAACCAAAGACTTGTATGGGCCCTTTCACCACAAGAAACAGGGCAAAAGCAAGACGGCATGTGTGTGCTTTGCAATTCAACGTCTCTTCCAAATCCACAAGAAGGCGCTTGAACAGAAGACGACAGAACCATGTGTAGAGTTGGACCACTTCCAACTGATTGACCATACAGAATTAAATCCTCTTGCCTAATTCCATAATCGCACTTCAAACATAGATACACTGCTTCTATAACGTCATATGTGTAGAACTCCGTTGGCTTGCCTGTAGATGCTCCATATCCGTGAGAGTACAAAATCGTGAACCTCGCAGAAGGGTGTCTCCAAAACATGGCCACGACCTTATTGCCGGCCTTGGTCTCAATCAGGTGAACGTCTGTGTTGTTATCGGTGGTAATGCCGGAGAAGACAATCTTCCCATCGTGCAGCTCTCTGCGAACGGCGGACGTCGGTGGGTCTGGTGGGAAAAATGCGAATTTTGCAGCCACACCTTCTGTAACATTACCCATTAACACAGACCCACCACCTCATAAATGGAAGAACCGAAGAAGACGCAAGCTACTATGCCCAATTTGTGCTAGAACGATCCAAAACGCCCCCAACCAAGAGGCAAAATCCCAGAACATCTGTAGATCCGCGATTTGACGACAGTCTTTTGAACCTCAAAATGTGAGAGCTTGCGAATTGGAACAAGATCGTGGAAAATCTCACCGACGGAACCAAGAATGGCGGCAAACGAGATTGTTGGGGTTTCTCTCCAAGAAAGATCAAGACACAGCGTTTGAAGCAAGAAGGTGCGGGCAATTTTGCTTGGCTGAAACCCAAGAATAAAGAAGGGTCTGCTAGAGAGTGCCAGATAACAAAAACGCAGCGTTGATGCATTGGGCAGTCAGGACAATTGGAGCACTCATAATGGCAAACCAAAACTCTGGCTCTGATACCATGTAAAGTAATGTAATTAGAGAAGCAAATAGAGAAATAATATGAAAAAGATGAAGATTTTTGTATTATCAACAAAAGAGGAAGTGATACCATGTTAAGTAATGTATAGTTAGAGAAGATAGGAGAAAGAATGTAGATGAAGAAGAATCAATTGTATTAACATCAAAGAGTAATAAGTTCTAACGTAAGGGTATAACAACCAAGAAGAATAAGCTCATCTGATGAAGAACCCATAAGGATTATCTAATCAACAAACCCTAACTCTACAGGGATATCAGGAGGACTTCCTCTTTAGAGAGAGGCAAATTAACCTCTCTCTAACAAGGTGAGAGCTCCACTCTCAACACTCCTAAATCATAACGACTAAGCCCTTTATATAGAATGAGCTTCAACCAACTAATCAATAATTCCCTTATATTCTAACATGTTATAGTCTCGATTTCAGCACCAAATTAAGCAAACTTTTCAACAATTTGATTAAATCTGTATCACTTGATAATGGATCATCACTCGTTTATACTTTTATTAGATGCCTCAAATCATATAGTGAAGGTGCATTATCTGGCTGAAAAGGCGGTTTTGGAAAGATCGATCATACGCTGCAAAATAAACCAAATCAAACAAAATGTTAGACATCAATTAACTAAGGGAATTGTGTATACTTTGGTGAACTCTATTTTGAGTTTGTGAAAATAATTACGTACTTCAAATCTGTAGCAAGATATAGAGAGCTATTTGAAGTGATTAAAGCAATAATGGAAGTCCCTCACTAAGAAAACATTTGATGTAACAAGTGGCTATGTGAAGAGAGATAAAAATGTATGTATGTTTTTTATTCATCTTGTGGTGAATGGTAAAAAAATTAAAGAAAGATTGTTATTTAATAGTGGCACGTGCCTACAGAAATTTATCGTTCCACTTCTTCCTCTCTCCATTTATAAGATAATATCATGTTGTAAGGATTAATTCAAATTTTCTTAGTATTTATTTAAAGAAAACTTGTATTCTTTTAGCTAAATGAATTAAACAAGACTAATTAGATTTATTTTAAAAACAAAAGATTGTAATGTTTTGAATGAAATTAGAAATGATTTCTTAAAAATGAACCTGGTCGGTATTCAATACTCATAGTCACTAATTGTTCCGGTGTAGAACACGAATGTCCAGCCCAGTAGGCTGGTGCTTTGATCTTGGATCGAATGGCCTTACCGGAATATCTACGAGACAGATATCCGGGAGAGCTTGGGATCACTGTACACAAGTAAGGCTTTCGCCAATGGGGGTGGTGTGTGTGCACAGTGAGACTGAATGTAAATAGGTCTGAGTTAGAACGTGTGCACCTTAGGGTTCGACCCTTGTATATATAGGGTATGTCTCGATATCGTAACTGCCGGATCTATCTTATCCCTTGATTATAGATACGATAGGATCCTCTATGATTGTAAGTAAATCTAGATATATGATATATTTCGTATTGGGCCGTCCCAGTGTTGGGCCTCAGGTAGGTCCGTAACAGTTGCCCCCAGCCCGGTAGTTCAAGCTTTTGAGCTGCCGGGATGTACCTTACTAGCTCCCCGGGCCGGGTTGTTCCTTGCCCCCAGGCCGGGGTGTACTGCCGTGAACCCTACTTGGCTTCTGGACCCGAGGTCATATCTCTAAGGTCCGAGCCCACGCCTGGGCATTCGAGGATCCGAGGTGATGCCAGGTGGATCGCTTGATTTCGAGGTTAGGATCCTTCCGCATTCGCAACTGTCACTCCTAGCTGCTTCCGAATTTCGTGCGCATTTAATGCGCCCATTACCCATCGTACGTCACTCTTACTCTAAGGGAGAATTGTCTCTTTTGCCCTTATTTCTCCGGCGTCCCTTCACATTTCCCTCCATTTCTTACATTTTAACCACTCCTCTCTTTTTCGCCTTCATTCTGAAAAGCTCTGGTTTTCTCTGGTCTCCTTGACTTCGACGATCTCTCAACGTCTCTCAGTTTCTTCTTCTTCCTACTTCACCATCTCTTCATCCTATCAAGTATGTCGTTTGATTCTCACCACTCTTTTATTTTCCTTTGTCGCATCCACTGTTTGTCTACTTTGTCTTTGTTCTCCATTACTGCTTCCCAATCCCCCGATAAGTTTTCTCCTACGTTTCCTGGCTGGGTTTTGGTTGGGGTTTCTGGGTAGATCCTACATTTTGGTTTCTTGTCCATAGCCATGTCTTTGCTCATGGGGGGGATTTCCGCCATGTTCCTTATTGGTCATTTTATGCCTCTTTAGGTTGCACCCTCGGTGTTCATGGGTAAAGTTAATCACCCTCCCTCATCGAGTCAGGATTTAACCCCAGAAGAGGAGGAAGCACTACGTGCATGTTATCCTCGAACTAGTCATTGGCTGCTCGACACTCCCCTCTCTGAGGAGCAAAGACTAGCCTCCTTTCTCCGTGGTGGATCTGGTAAAAGGACTGTTGGAGCGTCTCGCCCCTCCGTTGCTAGGTCTCGTAGAACCTGTTCCAATACTAGGTCTTACCCTGGGAGTCGGGATGGGACCGAGGCTGTACCGGTACAACCTATCAATTTTTATGAGGCTTCCAGTCATCCTAGGTCGAAACCCATCCCGAAAGGGTACCTCGGCCCTTGCTGGGACTGTATCGCCTCAAGTTCATACTATATCGTGAATGGTGAAGATTCTCGGGCCAACATCATTCTGGGCTCTTGTCGTCATAGGTCGTCTTCTGACCCAAACTCGAACTCTGAGGGTCTGCGTCATCCGAGTCCGCCCATTCTTCCCTCTCCACATGATAACATGCCTGTGTCAAGTATCCACACTTGCTGATCTTAGTATTTTTGTTTTGTGTTATAGGTAAATAGAGTCATCATCTTCACCCATTAGTGCCCGATCTGACGCCGGGGAGTCAGATTCCTCCAGTCCCCCCAAGGATCTGCTTGAGCGATACCCCTGGGTGACGCGTGACGTACTAATGACTCGCTCCCTTATGACCGCTACCGACATACGCCAAATGAAGCTGGGGGAATTGGAAGGCTGCTGCCTGAGTCCCCCTAATGACAATGAGCCTATTTGCTCTTCGAGGGAGGAAGGACTTACCAACTTCTTCTTTTTCTACAAGGCTTATATGTCCCGGCTCGGTATTTGCTTCCCGTTTACCGAGTTCCAGATTGCTTGCTTAAACCACCTCCATCTGGCCCCCTCACAGCTTCATCCGAACGGGTGGGCCTATCTAGTGGCCTTCGAACGTTTGTGTCGCTCCTTTTCGGCCCCTATTCCCTGTACTGCCACCTTGTTTTTCTTTTTCTTTTGTCCTTTTACCCCCCGTTCCGGTAAAGAACCGGAGAAATTAAAGGGGCTGACTTCCCTCAGGGTGATCCAGAGACGAGAAAACTTTTAACAGCTTTTTCAGATTCCTTCAAACATTTCAAAAATAGTTATTTCAAAGTAGTGGCCAAACCCGGTAAGCAGCCCTGGTTTTTACAAGGGGCCGAAGTGAAAGATGTGGAGTGGAGGTTCCCCCTATATTGGACGTACGACCATCATAAGCTGACCTCCACCTCGTACCAAGTCGAAACTGATGATCTTCCAGCAGAAGAGGTTTTGTCGATAGATCGTCTGGTGTCTTATGTTAACGCATATGGCACCAGAAGCGTGGCTTTCACAGGCCTGTTTGATTCGAGGGGAGGGAGTGGGAGAGAAGGGAGTGGAAAGGAGAATATTGACCAAATTGCCATTAATGAGAAGAATATTTCTTTTCGTTGAGAGTATATTTATAGAATATTAAAAAGTTTTTATGGGCTATTTAGTAAAGAGGAGAGAAAAAATTTCTCCCTCTCCCTCCCTCAAACCAAACAGGCCCTAAGTACCTTGCAGCATCTCACAGCCATATTGTGCCTACCAATCTGTAGCCAAGACTTTCTTTGGCTGAGACCAACAACTCTATGTTTTGTGTATGGCTGGGGCTAAAAAAAGTGTCAGCTGAGGCTAAGACATATTCTATTTTTTAGTTCGTGTGTTCTTATTTTTCCATGGGGTCTTAACTTCTTAAAGACCTTTCCAATTTCTTAGACATTTGGTTTTATCTTGAAATATAACCCAAATGATATGCTTCAATATCCTAATAAAACAAGAGCATCTATAAAATCGAAGATTGATGAAATGGGGCAAAATATTCACTATCCACCCAAAAGCCTTTAGTTTTAGCTCATACACATTTTCCTATCATTTATATCATCAAATATGTGAAAAATGACCAAGAAACCTAGGAAACTAAAGAAAAATGTACTGAGAAGACATTAATTTCATAAGGTTAACACATATCATAAAGTAAATTTTTTAATGCATGTATTGCTCATTTGTTCAATATTTTGCGGTGAGCATAATGTAATTGTAAATTGAGTTTGCTGATTTATTCATTATTATTAATTAGAGGAATTATTGTTAGTATCTGCTTTTAATTTATAGTTATTAAAAACACGTCTCGCGGTGAAAAGTCAAAAAAATCGTTATTTTTATTGCACCATTAATTGCATATTCTTTCAGAAATCCATCCTCGAATTCCTCCTTCTTTGATTCTTTCCACTTATGGCTTCTCAATTTCTTGTTCCCTCTCAAGTTTTTCAATCTCCTCTCCGATCTGCTGCGTCAAACAGCCCCCTGTACTTCAATTTCAATGGCAGAAGCAGCTACAATGGACACAGTATCACTATCCGAGCAGGTAAGCAATTATCGCTGGATACATCTAAAGAAAGCACACCCAAGTACGGTTTCACTCTTGATGAAATTAGCTGCTCAAGCATCGAACCCGAAATGAAGGACGTTCTGGAAAAAAGTTTAGTAAATAGGATTAGGTTTTTATCCTCCGACAGTAAAAATAGGAAAATTGATCTTGATGAAGCTGAACGAGTTCTAAATTCAATGTTGGAAAATGGATTTAAGCCAGATGTTGAGACACTCACGATTCTCATAAACTCCTTGTGCAAAAAGGGAAGGACGAAGAAGGCTTTAGAAATTTTCAACCTCATGAACCGAATCGGGACAAAACCCACAGTTCAAACATACAACTGTTTGTTAAAGGGACTCTGTTACGTGGGGAAGGTGGAAGAAGCGTATGAGATGTTGATGAACATGAAGAAGATGATGAAGATCCCTTTGAAGCCTGATATTTACTCATATACTGCTGTAATGGATGGCTTGTGTAAAGTGGGCAGATCAAATGAAGCCAGGGTATTACTGAAAGAAGCTGAGGAGTTGATGGGTCTAAAACCAAATGTAATCACTTTCAACACTCTGTTTCAAGGGTATTCTAGGGAAGGGAGGCCATTGGAGGGTATATCTGTTCTGAAGCTGATGAAGAATAAAAACTGCTTTCCTGATTATATAAGCTATGCCACTTTGTTACATGGGCTATTGAAATGGAATGAGATTAGGGAAGCTTTGAAGATCTATAAGGAAACGGAGAGACTTGGGTTTGAAGTGGAATTGAGGATGATGGGGACTTTGGTGAGAAGGTTGTGTAGAGAATCACGGAAAGAAAAAAGTATGCTTGAAGATGCACGGGAGGTGTTTGAGAAAATGACCAAGAGAGATTCAGTACTAGCAGAAGACCAGAAGACACATGAACTGATGATTCAAGCACTTTGTGCTCGAGGAAGGATAGAAGAAGCAGTGTCAACTTTGGATTTGATGTATGAAAAGGGAAGAATTCCCAGTGAACTGTGTTTTGATGAATTGATCAAGGAGCTCAACGCACAAGGAAGATTGTTTGCTCACTCCAATTTGTTTGGTTATGCCGTGAAGCGAGGTGCGTTTGTGGAGGTAAACCCCGGTATGTAAATCCATTTACTTCTTGTATCATTGAACTTGGTTAAGTAAATATAGCATTTGTATGCTGGACCAAATAAAATTGCCTGACTTCAGAATCCATGATAAAGCAGATCGACAGCACATAAGACAGAAAGCTTGAGGATCTGCAAATCTTCTGATCCAAATAAGTCGATGAACCGGTGACCTATTGAAACAAACCAAACTATGACATTCAATAGTCCCTCTTTTCTTAACTTTGATTACCATTACACTCCAATCATTTAAGCATATGGATATTCAAAGTCACAAGGAGAAGCTGGAGAGGTTTGTTCCTGTGAGAAGAGGAGAGTCGTGAAAATTGTAGAATTTTTTATTTCTGTAATAGCCTATCACATGACTGAGTGATTTTTCCATTGTGTACCGCCAAGTTCCTCTTCATCCAAATTGTGTTAATAATCAAGATAATTTCATGGATTAGCTGGGTATGTCCATTCTTATGCATAAGAAGCAAATAACTTTTTAACCAATCAACAAATTCTGAGAAAACATTCACAGATAATTTGATCGTTAAACATCCTGACATATGGGCAGAGAAAGAACAAGTGCTCAATAGTTTATTCTTCAGAACATCCAAATGGACATAAACCAGAAGACATTAAGTGATGTCTAGTCAGGACATCCGAAGTAGGAATTACCTTGTAAATAAGCTTCCAGATCGTGAGAAGATTTCTATATGGAAGAGAGATAGACCAAAGAAACTTCCAGGAAAGGATTAGTATTTCTAAATTCTGAAAGTAAATTCTCTAAACAAATGAAGAAACCATCCCGAACACAATAAATTCCTGTTGAATTTACTGTCCTGACCTCAGGAGAATACATTGTATTTAAAAGCTGTAAATTCCGTATAAGTATGCAGTATAAGGTCTGATCATGATGATAATTTATCAAAGGAACAGAACCTTGATGCATCGGCCACCAAAGAGGGTGGTTAAGAGGAATATTAGCGTCATTACCAACTCTCCATTGAAGGTTGTGTAGAGAATTAAGGAAAGAAAAAGGTATGCTTGAAGATGCACGCTAGGCGTTTGAGAAAATGACCAAGAGAGATTCAATACTAGTAGTAGACCAAAGGGCACATGAACTGATGATTCAAGCACTTTGTGCTGGAGGAAGGACAGAAGAAGCAGTGTCAGCTTTGGTTTTGATGGATGAAAAGGGAAGAATTCCCAGTCGACTCTGTTTTGATGAATTGATCAAGGAGCTCCATGCACAAGGAAGATTGTTTGGTCCTCCAATCTGTTTGGTTATGCAGTGAAGCCAGGTGCTGTTTGTTGAAGTAAACTCCGTTATGTAAATCCATTTACTTGTTTCAGGCTTCGATTATTACCCCTAGTCTATAATTTTACAGCAACTCATCATAACTTGGTTGAAGAGTAAAGAATAATTTGAGACATTTATACATGCTTTGTCAACAAACCTCAATTTTACGTACTGCAAACAACCATGTAACTCACAATAAGTTTTAGATTTGGTGGGTGTGATAATGAGGCAGCTCTTGCATCTCCACATTATTGTTTTTAGGGTTAAGGTTCATATTGGTCAACGAAGTGTTACGCAAGAGCCCCTGACACAAAATTGTTTTAGAGGGACCAAATATACAAATGAACAATTAAAAATGAAAAAAAATACCAATAAATGTGTAAATTGGCCAACGAAGTGTTACTTCCATTCCGTGACTCTCTTCTTCATCACCATCGTTGCCGACGACATCATTTCTTCCTCCTTTCCACCTTCGTGCTTCAGATCAAGAGTGAGAATCAGAGCCACAATTCATCATCATCAATCGTTTTCGGAGAGGGAGAGCGAAAGTGGAACAGAATGTTGGAAAGATCCCAAATATAGAGCGACTTCACTATTCATCGTCTTCTTCCTCATAATGTAGAAGCTTGTTCTTTCTTTAATTTTATTTCCCTTCCATATTAATTTTCTCCCCAGTGGGACCGAGGAAAGGTTGTGCTAGTGGTGCTGGTGACAACGCCACCAGCTTGTTCGTCCTCCTCCTCCATGACCACTGCGGATGAGCTTGAATTCAAGATAGATCCGTCGACCAACGACAGATTGACCAACAACGTTAAGTTAAAATTAACGGCATTGTGTTATTTTCCTATTTTAAATTGTTCATTGGTATTTTTTTTTTTCACTTTCAATTGTTCATTTATATTTTTGGTCTCTCTAAAACATTTTTGTGCTAGGTGCTCTTTGCGTAACACTTCGTTGGCCCATGTGCAGTTTAACCCTTGTTTTTACGTATTAGCAAATAAAAGAGAAGGAGAAGCAGGATGCACTACACTAGAGAGAAAAATAGATGGAGGAAGAGATGATAAGGAGACGCCTATTTATAGGGTTAATGAATGATATATTCTAGGAAGCTGCAATTACCCATATGAGTCATATCTTAGGAAACTTAGGCTATTATACATTTTAGGCAAATAACATATTCTTGTATTGTCCATCAATTAACAATCTCATCATAAATCTAACATTGAATAATAAATTAAATTCTAATTTAATTTATATATTTAATTTGGTAGGAAACCCTAATTAAATTGCTCAGCCCATTAAAGGAAGGTGTAATCATTTTTAGGAAACTTTGTATGTTCCATATATTAGGAAATTAAACCACCGTATTCCTTTCTTTCACCTCAATTAACAATCTCAAAATAAATGCGATATTGGATGATAAATTAATTTTTAATTTAAATTAATATCATTGTTAGTCCTTATAGTTTAATTGAATTTTAGTTTTAGTCTCTTCAATTTTATATAATTGATTTCAGTTCTTTTAGTTTCATAAAATTTGAATGATCTCCATACTTTTAATGAATTTTTTTTAACCATGTATTTCAACTCAGATCAAGTTCTTATAAAACTATAAAGACCAAAACCAATAATATGAAATGAAACTACATGGACCAAAACAAAAATTCGATTAAATTGTAAGGACTAATAATGATATTAACCCTTTTAATTTAATTCATTAAGTAATTAGGTATGAAACCCTAATTAAATAGCTCAATCCATCTATGGTGTCTATGATGTTCAACAATAATGGTACCAAAAATTAGACTATATATATATATATATATTAGTTTTTTTAAGGTACTGAAAAGTTTAAACAATTGTCATTAAAATATTTGTTATAATTGCACTTTTGTTTGTTTGTTTTATTAGACACATGTTGTAAACCTAAAGAACGATTGTAAATACCATTGCGAAACTTGTAAATGCCATTGAAGAATTGGTAATTGCCATTAAAATATTTGTTGTGCATGATTTTTATAAATTAGGAATGTAATGTTCAATGAAGGACATGAGATTACCAAAAAGTAAATAATTTATAACAAATATTTCAATGGCAATTACCAATTTTGCAATGACATTTACAAGTTTCGCAATGGTATTTACAAGTTCATTCTTTAGGTTTACCACATGTGTATCGATGAAAAGAAAGCGGTGCAATTATAACAAATCTTTCAATGACAATTACCAATTCTTCAATGACATTTACAAGTTTTGCAATGATATTTACAAGTTCGTTCTTCAAGTTTACCACATATGTGTCGATGAAAAAAATGCAATTATAACAAATCTTTCAATGACAATTACTAATTCTTCAATGGCATTTACAATTTTAGTAATGAGATTTACAAGAGTAATTGTTGATGGAAAAAATGTTAATAAAAATATATATATTTGTTAATGCATATATATATATATATATATCGAAAGGCAGGTGGTTGGTACTTGGCCCCCATGAAGGTGAGGAGTGGGGGTTTGAACCCCACCTCCCTCAATTTCAATGATTTTTTGTTTTAAAAAGAAAACCCAACCCCCACCCCCCCCAAAAAAAAAAAAAAAAAAAAAAAAAAAAAAAAAAAAAAAAAAAAAAAAACATTGTCGATTTCAAGCCGTTGTGAGTTGTAGGTCCTTCCATTTGTTGGTCCTCCAAGAAGGGTCATTTTTTTAAAAAAATTATTTAAAACTAAGGGTAAAAGGATAAATTCACTTGAATTTGTAAATTCCCATATAGTCTTTGGTACCTTTAAGTCTTTTAACAAATTTAACAGACATTTAGGGGTTTTACAAATTAAAATGGTATTTAAATGTAATTTTCTCTTTATAAAAATTATAATGCGCGCTATTCACTTACTTGTTGACTTCCAAATGATTGAATTTGTCATTTTAACTAGGCTTGAAGAAAATTTTCCATGAAGTAGCTACCTAATTATCCAAAACAAAGAATCTATATTAACTTGAATTAAAAAATTTCCTTCATTCCATCTTAATTTTATTTATTATTTGACCATCACATTTAAACAAGTCTTGATCAGAAACTTCTTCCAGCATGACAAGCAACAATTATGAGATCAAAGCAATGCGAATTATTCAACCTTAAGTTAACCATACACCGAGGCTATCATCTATTTAGTCACTAACATACCATATACAGACGTAAATATAAATACGTATACACATTCCCTCTCAAGCTCCTCCAAACACAAGCAAAGCTTAAACACCATAGCAATTAATGTTGTGTGTGTGTGTGTATATATTCAGCTTACATCGCCACTATGGTCCAGTAACAACTCAGAATGTAACATAGAGACAGGAATTTTAGTTTTAGAGTTGGAAGATGTTTTGTCAAAAGGAAGGGTATGAATAATAAATGTGCTGCGGGGGATTTCAGCGTTGTTCACTTTCATGCTGAAAAATTGTCCATGCAAGGTTGCTCCCAATTGCCAAGGCATATCTCCATGAACATACTGCAACTGAACCAGCTATTGTTGATACTCACCCCAACCAATCCAAGGGCAATCTTTACAGAGTACTGTTCTGTTTGTAGAATACAAATGTCTAACCTTGATGGGCTAGTCGGTGATTTATATAGGATCATGTAATCTCTCCAAGATGTCTATTAATCAGATATCAAAAAGAGGATGATTGCTCCTAGATATCTATAAAGAAGATATTGAAGAGTATTAGTGGATCACTTTGCTACACAAATATGGTTTTAGCTAAAAAGGGGTGGAGTGTGTACACAATGAAACTGAATAGTAAATAGGATAAATAGAGACACCTGTGAGGTTAATCTCCTATTTATAGAGATTACCTCTAGGATTTCGGTCCTTGGACCTTATGCGCCTAACTTGACCTCTTGTATCCCGCTCCACTACCCGTACTTTCTATGGTTATAGCCGATATTATGGGGCAATTAGCGTTTTATCTGATTATGGAGGGATTCTGCCATAAAGTGTCCTTGTTGGGTCGCATAACAACCAGGTCTAATATGCGTTTGATTAAAACTCACTCCATCTGAACCATGGACGTCAATGCTTTAGTGACAAAGATAGACAATATTAGTTGTCCACCTTACAGTCATCTTCAGAAGGCCAATTGATTATTCACTCAATCATATCTAATTATATTTATGTTAACAAGCATCACTACTCAAGTAATAATGCTATTGTTTTCAAATTTGGGATCACTACTCAATCATATCTAATTTACGGATATATTAGAATTCTAGTGACATACTTCTCATAGTTGCTTATATTTGGTGGTTTATGTACTGTGAAATATAGTAAGTAAGAGGAAAGCATCCAGACTTCAAATCTAAAGATTGAGCTAAATTTTCAAAACAAATCATACCCCTATGAAGACAACGTTTTATGAGCAAAGAAAGTGCAGATCAAAGAACTCCAGCATTAACGAACAGTACCAGACATCAAAACATAGGAAGGAGAACTTGAAAAATGAGAGAGAGAGCAAGAACAGAGCACAAACCTCCCCTATTTCAAATGTCCAGCCACGGTGAAGAGAAGAAAGAGCAGAAAACTACTTACTACCAACAGCAACCACCAGCAAAGGGAAGAAGAGAAGGGGAGTGGCTCACACCAGCCATGATCGGTCTCGGCACTGAAGCACCCCGAAACAGAGGAACATGACGATGGAACTAAACACAAAGAAAGCTACGGCTGAGTGAGGAAGAAGAAGCTCGCCGGCAGTGGTGAATGGAAGAGAAAAATGGGGGTGAGACGAGGACAAACGATGAGAGCTCCAGTGGAAAAAAAAAGTGTCCTCCGTGGCTCTGCTTCAGGTCGCAGTTCTGCCTCTCTGTTTCAGGAGCTCCACCGGCGAAAACTGTGTTCTCCGGCGACAGAATAGGACGGTGGTGGGGAGATAAGGACGCTAGAGGTTGTTCGATCTCTGTGTTCTCCTTTTTCTACCAAGTGTCGCGCGGCCTTCTCTGGCTGAAAGTGAAGTCGTAAATGTTGGTGGGATTGTGAACGTTGCCGGCGATGATGATGGTGGTGGTGGAAGCCGCAAGCGACGATGATGGTGATGCGTGGTTGGACAAACGACGGTCACCGGCGAAGGCACCGACAAGATCGAACGAGACTGGGGATTTGGGATTTCAACTCTCAGACGAGCTTCTACACTCTCGCTCTCTCTTCTCTGACCCTGTGTTTCACGATGCAGCTGATACTCTTTTTTGTTTTTTATAACCACATATAAGGGTATTTTAGTAATTTCGACAGAGCTGAAGCAAAAACCTTATTACTTTTAACCATCTCCAATATCAATATCATGAGCTACAAACTTCACCTTTAACACTCAGTAAATATATAACTAGTTTATAATATTATTATTGAATTTTTTTTCTTATTATTTTTAATTCTCAAATATCTAGTTATTACATTCTTCTTCTCTATTCAACTTCATTCTTTCTCTTCACTTTCACCATTACAACATTGAGAAACCAGTTTCAAGTGAAGTTCTGTGATTTCCATCGGGCTCATGAATTTTTCGGCAAGCTTATGAATTTTTTAGTGAGCTTTTCTAGTTTACTAAAAGAGTAATGGTTTTGACAAAATCGAAGATCTTGATAATATATGTAAAAGGATTGACAAAGTTTTAGATTGTCATCAATTGAGTAATGAGATTGACTAAAATAGTAATCGTTTTAACAAAAATTCATAAGTGCGGACAATATATGTAAAAGGATTGACTAATAAGATTCACTAAAATAGTAATTGTTTTCACAAAATCCCTAATGGTTTTGACAAAATCAGTAAATACGGACATTGTGTAAACGAATTGGTCAAGAGTTTTGGGTTGTAAATGGTTTTAATAAAAATCATAATGATAATGATTTTGACAAATATTGTGGGGTTTTAAATCATGTCTCCCTTTTTCATTTAAAAATTGAGGATATAATGGTAAATTCCTCAATATTTAAAATTTCAATTTGATTACTATCATCTTTATACCCTTTCCAAATGTTAACAGATCTTGAAGTTTTTAAAATTCAGATGGTATTTGAATGAGATTTTTTCTTTAATCATTCAATTAAAAATATAAAATTTAGGGAGAATTATAATAAAAGACCTAAGAAAAATAATATTTATTAAGAAGGACCATAAAAATGGTAATTATTTTGAAGGACAAAAAAATAAAACATTATGATCAAAAGACTAAATTGCCCTTGGTTCTACAATTTTTACATAAAGGTAATAAATTAAAAAAAAACGTTTTAATTTCTTATATACTTTTACGGCTCCATGCTTACCTAAAAAGAGATAAATTCACACAAAAAAAACATTTTACTTTTACGGCTCAATGTTTTTTATAATATGTCATATATTAGACTTGTGGTGCAACTACTGCTCCCTTCCAAATTCCCTTCTTATGCCCGCGATTGGTTGGTTCTTTTTCCTGTGATTACTTCGCTTATTTATTTCTTTTTTCTTTTCTCATTTTTGCGTCTCACAATGTTAGTTTGTACAATTGGAATCTACAATTACAATATAAGAGAAATTATCTATGTTTGATGATAGAAAAATTTGGCCATTGCTTAGATCATTCTAATAAGTATTTATCAATAGTTCAAACAAAACTCCAAAACAACTTATCCTGCATAATAAATAAAAGCGGCTTACAAGCACAGAAGTCATAAACCCAAACTTATATATAAAATCCATCAAATATTTTGCAAAGCATATATCCTACAGAGCAGCTAGCCGTTTAAGCCACCAATAATGCCCTTGTTTACATTGTCTCCATCACCACAAAGCTCAATTTGAACCTAGATAAACAAAAACAAAACATTGTCTCAATCACTATAAAGTTAAAAATAACATCGAATGATTAAAAAAATGATATATACCTATTATCTTCACAAATTCATCATCATAGTTCAGTTGGGTTAGGATTTGTACAGCTCGCACGATTATGTCCAGATTGGTGACACCGAGAACATTGATACGCACCTTATGTTGAAATTGGGATTCACAACGTTTTTTTAGGTCTTCCGGGTGGTCGACTTGTAATGCGGGGTTGTAAAAAGGTATTTGTCCTATAATCATCGAGGGACAATTGGTTTAAGTTGGGCATATCATGAGTTTCTACTGGGATCATGGTGTTTATGTAAATCTTTTGCTGTGAGGACAACAAATAACACTCTTCAACCTATGTGTAGACATTACCATGTAAATTCTTTATTGCCGCACAAGCATGAGGGCATGGGATTCCCGACATTTGCCAAGCTTGGCAAGTACACTCTCTCAATGCCACATTAACTCTTAAATCTTTTCGACCTACTCGAACAAGCATTCGACCTGAACCGTGATGTACTACCACCATACCTTCAACTTGAGCAACATTCGCCTTTAGTATAGCTTTAATTTTGGGTCCAACACCATTTTTCCACTTCCCCATAGCTTCCTTGGCAGCATAAAGCTTTTTTGCTAGCTTCTGTCGATGCTCATTTATTAGCACACATACATTATCTCTTCTTTCTTTAACTAACCATGCATTAAAAGATTCTGCAAGGTTAGTGGTAATATTGTCCCAACGTCTAAATAGAAAGCGTGACATAGCCCACTTATCAACATCACTTTGTGTCTCAACCCATCTTGCTAAGTCGACAGACAAGGACCTAAGATTTCCCATTGCCTTAACAAAATCCATATCTAATCGAGAATAAGCAATTTTATCAAGCAGTTTTAATACATCCTCCTTACGCCTTCTACGATGTCCACTACATGCTTTAGAGAACTCAGCACTAAAGTTCTCTTTTACGTGCCTATAACAAAAGGCATGACGAGACCCACCAAATACTTCTCTAACTGCACCAACAATTGCATTATGACGATAAAAAACGATAGTTATTTGTAGAGACCCAATCAATTCCTTCACATTCCTCAAGAACCACGACCAATCTTCATAGGTCTCTCCTCCACTTACAATGGCATAAGCCAGTGGATACAAATCATTATCTGCATCAAAAGTAGATGCAGCCAAGAGCGTCCCTAAATATGGATTTGCTTAAGTGACAACCATCAATATATAAAATTGGTCTACATCCAAGCAAAAACCCATTTATGCAACACCCATATGCTATGAATAGCCTTTCAAAATGGTTGTTGACAAATGAAGTCCACTTGGCCACTGTTTGTCGATCAGCTTCCATTAAACGATTACATAACCAAGGGATTAACATATATGATTGTTGTATTGACCCATTAATGTTATCCAAAGCTCTATCTTTCCCCTTCCAAGCTTGATGATAATTCAATTGTACCCCATATTCATGAAACAAGTCATTGCGGATATCATTAGGTGCCTTGCCTTGATTGGTCCTAATATCATCAACAATTATAGATGCCACCAAATCTGACCTATTTATATGAGACACTTGCATGTTGTCTTGTGCTGAATGATCATGTTCATTATCAAAGGTTTTCACACGCAAGAATGGAGTATTATTTGCCATTGTATAGGCTGTGATCTTCCACCTACATTTATCAACATCACACTTTGCAATCATCTTAGAAGGGCTGTTCTTTAAAAATTTGTATCTGAACTTGTGTGCAACACTATATTTGTATAGTGCTTTCCTAAAAGCAGCTGCATCATCAAAAATCTGTCCACTTCCCACAATTAATTTACGCCACTTTGTTGAATTTAACTCGATATTGTTGCAGCGACATTTTGATTTGAATGAGGAGTAGCAATAATATTTTCACTTGTAGGAGTAGCAAATTGTGGCTGTTCTTGTGATGTGTACGCACTGCATTTACATTTAACCCAACATTATTTATTAAATGCACTGATATGAAAGCATTTCAAACTTATATACACATAATATTATAAAGTAATCTCTTACCCTTGTGTTGATTGGCTTATTGTTGTTCTATTTTGATCTTCAGTAATATACAAACGAGCACAACCTTCATTGTATTTTATCAACTGCTTCACTCCATCATCATCAATAAGGTCTATAAGTTGAGAAGGATCGAACTTTAAACTATATTTAAGCCTCTTCCCACTTATTTCTTCCCCAAAACAAGATGATATCATGGTTATTAGTTCTCATCAATGATAACTCATGTTCAATCATTTTGTCAATTGTTCTTCCTCCTTCATAACGTAGCACTCCTCTTGATTCATTAATGATTTGTCCACCTATATGAAAGTAACAAAAAATCTCCAACGAATCTTTGACAATCCATCATTTTCTAGGCTCTATTATTGTTGAACCAATTTCTGAATAATATTAAATAAGTTTCAAAATCAAAAAGTATCAAATGAAATATCTAATTAACCAAAAAAAAAAAATTACGTACGAGTCAATGTCTGCGAACTTTTTTTTTTTTTTGGAACAATAAATATGAGAACCTTCCATTCCACATAAAAAAAGAAAAGTGACGGACCATACGATTTTTTTTTTTCCTCAAGGAATTACTTGCATTACTATAAAAGAAACAGGGGTACAACTATTACAATAATAAGGAAAGAACAAATCCGAAAACATCACGAGTACAGAAACAGTATTGAAGTAAAAACAACCGAAATGATTATCACGAGTACGGACCAAGCGAATTGGCTTCGGTGATTCAAAACAGAAGTTTGAAAAATATACAATACTAAGGGGCAAGGATATTAATCAGACTTTAATGATTATAACAAGAACCGAACTAAAGGAAAACGAGATAAAAAATTACCAGGAATAAGAACTAGAAGATCATAACAGAGGGGAGGACGCTTGCGAGATCTTTGTAGATGAAAGAACCTATGATTTCTTCTTCACAGAGAGATAAAAAGTTACCAATAGAGACTCTAACTTGCATATTCCAGATTCTGATTTGATCTCTATTTATTATTTTCAATCAATCACTTCATATTCGATTTAATTAGAGATAATATAGGAAATTTGACCAAAGGCAATTTAGTCTTTTCATATTAATGTTTTAATTTTTGGTCCTTCAAAATAATTACCATTTTTATGATCCTTCTTAATAAATATTATTTTTCTTAGGTCCTTTATTATAATTCTCCCTAAAATTTATATCCTTTATCAATTACTTGAAAGACATCTTATTATTAATAATATTTTTTACTCTTTTTGTAATGTAAATATTTTAATTTGCATAAGTATTAAATATCTACATTGGCATGTAAAATAGAAAAGAAAAATATTTTGAACTCTGACCAATTCTTGTTAATTATATACCAAATTGACGATGAAATATTATACAATAATTAGAAAGTTAGAGGGAGAGTTATATTTCGCTTCTATATTTACTTGATAAGTCCAACTGCCAGAATCAGAACAATCACAAATTTTAGTATGACTGCAGGCAGTCCAAACTGATTCTAATTTTTTATTTTTTATTTTACTTTATTTTTGGAGATCCCATGAATTAATGGTCATAGCCTATAATTTGAGAACTCAATTTGATTGAACAATGAAACTATGAAAGAATGTTTAAGAGAAATTTGCACACATATATAAATGCTTCGTCTACAAACCATAAAATAATGAAAGCATTTAATTGAAGAATCTTCAAAGTGCTGCAAACCAAACCATATAAATATATAAGAAAGCAAATCATATTGAGCTAACCATGTCAGTATATTCCATAATAACGATGAGATGCAGCAAAGAACTTTTCCAAATCCTTTCTCACATACTCATCAAAGCCTTCAAACTCAATCTTCACCTCACAGTGTCTCCAGCACCTTATATCATCAGTGTCACGGCAGCATTCTCCCACAACCGAATCATTTGATTCCACTGGATTGCCATATTTAAACTGCAATAAATATTTTTAAATTCACTTCAATTATATTGATTCAATTAAAATTAACACCATACCGCCTATGACTAATAGCACTGAAGAAGAAATCAAGGTAAATATTCTCTGATCATAAATATAAGGGATAGATAACTAAATTACAGAATTTTTTATATAAAAAAAGTGCACTGCTTTCCCGAAAATACCCACTTAATCTCTTATATGGGAAACTACCCTATTGATGAAAAGAGATAGTTTAATTTCAAGAGACAAACTAAACTCAAATCTCACATTTACGGCTAAAGTAAGTATGTTAGCTTATTCTTACATTTAGAACTAGCAAGGCTGTAGTGTATAATCAAACATATGTGAAAGGTTCAAAATTATTCTATGTGATCAAAATGCGATGATACATTATACCTTCAACGTGCTCCTTGTGCTCCTTGTCATATTGGATAATGTAATTGTGTGAGGTCTTGGGACGAACCAAAGCAAACTCTCCAACAATTGCGTCAAAATTTGACCATTTGGCAAGAAGCGCTCTCTGACTTGTAATTCTACATGCCTCAAATCATACAATGGAGATATCTTATCATTTAGCTGTCTTGGAAAAATCATATCCTTCAAAACAAACCAAATCAAACAAATGAATATGTCAGACTTGGAATACTAATTAAGAAGGGAACTATATATACACATATATATATAGCTCTAAAGTTTGGTATTTGTAAAAAACAATTGCATACCTCAGCCTCGGAGCAAGATAGAGTGAGGTCTTTGAAGTGACCAAAGAATGAAAGAAATTGCTTCATCAAGTCAAGATTTGATCTACCATATGGCAATTTGATGTTGCCATTGCACTTGCTCGAATTAATTATCATAGGGTTAACCTGTAAACTTCCGCTATAGTAGAACTCAAGTAAGTTTGAAACATCAACATCTACTTTTCGCAGACGGAAACATTCATACAATGAGAACTTCTCAAGGCTGTCACTTTCAAATTCAACCCTCTCCAACCTTTCGCAATCGCGTATAACTAGCTCTTTCAAAGAATGTAACCTCTGGACATCTACTTTTCGCAGACAGAAACATTCATACAATGAGAACTTCTCAAGGCTGTCACTTTCAAATTCAACCCTCTCCAAACTTTCGCAATCGCGTATAACTAGCTCTTTCAAAGAATGTAACCTCTGGATTGTCCTTTCCAACCACTCGCCAGTTATGGACATTGTTCCATCCAGTTTCAAAACCTTGAGAGCTACACAATCTGAGATATCCAATGTACAATGTAATGTCTCTAAAGAAGCTACAGAAATAAACCGTTCAAGATTCGGAGTTGTGAGGACAAGGTTTTCTAGTTTATAATTCTTCTTCATCTCCAGTACTTTGATGTGAGGGCTATGAAGTCTCATGCTCTTAGGCATGCCACATGTGTCTATGAACAAAAGCTCGACCCGTGCGACTACCATATCATATATGTTCTCAGAGAGCTCTACGTTGGTGAGATGTAAATCATGTATCAAGAAATCAGAAGAAGTAGGAAGCTTAATGTCAAATGGATCATTTATTCCGAAACCCTCAAGCTTGAAACTGTGCAAACTTTTTCCCTCCAGTATGTGAAATGCCTTCATGCTGCAGCATTTAATTACTTTAACTTGCTTCAGTGATGAGGATGAAACATCTATGGTTCCAAAAGCATGACAATTTTGGAATTGCAGTTCTGTCAATTTTGGGCATGTTATAGAAACATTATCAACCAATGGAAATTTTACCCCACCAAGTTTGAGTACAGTCAAGAATTGTGAGGAAAATAGAGGAAGAAGTGAGTCATAAGTCACACTCGCAATAATCTTAACCGGCTGTTCAATGTCAAAGTTTATCTCTTTGAGATTGTTTTGGACAGCGAAGTTTACTAACACATCAAACACGTTTGGATAATGATGGGGATTGCTGTCCATGCTGATGTAAGATAAGCTTAAGTTTTGCAAATAAGGGCCACGATGTTGGAGGGTTTCCTTGACAAAATTGAAGAAGGTGTCATATGAAACATCCTTTGGTAAATTATAGCAATTGTACTTGAGTTTTACGGTTGGAAAAGAAAGCCAATAAGGCTTTAAGGATGTGGATAAGACTCTGAACTTGGCTGCTTCTTTATAAGGAAGCATATGCATGATGTTGTGGATGAGATCCTCAGGCAGATTTTCCAGATTCATATTACTGATTATAGTGTTATCAACTCTGCACCTTTTTGTTTCTTTCATATTCTCAATTTATCCCTACAAATCATATCAAATAAGAAATTCAGAAAATGCTTCAAATTACAAAATAAGAAAAATCTGTGAGCAATTAATTAATTGAAAGTAGAGAAAGATTTTGCATAGTTGCCAATAATAAAGCATTAACGGTGCAGCAGTAAAACAAGGGAAAACAAAACTAAAACACCCTAATTACCTTCCTTAGTTCCCTTCCTAACTTGATTATTGTTGAGGGAATAACAATAAGGTTAATTTGGGAAAAACTATAAACATATGAAATAAGTCTTACATTTACGAATAATTCATCCAGAACAGTAGGTTTAATTACTTCTAGTCCTCAAGCAAACCCTTTAGATTTTCAAACTCTTTGCAAGACTAATGTCATATTGATTTCTCTTCTCAACCTAAGAAATTGTTATCCCCAACAATCTCACGCAAGGAATTAGGGTTTCAAGCAAACTAGCATCTTGATTTGGATCAAGTAATTAACACACACAATCATGTGAATCTATACTATCTATCCATATATAGTACATATGTAAATCATCATCGTCGGCTATCTCTACTTCATCTACCTATATATTATCTTGTAGATTATGCCTTCAAACTTAAATCAAAACAATGAACTGAAACATGAATAAGAGAGGATTGTATACCTGGAGGAATATTATCTCAGATTATCCAATTTTTAAACCCGCGGTTGGCCTGAAAGTCACCTGAGAAAAAAGCGAGACATAGAAGGAGAAGGAGAAGAGCGGGTGGAGCAATGGATGATGAAGGAAGAAAGTCTTCGTCCGATTCTCAGATCTAGTTGACAACAAGAAGCTCCGCGGCCCCTATCTGCTCTCAATGTCGAGGCTCTACCAGTAGGGAAGACGCCGGCAGTGGAGGTCGAAGAAGGAGTAACGATCTGGAGGTCTAAGGCTCTCCACCTGCCGAGATAGAACCAGAAGGAAGAGAGAGATCTGAACTCAAAGAACGAGAAAGAGGAGAGAAGAGATCTAGGAGGAGTAACGATCTCGAGGCCGAAGGCTCTCCACCTGCCGAGATTAGAACCAGAAGGAAGAGAGAGATCTGAACGAACGAGAAGGAGGAGAGAAGAGGTCTGGGTCTGAAAAATTTTCCCCTCGGCCCACACTGTATTTGATATATTAATAATATAAGTGAAAAGTAGAGAGAGGGATCTGAAGAGTATTGAAGGTGAGAGAGAGAGAGAGTGATCCTCCAGCTGTAAATCACGTGGCAAGTGGCTATGATATCTTTTCTCTTAAAAAAAAATTAATATAATATTAACATCCTTCTATATATTGTACATCATCACATCATATGCTTCTACATTTTGACCACAAAATATTTTTTATTTTTAAAATATGAATATTTTTATTTATTTTAATTAAATCATATTTTAATTAATACCGGTTTCACCTTTACTCTGATTCTAATCTGACCCACCTTAACCCAAGTTCAGTGTCTCATATATCCATTGACAAAAGAAATCACATATCTCTGGTCCATATATAAAAATATTTTTACTACACATTTTTTAACTTTTTGTTATACTAGTAAAATGTGTTATAAAACTGAAGAAAATGTATAGAAAAGTAGAGAGAAGTCGGAGAGAAATTACAGAGAGATGGAGGAATTCATTTCAAGTAAGCTTACGAATGTTTAACGCTTACATTTATAGGCGAGGGTTCTTATCGATAGACATCCACATAATACATATATTTATAACACTCCCCTTGGATGTCCATTATGAATATGCCTCATTAAAAACTTTAACTAGAAAACCGGTGGGATAAAACCTAGCTAAAGAAAAGAGTACATTATCCATCGATACACTTTCTTATGTGCATCATTAAAAACCTTTTCAGGAAAACCCAGGTGGACAAAACCTAGATAAGGGAAAAAAGTACAACGATGTATCGACGCTCCCCTCTTAATTACATGATTTTCTAATCTTTGCCTCATTAAAAACCTTTTAGGAAAACAAAGGTGGACAAAACCAGATAAGGGAAAAGAGTGCGCGTACATCAATTGCTCTACTAAAATACATTAGATTTACTCCCCGATAACTACATTACTTCTAATGTCTTTGTGTTGGTGAAGAATTATCTCATGCTAAGCATGATACATAAGTGTCATTCTTCAATTTCTTTGCTTGAGGTTGAAATTGTTCTTTATCCACCTCGCAAATACTTTAAAATATATAATGGATATTACTTATCCATATAAAATCAATCTAGGATCTCCTTTTGTATAAACAAAAGATCTCATTCTTTAGGTATTAAATCTGTAATCTAATACAGAATTTCTTTCTTCTCAAGTCTTTTATTTCAAATTCAATCTTTAAACAATTAATTGCCTTATTGAAGCTTTTCAAAGCGTTTCAATAATGTTGATATCATCAACATAAATTGCAATTAAAACATTCACTTCTAGATCTTTTCATAAAGATCATGGGCATATTGATTTACATTCTTTATACCCTTCTTTCAACATATATTTCTTGAGAAGATTATCACATCTTGTCTTTTAATTGATTTAAGTCATACAAAGACTTCTTCCCCTTTATTGTTTTCAATAACTTGAATTAAATGCTTTTGATTAGCATTCTAAATCCTTCGAGGGACTCGTGCTTCAAGACAATAAATCATTTGATGCATTTTAGCACCATAAGTCTTTGGGGGCATGTGCTCAACACCTTAAGTCCTTTTCTACCACCTTAAGTCCTTTAAGGACATGTGCTACTAGCACTTTTGATTCTTTGAAGATTCTTACGTAATCTTCATAATTTATTAAGCCTTATGAATAGGCTATATAACAATATCAACATAGAGGCGCATAATCTTTCTTTCATAAATTGCCAGATTAATAAAATATTGTATCCACGCAAAATCACATCATAATCATATTTAACCTTGTGATAATGTTTATTTTCATATAAACATTCAGATATCCCAATTTGGACTTCTGGTCCATAACTTATCATAATATGATTATATTTGTGTCTTTTCAATTTCACTTAACCTCTTGGCCAATCATCTATATGTCAATTTCTTGTGACATATCTTTATATAATATCCTCATTTGATCACGTGATATTATCTTTCAAAATTGTTGTCGACAACTTTATCTTTTCGGTTCCATTTTTCCAATTCGACATAACTTATCAAGATCAATATAATTCGGTACACGAACCTCTCTTGAGGTTTTTACAATTAGTTATGTCTCGATACTCTTACGGAGTATCTACCTCCTTAATATGATCATCTTAATTATTGCTCCAATTTATCCATAACATTTATAATTTGAACCGAATAATTTCTCATGCTTGAGCATGCCACATTCATATTCATACAGATTGGAGCATTTTCAATTTTGGAGTATGAGATTTAATAAATCTCATTTGAGTCGATAATATTATCGGCAAATAATTCATGAATCATAATGTCGATGAACTTCGGTTCATACAACATTATTCGAGGATATATACTTTACTATAATGCATTCCATATATTGTCTTTTCCAGCTATCCAATTTCTCCCCTCATGGTAAAAACAATGTCAAGCGACAATTGACTAATCATGCGAGTATAAGTCTCCTAAATCCATTTGTTTCCTTTAAACATCTTTACATTTCATATAGAGACAAACAAGAAATAGAAGGTACTTATACAACATTTATCTCAAATATCTTTCTATATCCATCTATGTGCATTGTGGTGAGTTAATAATCATTGCACATTCAACCATTTTAAGATGGAAATTTGTCCGCTTCCGACCAAAAGCCATTTTTTAGGGAGAATTGCATTGGCTTATATAAGCACTGCTATATAACATCAAATATACTAACATAAAATTTTGTTCTCATAAGCATTCATCCACTTATTTATGGAGGCTTTAATTATGATTCTTAAATCATATCATCGAAAAATTGCGCGCTTAATTTATTCAAACATCAAACATTATTTCAAACTTCATATTGCAATCTCTTTTGCAAACTTCATGTTGCAATTATTTACGCAAACATCATGTTGCAAGCAAATAATCTCACATGTAACCATCTTATAGATGCATCTATGGTTTACATGTTATTTCAATGGGCCCATATAAATCTGTTTGATATATTTCCGGAGATTCATTATTACCAATTATGACCTATGACATTTTCATAGTCATTTATATTTGAGAACAAGCATTTATTTATGAAGAATTTTCGATTCTTCAATGGATGTCAATACAAATTCTTATTTGTATTATATATGACTTGGATGATCAAACAAGTCATGCCAACAATAAATATGTTTTGATCAGTAAATTTTTCGTTTCATTGTAACATATATCTCATCTTAGTAAACTTCGGTTTCTTTGTAACATTATGATCCACAATCATAATTTATCATTCATTTTCGGGAGATCATATTTGTTATTATGTGGGAAGTATGGGTATGACATTCTACAAATTAACTCACACTTGCATACTAACAATTTCCCCTCAAGTGTGAGACGAACTTTCACCTTAAAACTAGATTTTGTTCTTCATAAAGAGACTTAATGAATGAAGTATATAACTCTTCAAAATTTCACTCACACTTGTATTCTAGAAATCTCCCCCTCAAGTGTGAGTCCTTTAAAAATACTTCACAAACATTCATGGATTTCAATCCAAATGTAGGTTTTCACTTTCAAATCATTTAATTCATTATCAAATGAAATTAACACCTAACATATATTCTTATCCTCCTTTGAGGACTATATTAGTGCATTATAATAGTGCTACAGGCACTTCTGCACACCCAATGGAAAATATCTCAAATATCTCCTCCTTGTATCAGACGCTCTAGAAAAATGAAGATTCATTTTCAATTTTTCTTGTTGTTGGTCATGAATTTATAATATTTGTTTACACATTAAGATATGAATTCTCAATAATTTTTCATATCTTTATTAATCACTTATGACCTCACTAGTCATATTGTAAACTTACGGTTTACAATGAGCATGTGGTTCAATACTTTTCTATATGATATCCATTTACGTAGATATCTTTGAAACTCAACAAGTTTCTTTCATATCGAAGGGAATAAAATGCATATTTAATGCATAATTTTGTTCCTTCAAGAAACAATACATTATTTCTTGGGAGCCTTAAAACAAATTTATACTACCAAATATAGTCGAACATTGGTCTTTCAAATGAAGTGGGTAAACTATCTTTAATTAGTCTCCAAGACTATTAGCCTTTAAAATTATTACTCATGTGACATAATTTCTATGCAAAATATTTGTCTTTAAGACAATAACTTAAAACTCTTTGTATCATTCAATATTTGATACATATACTTTCGTGGTCTTTATATAATAATTTATAAAATTTTCTTGCCATGCCATTTCTTTAAACCAATATTGTTCTTTTATAAAAGAACAATTATAGAAATTGATAAATTTCTTAAACATCAAATAATAAGTTTATGGCAATAAAAATGATAAATTTCCTTGTCATAAAATCATAATATTATGACTACTTTGCCATAAAAATATAATATTATGGCTACATGCCATTCAAAAATATCATATATTTTTTTGATTTTTTTTTTCGTGAATAGTAAATACTATTCATAAAATAATAAAATAATATAAAAATGTGGGTAGGCCAAAAATTTCTCCTGCCTTCACGTGGAAGCATTGAAAAATTTGCTTGGGAAAAATTACATAACTTGACCCCAAATTCTATGAATGTTATTTTACTACCACGTAAAATTATAAAATAATACCCAAATATTTAAAATTCCAAATTGGTCCTATTTTAGAAAATCAACGCCTCATACTTTTGAAATTGATTTTGAGGTGATTTACATATAATAATTATCTTATCGAGATAATTTATATCAAATATTTGACCTTTAACAAATATATTATGGCATATAATAAATACAAAACTAATGACCGCCACCACAACAATAACATGAATTACTATCATGTTTATTATACCAATAATATCTCTTATTATGGTTCTTATCAATAATCTTTCCTCACTTAGGTGAGAATTTGAACCACCATAATTACAACCATGTCCATATGTAAACAAATTTACACACATATCCATAACCACAATTAATTCATTACTACATTCACGGGAATGTAGTTCATTTGTTGGAGGAAATTCATGATCCTTAAAACAAAAACTCAATGTTTTGTTTGATCACATGCAAGAAATTAAATCAAAATATTTCTTGATTTTTTCACAATATTGCTACTTCGGGAGCAAATTGAATATTCCCATATATAATAAACTTTTAGAAGAACAACCATCTTCGGTGGTCATACATTCCTATTAATTTATTCTAAAGAACAAAAGAATATTTTAATGCCAAATATATAATTTTGAGACTTTCATACAAATGATACCATACAAAAATTATGGATCGGCCATGTCTCATAACTCCAGGCAAATTTATCTCTTTGCTTGAGGCCAATATGTCTCACAAGATCGGCCAAATTATCATTTGGCTTCGGCCAAATTATGCCTCTTCTTGGCTTCTTGACAATTTATGCCTTCTCTTGGCTTGTCTAAATTATCTCTTTAGAACTTCTTGCCAACTTTTAGCTTATATCACAATATGGCTTTAAACTGTTTATCTTCAGGATAAACTTATATATATGGTTTCTGGCCATTATATATGACGTCTGATCATATAATAAGAAATATACTAATAATAATAATAATGAAAATAATAATAATAAAATGACAAATAATAAATTAAACATAAACAATAAATGTTATGTTAGAAACAATAACATAAATGTAAATGTTATGTTAGCAAACATAAAAGTAAATGTTATATTAGATAACATAAAAGTAAATGTTATGTTAGCAAACATAAAAGTAAATATTATGTTAGATAACATAAAAGTAAATGTTATGTTAGTTAACATAAAGGTAAATGCTTAAATTAAATAGCATAAAGATAAATGCTAAATATTAAATCAAGACTTAGGTTAGGAGGTTTAACCCCAAGTAGGTGTCGAAATTAAAATATAAATATATAAGTAAATAACATAAAGGTAAATCTTGAATATTAAATCAAGACTCCTAGGTTAGGAGGTTTAACCCCAAGTAGGTGTCGAAATTAATAATAATTATAAAATATAAACAAATAAACATAAATAAATGCTAACATAAAAATAAATAATTAAATATAAATATGTTAGCAATAATAAAAATAAAATGCTGAATATAAATATGTTAGCAGCATTAAATAAAATAAAATATTATATTAAAACAATAAATGATTAAACATAAATATATTAACAACAATAAAAGTAAAATATTAAAACTTAAATTTAAATAATAATAAAAAAATATCAAATTTTTATTTTCGTGAATAGTATTTTACTATTCATAATAAAATTAAAATAATATAAAATGAGCAAATAGTAATTTGCCGACGGTTTTTTTTTTTTTTTTTTTTGAAATTTACTATTTAAATACTATTTATAAAATAATAAAATATTAAAAACACGTGGGGCCCATTGACAATTTTTTCAAACCGCCGTCTGTGATGATTTTTTTTTTTTTTGCAAATAGTAATATTAATAATAAATAAAACATGGGACCCACGAAATTTTCCTTCTTCCTCACCTCTCTGCGTCTCGGTTCGATTTTTTCTTCCTTTTCCTCACGACACACGAGGCATATATTTCTAAAATCAACCAACAAAATTTCATAGAAAACATACCCGAGTGGAGAGATCACATTACAACCGATCGAAATCAATTTTTTCGGCAAACGCCTCCTTTTGAGCGATTTGAAAAACTTCTTCCTCTTCCAGGGAAGATGAACGACGGTGATGATGAACGGTGTTAGGGGACGCTTCGATTGATTAGAGCCTCGTGCGATAACGTGTTATAAAGCGAAGAAAATGTATAGAAAAGTAGAGAGAAGTCGAGAGAAATTCTAGAGAGATGGAGGAATTCTCATTTCAAGTAACTTCGAATGTTTACACAAGACCTCTATTTATAGACCTTCAAGGGTTACTATGCAATGGACATCCACATAATACATATATTTATAACAAAATGATTATTAATATTATAAAAGTAATTGTTAGGGATCCATATTTTGGGCCCAATAGCAGTATGGCCCAACAGGAAATATCACATATTAGGATCTACCTATAATAAAGGGAAATCATATCTCGGCCTATAATCAAGGGAGATCTATCTTATTTAAAGATAGATTCGACCGTTATGATACTAGGGCGTGGATTACGCCCACACTATCCCACCCGAGGCACACCCTATAAATACGAGGTTAACCAAGGTGCGCGCACACACACACTCTTGGGAGCATACACACCACCCCTTTGGCTAAACGCCAACGTGTGTCCTCGAACTACGTGGACTTTGATCCCTCTACGAGTACGTAGGCCCTAGGCATCGCGCCTAGGTCAAGTCCGCTCCATATAAGCAAACAATCAAACAGGCTAGTCCATCCGGATTAGCCAAATCTGGTTTCACACCGGAACATTGGCGCCGTCTGTGGGGATCGTTAAATTTCGATTCCCGTGACCTAAGATGGTCAATGATTCTAATTCCTAATTGCCAAACAAGCAATCATGGAGTTTTATAGTTAGGGTTTGTGATGTTTACATGGCAACCCAATCTCCGTTGTAACCAACGTTTCCAGACGTGACTCTGGTTGTGCCGCTGTTCACAATCTCGTTTCCTCCATGTCTCCAGTTTTTAAGCATTGTGAAGCCACAACACAATTGATTTCCGGCACTAATATATCAGTTATCAACATCTTCCTAGATCCTCCTGAATTGACCGTCTCCGAAGACGTCTCCAAGAATTACGATCATTCAACCGATGATTTAAATTGGAATACATTGTTTTCTTGTGAGTTTTCTATTTCAAGCACCAAGAACAGATTCATTGTAGTCGGGTGTGACACCTCCTCTTTCATCACGGACCTAGATGGCACGTTTACAGCGCCGCGTGTCGAGATGCGGTCACAAGACGAGTTTTGAGGAAGGTATTTGCTCTAGTATGGGATCTTTGTCGGGCTAGTTTGCCTCGAGCGATCAAGAACTATAATACCACCTTTTATAGCTTTGACAGCTACACGGACATGCTTGACTGCCTTCTAAATTGGTTTTCTCAAAAAGATAATGAAAGTGCTATATTTCAAATTGCCCAATTAATTCAAGCCATTGGTGGGCACAACATATCAGGTAAGGACATACGCAAAATATTTACTTTACTCCGTAGAAAGCGAGGATACGAGACAAGTCTTGCTCTCTGTTGTTAACCATGTCTGCTGTCGGGGATACAAGAAAAGGGACCAACTTCCTTTTTGATCTTTCGGGGACTGATTCTCGGTATCATGCTTTTGACGCCTTTGTGCAAGAAAGTCATTGGTCATTCTTGCAAGAGAGAAGCTCACTTATGAGTCAATTAATCGAAGAGACAATGTGTACACTGCATGTAAATTTAGTTTGATGCGGTTTTCTTTCTTTCGCGGAAGATTGATACTTAAAGATTACGGAGATTCGCCATAGAGTTCTTTTCAAAGGTGGAAGGCCTAATTTGTCAAACGATGAAGCATTGCCTTCTAGAATGTCCATACATTGATTGCTAGCGCCAAGATTTTGTCATCGACAGAATGAATGCATTCCTTTACCTTCTCATTGGTGCGAAGATGACTTTTCCTTTTCCGCCAAAGTACATGCACACGAGTTTCCATAGTGTTCACCTTGTTGATAGCGTAGACTCTTTGTTATTGTCGCTCCATGAATTGGCCAATTCATATTACGCACTCCCAAAGAAGATGCATGGCGGGACTTTAGGACGGCATTCGGAGTAAACTAAGTCGGCTCAGGAAAAGAACACTAATCCTCTCCTCCGGGCGATTCACGTCAATTCAGCCCTTAACGCCACCGGCTGCTTTCAACGAGTGTGTCAAGTCTCATGATAGTCGAGTAGCTGAGGTGCTTGGGGAGATAATGGTGGAGAAATTGGGCTTGAAGCCTAATTCACATATGAGCAACTTGTCTATTTCGTTTAATTTGCCAAGGACATGTTCTCTCTTCAGTGAGTAGATTATTGGCAGGCCATAATTTAATACAACGTTAACCGCTACGGAGCCTTCAGCCATTGGCAGATCCAGTGGCAAAGAACAAGACTGAGGAGTGAGGAGATGGTGTTTGTTTTCAAGCATTCCTCGGTCGATATCGGAGATTGATCAGCTACCTCCGTGGCCAATAGAGATGTTTAGGTGCGACTATTCTCGCTGGAAGCAGCTCCCCAGAATTCTGTTCATCCGAGCCACAGCTATTCTCTCTGCCTTCACCTCTTCCTCAATGGCCACCGGGAGCTGCATAATTTTCAAGTGAACTGCAAGGGCAATAAGATCGGAATCCAGATCATTTCTATTCCACTTGATCGATTTTACATGCAAAGGATATCGTCTCTGTTTATAATGCCGTCCACCTAGCCTTTCTGTTCATCTACCTCTGAGATTGAGAAGGCCAGCTTCTGATTACCTTTTTGCAGCGATTAGTATGCTTTCTCTCTATCTTTATGGCTTCATCCTACTAAGTTTTTGTTTCTTGCTCTAAGGAATTAAAAAGGGTATCGGTACATAAATTATGTCTCATTTTGATCACAAGGCTCATTCATCAAGCTTGTACTCGTTTGGGTTTGTTGTGCGAGAACGTTTGGTTCTCTAATTTCACCTGTCATCATTGCTGTATGTGGGTATTTTGATTTTCTTTGGCCTGTGAAAGCTACCGCCTTGAGCCTCTGCTATTGATTTACAATATGCCTCCCTTATCTAAAAGGGATAGACCTGCATTCACTGAAGGCCATTTAGATAGACCATGAATTTGGATCCAAATTCATGATCTGCCTTTAAAATTCTATAATATGGAGACAACATGTTATTTAGGGGAGTTATGTGTAAATTCATTTGCTATAATTACATTTAAATGCATAGATTCAGGGAAGTTATGTGATATCTGGGCATATGGTATTGGAAGATGTCACTCAAACACATTGAAGCAGCTGCTACTTAATCATGGAAAACGTGTATCCATATGTGAAGTTGAAGGGACAAAATGCAGTGGTCGTTGACTTTTGCTTGGCACATTGAACAACAACCTGATTCATCTTTTGCCTATGAGTTTTATCAAAGAGAGTTGTTCTGCTACGGCTGGAGACAACATAATCAGGTTCTAATATTCTCTTGGTTTAACTGTATCCTCCGCAAGACAAGAATTTTTGTTAACTCGGGAAGTATTGTTTTTTATAAGCATTTAAAAATTGTCTCTGAGAGATCAATTAATTTCTCTACACCTGAGATACTTATGTTAAGGTCACTTAGATGATGAGGGTAGTTCCTGAATTTTGTGACAAGTTTATCACTGAATTTAGTGGCAAGTTTAATCAATCTCAATGAAGATGGTCTTGTGAAGAAGCCGGGCCAATAAAATATTAGTGTCTGAATCTACAAGGCGGGAGCTTTTGGAGATAGTTGGCATCTCATATATATTGTGTAGAGAGGTTGAAGTACATGATTCTTGGACTTGTCTCAGATTGCATGTTGTGGATTATAAGCCATTGCTTGGATTGGTCTTGTTGCTTGTACGGATGTACATCACGCCTTTTGGCATGGTCAAGTCCTAAGATGGAATATCTTGGATTATTGGCAAAATTTTGAAATTGATTCTGGGCATTCTTAATGGGCTTCATGGCAACGATGACAAGGCTATAATACCTTGAGCATGGGTTAAGCTTGTATACCAAATTGAAGAAAACGTTGAAGACATCTGTACTTTCTCTCAATTCAAAATTCCTGATTGGTGGCTCAACAAGGATAGGGTCATCATGATCATAATTTTTTCTCATATCTGTTGTTCTCCAGAACATGAATATGCTTGGTCGAGATCACACTTTGATTATAGCAAGCGGCTTAAAGGAACTATCTTGAGCACCGACTTCAAACATTTGATCTTGCTTCATTGGGATGATTTGTCGGGAAATTATGTGAATAAAGTTCACCACTTGAAGTTGTTTTTGACCCATGCTACGTTACTCAATTCTCTTATTAATAAATCTTGGACTGCCTAAGTTTATGGCAGGATGCATCACAGCAAGATCAAGAAGCTCCCAGGTTTTCTTTCTTAAGCTGCGACAAACCTCATAAAGGATCTATTGTTGGTAACGATTTGACTTCTTCATCATCTTCTGGCTTCAACAATGTGATCAACCATTACTGAGGAATTGCTCAAGATAGAAATATACAGATTCTAAAACGAAGGCGGACTTAGGTACATCGAGTCTGGTTAAAATCCGGGATCCGTACAAAGTACAGTTAACTCCGCGTGCGCTCCTTAAACGGACCCCGGGTAAAGAATTCCTCACCGGAAATTTAAATTCTTTACAATCAATAGCCAAAGATACTACACCGAAGTCATTTACACCCGGTCAAAAATAAAATACACCGAGGTCATTACACCCGGTTGGATAACGCCGAATTCTTTGCCATATCCCTTGAGAAGTTATAATCTCAGGTGCCGGGATTTTGGATGGCCGAGATTATTAAATGCAGTGATTATGAGGTATCGATATGTACATAGAGTCGAGATTCAGATGTGCATACCAGCATGCATGTTATTAAGATGTATGCCGAGATATAAGCCAATATGTGCATGGATCCAAATTGCAAGGGTGTATACTAAGATGTATTTAGATGCCGACATACTCCCGGATTCTGTGAACAATGTTCGCATGCCGAGATGATGATTTTGGAAAAAGATGAATGCTGAGACCCAATATCGAGATTCCGAGACATCAGAGCTTTTTCTGCGTCACCCAATTCTCATCTGGGGGTGGAGGACGACATCTATCCAGACGGAAATAATTTGAGATCGATGGCTCCAAGAAATGCTCGGGGAAGGCATATTCGATGAGTCCTAAGGATGACATCCTGATTGATGTCCGAGATATAATTATCCAGAGGTGTCAAGATTTCAAGTTGCTGAGGTGTGCAATCATTATCAGCTTTATTGAATGCAGATAGAGCTAATTAATTTGAAGATTGGTGGATGTTAGGCTGCTATAAGAGTTTTTGACTCCGGCCCTGTCATCAAATGGAACCCGATTACACTGAACACAGTTAGAATCCGGGCTCCGTGAAAAAGCAAATTCTGGGTTACGACACCCACCTTGGATATGCAAATTCCGGGTTACGACACCCATCATGGATAAACGAACAAATTCAGGAAAGATCTTGCGGAGGAGTCCACCTCCAAAAGAAAAAGAAGAAGGAAGGCCTCGGTAACACTGGGTTCCAGTAAAAATCCGGGCTCCATTTAAAGTTTAGCGAAAAAGGAATACGGTAAAATCCATGTTCCATGTGAAGAAGAGGGACCCTGGTTACACTTAACATAGTTAAAACCCGGGCTCCGTGCAAAGTTTTGTGGGACGCGAAAGGAAGGCGGACCCGGTTACACTTAGTACAGTTAAAATCTGGGCTCCGTATAAAGTTTTGTGGAAAGCGAAAAGACTGCGGACGTCGGTTACACTGAACACGTTAGAATCGGGCTCCGTATAAAGTACAGTTGACTCGCGCTCCTTAATTGGACCCGGATAAACTAAAGATTATCCGATTACATGCGCTCCTTAATTGGACCCGGACAAACTGAAAATTACCCCTGTTGACTCCGCGCTCCTTAATTGGACCCGGATAAACTAAAGATTATCCGAGTTACATCCGCGCTCCTTAATTGGACCCGGATAAGCGAAGATTTTCAGTTAAATCCGTGCTTCTTAATTGGACCCGGATCAAGCGAAGATTATAACCACGGCTCATAAGCCTGGGTTTTTGTCAAGCAAAGCCACTCTGCCGGCCTTCGCAATGCGACCTCGTACATCGACGAGCGGACGTCGGAAACAAGAATGCCGAGAGATGGCAAACTAAGCTGCAAATCGGGAAGGCCCTTACAAGGTTGAAGAGAAGTTCGGCAAAGGAGCCTACACACTCGAAACCTTGGAAGGAAGCCAATCAAAAGGACATGGAACGTCGACAAGCTAAGAATCTACTAACGCTAGATCCGCTCGGCACCGCAACACCTCAAACACATCATGTTTGAGCACGGTTATGTTCTTGATCTTGATTTCAAATTTACGTCTATAATAATTTGATTTCCTTGCTTTTGTTAGATCATTGCGATCGATTATTTAAATCCCCCAGTGGAACCTTCAAGAACGCGTTGTTTATAACTTAAGTTTAAACACCGCGGTCTTAGGATCCGGTTTCAATTTAACACCGCAGTCTTATAATCCGGTTTCAATTGCTTCAATTCACATCGCGGTCTTAGGACCCGGTTCAACTGAATCTTGTTGAAAACCGAGATCCGTGCGGAGTCCCGTCCCTACGAAAGGGATGAAGGTGGAGACCGGTTTAAACTGAATCTAGTTTAAACCCGGGATCGGTGTAAACATGTAGGAATCGAGGTACAAAAACCCAATTCCAAAAATCATGTCAAAATTACACATGTAGGAATCGAGGCATCCTAGCCCGGTTCCAAAGACCATGTCTCAATTAAACATGTAGGAATCCGAGGTTCTAAAACGTTTCCCAAAATCATGTCGAAACTAAACATATAGGAGTACGAGGTGTTCTAAACCCGGCTCCCAAGACCATGTTCGAGTTAAACATGTAGGAATCCGAGGTACATAAACCCGTTTCCGAAAATCATGTTCGAGTTAAACAAATTCAGGGGTTACAACACCCATCCGGGATAAACAAGTTCTGGATTATATTTCAGACGAGGACGGAACCCGATTACACTTAATACAGTTAAAATCCGGGATCCGCCTTGTTTCGAAGATGGACCCGGTTATACCAAATCTGGTTAACAACCGAGTGCCATCGAGACAGGTTAAAACGTGTTCCCTTGGAAACAGACGTGTTTCCTCGGGAGCACGACGTGTTCCCTTGGAAACAGACGTGTTTCCAAGGGAGCACGATAAAACCAAGATTATGGCTAAAACGTACTCCTCGGGATGCGATAATGCCCTTATTATGACGAAAACTATCGGTAGTCAAAAACACACCGAGGTATCACACCGGTTAGAATACACCGAGGCATATAAGCCCCGGTCAAGCAAAAATCCCAAAAGAAGGGATTACACCGGGGTTACCACACCCGGGTTGCGTATAGCCCGATTTGTGGCATTGCGATGACCCAATTTGCGGTACTACACCGGGCTACCACGCCCGGTTCGCGAGACGGTAAAAACACCATCTCTTTTAAAAAAAGATGCATCGAAAAATGCTCCTAAATAGGGAGGTGAATTGTCACGCAGGCCCCGTCGGTAGCCGACATGTACAAACCGCGCGTTCAGACACCGCGATTGTGCATCTGACATTTTGCCCCTATTCTGGATAAAACAACCCCGGACAGCCATATCCGGATCTAGGTAGCTCGGGTTACTCCCCTACCCCTTTTCCCGAAGTCAACCTATCGGAAGAAACACTTAGCGAGATCTTTGCGCATATAAAGGCCCGGCCGGCCATAAAAAATGAATGTTAACTTAAAGTTGACAAGACAAGCGATTGGTTGAAATCAAGTTTATATATAATCAAGGTAGCAATGTTTACAAAGTTACAATTACAAACCCGGTACGATACACCGGTAGGAACAACAACAAAAAGACTCGGCTCTTAGCTCGGAAGAGCAATGTTTTTTGAAGGGACCGCCTCGGCCCCGGGGAGCGAGATCTCGAAGTCCTTCTCCACCATCATCACCCAAAGAAGGATCTTCTTCCCCACCTCGAACCTCCTCGTCAAACGACCCGGATCTCGAAGTCACTAGGAACGAAGGTTGCAGACCCTCTCCAATCCACGGAGGCCAGGTGTCAGGAGGTCATGATGGCGAAGTCGAAAGGGTTTCAGCCTCGAAGCCAAGCGACCATCCGACACTACCTCGGGATTTCAAAAGCAACGGCAGGAGTACCGACCTTTTGAGATACTACCTCGGGCCATGGAGTCGGATAAACAACCTCGGGTCCATGAATCGAATAGGTTACTCGGCATAACACCTCGGCCCGAGGGCAAGAGTGCATCTTGGTCGGAAGATCCGAGTGCACCCCGCGACCCGTAACCCTTGGTTGCGCCGGGCGAGGGACGACAAGACAAGCGGGCCTTGTAAAGGCGCGGCAATATAAGCAAGCCCGAGATCCGTTCCTCTTCGGGATCATTCGGATTGGGAGAGTTCGGTGTGGCGGGATAAGTGAAGAAGAAGAGACCCGGCGGTCATGAAAATAGACAGACGAAATTTCAATCTTCAACTAACCCGGACGCCACATGGCGGGGGCAATGATCGAGAAGGCATAAGGTTTTTAACCTAGACTCTTGGCCTTATCTTATACCTCGGCTTCGAGACAAATTTCTCAAAAATAGGAGAATCTTGACAAAATCAGGATTCGGCACACCACCATAAAGGACCTCGGATTCTTGAGAACATAACATCCATGGCCGAGGTAAATAGTGAATTGGTTCAAACCTTCACAGAACGACACCCGGTAAAGGATCGATAATACCTCGAACTATGTAGACTTTGATCCCTTACTAGGGTACGTAGGCCCTAGGCGACATTCCTAAGTCAAGCCCAGTCAGATTAAAAATCCAACATGCTAGGCCAACGGATCCGATCAACCTCGGTATCGAACCTCAGGCAGAAAGTACCAGGGCATGATACATCTTGGCAGTTCAAACACTTGAGCTATCGAGCTGGGGGTAGTTCGATCAAAATATAAATGAAGCGGGAATTCATCAAAACAAGGATAAAAGCAAATCAAGTTGGAACAACTCGGATACGAGAGATCTCGACTTGAAGTCCGGCAAACCGCCTCGACATTACCCCGGATCTTGGAGACCTTACCTCGGATCTTGGAAGTAAACAACTTCGATAGCGGGGTCAACACACACACGGATTCAAATGCGGGCGAACCATCTCGACTGTTCGGGATATGTGAGATAAGACCTCGATCCTTGAAGTAAGCCACCTTGACGGCCCGGGATTAACATAACAAAGCTCGCAAGGTAAGGCCCACGACCGTCGGTTGTCAAATTGGAACGAACGAAACCCACGAGGGCTCACCATCGACCGAGACCGAGGCAAGCAAAAACGGAACGAGAGAAAGACAAATTTTTCCCCGCCTTGGGAAGAAAGTATCGCCTAAACGGGCAAATCGACAGTGGAATACGAAGGAATCTGAATTCATCAAGATGGTGGCATTCACAGCGGGGTCCCCGGCCTTGAAATCAAGCAAGTTCCCCAACAAGACCTCGGATCTTCGAGATACTACCTCGGATCTTTGAGCATCAGACTACTACCTCGGATCTTTGAGACATTACCTCGGATCTGGGAGTAAAAGACTTCGGTCGCCAAGACCAGAGTAGCCTAACCCGACAATGCGCGGTAGACATACGAGATGGTAAGGTTCACAACAACCTACCCGGATAACCAACTTGGGAACAATATACATCCCTAAGCGGCTTGAAAGCTCAAACTACGGGGGGGGGGCAATCATTACGGATCCATATTTTGGGCCCGATAGCGGTATGGCCCAACGGGAAATATCACATATTAGGATCTACCTATAATAAAGGAAATCATATCTCGGCTATAATCAAGGGAGATCTATCTTATTTAAAGATAGATTCGACCGTTATGATACTAGGGAAGTGGATTACGCCCACACTATCCCACCCGAGGCACACCCTATAAATACGAGGTTAACCCTAAGGTGCGCACACACACACTCTTCTTTGGAGCATACACACCACCCTTTGGCTAAACGCCAACGTGTGTCCTCGAACTACGTGGACTTTGATCCCTCTACGGGTACGTAGGCCTAGGCATCGCGCTAGGTCAAGTCCGCTCCATATAAGCAAACAATCAAAGCAATGCTAGTCCATCCGGATTAGCCAAATCAGTTTCACACCTAGGAGCATTAATTAACTTTGTAACTAGTATAAATTATTTTCAATAAATTTAAATGTTTAATCTCATTTATTTATTAATACTTACTTATGATGTAATCTTTGAAATATATATGTTGCCTAAAATCTTATATGTATACGTACATTTTTCCGATAATATATATGTAATTTTAATTAAATTATAAAATAATATAATTTTGAGATCCTTATATTAATAATAAATTATAGTTTAAAAATTTTAAATATATTTTATAAAACAAATGTTTGTTAAAAAATTACTTAATTTCGATCAACTAGTTAATATTTTTCAAATAAAAATTACTTAATTTTTTAAAATTTAGTAAGAATATTAGATAAATCAATAATAAAGATTAATGTAAAAAAAATTAGGAATTTGATATAATTATGGGTAAATTAGTAAACAAGACAAATTCTAATTTGGTTTTTAATTAAAAAATATTTTTCAAGAATATTTTTAGAATATTCTTTAAAGGTATTAATGGCTTGGACTAAAATGTAAACTTTTAAAAATAGAAGGAAAATGTGTAATTAACACGAAACAGTTATAGTATATAATTAATCATTATTCTTGCTCCATTATAATGTATTTCTTTTTTTCTTAATCTTTAAAAGACCATAATATCCCTTTGTAGCTTTTTCTTTTTTCCAACAATATATCCCTTTGTAGTTAAAAAGGGAAAAGGTAATCAAATCTTTTGATTTGTTGTAAAGTTTGAATACAATCCAACACGTTTTAACAATATATTCCAAAACCGGGCCTGTGGTGGTCTACTTATTATATTTGATTTGTGGCAATTTCTGAGGAGGGGAGGAAAAACTTTCCAAAACTGCGGGATTTGGGGGTGTATTATTTTATCTTGTTTAGACCAATATGCCCACAGATAATTTTAATATTCCCAAAGTACCCATCCGACGTTCTACTCCGCCGTCGACCTAATTCCTTCACCTTCTGCTCCCACCGAGAAGCTTTGATTTTAGTATTTTACTCGCACTAGTACCCAAAACTGAGTCCAGAATAGCCTTAATTGAAGATTCGAATGGAGGAGGTGCTAGCGGTTGAAGGGGAGTATATTTTTTAGAATCTTTTTTCTCATTTTCTTCTCAAAATTCAATCTCCACCCTTTGATAAAAAGAATATATAGTTAAGATTTAATATTTTATAATTCTATTAGTACAGTGTTTTATCAATTATTTTTTAAAATTTTATTTGTATTGTATTTATAAATGATGTAGATAATGCTTTAATAGTCTAAATTTATTTATGCTTAAAATAAAAGTTTTATAAAATATTAAATCTGAAGTATCTATTTTTTTTTTTTTTTTTTCAATTTGATGGTGAAGAAAGGGAAAAAATAGATTCTGAGAGAACTCAAAAGTCAAAACCATTGCTGAAAAAGTCGTTCCCCTTTCTTCAGAGAAGAGACATGGTAGCTTTCTGATATGCTTTCCAATTTTGATGTATATTCAGAGACTAGACACACTCCCTCCGGTCCTTAACATATGAGGAGTTGATTTTCATCATAAATATAAGCTATTTTTTTTTTAATATTATATTCGACAGTTTTTATAATTTACTCTTTAGATATTCCCTCAATAATAATCAATAAAGAGAGAGAATGAGGGAAGTAAAAAAAGATGACTACCAACGGGGTTGTCATAAGTGGTAAGCGGCTTGTGTCGCTTAAGTAAGGTCTCGAGTTCGAGCCTTGTGAATGCAGAAAAACCTCGCTGTGAGACTCACCTACCATAGTCAGGTACGCGACCCGGGTCGGATTCGGATTAGTCAGGACAAAGCTCTAGATACCGGATAGACAACCCAAAAAAAAAAGATGACTGGAAGGGTGACTTAAATAATATATGTCATATTAAGTTATTAACTAACTTAACTAACTCTTTAATTTTATTAAATTAGGTAAATATATATTATATTAAAGACTCGAGGAAGTAAATTATATATATTCCCTTCTTTTTTATAAGATGAAATTATATTATAAGATATGATTCATGGGTATGCCATATTCCATTTTATAAGATAGGAGTGGCTTGGAAGGCCTCCTAATCTTCCACCTCCATTTAATCTAGGGTTAATGTGCAATTTTACCTATAAAGTTTTCTAAGTGTCTGACACAAATAAGTTTTAGAAGAGGTAAGAATATCAATAAACAATTTAAAATGGTGCAAATTCAACAAAACCATCGAATTTGACTAAACGGCCGTTCAATTATAAAAAGAAGAAAAATCTAACGGCGTTTGGTTAAATTTAACGGTTTTGGTATTGGTATTGTTACTCCTTTCAAAACTTATTTGTGTTAGACGCCTCTCAGGAAAAACTTTGTTAGTAAAATTGCACACTGACCCTTTAATCTATGGCAAAAAGTGAAAAAACTATCCCACTTACCTAAGATCATGGAAACTGACTTATTATATGCCAAAATCATGGAAGCCAGTTTATTATAAAAGATTATGGAAACTGAATTTTTTTAATACATATACAAATAATGGAAAATGATTTTTTACTATACAAATCATTCACTACTACAAAAAATGAATACTACTTCCCAAAAAGACGTCCTTTTTAAAAAATAAAAAATGTAAAAATGAAGGCGATGACATTTTTGTAATTATGTGAAGACTTTTGATGTCCTAATTTTGAAAAAGGACGCCAAAAGTTACTTTTGGCGTCCTAATTAAATATTCAGACACCTAAATAAGGGATTTTTGATGTCCTAAATTTAAATTAGGACGTTAAAAGTGAGACATGGCGCCAAGTATGGCGCTAGAAACAATAAAATAAGGGACTTTTGGCATCCTAAAATGAGTTTAGGACACCAAAATAAGTATTTTGACGTCCTAAAAACAATTTAGGACGTCAAAATGGACTACTTCACACCTTCCAATGCCTTTGCACGGCTCTCCTCTGCACACTTGCCTCATTTCATTTCATTTCATTTGAAAGAGTTCCCTTCTTCTCTCCTTTGTACCTTCCAACGTTCCCCTCCTCTGCCGTTGCCCTTCCTCTGCCGTCGCCCCTCCTGCGCCATCCTCCTTTCTCTGTCGATCATTGCCTCTATACATTCTAACCTTTTTGCTTCAGTGTCCGTGTGCTCTCGCGTCCTCGTCGGCATGCTCCATTATCGTAATACACACTCTCCTACCTCATTTCAGCCTCTGATGGGTCGCGAGATTGTATCGTGGTATGACAAATGCCTCATCTTGCTCCTTTATCTGTAATACATGCTCTCCTCTTTCCCCTTCTTTTACTCCCCTTCAATTACTTTTAATCTGGAAATTAGTATTTTAGGTTTACAATATTGCTCTCTAATCCTACAAACTCGATCTGCCTCAATTAACCCTTCTTCGCCGTTCACTCTCTCAACACACCGTTGCCTCCCTCGTTTAGCAATGACAGTTTGACCAAACTCAAGGCTCCATCCAAGTTCAACCACCAGCAAGGCATCGGTGACGTAGATCTACAGCCTTGCAACAGAGATTTGTAAGGACTTGATCGAGTCCGTTGATCTGGTAGTAATGCCGTCAATCTTCAGGTTTCAACTTGCCATTGATATGTACTATGATGTGGATTTTGATTTTGCTTTTCTTCTGATTGTTAGATCTGAAATTTTGGATTTGATTATCTAATTTTAGTCTATCTGTAATGTGATCTTCAGGTTTATAGTCGATCTTTTATAGGTTCAAATTTTAGTCAATCTGTAATGTGATCTTTAAGTTTTTAGTCGATTTGTATCAGTTTAAATTTTACTCGATCTATACTATGATCTTCAGGCTTTTGCTTATCGGCGCAGGGAGTGTAACATCCCAAATTTGGGATTTCAAAATTTGAATAATTAGGGAATAATTTTTGGCAAAAATATTTTAGAAATAATATTTTAAGGTCAAAAGAAATTTAATTGAGAAAGAATATCCATAAATGGAATTAGGGATTTAATTCTAAAACTTACCCAATGATTTTAAATAAAGGAACACGAGACTTAATTGCAAATGAAAGCCTTGTAGATGATGAAAAAGAATCAAGTAGGATAATTTTGGTTTGAGACCCAAAAATTATCTCTAAATTTCACTAAGTTCACGTGCTCTAGTATATAATATGTAACAAGCATAAATCAATCTCCTCTATGTGCTTGTTCATGCAGCGTTTTGTTTCCTCTCATTATTCGAAATCCAATGGATTAAAATACCTACAGATCAACAATAAGAACTATTCATCCCATATTGTTATTAGGCATAAAGCCCATGAATAACATATAATACCTAACCAATAGCTGTCATATGAGGCCCAACTCATATTTTTATAATGTCTGCATTATATTACCCTTTCATTCAGGCATCACGAGAGTGCAGAGGAGAGAAATAGAAAAAAAAAAAAAAAAAAGCCCATAATCTATTAAACATAAAGCCATCTATTTTTCCATTCTCCAATCCAACGTAACAGTTAAAAATAACAGGTGGATATATTTGTTCCTATTTCTTTGCTTCATGCTAGCTGCAACACGTAACATATATTTTTTAAAATAATAATAATAATATTATTAAATAAATAAATAAATAAAACAGACTCGGATCAGCGAGAGATCCTAACGTGATACGAGTTGCAACACGTAAACGCAGACCACACCATGCTTCCCAAATTCCTCGAGCCCAGTGTTAAGTGCCCCTCGGACCATTAGCTTTTCTCTCGAACCAGACCCTCAAGTTCTTATAATTACCCTTGTCGCCTTCATTCATCCAGAGACAGAAACGCAGACGTAGAGACCGAGAGAGAGTGAGTCCGAGAAAGAGAGAAAGCTGAGGAAGGAGATCATAGTTTCAACTCATTTGGTTACTCTGTTTTTAAATTTCGAAAACAGGGGGTTGTGGATTGGTGAGAATCAGAGTGTTCGAACGTGCTTGAAACCGAAGGTAAGTCTTTGAGCTTTCTCCTCCTTGCTTCCATGATTCCACACGAGTTTGCTGCCTATAGGTCTCGGTCTTAGGAGTTTAAACAGAAACGGAAATCTCACTGTAAATGAACCCAATAATGTTGCTGTATAAATATATAAAAGATACCAAACTTAAAAACTATTTGAAGGTGTATATATATATATATATATATTGCTGTCATGAGGTGCTGTGTATCCAAGAGAATAGAAAGAGTTACTATCTTATATATGAAAGTGTGTGTGTGTGTATATATATATATGTTGGAACCCAAAACTTCACTGTGAGTGTGGGTTAATCTGCTGCATATATATATAATCGTGTGTGGGTACTTCGTGCATATGAAAAGAGGAAATTTACTATCATGAAGGTTGCTGTCATAAGCTTTCTGTGAAAACGCTACGTACACATAGTGTATATATATATTATGGAAGCAAAAGAGAGAATTGTTGTACATGTATTTGGATTTTGGAATCATATATATATATATATATATATATTTGTTTGTTGTATATACAAAAGAGAAACAGAATTTGCTGAGACGTGTGGGTGTGTAACTGTGTATAGATATGAAACTAGGTTTAAAAACTTATTTTTAAAAGGACTACATTTGTGGAAGAAAAGGGAAACTTTTGCTATTAAATACACACACACACGTGGGTTTAAAGGAAGTTAATTTTCTTTTCATGCTATATGTATATATTATTTTATGAATAATATTATAATTGAAATAAAATAGGAATGAGTAGATTAGATCTTATTATTTAGGAGTAAGTTGGATGCCGTTTTGAATTTCGAATTCCATAGATGCAACCGTGTATATATATATATATATATATATATATATATATATATATATATATATATATATATATATATATATAATATAATATTGCATTTGAAAAAAAACATGATTATTGTCCAAACTATATTTTTATGTTGTTAATATTTATTTAAACTCTTAATTTAAAGTATTGAAATAAGCTCTCGAGTTTAAAATACTTGTAGAGAAATAATAATAAAGTAAAATTATTATTATTGTTATTAGGAAAAAAATAGGTAATTAATAATAATAATAAATAGATAATTATTACTATTAAAAAAGGAATAAATTAAAAAGGGAGTTATTAATTAATAATAAATATATAAGTTTATTATTAATTAATCATAAACGAAAGAGAATTAATAGTCTCCCTATTTTTTTTAGTCTCGTCCTAATTTGCCCACTTCAAGCATTCCAAATTTATTATTAAAAGTTGTATGTTTTTAATTTATGAAATTATAAGTTATAATTTTGAATATGTAGAGTTTTAGAAGAGTTATTAATAATTAGTAAATTGGTTGTGGTAGATTGATTTTTGGCGTATGTTTGAACTCTTGGATTAGGAGCAGGGTGATAATAGTTAGCTTCGACGAGAGGTAACCACTTTCCACTTATTATTTGTATTAGTATGTTGTTTGTGAGTATTTTGTGAAATAATTATGAATATCTTAATAGAAATTGCCTTGTGGATCATATGATTTGAATTGTGAAATATATGCATTATATTTATTTATGTATAAGAATTGGGATTTGAGCTATTACAACATGGTTATGAGAATTATTTAAATAACATGATTTGAATGTGAAAATCTTAGAAAAACTTCTGTTGAGTTATGTATTATGATAATTATGGAAAGGGTTGAATTAAGAAGAAATGGAGTAGTTATTCCATCACGTGGTGAGGCCTCCATTGGTGCACAATGGTTGACTTTCTATTGTCTCACTTGTTCAATGAGGGACTGCCCACTAGTTCAATGAGGGCTTACGACACCTCACTAGTTTAATGAGGGGGAAAAGACTCATGGTCTGGGACATGTGCTCTGAAGATTTTGGCCGGTCCTCATCACATGACCAGTGAGCTTTTGAGTAACTAGTAACATGTATGTAACTTAGCCCATGGGTCTAGTCGGAGGAAATAAGGCAGTTCGGTTGGATTGGTGGGAGGCATCTTAGGAATTGTGTTAATGAAAAATTGTAATACCTCATTTATGATACATAATTTTGTGATGTGGATAGTGGTGAATTATATTTTTAATATTTTGTTATATAAATTGTTCCACTTGGCACCTCACTAGCACGTATTAGTATTCGTAATAAGTTGGATTGATGGTTACCACATTTTTCAGGTGATAGTTCCGTGCGGGTCCATCGGGGAAGACCTCGGAAGCTTAGGCTACTACGCTAAGAGTAGTGCTTTGTCTTTTTGGTTTATGTTGAATGATTGTATATTTCCACGTTAGGGCTCATTCTGCATACTCTGATTTATTTTTGTATATTTTGATAAATGATGAAGTATTACTTAGTAGTTGATCAACCCTTAATTAGTCATTATGTTAAATAAAAGGCAGGATGTTTCAGGGAGGGGTTTTTTTTTTTCTAAGCAATATGGCATCCTAAAAAATTTAGGACGCTGTAACTCTTAACTTTGGTGTCCTAAATTTTTTAGGACGCTATAACTCCTCACTTTCTACGCCTCTCAAATAGGTGTCCCCCAGAAATATGACGTAAAATGGGCAAAAAAAAGGATGCTGTAAGTGTTTTTTTGTAGTAGTGATCGAAACTAATTTATCCTCCAGACCTTAATATATATCCTAAATATGAGATAAAGTTTTTATATCTCGTGAATTTTTTCATAATTTACCTCTATTGATGCTTTCTTAACAATAATTAAGAAGATGAGCAAATGAGGGAATTAAGGAAGATGAGTAGGATATTTTAGAAAATACATGTCATATTAATTTACTTAACAAACTTCCTTAAACTAATCGAATTATATAAATATTTCTTATATTAAAAACGGGAGGAGTATTATAAAAGATTATGGAAAATTATTATTTTTTATATACAAATCATGAAAACTAATTTATTATAAAAGATCAATTTCCTCTTGTTTGTTATCAACCACCAAAAAGTGTAAATAAAATTAGGGAAAATTAAAATCAATGACCTATAGCAAATAATATTTATCGAGAAGGACCGTAAAAGATGTAATTATTTAGAAAGACCAATTAACTTGTTGGGATTCGTACACGTAAATTTGTGGAAGGAATTCATCCAATAAAATTCATGAATCCCATCGAAAGGATCTATCAACGGTGTTTAAATCAGATTAGTCGAACCATTGTAACATCCCATTTTCAAAAGCGATATATATTTTTTTCATCGTAGTAGAGCATCGGAGCATAAGAGTAATCGATATATATATATATATATATATATATATTCAAAATGCCGTAAGTCTGGCTGTTTACAGTAATGGTACATTATACCGAGTGTTTTCAAAAGTAAATAACAATATAAGAAAGTCTTCAGCCGAGTCCCTATGCGTGCTGCTTCCCTCTCTCCTCGATCCTCGGTCTCCCGACCCGGGGGCTATATTAAGAGGCGAGGTTCAATGCCCATTGAATCTCGGGTAACGGTTAACCTCATGTTTATATATACAACATAGACAGTATATGAGCATACAAACAAGCATTTCCCAACATCACATAAGCCCCCTGGCAGATGTGTCACACTTAGCAATCGTTTCGCACCAAGCATTTCGCACCTAGCAAACGTATCCCAACACCCAGCAAGCATAATAACAGTACAATGAACATACCACAGAGCTATCAACTACCTCACATAAGCATACCATACACATAGCACATGTACGCATACAATAAACATCAGAGTTAGTGTTACAGTACGCGAACGTACCTTCGTTGACGGTACCTTGGTACGTTTGACGAAAAACGGTACTTCTGACAGAAAACGGTACGTTTGACAGCGGTACGACAACGGTACGTGATCACAGGTATCCTATAAGGATAATATCACATTTATCAATTTGGCATCATAACAGGCATTTTAGGTACAAATTACCATTTTGCCCCTAGTTTGACTAATCGGCGAAATTTCGCTAGAGCTTCGCTACTTTGACCCTAATCTTCCAAAATTTTGCCATATCTCTAACTCCAACATAATTTTCGAAATAAATACTTTAATTAACCCAAAACATGATATCTACAATATATTGGAAGATTAAAGATAAAAACAACATCTACCCTAGAACTTCAAGAACTACCGAACTAAAACTAGAACTTAAGACTAGGCACCGAAGAAATTACCCAGCACTTTGCTACTCCTTCTTCAGAGTTCCTCCTTGATCTCACTTCTCTCTAACCTCTCTCTAGGATTTCTTTGTGAATTGGTGAGTTTGAAGAGAAATGTGAAGGGCTATTTATAGCAAAAGCCAAAGGATCTCATCCCTTGGATCAACCTTTGCATCAAGGGCTAGGATGATGAATATGTGGCCTTATGAACATCACTCATTTTCCTCTTCTCTCCACCACAAAAAACGTCCCCTTATGTCATCCCATGTCACCAACATGATGTCATCCATTCGCTTTATGAGTTTCTACCGATAAAGTTCCCTGTTCGGTGTTTTAATCGCGTAATCTTAAACAATCTCAAAAATAGAGCAACACAGCACTGAAGGTCTATTCTTCCTCTTTCAAAATACTTGGGTTAACTAAATTTTTGATCCTATTAAGGGTATTCCGTAGTCTGCTGAACATTTTCGGATAAACGCCGTCAGTTACGGAAATGACTTCCGGTAATACCAACTTCTGGGTAAAAATTTACTTGTTCATAATATGTCCTGATCTCAGAAACCTAGTTCATGGTTTTCTAGATAGGATTTATTTTCCATTGGTTCTCATTTCTATTATCTGCCCTTTTCCTTTTCTGTATGGTCTCTTAATCATTCCGCCGGTTTCAGAAATAACTTCGGAGACAACCCACTCCGGGATAAAATTATACTCGTTTATAATAAGTCCTGATGTTAGATACTTAGTTCACCTATTTTGAGATAGGATTTAATTTCTATCGGTTCTCATTTATTCTATTTGCTTTTTCCACAAATATCTCATTTATATTATTATTTAATTACTAAATATCATGATATTATTTTTGAAAAATCCCTAACCCTTTTGTAAACAAAAAAAAAAAATCCCTAACCCTTTTCACACCAAAGATTTTGGCCCCCCTTTTATTTTATTTAATATTATATTTTAATTTAATTAGAAAGCTTAATTAGGGCCTTAATCCTATGATTAACAATCTTTTGGGATTTAGGGTTTTCATGTACTTAATCTCATACATTTTTCTTAATCTTTTCCAAATAATTAATAAGTGCACTTTATGCTAACCCTAGCCACAAACATTTAATTAAAGGGTTTTACATAATTTACCTTGGATATTCTCTTGTTCAAGCTTAAACAATTAGCCATTAATTACTTAATTAATCACTTACTAATTGTTGACAATTTTCTTAATTAGGATTAATAATTTCCTCACAACTATTGGACTGACATTGGTAATTTATGCTCTATATATAATATTAAAAATCACGGGGCAACTTATGTCCCCCAAAATAATATTAATTTTTGCCTCATTATTTTCCAAGGGAAATAATCTCAAAAATTCCTAAAATTAGAGACAACATACTCTCTAATTTTTAATAATTATTTAATTGCCATTTAGGATTTATCATAATATTTTCAGGGCATTTTATGACCCATAATTGCATTTAGGAATTTTTAGCTTTTTATTCACCCTAATTTCAATAGGAATTACCTTAGAAAATAAGATAATTATAACTTATTATTTGAGACCACATATTCACCTATTTCCAATAGATATTATTTACTAAAATATAATATTCCAGATAAATAATTATCCGGGTATTACAACCATACCTTGCTTACTCGTGTGCATCTTGTTCGATCAACGGAGCTGATCAACGAATCCACTCCTCTACCCGGTATCCACACGAAACAGAACTCCAACACCGACGGCAGCGTGCTAACTCCTTCAACGTCTTAGCGTCTCTTCTCTAGGGTTTTTCTTTTTCATGGCTTTCTAATACGTCTTGTGAATTGTTTCTTAGGGTTTTCAAACCCTAATAGGCGTATTATATATTCAAAATTAGTCTTTATTAATTTTGAAATTTTAATTTGGATTAAAATAATATTAATTAAATATGTTCAACAGATCTAATCTAATTTATTTATTTAATCCGAATTAAAAGCCGCGATTTAATTTATCCTTATAAATTAAGTCCGAGATATAATATCCATCTATTTAATTAAATCGAGATATAATATCTCAATTACAATTAAATCTGAAATACAATATCTCAATTTGTTTTAGTTATTTAATTTATCAAATAATATATATATATATATATATATATATCCACCCTAGATTAAACTTTGTATTTATTAAATCTTAGACACATCTAAGATTCAATGAATCGGACAATATTGCTCGTGTTAGGCTATTCTTGTGTGCGATGCAGCTGTAAGCCCACATGAGATTGGCACATGAACACATAACAGCAATTCAAGTCTCATAACTAAATAATGATTAACTTAAATAAGGAAATCAATTAAATAGTCCAAGCAAAAGATTAAATTAAAGAACTCCCCTATTGAAGCACAAAAGCTCAAATCACAAATCTTCATCACCAAGAAGCAAAGAGTTTAGCCACTCATGGCAATCAGAGAACCCCACACAATCTGTGAGAATGAAATAGCCATGGGAAACTAGCTCACGGAATCCGGAAATACTCGCGGAAAATGCAAGAACTCGCCGGAAAATTCGAGTTCACCGGAATCGAGATCTGCAAAGTAAAGCTCTACTACTGAATCAAGAGCAACACGTCCTGTTTTCGAGTTCACAAAGACTGATTTCGGTTCGGTCCGATGAAGGTGGAGGAGGAGAACACGATGGTGTTGAGGATGAGGGAAGGTCGTGAGGTGCGTGGTGAAGATGAAGAAGTTTTGTCACAGCGTGAAGATAGGTGACGGTGGTGTTGAGGGTGAAGGGGGAGGAAGTCGATCATGGAGATGGGAGGAGGAGAAGGTCGATCCAGGAGATGAAGGCGTGAAGGACAAAATCTCCTCCGGGTCCAAGTGCGTGAGTCCAGAATTTTTTTTATTTGGTGAAGACGCTGTTTTTTTTTTTTTTTGCGGCGCCCCATTTTAATTCAATATCCCCCAGCTCCTCACGCCTCTCGGGTCCTGTAGCAATCAATAATTCAAAGTTTCATACCTAATCTCCATTGCTCAAAACGCAGTGTTTTTTGCTGCAGGGACCAAATTGAACATTTTAAAATGTTTTACAGAGGGACCAAATTGAAAGTTTTACAACTTGAGTCCAAATTTCAAATTTCAATTTTCAAATTGATTTAATCTTTTAAGCATCTACAATCCAAAATAATTAATCTATCATGAAATATTCTCAGAAAAATCAATGCATAAGAGTAATTACATTTTTTTTACAATTTTGCCCCTTTTAGCCCTAATTTAATGTATTTACTCTTAATCTCAATTTATCCCAAGAAACACATTTTAAGCTCAATAACTATGACAAAATGCATTAAGAATCCCAATTTAATCATGTAAATTCATATAAAAAATATGGTTTGATCAAGCGGGCTAATGTATCGCCCACAAGTCGCAAGCGGCCTCAGCATAACATTACGACTACCCAACTCATATGAGGATCGATGATATGATACAACCATGCCACGTCCCTTTTGTCCCGCGATAATTTGGTCAAAGATGAAGCATAGATTGTGTCATCCTCCTGTTCTTGACCATTACTTTCTCGATTCTTGAGTAGTCTAACAATTGAAATGGAAACTCCTTTCCATTGTAGTATGACCATACATTTCTCAGACTTACTCATCGAGGGGCCCAGTGTTATCTCTCTACAAATGTGAGGGACAAGTTTCATCTTGACCATTCACATTCCTCTGCATGAAAACCACTAATCTCGATCGAAGCCTTTATCATCACCTGGTCAAAGATTATCGACTCTCATGTAGGAATCCATGATGATCTCAAGTCAAAGGGCATTGTGACGCGGTTATACATGAGATAAACTTATGACTTACTCCATGCAGCTTTCTCATAGTGGGTTGGTCCAACACCTTGTACTCTTACAAGTGCCTAAGACTTTGATTCGTATCTCCAAACCTCATCAAAGTCATACTGGTCTTATTTCATCTTTGCTCCCACATAGATGACTGAGCAGGGACATTTAGGACAATCTTTATGATACGTCCAATGATAACGTCATCATAATAAATATGCAAATGATATGATAACTAAATGGAGAAAAACTTTAAATAACAATAACGTTTAAAGTATAATGATTTGCCCTAGGGCATAATTTCCAACATTAACAAAATAAAAATTTAAAAATACTAAATTATCCCTAATCAAACCTCCTACATCTTCTCTCACATTCTATGTTTAAAACTAATATGAATTTCTATATTTAATTAAATTAAACACAATTTCTCTCATCATAGATATTTATAGAAAAAATAACACAAACATCTTTCAATTTTTTCAATATTATAATTTTATTTTTAAAATTGGCACAAACTTTAATTGAAAAATATATAATTTTTGGAAAAAACTCAAAAAAATTTATAATTTATTATAAACATTAAAGAAATGTTATATATATATATATATATATAAAATTAATTAATTAAAGGGTCATGTTCGTACTAACGTGCCTTCCAAGTATCAGCAGAGACATTAACACATTCTAATATTTCAATTTTGATACAATATAGTAATGTTTTATTTTTGTTATTTGAGCCTACACAACTAGTTCTAATAAGATAAAAAATGTGTTTAATTTTTTATTTTGGTTGATAAAATTTCTTTGATAGAGCTTTTTTTTCTTCTTGATTTACATATAAATCAAGAAAAAAACTTAATGATATAAAAGGTTAAAAGGCCAATATCTATGTTACCAGCAATAGTTAATTAAATTATATAATGATAAGATATGAAATGCATTTAATTTTATTTTTGGTTGATAAAGTTCCTTTGATAGAGATTTTTTTCCTGATTTATATGAAATTATGTAAATCAAGGAAAAAATGATATAAAAGGGTTCATGGGCCAATATCTACCTTAGAATAAATAAAATAGTTTATGTTTGTAAATTTTATCTCGTACAATTTCCTTCATATATTTATAATAAATCAGTTTTTAGGATGATAAGGAAAATGAGGCGTTCCGTGCCGGATTAGATGTCGGAACAATTTTTATTTTTTTTGGTAAAATCCAGATTTTACCCTTACTTAATTAAAAAAATTATTCATACCACTCTTGTATTTCATCCTTATGTTTGAATAAAAATGTGGCATTTTTTTTTTGGGATTCATTTTTTATATATTTATTACACCTACCTAATTTAACCATGGTTTGTGAAATCGGACTGGACCGACCGGGAACTGGCCAACCGGCCGTGAAATCGGTTCGGTTTGGTGCAAAACTGGACTGACCCGGTGAACCCGGGGTGACCCGGACGGGTCACTGGGTCATACCTTTTTTTTTTTTAAAAAAAATTAAAAATTAAAATTCTCCTTCATTTTTTTTCTTTCCTTTTTTCACTTTTGATGTCATATGGATTTGATTTGGATTCGTTTTTGGTTTTCCTGAAGCTATTGTGGTTTTTCTGTTTTCGGTTGGCTCGCTTAGTGGATGTCAAATGTAGGTTGTAAAGAAAATGGTTAAGAATATCGAATATGTCACAAGTATTGAAGTATATGATTATTTTGCCATTGATCCAAAATATTGAAATGATATATAGTATGTCAAATTTAGGTTGGTATGATAAGAAATTAATTATTTTCTAATTTTTTATACCTCACCGGTCTAGGCCCGGGTTGACTCCGGTCTGACCCACTAACCCTTAACCTAGTACCCCGACCGGTTCAGTGACCGGTCCGGGTTTTAGAACCTTGGATTTAACCGTGCAATTTGGTTAGGCCCTAACCCCTAGGTCATCTAATTATAACAGCGAATTTTTCGAAACTACCAAAAGAGATGATCAGAAAATGTCAACAATTAGATATAAATAAAATAATTATTAATTATAATAAAGGGAAACTTAAGGAGAAGAAGGGCCAAGGAAACAAAATATTTATTAATAAAGACATTAAAATTGTAATTATTTTGAAATACCAAAAATTAAAATATAAATCTTCAATTACAAAATTAGCCTTAACTAAACTTTCTACATTTTCTTTAACTCCATTTCAACTATTCGATAATTAGTTGTTATTAATTGACGCTCCTCAAGAGCTATTGACAATTTATTTAGGAATTTATTAGTTAAGAATTTTAAATTTTATTATTTTTCATTTTTATAACATTCTTATTAGGGTGAATATCATTTGCTTGTGTTGGTTATGATTAGTTTTGATGATGTCTTATATACATGTCATTCTTATGAGCAAAAAGCTTGCATACTACATTTATCTTCTACTTTGACTAATTCTTATATTTAATGTAGATGTGAAGCTTAATATAATGAAGAATGTTCAAAAATGGAGTTTGAATAAAGAAGAAAATGTTAAATATTATGAGAATATCAATATTCAAGTTTCGTGATCAAATATAAGTTGGAACGGTTCAATTCGGAGTTAAAACAAGCAAATTCAAGCTTAGGATGAATACCGATTTGTTAGAGGGCATTTATGTAATTTTAGAATGTTTTTCTGCACGCATTAAGTGTCTTGCTTGAGCACAAAAGAATTCATGCTTGAGCATGGTGCATTTTTGCTCAAATCCCGCTCTTGCTCGAGCATAAAACAATGCTTGCTCGAGCGAGAGAAAAATTCATGCTCGAGCAAGGTCATGCTTCAAAGATACTGTTCGGCTGTTTCAAGCGACTTTCGGTAATTTGATGATATCTCCCAAACCAGGAATCGGATTGACGTGAAACTAGTGGAAAATGAAACTAGACTCCCAATGCGTCATTTTGATATAAAATTAAAGTAAAAAAGAGTTCATATGAGAGAGCTATAAGTTTTGGAAGATACAACAGAAATCACCGTCACAATCAGAACTAGCTTCGGTATTTTGAGCATATCTCACAAATGACAAATCCGATTGAGCTGAAATCGGTGCCATTGGAAACTAGACTCAAATAAATTTTCAAAAAAATCAAGATCACAGAAAACTAAGATAAATTGAAGGAGTTATGATGTTTTGAAGCTGACGGTCTACTGTTCGGGATCTTTGCGCAAAAACGGCGATTAAGAACAACCTTCATTCATCGATGATAATGGATGAACTACAATGAGTTTGGAGCTGATTCTTCTTGGATTGGAAAGAATACTTGAAGAGCTATATGGGGATAGGTGGTTTTCCAAAATTGAAGCTGTATTGAAGACGTTATCACTGGAAATTGATCCTTGTGTTGATGATATGCTTGCTTCCCGAAGGCGGAGAACAATTCATGTTGAATTGAATTATTGCATCGAGTCAAGAAGAAGCAGAAAGCTTGCTTGAGTAAATAATTTGTGATGCCCGAGCATTATCGAGCTCAGAGCGAAGAAGTACAAGTTTAGGAGCCATGCTCGAGCAGAGCATTTGGCATGCCCGAGCATCATCGAGACGAAGCAAAAATCTGCAAGTCAGAAAGTCTTGCTCGAGCAACGAAGAAGGCTTGCTCGAGCACCATGCTCGAGCAGAGGCAAAAGGTTGCTCAAGCATCATCTATCAATCTCAAGTTCTCGCCTATGTCTGTGTCTTGCTCGAGCAAGAACGTTGGTTTGCTCGAGCAACAACGAGTAGAAGCATTTTTAACTGCATATGGAAAAGCTTTCTCGAACATGAAAATTATCATGCTCGAGCACCATGCCCGAGCAATCATGTGTCTGAACCCATTTCGCTCTCTGTCTCAGCGTTGCCCGAGCACAATATCTTCCATGCTCGAGCATCAACGATTATTGAAGTTTTGATTAAGCCATGGTTGAAGCATGCCCGAGCAGAGTGAAAGGCATGCTCGAGCACCATGCTCGAGCAAATGAAAAAGCTTGCTCGAGCAACATCACTGAATTCACAAATCCTTGCCTCTGTCTGTCTCTTGCCCGAGCAAGGATCATGTCTTGCTCGAGCATCAGCGAAAGAAGTTTTCTAAATCTTTACCAAGAGAAGCTTGCCCGAGCAAACCAAGTTGGTTGCCCGAGAAGGAAATGTTCTTCTATGTTTATAAGGTAGCTTCTCGACGGTTGCCCGAGCACACATATGATCTTGCTCGAGCATGATCACCTTGTTTTCAAATCATCGTCTATGTAAACTATGAATCACAGTGTTTAATCTCATTGCTTCTTAACGTTACTCATTACTATTCCTAATTGCTTTTAATCAGTTTGCTAATGAGTTTCAGATGATTTTATCATGGATTAACAACAAATTGGCGTAAAGCAATTTGTGTGTCAGAGAAGCATTAAATGCAACAGAGGAAAGCTTCTGAGTCTAACGGATAGTTTCAACATGCCAACAAAAAGCTTGAATCTTCTCAACGGCTATTAATACAACACTCAAGATGGAGCATTAACGAAGTCAACGATAAACATTTTATGATTAAAGTTGGATTAGAGCTCAACGGTCAAAAAGCAACAAAAACTTCAACGGCTACTTCCAACTGATCTCCAACGGTCGAATACTCGCAACGGTCGAAACACAATAACCTATAAATTGTGAAGTCTTCAAACCAGAAGATGTGACGACGATTGAAGAATGAATCGACAAAGCCAACGAAATGATTTTACTACTTCACCGTCGGTAGTTCATACACTCTGTTTCTTAATGTTCATATAGTTTACAGTAGAGAGTGAGATGATCGATTATGTACTTTAGTGTTTATCTATATTTACTCAGTGAAGAGTTCTTAAACACCATTTAATTCTTTTAGTTGTCAAAATCTTAAGGTTGTGGAACCTTAAGTGTGAGTGTATCAATTACAACTTGTAAGGGGGAGTGAGTCCAAGAGTGAGAGGATCATCCTTCGTTTACAGAGTGTGTAATTGTATCCTTACAGTGTGTAAGGGGAGTATCTCGGTAAGAGATTGTAAAGGCTGCACAAGTGCCCGACTAAACTTTTGAGGTTGTAAAGGATTTCTCTTGTGCCCGGTTAAACAAGGAGATAGTGGATTGAAAATCTCAAGTGGAACTTGGGATTTGGACGTAGGTCAAGGATTGGGCCGAACCAAGTATAAATCTCGGTTTTCATATTCTCTTCCCTAAACTCTTACATTTCCAAAGCATATATGGTTGAATGACCGATTATTGCTTTATAAACTAATTCGTCATTCGAACTACTTTTAGTAAGTTGCGAAGAGATTTTCAAAGTTATCTAAAGTTTTATCAGACACCCAATTCACCCTCCCTCTTGGGTGATAGCCGGTTCTTCGGCTTGAGCCTTTTTTTTTAAAAAAAAATGAAAAATCAAATATCTGTAAGAGAAACATATTTTAAGATTTTTTTTTCAATTTTTTTTTTAAAATAATCGAACTTAGAAAGACGAAGATTTCTAATTATTTATAGATTTTAGAGGCTATTTTAATTTGTGTAACTTTTAAGATAATCCAATATGCACATAGAATATCAAAGAAATATTAAGTTGCATACATATGTTTTTTTTTTTAAAATATACATGGAGAAATGTCAAATAGTTGAGATGGAGTCGGAGAATGTTAATTTCGTAATTAAAATTTTATATTTCAATTTTGGTCCTTAAAATAGTTACAATTTTTAAGATCACTATTAATAAATATTTTGTTTCCTTGATTCTTCTCCTTAATTCTCCATAAAATAAAACATAGGAAAATAGAAGGGAAAAACTTGTCACAAGGTTCATTCATTCTATAAAGAAGTACGACATCCGATGGGTCGTGAAGTGAGTCACCGTTAAAAGGGCACTACGCTCATTCACTTTCTCTTTCTCTCTCGCATACTGCGTTCATCTCGTCTCCATCATTAGGGTTTCCCTCTCACCGACAGCATCCTCGCCACTGGCGAGACCCAACCTAAGCCACAACCACGTTAGTTTTGCAGATATGTGTTCGGAGAATCAGAAGATGGTAGCATCGGAGTATTTTAGAGTTGCGTCTCTCAGATCGGTCGCGAGTCGCTCAGCAGCGAGCCTCCATCTTCTTCGACGCCGGCCATCCTATGTTCTCCACCTGATCTCAGTATGTGACGGTGGCCCTTTCTTGCCTTTGGGGCGAGTTTTCCTCTCCTTCTTCAAATCTTTCTTGAGGTGGTGGGAGTCTTTTTCCACCATGAGAGCTATGGTAATGGCCTCTTCCTCCCCGGAGGTCTTCGACGATAGAGGCGGCGCGAAGGGACGTCTTTTTCTTAGTTAATAGTGTTTTTGGTTTTTAGTGGTGGTGTTTTTTGTTGTGGTTCGGATTTGCATTTTTGGGGAAAGGGTTGTATTGATGGTCTTTGCTGTCGTATGTTTTACCTCTCAGAGGGCCATTGTTAGGATTGTTCGATGGTGGTGAATCCAAATTGCTAGTGTTAGCCTTAGTTTGTTCGGTAGGTGTTCGCCAAATTGATTGGAGGAGAAAAAGTTTTCTTTAGGATTTCATTTGCTTTCTTTCTGAGGTTGGGGTTTTTTTTTTGATTTTTGCCCCAATCCGGGGCAATTGTGTAGCTGATCAATTTGCAGCTTATCCTTATAAGAAGGTGTGCTCTATAGGATGAGTTTTGCAACCAACACCTTCTTTCTTGTCACTTCTAACCTTAGATGTCCTGGAAGTCGGTGTAGTCGCTAACGTTACTTTTATTCCTAAATTTTCAGTGATTTTGGTTGTTAGTTTAGTTTCTCTTTCATTTGCTTTGTACCGTTTTATTTGTTTGTGTTCCTGTTGTTCTGTTGTTTTTTTACTTTAGTTGTAATTGTTATGTTTTGATGTACATTTGATTTAAGTATTAATATAAGTACGTTTTGACCAAAAATAATAATAATAAAGAAGTACGACAAACCACATTACAAACACTAGTACAAAAAATAACTTTAAGACCGCCTTATTTAGATCGGAGTATTGAGGCTCTGGTCTTAAAAGTATGACTGATGACAGTTTCGTAAATATAAAGAAATTTTTAGACTGAATTATAGAGAATTAGGTCTAAAAAGTATGACCTGTAGTAGTTCCGTAAATATATAAAGATTTTTTTAGACCGGACTTGTAAAATATGAGGTCTTCAAAGTATTACTTTTAAGACCTCATATTTTACAAGTTTGGTCCTAAAAGTATGATTTGATGACATTTTTGTAAATATAAGAAAAGTCTTACTTTTAAGATTGGATGTTTAAAAAGTCCTAGGTCTAAAAAGTCTAAAAGATGAATCTTCTATTTTTTCGTGCCGAAAAATGAATTTCGCTCTCTGAACCTCTCTTTGACCTTGTAAATCTCGCCTCACACTCTCTTCAACCTCGTCTCAACTCATCTCAAGGACCCCGCTCACAAATTTTCTAACGTCGTGAAAATTGCTCTCGCCTCCTTTACTCTCATGGTCACTTGTTTGGGTTCCAACTTCTCCAGGTTCGTAATTCTTGTGAAGGTAACAAGCATTTCTCTTCTTTTTCAGCCAATGAATAAATCTTGATGTTTGTTGTTGATAGTAATCTGCATATTTAAATATATGCAGGAAAAACTGGATCGTCTTGCTGCTAATTATTCCGGTCGTTTCAAAGTATACTATGTCCTGAATCAGGTTAGTTCTAACTTTGAATATCATTTCAAAGAGAACTCAAGTGTTCATCTTTCATTGAATCAGGATAGCCTTCCTTGAATGATGACATGATATGATTTGCAAGCTTCCGAAGGATGAGACGGTGGTGTTGGATTTGTATCAAATTAGATGATTCAAGCGCCTTTGTCCTCCTCCCGCACATGATATCGTAGTAGACAATAATCCTCTAAGCTAATATCTTTAGATAGCTTCTTCGTGTTATCATAAAAGAAAGGTTATTGATTAAGAGGATTGTTTGTGAAATTTGCGATATGCGAGGTGTGGCGCGCATACTTTTGCCCATGAACAAGGCTATAACTACTCACCTTGAAGCCCTTGGATATGATCCCGATATGTTACTCATCCCGACAAATTTCTGATTTCCATTTTTTAAGGAAAGGACTTTTAAAACCGAGATGTTTTTCATATACGGTCTTAAAAGTACTTTTAAGACCGGTTGTGTTTTTACATCTAGTTTTAAAAGTGCTTTTTTTTAAGGAATGGACTTTTAAGACCAGAAATTTTTTTATATCTGGTCTTACAAGTACTTTTAAGACCCGACGTGTTTTTACATCCGGTCTTAAAAGTCCATTTTTCTTCCTTTTTTTGTTTAAGGAATGGACTTTTAAGACCGAATGTTTTTCATATCCGGTCTTAAAAGTCTATTTTTGTGTGTGATAGGAATAGAGTTTTAAGATTTAATATTTTCAAAGTCCAGTCTTAAAAGTCTGATGTTTAAGACCTCATATTTTAAAGGTTCGGTCTAAAATGTATTTTTTTAAGACCGGTTGCGCATCCGGTCTTAAAAGTTACAGACTTTTAAGACCGCCTGTAACAAAACTGGTCGCAGATCCGGTCTTACAATGCCTCTTTCGTCCGGTCTTAAAAACCTTTTCGGTACCCATGAAACAACAAACAAGTACTATTATTTAGAAGCCATTTATTTAAAGATAACACAACACAGCCAAGCACACACAGTCATTCACAAAAGTTTTGAAAGCATAACAGAAAGCAAATCATGATAATGATCGAGTGATTCGACGAGACATAATTTAGAAATTATAAGACATGATGAGAAAAGGATAATGAGAGAGCCCAACCCATTGATTTTACCATTTCCCTAAAAAACAATGTCACACCCCCCTCCAATAATTCATCATACGACGAGTTTAAAGTGCAATAAGTGTATCAATCCATTTGGGCAAAGAATACCGATTAAATTAGATTTACTTTAATCTCGAGGATCACCAACTCAAATAATATCATACTGTCATCCCAACATGTTAAAAATCAATATTAATACACCGCCACTACTAATTCTACTCAAAACAACATCAACAAAATAATAAAGGTTGCTCCCCATTGATGATGGTCTTTTTGTCTTTAACCTTGGGGTCCACAATAAAAAATTAACCAAGGATTATATATAGGCAAACCTAGGATCGTTCTCTCTCTCTCTCTCTCTCTCTCTCTCTCTCTCTCTCTCGAGGAGCCTTTTATTGAATCCTAAGTAATCTAAATGCCATGCAAATACAATTAAAACAAGGGGAAAAATAGGTTTTAGATTTTTTTATATTAATAAACTAAAATAAGAATGCAATTAAATTAAATGCTAACTATTGTTTTTGGTATTTTCTTTATAAAATGGAATGGAGTATGAAATTTATAATGAATGGATGCTCTTGGAAATGGAATAGTGACTATCATAGTTCAATTAAATATATAAGTAAATTTTCACTAAGTCTAGATGAAAAACCACAAGATACCACTTAAGTCCAATGTTCCCAATTTATAGTATCTCCTACTACCATAGCTAACTACTACCTCTTGAGATATTGTTTAAAACCACTTAGTGTGTGATTATGATTAAATTAATGCAATTTGCTTCTTCTTGGTATGAATGCGATAACACGCCACTCAATTAATCCAATTCAATCATACTATCTAAGTACAATACCACGTAGAAAGCACAATATCATTGAATCAACAAGGAATTGTATATATATAAATCCAACAAGCTACAAAAATTCAAACCAATCACAAAGGTTCAACCCACAAAGTTATCCAATCGGGTAAACTAAGTCTCAACAATACAAAACAATATTCCTAAAACTAGGAAATCCACATTCAATTAGAGAAAATAAATTAAACAAATAAACTCCCCTAATTGAAGCTTTGGAACTTAAGTCAATCTCCACCACCAAGAAAGAAAGGAGCTCAGCCACACATGAGAATAAGAGAACTCCTTATAATCTACAAAATTGAACCAGAGAACATTGAGGAAGCACTGAATCGGGAATTCTAAAAGGGTGGGTGATGGTGGTTCGGCGGTGAGAAGGAATCAATGGTCCAGTGAAGATCAAAGATCCGGAGGTTTGTGTCTCGTCTCCTTTCGTCTCGTGTTCCCTATTTTGAGAAGCTTCATCGGCGATAATGGAGTAGAGCTCGGCGTGGTGAAGAGGGAGAATCCGGATGAAGGATGAAGGTGTGAGAGCTCTCTTTCTCAGGTTCACGGCGTTAAAAACTTTCAACTCTCGTATCGCGTCTCACAGGTCTCTCTCAGTGGTGGAGGAAGAAGGTAGCACGCGGCGACGGTGGTGGAAGAGGAAGTCACCGACGAGAGGTGAAAGGGCGAAGGTCGAGTTGAAGATTGGTGCTCGCGACGTTGGATATCGGGTCCCCTTTATCGCGTCTCTATTCCCGTCATATATTTCCTCGGCTCGCATTTTGACCGGGGACTAAAGTGAGAACTTTTAAAAGTTCGGAGAGGGACCTAATGAAAATTATCAAAATCTTTTTGGGGCAGAACTAATATTTTCAAAACATTTGGGTCTTTTTCGTAATTTGTCTCGGCCCTTTTCTTCATTGATTTCCAATTTCCGAAATTATTGTGGCCTTTCGTGTAATTTTTCCCAATCCTCAAAAAATTAATTCGACCCTATAAAAAATCTCCATTTTCTTCTTAAACACCTACAATATAAATTAAACACAATGTAGCATCAAAAGTCCAAAAATCATTTGCATGAATAATTAATAAATTATGACCATTTTGCCCCTAATTTCACTTAATTCAATACAAATGTCTCTAACTCAAATTAGTGTTTAATTATGCAATAATGTCCAAGAAAATGCATTAAAAATCCCAATTTAACCATGAAAAATCATATAAAAATATGGTTCGATCACCCATGCCACCAGACCGCCAACAGTCATCTCTCGTACTAATCCGTAGCCTTTCCCTTCTCACCATGATCATCCTTCTACCTTTTCCCTGAACTAGTGGCAATATCTGAGATTCAAGATTGAATCTTAGAGTAACAATTAATTTCGTGCACAATGTATAAACAATATATGATAGTCTACCACAATCATAAAATTGAACAATACAACATTCAATATATATCACATATGGTCACATAATGCTCACAAAAATTCCCGGAACGTACAGTCATATAATTCACACAGTGTTGACTATAAAAGCACACAACAAGTTCCAGATCCACAGTGTTGAGAAAAACAACGTCTGGGCCTTGAATCCAACATGACTGAATATACGCGCGTGTCCTAGACAACGATCAAAATCATGTTACAAACATGCATATACTAATATACATAGTACATGAGATTAGAGTTACTACTTGATGGATTTTTACACAGCCACTCTCTCCCAAATTCTTTTAAAAATTCCTGGTGATGGTAATCTCTATAATTGTAAATAACATTCATCACTTATGCAAATTCTCCATAATTCAAATAATGCTTGAATTAATTATATTTTGGCCCTTGTTATGGCTAAAAGTCCTTTATTAATTATTAATTGCAAAAACACAAAATAATTAACCTTGACCTTCTTCATTTACACAAAATGGAAGAGTAATTGGGCCCTCTCAAATGTGCTTCATCATATGTCCAAAAGTATCTTGACTTCCCTTTTGAAAACTTGGCAAAACCCTAGACATGTATAAGAAGCTTACCCTTTACTCTCTTTGACTTATCACATGCTACTTTATAATTTACCATTCCATGACCCTTCTTACTCTTGCCCACCGGAATGCCCCTAGGAAAAAGAGTTCCAAAATTTTGTCATATTGCCTTTGGTCACATGCCCATTTATCAAATTAATTTTGCCATTTATTGACCAAAGTCTAATATGACCATTGTTCCTCTTTTCTTCCTCTTTTGTTCAAAGTTAACCTTGGTCATATGACCTCCATGTTCCACTTTCCAATCATTTAGGTATTGTCACATGATTTTAAAGCATATTTAGACACTGTTAATCCTATGATATTTATTAACATTTTAATTCCTCAAGCATATTTATCAAGAAAAAAATTCACATGACCTTTTTTCCAGAATTATGACCTCAATTAGTCATTGGAATATTAATCCTATGACAAATATTTGTATATTGCGTTATATCCCAAAATTTAAAATTTCGGAAAATCAAATATTCGGCTAACTTTCACTATTTCATTACACTAAATATTTACATTGTATAAGAAATTTAGTAAGGCAAAATTTAGGATATTACAAACAACATAAAGCTGGAGCTCCGTCGCCACAGAGAAAGCTAGCAGTGAAAGAAAGAAGACAACTCGGGTATGAATAATCCTAGCTTGATTTAGACACTGTTGAAGAATGAATATATACTTGAAGAATGAATGTCTTGTTTTTTTTAACCTTGTTTCAGGCCTCAACCAAGGCATTGGAGGATGAAGATAAAAGAAATACTCCTACAACATTGTAGGAAGGATCCGTGAATGCTAATTTAGAGATAACTTTTGGGAGATTCATTGGAAACTTGACAAGTGGGAAATCCTAGAAGAGCAAATTGCACAAAAGTACACCCAGAGTCCGTAGCAAAGAAAGGTAGTACCTTTATGCCTTAAAAGAGAAAATTGCATAAATAGTCGGTAGCTATTTGTATATATATGGTTGATTTCGGGAAATCTGACCATATCACTGATTTCCATCAATTATCTACTACTTTTACTCATGAAGGAATTGAAGAACAAAAATAGTGAACGACTTGCACCCAAAGCGCCAATAGTCATATAACAAACGTCAAAAGTATGAGGTTTCTAACATATTGATCTCCCTATTGCTTTTCGAATAAAGCCAACTAATATGTGCACACTGAATCTTATTGAAATATTTATTTAATATGAAGTCCGATTATCCCCTTACTTGCACCACTAAACTTGACAAAGTAAAGATCCCAAATACTATCCAGTCTTTAATGTATGACCTAAAAGGGGAGTTGATGTTATCATAAATGTGAGACCTATTTCACATGTTTATCATTATTTACCCAAATTAATCCCATTGATATTCCCTAAATAATAATCAAGTAAAAGGAGGAGGGAGGGAATTAAAGCATGGTTTGAGAGATTCTCAAAGTACAAAAATGAGAAGCTTCAAGATAAAGGCAATATGATCGCACTTTTTGTGTGGACACAAACACACACACATATATATATAGTTCCGTGTTATGAAAATATCCATTGTCTATATATTAATAACATTATTGTAACTGGTGATGGTACAGAAGAGATGGAGAGACTCAATAGTGTCCTAACTACTGAGTTTGAAGTAAAAGATACTTAGGATAGATGCAATATTTTCAAGAGTTGGAAGTTCCTCAATCAAAGAAGGTGACTATTAGTGTTTGACAGAGGAAATATGTAATCAACCTTTTAACAGAAACCTAAATAGTTGGCTTCGAATAAAAAAAGAAGGATATCCTATATATGAAAGGGGATCAAGATAGCATTATGATCAAGTTTATTGCTGTTGTTTGGGCAGGGTCAATTGATTGAAAAGAGATTCACAACAAGACACCATACATTTGAATGGGGAGATTGGGTCATCTGAAAAAACAAGTAGCAGAGTAAATGTAGATACAAATAACAAACAGAATTTAGAGCCATAGCTTAGAAAGTATTTGAAGGTCTTTCACTACAAAGGTTATTGTCATAATTGAAAATTGGTACAGATGTATCAAATATAAGCTTTAATATGACGAAAACGTAGCAGTTAACATATCACTTGATTTTTCATTTTTAGTCGTTTAGTTTAATCACTTGGCTTCACTTATGGGGCATGTTCGAAAATTCACCCTTTGACAAATGATATGGCCAAACTTGGAGCATGTGACACAAGGGTAAATGGGTGGGTTTTTGCATTGAATGGGACGAGCTTTGGGCACACCCTCAGGCTGCCCGTGCCCGCCAATATATATGTGCATATATATAATATACATTTAAGTATAAGATAAGGCAAACGAGTTTATCAAGAAATTAATGACAACAATGTATAAGAAGTGTAGCGCATATTAAGTTTTTATTTTTTATTCTTTAAATGCATTATCGGGCTACTCACACCCATTCAACCACACCAACCCATTTGTCATGGGCTTTGACGGGCATTTGATGGGCAGGGGCAAGCTTGTGCTCATTAAGAAATAAATAGATGGTTGTGGACTGACCATTGGGCAGCTCATCCAACCCATTACACAGCCCTAGCCCCAAGGTTCATTCACACATGAAGCACCACAAACCACATTACAACAAACAAAAAAGTAATATCAGTTTTGAAGCCATATATATTCACTAGCACAACACAGCCACACACACAGTCATTCACAGAAGTAGTCAATGATGATGACTGATGCAATCTGATATCTCCCTAATAACGCATATAGGGAGCGAAGAACTTTTCTAGACACTGCTTCATTGGTTCCTCATCATCGAAGCCTTCATATTGAACCCTAAGGACAAAGTGTTTCCAGCATTTGATATGAAGAGTAGAGCAGCATTCTTCCGAACCCCTTTCCTCCACCCTCCTCCTCACGTATCCAAACTGCAATGACATTTCAAATTCCACGTCAATCCGCCGTTGTGCTCTTGCCAGAGAAACTCGGGTATAATATGTATTTTTTTATCTTAGCTTGATTTAGACACTGATGAAGAATGAATATGTATTGAAGATGTCTCTTTTATTTAAATACTGAGGTTAAAATGAGAGGGTCTTCGAACTTGTTTCAGGCTTCAATCAAAGCATTGGAGGATGATGATAAAAGAAATATAACATTGTAGAAGGATCTGTGCATGCTAATTTAGAGAGTCATGAACAGATGTCTACGCAAGTGGGAAACCGAGAACAAATCTCGTGGATATCAGGAAATGCTGTTAACTCTTCAAGCCTCAGGACAGTTGCAGAAAAGTATACCCACAGAGAGTCAATAGGAAAGAAAGGTATTACCTTTGTGCCCTAATAAAACTCACGATAATAAAACTGCTTGTAATGTTGATTTTGGCAAATCTGACCATATCACTGATTGCCATCAATTATCTACTACCAAGACAGTCATAACTAACCTTGACAAGTAAATGAGGTTTCTATTGTATTGATCTCCATATTGCTTTTAGAAACCCAACCTATATGTGCGCACTGAATTCTATTGAAAACTTATTATACCCTGGCTTTCACCACTATCCTTGACAGAGTAAAGATCCCTAATGTGGTCCTTAATGTAGAACTTAATTAGGGAGTATAAGGGAGTTGATGTTAATCCTAAATGTAAAACCTATTTCACTTGTTTACCATATTTTCCTAAATTAACCCTATTGATATTTTCTCAACAATAATTAAGTAGGAGAGGGCGGGAGAGAATTAAGGATTAGAGGAGTAACATTCAATAGGCATTGAGGACACTTGAATGAGTAGAGCAGTCATGGAGGATATGAGAGTTCTCTAGAAGACGAACGGTACTTAATTGAGAAGAAGTGGAATTACCTACATAAAGACATCTTATTGGTTGAAAATGGGTATTTACTTTTTACTATTAAATACGATATAAATGGGTCAGTAATTTCTTAAAGCATGGTTTGAGAGATTCAAAAAGTACGAAAAGGAGAAGCTGCAAGATAAAGGCAATATTATCACACTTTTTTTTTGGACATTTATATATAGTTCCGTGTTATGAAAAATATTCAGTGTGTCTATATATTAATTACATTATTGTAACTGGTGATGGAACAGAAGAGATGGAGAGACTCAATAGTGTCCTAACTACTGAGTTTGAAGTAAAGAGACTTAAAAAAAACAAAACAAAACAAAAAGAAAAAGAAAAGTAAAAGAGACTTAGGATAGATGCAATATTTCCAAGGGTTGGAGGTTCCTCAATAAAAGAAGGTGATTATTAGTGTTTGACAAAGGAAATATGTAATCAATCTTCTAACAGAAACCTAAACAGTTGGCTTCAAATAAAAAAAAGAGGGATATCCTATATATGAAAGGAGATCAAACTAGTATTATGATCAAGTTTAGTGATGTTGTATGGGCAGGGTCAATTGATGACATCAGATTTACAACAAGACACCACACATTTGTATGGAGAAATTGGGTCGTCTGAAAAAATAAGTAGCAAAATGTAGATAGAAATAGCAAACAGAATTTAGAGCCATAGCTTAGAAAATATTTGAAGGTCTTTCACTACAAAGGTTATTGTCAAAATTGAAAATTGGAACAGATGTATGAAATATAAGCTAAAAATATGACGAAAAAGTAGCAGTTAACATATCAGTTAATCTAGTTGAGGGAGAGGTAAACATAAATTCTCAACTTTGTTTAATTGATCAATAAGATTTAACAAAGGAGATGGTTTTTAGTTAAGTGTAGTTTTCTATTTTGTCTAGGTTAACCTCTACTTTCTTTATTTAAAAGCCATACTTTTCCTAATTTTTATATTATCATTTTCTATCGTTGTTTATATATATATATAAATCTATATTTTATTACATTAATAAATACGGCCTAATTTACTCTCAGCTTTACTTTTTAAACATTTTTTATGCCCTTTGTCAGTTTTTCTCCCTAAACACAACACCAACTTATTCACTCAAAGAGTGATGATCACTATACACTCAACACATACGGATGCTAATATAATGCCACAAAATTTGGTGACTTCTGATGCACTAAGGAGTAGATCATTATATATATATATATATGGGGTTTAAACTTCTTATGTTCATAAGAAGAAGAAGATTCTTACACACATATGAAATGGTGGGACCCACATATATATATATAATGCTAATTATATATATGTGGGTCCCACCATTTCATGTTCGTGTGACGTTTAATACACTTCTCCTACAACATGAGAAGTGTTTTTATATATATATATATATATATATATATATATATATATATATATATATATATATATATAGCTTCTTGTTATAATCGGCACTTAGCTTTTAGTTATTGGACTTACTAGTAGGGAGAATTTCCACAATCGAATCCAGATCCTCTCAAAATACCTCTCTCCTCTTTTTCTCTCAAAATCCCATGTGCTTTCCTAAATAAAAAACTAAGGGTTCAGATATAATATTTTTATAAAATATTATTATAATATTACATAAAACAAAATTTAAAATTTTTAGCATTTGATTTGTACGATTCACACCTAAAGTATACAAAAAAATTTAAAAATAGTTTTTATAAAATATTATATTTGAACCATCCAATTTTTTATTTTTTATTTTATTATCTGAAAGTAACATTCTAAGAGGATGGGAAGAGAAATGATTATTAAAGGATGCTTCCCCAAATATCATATGTTTAACTAAAAGAAATTATATCAAGTTAATGATCAAAATTATATATATAAGTTAGCTCATAAAATGTAATGATCTGACTAGAACAAAGTTTAATGAGCAAACCTTCAAGGTCCCTGTTTCCCCTGAATTGGAAGATAGGGTTAGAGTGAGAGGCTTTGGAACAAACCAAAGCAAGCACTCCACCAGCCGAGTTACAACTTCATTACTTGGTATTGTTCCAGCTTGAAATCTTATATGCTTCACATCGTACAGTGGAGGGATTTTATTTAGCCAAACAAATTCTCTTGGGAAAATCATATCCTTCAAATGAAAACCAAATCAAACAAATATATATAGATATAAAAAAGACTTCAAATACTATAAGAAAAAGTAAAATTTATATTTTGTCTTTTTGCTTTAACTATAAAATACCTCTGTTGTGCTGCAAGTAAAAGTGATGTCTTTGAAATGATCAAAGGATCGAAGGAATTCTGTCATGTTATTAAACCATAACAAATGATCTGATGTATTGCGTGACAATCTGATGTTGCCGCTGCATTTTCCCGATAAAATCTGCACATAAATTCCTAAGCTTCCGACATAGTTGAACTCTACCAGGTTTGGAGTTTCAAGCACAAGCACCCTCAGATCGAGGCATCCATATAAAGAGATTTTCTTTAGAATTTCAGTTTTCAAGATAATCTGTCGCAACATAATGCAATTGAGTAATTCCAAATCTTCCAGAAAAACCAAGCGCAATAATACACTCTTCAGCCACTCATCCGTTATGGTGGTTACATCTATGAGTTTCAAAATCCTGAGAGCCAGACATGCTAAGATGTTTAATGTACAAGCTTGTCTTTCAGAAGCTGTAAACTTAAAACTCTCAAGATTGGGAGTGTTAAGAACTAGGTTCTCCAGTCCATTATTGCACTCCATCTCCAATACTTTAATGTGAGGGTTATAAATTTGCAGGTTTACAGACAAGTCACATCGACCAAGATACAAGAACTCTGTGGCCACTTCGTTAAGATAGTCGGTTTGGACCTTGACTTTGCTGAGATGCAAATATCTCAAGGAATCACTTACAGGAAGGTCAACATCACATGGTTGAAGTACTGTATTATAGCTTCTTATACCTTCAAATATGAACCTTTCTAATTTTTCCCCTTCCACTTGAAATGCTCTCAACCCAACGCAGAATTTTACTTCAACTTGTTTTATGGATGGACAGGAAGCCACTATAGTGTGGAATCCTTCACAGGAATTGATTAGTAGTTCTTGCAACTTCGGGCATGTTATGAAAATGTCAACCACTGGACTAAACCGTAACCCAGTAAGTTTGAGCACAGTAAGGAACATGGAAGAAAACAGAGGAACAAACTTGTCATAACTTACAATCTTATTAATGATTCTTTTGCCTTGTAGAATATACCGATAAGGGACTGTGGTTCTTAGGTCAAAAGTGATCTCTTTGATATTGCTTTTCATGGCAAAGTCCATTAAGGCATCTATTGAAGTACGGTACATATGAGGATTAGTGGATTTGATATCTCTATGGTAAGTGAAGTTCAGCTTTTGCAAAGTATCCTTTATGTGAGGGCCACGAAGTTCAATGATTCTTTGTATATAAGTGAAGAATGCCTCATCTGAATTGTCCTTTGGTTGAAAGAAATCAGAGTTGAAGTCAAGAACTGGGAAGGAAAGCCAATGAGAATAGAAGTCTTTGGATAAGACACTAAGCTGAGTTGCATCCTTACAAAGAAGCAAATGCATGATGTGGTGGATGAGTGGCTCTGGAAGATGTTGGAGCTTAGTGTTGCTTCCTTCATGATCATCAACTCTTGGCTTTTCTGTTTCTTCCATCGCATTCATTTCCATCATGCCACCCTAGTAAAATTACATCAAAAAAGAAATATTAGAAACATTAATTATTATAGATATTCTCATAAGAACAAAAAACACACATTTCAATGTGATAGCTTTTCTTGGGATTTTTTTTTTCCTTTTTCTTGAGAATATGTAATATATGGTACAGTTCCATTCATGTTTCTTATTTCATATTTGTGCCGAATTTGCCCATCAATTTGGAACTATTGCGGCGCTAAACAGTCTAAACAAAAGTAGTCTCATGATAATAGAAAAACAAATGTGGCTAAATTGTTTAGATAAAATTTGAATTGTCCACCAGTTTATTATATATGGATTACTATGGGGTTTATAATATATTGGGTGTCTCAGCATGTTAATAACATGTAAAGGCATAAAGTCCATAACAAAATACCATAAAAAAATATCTAGAATCCGTAAAATAAAAAAATACATAAAAATATAAGAATTTGTATTATGGTTTTGAAAATTAGACCAGACCAATTAGTTTGATTGAAAAATTGGTGAACAGTGTTTAGTTTGATCAATTCAATGAGATCTATAATGTTCAGTTTTAAATTTAACTCACTCTCTTTCATCCTTAAAATAGATCTTATGACCCCGCGCTTGATTCTATAGTCAATTATAAAATTTCTGGAAGAAATATTAGTATATTTTACAAAATTTATAAAATTTTAGGATCAGTTCCAAATATCTGAGAAACTAAATCTAAGAAAAACTCATTTTCCACTTTGAAGCTTGTGAAAACCAAGTAAACTTAAGAAATGATGTTAATGTGAACTATTTAAAAATCTTGATAAATAGGTGTGAGAAGCTTGCCTAAACAAATAGATCAAGCTTGTCAAATATGTTCTTACCGATGTCGATCGTGTTAGATTTTCCCTCAATCTCTGCGCGAGATGCGGCTCTGGACAAGGCAAATCAAGTTAGGGTTGTGGTAATAAAAGTATAAATCTAACCTAATTTATATAACCTTAGGTCGGTCAAATCTTCTATGTTGGGCGTCCATGACATTTACACTTAGTGGCGTAACAATATCAATCCAATCTGAATGCACGGCCCACTAAAACAACATAGAAAAAAGAGGGGAAAAACATCAACCAACAGCTTATTTAGTCTTTTTACGGGATAAAGGTCACATTTCGACCTCTACCAATCATTTAGCTTAATTTAATATAATACCCTAATTTTCATAACTCTTATAAACATTGTATTTTGGAAAATAATTACTAAAATACAAAGGTGAATATGTGTTTCAAAGAATTATAATCTATTGATTATAATTTTATCCAAATTTCACTAGGAAATTAGTAGACAAATGGTTGGATTTGAGACTACATATTTAGGAAAATAAAATGTGACATAATTAACACATTAAACAATGGTTAATTTATGATCAAAAGAAGCAAGGAAGTGTTGTGAAAACACTTAGGAAAATTAAAGGAGATTAGCAAAGACTAATGGGCAATTAAACTTGCATTAATTAAGACCAATTGCATAATTCTCCAAATTGATTAGAGACAAATTAAAAGTATCTAATGAGGGCTAATTATATTTGAAAATAATTAGGCCAAAGGGAATGAAATAATATCTCAAGTAATTAAGTCTAAATCTCCATGTAATTGAGTTAGCTAATGGCAAAATATAATTAAGGAGCATGTAAGCACTTGATTAAGATGTTAATTAAACTTTAATCAAGCTTTGAAAAGTCAACAATGGCAACTAGGATCAATGGTTGAGATTGTTGCTCATATAATTCAAATCTAATGGTCCTAATTAATAAATAACCTTAATCCTTGTGTAATTGAGTTGGCCAATAAGAAATCAAAGAAATAAGCTTAATCCTCATAAAATTAAATAGACCAATGAGAGAATTAAGCTATGGATAAGTGGTGAGGATTAATCTTGAACAAACACAAATGAATCCAATGGTCTTAATAAATCTCATAATTAAACTAAATCCATGAGAAATTGGATGGACCAATGGGAAGCTTTAACACTAGCTATTAAGAGACAAATGAAACACAAATTAAAAAGTCCAAAAAAAGGGGGGGCACGGTTTGGCTTGCTTGAAGAAGAAGAAGGATAATTGTTATTTAATTAAGCAATCAAGCACATGGATAATTAGCACATGGGAGCATTTATGGAGTTGGAAGAGGAAAAAGGAGAGAGAGAGAAGGGGGAGGACGAATTGGAGTGTTTGGGTGTGGAAGAAGGAGTGTTTGGGAAGTGGAAGAAGGTTGTTTGGTAGGTGGAAGAAGAGTGTTTGGAACCAAACATAAGCCTTGGAATTTTCCTATAAATAGGGACCTTGAGCTTCACAATTTTTCACACTAACACAAGCAATAGCATCTGATTATAGAGTTAGAGAGTGAGTAGAGTTAAGTTCTTGGAGCAAGAAGGAAGAAGGAGAAGGTTCTTCAAGGGTAAGTTCTCTAGTTCTTGAGTTCTAGCTTTTAAATTCATAGATAAGTAGTGTTTTGATCTTTAATCTTCCAATATAGTTTTTTTTTTTCATGTTTTTATGGTTAAAAATGTCTTTATTTCAAAAATTTGATGGAAAATATGGTGGAGCAAAATTTTTGGAAGTTGAAGATCAAAGTAGCGACGGTTGAAAGTTTGCTAGAATTAGCAACAAAAAGGCTATGATTTTATGTAGAAGATGAGGTTATTAAATCCTGAAAATTTTCATGGTTAAAGTACACATTTATAGATTTTCAAATATACATAGAGTGTATCATTTAAAGTTTTGTACAAGGAGAAACATATTATTAAAGTTAAGCATTTTTGCTGGAATAAAATCTGGGCAGCGTTGAAAAAAATGGAAACTGGGAATTTTTCGCTGATTCTGGGTAAACACAAGTATTTTTCGTCAAAAATAGACATCCAAAGGATTCCGGGGAATCTTACGGAACCTCAAAACGATTTTTTTAGAATTAATTATGATTTTTCAAAGTTGCAGCAAATTCTGCCCAGAAAATTCAGTATTACGTTTTTTCAAGAAATGTAAGGGCAAAATTGTAATAATAATCCACCGAGGGTAGAAAGGTAAATTAAACCTTTAGGATATTATTCTAAGAAATATGATATTTATCAAATATCATATAATAATCCGACAATAATGTATAGGATATTCGGGAAGTCCGGAGTTGGATTCAAAGGTCGGGCGTTTGACAATTACCCGGTGAAAGGTACGTTCGCGTACTAGTAACTTTAACTCTGATGTGTCTTGTATGCATGTATGTGGTAGTATGATTCATAGGGTCATGGACAGGACTATGTCTTGGATCATGTACTGTGGCTAAGACTCGGTCTTGATAATGCCGTAGTGATGTTTTCCTAGCGCGAGGACACGAGGGCCATCGTGGCACCTTGGTTTGTGCGACGTAGATAACTTTACATGTGTTGTGTGCTATGTATTGTTGTGATAATCTTACATCTGCTGTGTGCTTATGTATTGCTGTAATGTCATGAACATCTGTCATACATATACTGTTATACTTTTCATATGAAGTTAACTGTTACCTGAGATTCAATTCGATTGAATCTCAGCATTGACTAAAGGTTCAGGAAAAGGAACCAGGATCAGAGAAGGCACCGAAGGATGGAGCCGAAAAGAGGCACCGATGGACGGAGCCAGGAAGAGGCACCAAACAAAGCAAATGCCGGAAGAGCGTCATCAGAGCATTCATTCTAGCACGGATTTAACGAGGTTACTTCAAACAGTTTGGTGCCGAAGGCAGAGCTAGTCTATGTGGATCAGTCAATAAGTCACCGTGAACTCGGTGAGACTTCCACGATAGACACCTACCTGGCCAAATTGTTTGATTAACTGAGTTAGGTTTATTGCCCCAAGTCTAGCTACGGCTTGGTAGAAGATTGTATAGTTACCATATAAGAATTGTAATTATACAAAGCTCTGTAATTGTATCACATGAATATTCCTTCGGGAAATTTTTAATATACCAGCTTATGTCGGGGCATCAGCATATGTCTGGGCATTTTATATCAGTTACTCATTGTCCAAACATTAATGCATGCTCTCCGTTTCCGCATTACTCAAAGCGGTAGCACCTCAAACTCTATCGATTTTCTAAAACTGAGTGTCAACCGACACGATTTCAATCATGAAACTTGGGGTGTTACAATTTAATTTAATAAATGACCATTTATAATTCAAAAACGTCCTTAAGCACATTTTAACATTCATACATTTGTAAGAAAAGACTTTTTACAATATCTTTTTACACTCGTTAAAAATAAATTAATGTAGGGAGTGTCACTAGTAGAACCGACAAGATGTTGGTTGAAATGGTAAACGGCCTCAATCCCATAACGAAGAGAATACAAGTCCAAATAATGAGAAGTGAACTTGTCTGAAAAGGCGAAATTATTTGTACTGTAAGTCTCAAAAGGAAGAACTTGTGACCAAATAAAAAATAGAAGAAAAGAACGTGACACTATATTTATTCTAAAATTAACTAAATATGTCTTCTTCTTTTTTTTGGTCAAAGGAAATTTTATTAATAAACGTCATAGAAGTGACAATTACACAGAAAAGGAGAGCAATAGTCTAAAAAACAAACAACAAACATAACAAGAACAAGTAGATACAACATGAACAAACAAATACAACAAAAACAAACGAGAAAAACAACAAGTAAACTAGGAACCAATCAAACTAGCCACCATCCAATGAAGAACTGGCATGCGAAGGATTATCAACACCATCACTAGTCTTCTGAGCCTCCAGAGTTAGAAGAAATAACAAAGCAGGTGTTGGTCGCGAAACCCACCTAATAGGGCACGCCCCTTTATAAGCATCAGCTGCATCCGTAGCATGATTTCCCCCTCTTGGAGTAAAGGACAAGGAGAACCCAACCTTAGAAGACAGAAAACAAAGAACATCTTGGATAATACTTCTACACCTCCAATTGTACAAATCCGGTGACTTGGCCTCAACACAGGTAAGTAGAGAGAGAGAGGCAATCAGTCTCAAAGATCAGTTTATCATGACCTAGGCCCACAGCTAGAAGTAGGGCCTGTTTCAGAGTTAAGGCTTCAATCATAAAGGTAGAAATGGACTTAACTTTATTCATGGTCCCCCCATCTAAAGAAGCCAACAAAATCGGCGCAAAGTGCCCCAATGGCAACATCTTTCTTATAAGGTGAAAATGCTTCATCACAATTAATTTTAAGGCAATCTAATGCAAGGGGAACTATTTAATGCCATGACTATCACAACCCCTTAAAAAAAAAGGATCTTGATTCCTATATCATAGTTAGCCCAAAAATCAAAATTACTTTTCCTCATTCTTTTCAACTTTGATATATGAAAGTAGTATATTTGTAAAATTCCTTTCTTAATTGTAATTTGTTTATTTGGGTTTTTACACTCTCTCTTTTTTACTTTAAAGAAATTAAACCACAGTCAGTTCAATGTCATACAATGGATCCGTTTTGATTAATTTTATGGCAGATTTGTTTTTGAACCTTGGGTTATATTTGGTGTATTTTATTTTTTTTTTAAAGAAGGGTTGTATGGTAATTTCATAATTGTAAAAGAAAATAAGAGACTCCTTTAACCCAGTAAGGATTCGATCCCAAAACCTTATTTTTCCTCAACACATATAACTTACACTAGTCCTAAAGTTCCTCTTTGTTCCATCACCATCAAGAACTTAATATGCAACATAATAAGAAACCTATTTACTTCACATTGAGCTCTTTTTCACATTAATAACATAATTATCTTCTTTCAAATTTGGGGCCATTACATCGGATTTTGGACTTAGAATTTCAATAAAAATTCTTAGAGACACAAGATATAATATCCTGAATTGTGAACCTAGAGATTTGAGAATTAGCTTGTGACAGGATAACTAGACCCGATTCGGGGGATGTAAGAAATGTAATAACCCCATTTTCATGTAAATTATTATATATAATGGATTAGTATTATATTATTGGAATATATGAAATTTTCATGATAAGTAATATTTGTTTTAATGTGATTGGCTCAATTAAAGATTAATTAGAAGAAAATAGATTTTATCATATGACAATAAGAAGACATCTAGAACAAGGCCACATGTCTTCATATAAATTAAAGATTAATTAGAAGGGACACATGTACACCTTCATCTAATAAGGATTAAAGGCATACATGACTTTCCTAAAGGAGTCAAAGATTCTGTCTAGAAGGAGACAAAATAAGAAAATGACAAAGACACATGGTATAATACAAATTAAAGAGGATGACACCTAAGCAACCAAGTGTTATCATAATATTTAAAGAAGATTATGATAAGGACACTTGGACATATGTGATCAGTGACGGAGCCACATTTGTGCCCATGTGGGCAAGTGCAGACACAAAAATTTGAGAAAATATATATAATTTGAAAGAATTTAGTGACAACATATATGGGCGGTGTAGTTGGTTAATGCTCTAAACACTTAGTCACAAGTCGACGGTTCAAACCTCCCCTCTTCCTTTTATCCTTTCTTTCCCCCATTTTCATTGTTCTCTCGCTCTCGTCTCCCAACTTTCATTTTCATTGATCTCTCATCGTTTTCTCACTCTCCATTCTCGTCTCCAAATTGTCCACCGTCACTCTCCGTGCTCTCTGCTTTCGTCCGCCGTTGCTCTTCGTTGAAGTCTCCTAACTCTCCAAATCGTGCAGCCACGCTCTTCGCTCTCGTTCGCCGTCGCTCTCCATTCTCTCCGCTCTCATCCGTTGTCGCTCTCCGCTCTCGTCCGCCGTCGCTTTTTGTTCCAAATCCCCCTCTCAACGGCTCAACCGTCGCACAGCAAGGCCAGCTCAATCGATTCTGTCTCAAGGTAATTTTCCAGATCCCCCCTCTCAACGGTAATTTTCCTTTGCTGAATTCTGAATTTAGGTCTTAGGATGAATTTGTTGCTGATTTTAGGATGAATTTGTTGTTGAATTTATGGCTTCTTGATTCTGTTTTGCTGAATTTAGATCTTTGATTATGTTCACAAGCTTGAATAATAGATACGATGAGTTTGAAGAATAGATGTGATGATATCAAAACATTGATTAATGTCTTTAAAGCTGGAGAAATTTTTTGGAATTATAAAGAGCTTCTGTACAAAACTTTGTTAAGGAGATGTGTTTTTGTCTTAAACTATATGGTATCATTTATGTTATTTATGCTATGGGAAAATAGTTACAGTAAGTTTGAGGTTAGAAACTAATTAATAGTTCTGTTTTATGTCTCAAAATTGTAAAGTAATTGTTCTAGATAACTATATCATAGTTGTAGAAGTTGGAATGATAATTTAAACATTGTTTCAAGTTTTGGCATCAGTTTTAGCAACAAATGAAGGGGCTGTTTGAAATTATGAAGGGACTAAAGTAAGTAAATGCCAAAGAAGTGCATTTTATAAGTGGGGGTTTTTTTTTTTAAAAATGTGTGAAGATAAGTGGATGTTGAATTTTGAGTATAAGATCTAAAAGTGAAGAAGTACTCACTGTTTCAAAAGAATTTATATGTTAAAACGACATACATTTTATGGAAACTTGATCTGATTTTTGTTTGCTTGTTAGAGTTGATTTGTCAATGTGTACATTTTGATATAGCTCGGTAGGGTGCATATGGGAAATATATGATTGTGATTAAAACGGTGATTAATTTCATTACTTCTTTTTCTTTGCTGTTCATTGGTAAATGCTTGCTGATTTTGTTGTGCTTCGATGCACTAAAATTAGAACATCTTGAGTTCAATTGCTCTGTCCCCACCTTCCATTTATTATAATTCTTCATTCTTTGATTTCTTGTGGTGGAGTTGCTTTGGAATTGGAAATCATAGCTTCAGTTGCTTAGTGTCCCTGTATGAAAAAAGATATAATGTTATAGGTTTCAATAGAGGAAGCATTGAGATGAGTTAGTTTATAGGTTACAACATGTTCCCTAATTTTGTCAAACTTTTTTCTTCCAGAAAATGTCAACAATAAAATCTTATGAAATTGATCTTGGGGATTTCGTATGAGTTGTCACAAGCACTACAAAGAAAAGATCAAGACCTTTTAAATGCAATTGGTTTTGTGAAGGTAGTCAAGTCTCGTTTACAAGAGGTGAGAGATAATGGTTTTGATGAATTGCTTCAAGAAACAAACATTTTTACCAATAAATATGATATTGACATTCCAAATATGAATGATGTTTTTTGTCCTAAAGGGAGATCGAGACGGAGATTGGAATCATTCACATTCTTCCACTACTTTATGGTGGAGTTATTTAATATAGTGATATATACTCACGTTCAAAAGTTGGGTGATCGATTTGATAATGTCAATACCATGTTGCTTGAGTGTTTGAGTTGTCTTGATCCTCGTAATTCATTTGCTAATTTTAACAAAGAAAAGTTGATTGAGTTTGCTAGATTCTATCCTTTGGAGTTTAATGAGATTGCAGATATTTCTTTTCTTTCTTCAAGTCTTAGTAATTTTATTGTTGATGTAAGAACTGATTCTGATTTTGTCAATTTGCAAACAATTTCTGACCTTGCTTTGAAGATGGTTGAGAAGAGAAAGGATATTGTTTATCCATTTGGTCTATTTGTTGATAAAGTTGGCACTCGTTCTCCGGAAGAATGTTGCTAATGTTGAGCGGGTTTTTTTTTTTTTTTTTTTTTTTTCACGCAATGACTTTTGTTAAAGATAAGTTGCGCAATTGGATAGGTGATGATTGGTTTAACTCATGCATGCTAACTTATGTTGAACGTGATATATTTGATAAGATAGATGATGAAGATATAATGCAATATTTTCAAGGAATGAAGAATCGAAGAATACTTTTGTAATCGTTCTGTTGTAATAGCTTAGTTGACTCTTTATTATTATTTTTCTATGTTAATTTTTCTTTTCTTTTCTTGTCTATATTCTTTTGTTTTTTAATGCATTTAAAACTTTCCTTAAAAAAAAATTCGCGGGCACTACCCCTGAATCCCCCCACTAATTGTGCACACATAAACATAAAATCCTGGCTTCGTCACTATATGTGATTAAGGGTAATTAACACCTAATCACCTTCTCCCTTAAGCAAGGGATTTGAACCACAAATTAAGCATCTAATTGAAAGATATTTTATGCCTTAAGAGGGACATGTGGCGTGACCAAGGAGGAGAGGAAGAAAAATCAGATTTCTCTAGAAAGTATAAGAAAAACCTAGAGAATTGAAAGGGATAATTACAAAGGTAAAATGGTAAAATTGCAAGGAGATATTTTTGGTGCCAAGACCTCTATATAAAGAGAGCTTCAGCCCTTAATTGGCAACATGAAAGGCACCACACACACACACACACATATAGAGAGAGAGGAAGAAGAGAATAGTGAACTTGAGAGGTAAAGCAAGAAGCAAGTACAACGAAGATTGAATCAAGGTAAGAAAGTTATGAAATTTATTCTACTTCCTTCAAATTCATGTAGTTATGCTTGAGGTCAGAACATACCACTTGTCGCGCCACGTGTCCTCTTTCTATTGGACCAACATGAAAGTAGCTTTATGCCTTGTCATGATGACGGGACACGTGCATGATCTTGTGGCAATGACTCAAAAGCTATATCATAATGAGGGGACACATGTCACATTTCCATTTGACCAACAAAAGTAGCTTTTACTTGTCATGATGGTAGACACGTGTCATAATTTTGTTGGCCCAACATAAAAGTGTGTCATAATGAGACAATACATGTCATGTTCTCATTGCACCAACACAATAGTAGCTTTTTCTTTGAAATCATGACGGGACACATGTCATCTTCCCATTGGAACAACATACACAAAAGTAACTTTTTACTTTGTCATGATGAGTCGATACGTGTCATCTTTTTATTTAACCAACACAAAAACATGTCATCATGGATCATCATGACTTACTTCATTAAAGTTGCTTCATCAGTGTTTTCTCAGGATCCTGCTTGGGTTTTACTCAGGATTGAGACATGAATGCTGAGACTCGACAAACGATACAACATACCGATGTTTTCTAAAAAACGTAGAGCATACTTGATTGCCCTCAAAATGCCGTATACTTACTTATATCGACATATTTACGCTTAACTAATTGTCCTATATCTCAGGACATAGTTGGGTGGCATCTTTTCCAATTGGATTTACACCGTATAAGTCTTTTGTGCCCCTTTTTGTCTCTTGACCGAAGATATGGCCTTGTTCGGGACTGCCATACCTCCTGAATTGGGCTTAGTAGTACACCCAATTTAGGCTTATTCTCAATTCTCAAGGCTCAAAATTTGGGATGTTACACTTCGCCGAATCGCCGTCATGCTCTCCTTCTCAGATCTGAACTGCGCTTCCTTTGCCTTCGATAGGTACGAACCCTTGCGTCTTTGAGAGAGCTGTGACACTCGACTTTGTTCCTTTTTAAATTTTTAGCGTCTTTGAGACTGAGTTAGTGAGGCGTGAGCCACTGTTTTTTTTTTTTTTTTTTTTTTTTTGCTTTTTGCTCAAAATTTCTCAATTTTGCTTGGCTGTTTTATTTGGAGTCTGTGACACTCTGACTCTTTTTTATTTTTTAGTGTTTCTTGGTTGTCTATCTCTCTATCTCAATATTTCAAGACGCGTTGCAGACTGTGACACTCTGACTTTGTTGCTTTTTGCTCAAAATTTCTTAGTGTTGCTTTTTTAATTTTAATTAATGCATTTTTAGTGTTTGTTTAGTTAGTATTTAGTAATTAGTAGTGTATGCTATGTTTGTAATTATTTGAGTCAAAAAAATATTAGGACTAGTAGGGAGAGAGCTTGATAATTTTTCTGATTAATTTTTTTGACACGCCCAAGCATTTTTACTTTCCCCATTTATATTTATAGAAAATATTATACTATTTGCTCTCATTCTTCATTGAATCATATGACACGATTTAGAAATAATGGAATTTCTACTTTTTTTTACTAAATAATATGAAATTTTACCTATCTACACTTTATGGATGTTTTGTATTAAATATGAATTATACTAAAAAATATATATTTAAATCAAAATGTGTCCTTGTTGAAATTTATATATTTTTTTACGATTAACGTATCGAGTATCTAGTCGTGTCGTATATAGTGTCGTGTGTCGGTACAACATAGAGAACAAGAATACAAGTCTAATCACAGGAAATGCACTTGTTGAGATCTGCAAAAATTATTTTTTCATAATATTTATATGTGTGTGTGTTCGTTCTAAATCTAATTAAACGGGTCTTTCTTTTCAAGTTTAATATGACAGTACGTAGCATATTTGTAAAATTCCTTTCTTGATTGTAATTTGTCTATTTGGCTTATCACATATTCTCTTTTCTTAAAACAAATTAAAATTACAAATATTTCAATGTTATATATATTAAGGATCCGTATTGATTAATTTTATGGAAGAGGTGTTTGTAAACCTGGGGCGATGTTATTTTATTTTTATATTTTTCATTTTTTTTAATATTTTAGTTCGTGTAGAATTCTAAATAAAAATATTTAACTTATCATATATAAATTTTAAATTCAAATAATCCAAAACACACTTATACCCTCCAAATTGTATCATGGCATCATGTTGCTCTTGATGGATCACTCAAATAAGTTCACAAATTGATCGATTACATAATAGTTTCGCCGGAAAAAAATATGGTTTATACATAGTTTATTCAAACCCGAACCGAACGACGTCAAGAGGAAGGTTTCTTATCCTCCATTCTGGAATCTTCTGCTGTACCAAGGGTCTTTCACAATCTCATCAATGGTAATCCTCGGCTTCGGATTCGGATAAAGAACCTGTTTGATTTAATGTCTTAAATTTTCGGGTTTGTCCCCATGGGGGATGCAAGCCTGGCCTTGGGAAATTCTCGTCACCACGGTCTACGCGTTAGGGCCGCTGAATGGCAGAGACTTGAAGGTGAGCACGTACAAAAACAACGCCGCACTGTCACACATCGACTTTATCTCCGTCGTAGCCTTTATCGTTGAGCATCTCAGAGGCAAAGTAAGAGGGGTCCCACAGAGCCTATGAAGCTTGCCGTCGGGTTGGATATCATCCGTTGTGGCGCTCCACCCGAAGTCCGAAACCTTAATGTTCAAATCCTCATCGAAAAGGAGGTTCTCAAGCTTCAAATCGCGGTGAAACACACCACGAGAATGACAGTGTTGGACGGCTGAGATTAACTGTTGGAGCCAGCGACGGTGCTGATCTTGGCCAAAGGGGCCCTCATTAACCAATTTGTAGAAGAGGTCGCCGCCTTTTGCAAACTCCATGACGAGGAAAAACTTGGTTTTCAGGGCGAGGACCTCGTAGAGTTTCACGATGTGTGGATGATTCAACCGACGCATGGCAGCGATTCCCGTCTGAAATGCACTGTGAGGCCGCGCTCTCTTAAGTCGCGCTTGCTCACAACCTTAATGGCCACACCCTGCTTCGTAAGAACATGGCAAGCTTCGTAAACCTTGGCGAAACCTCCCACAGTGACTAACCTGCGGATTTCATATTTTCAGAACCAAACGCTGGAACAGATACTCTCACCACCGCCTCTCTCCTCATCCCTCATAATCTTCACATCCTCACATCCAGACTGTCCAATTTTGATCCAAGTGTCCACAAGGAGACACATAATCTATTTTAAATTACCGCATGCGGTAATTTGAAATAGATTATGTGTCTCCTTGTGGACACTTGGATCAAAATTGGACGGTTAACATGTGAAGATAATGAGGGATGAGCATACAGACGCTGGTGAGAGAAACCAGACGCAAACGCCCTCTAGTGCCTACTCTCCCAACAGATAAGGAGAAGTAGATTCTGTTGCTCTTTCCTCTGCGTCAATAATCTTGTTCATTTGTTGAATATTTTGAAACATAGTGATGGCAAGAATAAGAAAGTAGAGAGTTAAAGAAGACTAAGGGGCCGTTTACTATAGGGAAGATTTGAGGAGAGAAAGTAATTTAGAGGAGGGAAATGAAAGAAAAAGAAGATTGAGATAGAACTTAAAAATATTTGGCGGACATGGGAATGAAACTTGAGGGAAAATAAAATGTTGGTAAGAACAAAAGATAGTTGGTTAAGTGGGAATGAGAGGTAAAATACCTATAATGCCCCGAAAAATGAAACAATCAACCTTCTTTCTCGCTCTCATCTGCTCGCTTCACTCTACGCCCTCTCCTTCATCTACCATCATCGTCCTTCATCCATCATCACCGGCGACCTCTCCTTCATCCAATCATCCACCATTGCCGGTGCCCTTTCCTTCATCTACCATCGCTGGCACCATCTTGCATCACACCACCATCACCATCACCACATTAAATCGTTAAAAATTATGGGAAAAATATTTTAATTGAAACATAAAGGCAGATTAAAATATGAAAAAAAATTGTCCATGAACGATATAATTTTTTGATATGTATTATTTAATTCGGTTTTTATGAAAGCAAAAAAAAAAAAAAAAAACAGTTTTTATGTGTCTTTTGACTTTTAGGTAAAGTGTAATTACATGTGTTTCCCTTCTATTTACTCGTGCAAAGGATTAAATTAATTTAGAGGTAGGATCGAACCTTTTGATTCTCAAACCGTATTAATTACTAGTAATAAGATTTAATTTTGAAGCAATTATACAAATCTCAATTGCATTATTCTTACTAAAGTGACTTAAAACGAACTTTTTGTGTTTCATAATCAAATCATATAGTAGGAATAAAAGAATTTCATCAGGTTCTATTTCTCATACAACTCAAAGCCATTAATTAAATGCAATCTTTAATTTAATAGTTAGGTCAAGTTCCTTATATAGATTATTTCAAGCTTTTCAATCATACAAGACCATGTGTCTTATTTTTGAAATATTATTAATTAACTATAAATCCACCAGAAATAAATATAATATAGAGTCATGTGTAATTGAAGAACTTGACAGAATGTATATAAGTAACTTGTTCTAATTTTTTTCCTAATATTATATGTACATATATATTCTATAGTTATTTAGCTTTCACCTATGTTGTAAAATATGGTTAATGTGCAAATTTGCCTTAGAAATTTTCGTTAAAAGAGCAATGTTGTCTCAGATTTTTTTTTTTTAAATTAATGTTACCAAAGTGTAGCGGTGTTACCCTATACCATTAAAAATTAATATTGATGGTTAAATTTTTAATGGTGAGGGACAACATTGCTCTATTTTAACACTTTTTAGACAACATTGAATCCAAAAATAAAAAATAAAAAAAATTCGGGAATAATATTGCTCCTCAGCAAAAACTTTCAAGACAAATTTACATCTTAACCTTTGTGAAATATATAATAGACGTCCAATATGTATTCTTAATTATGATATCAAATATAATAAAAATCTATAATTATAATATTATTACATTGCATTAAATCTCACTTATTAAAACATGATGTAGTAGTTGAGATATTAAATGAAGAAGAAGTGGAGAGGGAAGTTAGTGGAGAGATTCCTTTCCCACATAGAGGAGAGTATACATTTAGGCCAATCAACTTATTCTTAACATATACGTGTATTTTATTAATTTATATCATAATATATTTAATGGAAAGTTTAAACAAGCCATCCATTTGTTTTTTGTGAATTTCCGACCATTTCCACAAATTTGTTGTGAAGCTGTGAATAAAGGCGACACTTTGGGGTTCTTTTAATTTGTAAATAAATGAAAATCCCCTTATCTCATATAATTAATTATTTTATTTTTATTTACTTTAAAGAGTACTATAGTCTTTTCATGAGTTATAAATGATTATATAAAATTAATACAAGCATTCTTTCCACGTATTACTTCTGCCATTTGTAATTTCATGCTTGTGCGCATTAGTGCTTATTTCGCCCACCATCTATAACTAATCCCCTCTCACTATATAAAATTATACCAAGTTTAATTACTGAATTAAAAATATAAAATTTATATCCTTTATCAATTACTTATAAGAGTTCACAATTTAAATTAGTTTGGTTCTTTTTATAAGAGATCGATCAAAGTTATCTCAACATTTAATAAGTTTTTTTTTTTTTTTTTTTTTTTTTTTTTTTTTCATTTGTGCATCTTATTAATTATATATATTATATTAAAAAATTGATGATACTCATATTTATCCTATTTCCCTCTTTAGAACGGAATCCCTCCATTTCCTTTTGTGTCCATTTTGTCTCCGTCTCCATTGATATTAAACCGCGCCGTTGGGGGAAAACAAATCTCAGCCATTAATTTTAGAACAAAATCTTGACCGTTGATTAGTTCAAAAGCCCTGACCCTCACCACTCTCCTTTTCCCGCTGCCATTTTTCAATCGGCAGCTGTCTTTTGCACATATATTTCAGTTGCTTGTGTGCCTCTTACGAAGCAGAAAATTTCACATTTCGCTGCCAAAAAACATTGCGGGTGTCTGTATCAGTTTTCTGGTTGCTTCCAAAACCCAAAAGCCAAAGGCTGTCGAGTGTCTCTGAAGCTCTGCGTGATGAATGGAGATTAAGATGCCAAAGATGAAGACTTTCAAACATTCAGAAATCAGCGCGGGGGACGAAGGCTGTAGGGCTACAAGATGAAAGAGACGAGAGGTGTGAGGGCTTTGCTACATACTACCTCCATCCTAAATATAGGATATAGTTTAGAATAAATTACATTACAAACTATATCTTATATTTAAAATAAGTTGTCCAAAAACTCATTTACTGTCTGGTTAGTTAGGTTTGACCCGGTCCAACCCAACTGGGTCCGGGTAAAAAAAAATTGGTCCAAGTCAATTTGACCGCAGGACTGATGGGTTGGATTGGACTTCGGTGGGCCCTTGGGAGATTTGGTCCGGTCTAACTCTTTTTTTTTTTTTTTTTTTTTTTTTTTTTTTTTTTTTTTTTTTTTTTTAAAATCACCACTACACTCTACATTCAGCCACTCACCGGAGTCTAAGCATCCTAATATGTTTTATAACTTATAGGAATCACTTTTCACTCTTTCATTTTTTATTACTTTCGGAAGTCAGATAAAACTAGAGCTAAAATATTGACTCCCTAGAAGGCAAAAAAAAAAAGGGGGGGGATGGACTGCTTAGATCTGGTCGTCGGCGGTCCATTGATCTGGTCTAGTCCAACCCGACCTCGGGCCGGTACCGAGATCGGATCCCGGACCTCAGCGGCTTGTCCTTGGACATCCCTATTCAGACTGGAGAAGTATTACTTTTCAACAACCAAGCTAAGATTGTGTTTCAAAATCAACGGTTGAGATTCGGTATTTTTCAAAATGGTGCCGTTTAACATCAATGGAGACAAAAGGCAATGGAGAGGCTTATTTGCCCCATATAAATAAGGGCATACCTGAAAAAAAAAGGGTTTATTTCAATACATACTTATTACTTGGAAAAATAAAAATTTTAATTTGAAAAAACAAAAAACAAAATGATAAGCCAACATGTTTTTAGAAAACAAAATAAAAAATGAATTATTTCAGACAAGTCACCTGCCAACCAACTAGGATTAAAATGATATGAGTTGTATTTTCATTAAACAGAGTTTAGATGACATAATGCTCTTGAAAATAAGTATTTCTCTTGAAAGTTTATATACAATTCTACCACATTTAATCAAGGGAAATTCTCATTTAAATACCATATGAAATTTCAAAACCTCCAAAAGGCCTATTAAAAAATTAAAAGGACACGGAAGTGATTAAGAGAAACTTGTGATTTTTGAAATTTAAGTTTTTTTTTACTAAAATACCGCTCACATAATATAAAAGCACACTCTTCTTTCTCGACTCCCTCTCTTTATCTCTTCCTCTTCCCGTAGCTCTCTTTCTCTCTCTTTTCCCTCTCTTCATCTCTTCCTCACCCCCTCTACGTTGGCACTTTCCTTTCCTCTCACTTGCATCGAAGCCCCTCCTTTCTTTCCCCAAGGTCACTAAATCTCATCCCTCCTCTCACTAATGCATAGCCTTACTCTCTCCTTTGAAACTCCTCCCTACTCTCTCACTTGCGTTGATTTGAACCAATTAAGTAGAGCTTCCTCTTCTTTTCACCGTTACCTTCTTTGTCACAAACTGAAAACTAAGGGTGACTAGCCGACACAAAAAAATGAGTGGACTAATATTCCTTAAGCCTTAAATTTATATACAAATATTAAATAATACTCATAGTACCATTAATAAAATCATAACTAGAACAATAATCCTAAGCATGTTTAAACTATTTTAAATTCATATATAATAACATACCTCATATAATCAAAATATTAATTCTCTTATAGAAATTTTGGACAAAGTCTCATCTATAAATCAGACCTCCCAAAAATTCCACAATGCCCCAAATTTTCATAACATCATTGGAGCTATGCTTCACTAAAGTATATACATGTACATATACATATATTCCAAATTACAAAGGAAGACATAGATCCTATCTATAAACTTTGTGTAGCATATAAACTACAAATATTAATACACAAATGAAAACTTAACTTTACATTCACTAGCAGTTGTTCCAAAATATATCTAAGAGATTGGTCAACAATAACAGTCTTCACTGTTTAACTAAAAGGTGCAAGGTCAGCAATGCCATCTGAGATTAAAAAATTTCAGGTAAATAACGTCTCATTTATAAAATTTAATGAAATACACATGAAAGTAATTAAAAAAAATTAACTTTGAATCATAACAATATGACAATCAACTTCAATTTCTATAATGTTTTATCATAAACATAAGTGAAACTATATAAAATATTGTTAATCAAATAAACCCAAGTACATAATAAAACATTTGATTTAACATAATCAATCCAAACAATAATTCTCAAACCTCATCTTTCCATAGCACCTCAACATAACAGAATAATAAACGTGGACACAAAGTCCATGAGGGAAAATAACTAAGCGAAGCGTAGAGCCCCAAAAACAAGCATGGACACACGGTATGAGGGTAAGTAACCAAGCGTGGCATAGGGGCTACAAAACAAGTGTAGGTACAAAACCCACAAATAACAAGCGTGAGAACGAATCTCATAAATATCAAGTGAGCTCAAGATTATGACAAGCAGTAAAAATATCATTTATAAAAATTATAATGGAATGCTATTCACTCACTTGTTCACTCCCAACTGATTCAATTTGTCAATTTGTCAATTTGTCATTTTAACTAGGCTTGAAGAAAATTTTCCATGTATAGTAGCTACCTAATTATCCAAAACAAAGAATCTCTGTTAACTTCAATTAAAAATTTTCCTTCATAAACTTCCATCTTAATTTTATTTATTATTTGACCGTCACATGTCAACAAGTCTTCATCAGAAACTTCTTCCAGCATGACAAGCAACAATTATGAGACCAAAGCAATGCGAATTATTCAACCTTAAGTTACTCATACACCAACCAAGGCTATCATCTATTTAGTCACTAACATACCATATACACACGTAAATATAAATATACACATTCCCTTTCTCAAGCTCCTCCAACACAAGCAAAGCTTAAACACCATAGCAATTAATGTTGCGTGTGTGTGTGTATGTATTCAGCTTATATCGCCACTATGGTCCAGTAACAACTCAGAATGTAACATAGAGACAGGAATTTTAGTTTTAGAGTTGGAAGATATTTTGTCAAAAGAAAGGGTATGAATAATAAATGTGCTGCGGGGGAGTTCAGCATTGTTCACTTTCATGCTGAAGAATTGTCCATGCAAGGTAGCTCCCAATTGCCATGGCATATCTGACAGAGTCTCACTAGAAACCAAAAGGAGAGCATCCTCTATGAACATACTGGAATAACTGAACCAGCTCTTGTTGAAACTCAACCCAACCAATCCAAGGGCAATCTTTATAGAGTACCACTCTATTTGATTAAAACTCACTCCAACTGAACCAAGGTCAATGCTTTAGTGACAAAGATAGACAATATTAGTTGTCTAACTTACAGTCATCTTCAGAAGCCCAATTGATTATTGACTCAATCATGTCTAATTATATTTATGTTAACAAGCGTCACTACTCATGTAATAATGCTATTGTTTTCAAATTTGGGATGACATACTACTCAAGTTGCTTATACTTCTCAAATTTGGGATCACTACTCAATCATATCTAATTTAAGGATATATTAGAATTCTCCTGATTAATGGTTCTCCTTAGCCAGGAATGTAATGGGATTATTACTCCCATAGGTATAAGCTGAGGTGTCTCCCTTGTATCAAAAAAAAAAAAAAAAAGAATTCTAGTGACATACTTCTCATAGTTGCTTATATTTGGTGGTTTATGTACTGTGAAATATTGTAAGTGAGGGGAAAGCATCCAGACTTCAAATCTAAAGATTGAGCTAAATTTTCAAAACAAATCATACCCCTATGACGACAATGTATTATGAGCAGGGCAAGTGCAGATTAAAGAACTCCAGCATTAACGAACAGTACCAGATATCAAAACATAGGAAGGAGAACTTGAAAAATGAGAGAGATAGAGAGCAATAACAGAGCACAAACCTCCCCTATTTCAAATGTCCAGCCACGGTGAAGAGAAGAAAGAGCAGAAAACTACTTGCTACCAACAGCAACCACCAGCAAAGGGAAGAAGAGAAGAGGAGTTGCTCACACCAGCCATGATCGGCACGGGCACCGAAGCACCCGAAACAGAGGAACATGACGATGGAACTAAACACAGAGAAAGCTACGGCTGGGTGAGGAAGAAGAAGCTCGCCGGCAGTGGCTAGTGTAACACCCCAATTTCCGTAGCATAAAACGTGCCGGTGACACGTAGTTTTATAAAAATTGTCAGAGTTTTGAGGTGCTATAGCTTAGCGTGTTGCGGAAACAGAGAGCATGTAATAACAATTGGAACAGAAAGTATAACATTAAGTAACTGATATGAAATACCCAGACATATGATGATGTCGCGTATACCGATATATTAAAAATTTCCGAAGGATGTTCATGTGATACAACAATACAAAACTTTATAATTACAGATCTTCTGTGTAACTATTCCCTCTTCAACCAAGCTTTAAGCATACTTGGGCATAGAACCTAACTCAGTTAAATCATCCCATTTGGCCAAGCCGGGTAGGTCTAGTGGGAGCCTCACCGTGCTAGGGTGACTGATTGGCTGATCCACATAGACGACCCTTTCTGTTTTAAGCACCAAATGATATGAAGTAACTTTATTAGATTCATGCTATAAGGCATGTTCGGATGACTTTCTTCCCGCATTTTCTTTGACCGGTGCCTTCTCACGGCTCCGTCTATTAGCGTCTATCTATGGCTCCATCTCCTGGTGCCTTCTCCGGTTCGTGACCTTTTCCTGTCTATTCAATCAGACTGAGGTCCAATGCCCATCGGACCTCAGGTAACGGTTAACCTCATGCTTATGTAGACAATATATGTATGACAAGTATTCATGACATTTTCGCAATAATCTCTACAAAAGCCCATAACAGATGTAGGCAATATATAACCAGATATGTAAGGCAATAACAATACATGCCCCCTCCCCCCTATGACCTGTTTGTTATCTCGGTCTACACTATTCCCCTAGTGCCACGATGTACGATCGTGTCCTCGCGCTAGGAAAACTCTAACGGTGTTTAACAATACCATAACCCGTATATTCATGATGTCACCAATTTCAAATGAGACAGCAGTCTCGATAAGAACACACAAGCATATATGAGCATACCACAATCATAAGAGTTAGTGTTACAAAGACGTCGCGAACGTACCTTCGTTGTGATCTTCCTTGAGATGTTTCACTTAAAAACGGTAATTTTGATAGCGGCACAACGGTGGTAAAACAGTACGATTACGGATATCCTATAAGGATTATATCGCATTTTATCAGTATTTAACATTATAACGGACATTTTAGGTACTAATTACCATTTTGCCCCTGACCCCCCAATCGGCAGAATTTCGCCAGAGCTTTGCTACTTTGACCCTATCTCTCCAGAATTTTGACATATCTCTTTTCCCATCATATTTTCAAAATAAATATCATATCTACCCCTACATATGATATCTAGACTATCTGGGAAATTTAAAGATAAATCTAACACTTCTACCGAATAAAACACCGAAGCTTAAGACTAGGGACCGAAAAACTTACCCAGGGCTCCGCTAGACTTTCTCCGGGCTCCTCCTTCTCTCTAACCTCTCTCTAAACTCGGTTTTGGGGTGGGAGAAATGGGAAGGGAAGAGCTCCTATTTATAGCAAAAGATGTAACACTATTCATCACTTTATCAGACTGACTTTCGGCTGTCGGATCGCACTTTGACACGTGGCTTCATCCTTGCCATCCATGTGTTGGATGACATCATCCCTTCTAGAAGAAGATGATGTCATCTTGCTGACTTACCGATAAAGTTCCCTGATCGGTGTCCTAATCGCGTAATCTTGACGAAACTCAAAAATACGGCAACTAGGTTTTAAAGTTCTATTCTTTCTCTTTAAAACTACTGGTTTTAACTAAATTTTTGATCCCATTACGGGTATTCCGTAGTCTGCTGAAGATTTTAGGACAGACGCCATCGGTTACGGAAATGACTTCTGATAGAACCAGCTTCTGGACAAAAATTCACTGGTTCGTAATATGTTCTGACTTAAGAAACCTAATCCCTGGTTTGTCACAACTATTTCATTTTCTATAGGTTCTCATTTACACTATCTGACCTATTACTGATTTATCCTGTATCTTAATGACTCATTTGTTTTCAGAAATGACTTCTGAGATAGTCCACTCCGAGGTAGAAATTCATTTGGTTTATAAAAAGTCCGGATGACTTAGACTATATCCCTATATTTTGGTGTAAGATTTTATTTCTATCCATTCTTAAATGTCCCGTTGGCTCTTTACCATATATATTATTATTTTATTCAAAATATCTAGATATTTATTTTTTTTTTTTATTTTTTATTTATTTTTCTAAGCATAAAATATTTTATTATTATTTTATTTAATTAATAATTTTAATTTCTCCCCTTAAATTAATTATTTACTAATTAATTTACTTATATCATAATCTAAACAATTAGCCACTAATTACTTAATTAGCCACTTACTAATTGTTGATAATTTTCATAATTAGGATTAATTATCATCTCACAACTATTTTACTTACATTGGTATTTTATATCCCATGTAAAATATTAAAAATCATGGGGCCAAAAAGTGCTTTTAATAATATTATATTCATGCTTCTAAATTTCTCGGGAAATAACCCCAAAAATTTCTAAAATTAGAGATAACATACTCCCTAAGTTTTTGTCAATAATTGTCGCCATATAGGATTTATCATAATACTTTCGATCCATTTAATGCCCTACAAAACACATTTTTCATAGATTTTAGCTTATTATCTCTTCTAATTTTTAAAGAGAAATTGCTCCTAAATTTATAACAATTAAGTTACAAAATTAGAGACAATATACTTTCTCGTAAATATTTATCCAAATATTTTACTTATATTAGTTAGGGTTTTCGTGGTATTACGGCTAGTGGAAGAGAAAAATGGAGGTGAGATGAGGACAAAAGATGAGAGCTCCAAAGTGGAAAAAAAGTGTCCTCCGTGGCTCGCTTTAGGTCGTAGTTCGCCTCTCTGTTTCAGAGCTCCACCGGCGAAAACGGTGTTCTCCGATGACGAATAGGACGATGTGGTGGAGAGATAAGGACGCGGACGTTGTTCGATCTCTCTCGTTCTCCTTTTTTTCTACCTAATGTCGGGCGGTCTTCTCGGGTGAAAGTGAAGTTGTAAACATTGGTGGGGTTGTGAACGTTGCGGCGATGATGGTGGTGGAGTGGAACCCACCGCCAACGATGATGGTGATGCGTGATTGGACAAATGACCGTCATCGGCGAAGGCCCCGACAAGATCGAACGAGGCCGGGATTTGGGATTTCAACTCTCGAGAAGCTTCTACACTCTTGCTCTCTCTTCTCCGACTCGTGTTTCCGGATGCTTGATGCTTTTTAAAAAAACAAAATAAAATAAAATGCTTCAACCTCGTTTTGTTTTAATTATATAGACTTCCTCTCTATTTTAGAAACCTATATAAACCTTCTTAAAAATTAAAATATATGTTACAAAAACCTCCTATATATTTTAAAATTCTGTTTTCATCTCCTCAAACCTTTAAATTTGACTTTTAAACTTTTTGTTATCAAAATGTCCCTCTTTAATATTAGAATGATTTAAGTACATAAAACCAAATTTATAAAACCAAAAATGTATTCTAATAGATTTAAATATTAATTAAAAAATATTTTTAGAATATTCTTAATGGAGTTAATTATTTGGACTTAAGTGTATGTTTTCCAAATAGAGGAGGGCCTGTGTAGCTAAGGCAAAACATAATGGTGGTTAGATATTAACATGCAGCTACAGTATATAATTAATATACTTAATTATATAGAACCCAAGAGACCTTTGACCATCCGTAATATCATCAAACTACAAACTTCACCTTGACACCCAGCTACAGTATATAATTAATATATAAGTAGTTTACAATATTATTATTTAGTTAATTAATTTAATTAATTATTATTTTTAATTCTCAAATATATGGGTTATTACATTCTTCTTCTTCGTTCTTTCTCTTCACTTTCACCATCATAATGCCGAGAAACCAGTTTCAGGTGAAGTTCTATAGTTTCCAGTGGGTTCATGAGTTTTCTGACAAGCTTATGAGTTTTTCAGCGAGCTTTTCCAGGTGAAGTTCTATAGGTTATTCTTGAGAATGCTCAGTTAGAAAAAGTTCTGTATTAGTTTATGCCTCGCCAATTCTCAAGAATCCTGAGGTGATACTTGAGAATGGTCAGTTAAAATAAATTTTGGGTAGTCTCTATTCTTTGTCAATTCTCGAGAATGTCTTGGGGATTCTCAAGAATTATCAGATAAAAGTGAGTCTTGATAGCCTCTGCCTTGTCCATTCTCAAGAATTACTTGAGGATACTCAAGAATTATCAAATAAGAGTGACACTGGATTAGTTTTAGTCTCGACAATTCTTGAGAATGTTTTGGAATTCTCGAGTATTGTCTCCTTATGTAGAACAATCAACGCGCCGGACCAAAAATCTTTGCCTCTCTTTTGAACTTTGGCAACAACAACACAACCTTTGTTTATCGAAGCAAATGCCAGAAAACAAAAAAGAAGAGTTGTTGGTCATTCTTTGAAGACAACAAGGCTTGCTAGCCATACTATGAAATCAACTTCCTTCCCTTCAACCGTGATCGATTGGCGGCCAGAAATCTTTCCATCCAAAGTCAGTGATTGACGACGACGAAGATGAAGATCGCGCGAAGAAGACATTCGAACAAGTGAATGTTCTAAGCGCTTGAATGTCGATTGAAAAAGAAGAGGGAGAGATTAGGGTAGTGTGGTCTTTTTACCTGAATTTTCATATCCCTCATAGGTCTATGTCACTTCTAAGTCTTTTTACAAATTCAGTGGGCTTCTGAGGGTTTTATAAATTCAGATGGTATTTATATGGAATTTTCCCTATTAAATATCTACATTGTGAAGTAAAATAGAAAAGAAAAATATTTTGAACTCTGAACAATCCTTGTTAATTATATATCAAATTGACGATGAAATATTATACAACAATTAGAAAGTTAGAGAGAAGAGTTATAATTCACTTTTATATTTACTTATAAGTCCAACTGCCAAAATCAGAACAATCACAAATTTTAGTATGACATCAGTCACTGGATGACTGCAGGCAGTCCAAATTGACTCTATTTTTTTTTTAAATTTTTTTTTTTCGAGATCCCATGAAATTAATGGTCATAGCCTATAATTTGAGAACTCAATTTGATTGAACAATGAAAGAATATTTAAGAGAAATTTGCACACAAACATATATAAATGCTTCGTCTACAAACCATAAAATAATGAAAGAATTTAATTGAAGAATCTTTAAAGTGCTACAAACCAAACCATATAAATATACAAGAAAGCAAATCATGTAAAGCTAACCATGTCAGTGTATTCCATAATAACCATGAGATGTAGCAAAGAACTCTTCCAAATACTCTCTCACAGACTCATCAAAGCCTTCAAACTCAATCTTCACCTCATAGTGTCTCCAGCACCTTATATCATCAGTGTCACGGCAGCAGTCTCCCACAACCGAATCATTTGATTCCACTGTATTATTGCCATATTTAAACTGCAATAAATATTTTAAAATTCACTTCAATTATATTGCTTCAATTAAAATTAACACCATACCGCCTATGACTAATAGCACTGAAGAAGAAATCAAGGTAAATATTCTCTGATCTTAAATATAAGGGATAGATAACTAAATTACAGAATTTTCTTTTAAAAAAAGGTGCACTGGTTTCCCTAGAATACCCACTTAATCACTTATATTGAAAACTACCCTATTGATGAAAAGAGATAGTTTAATTTCAAGAGACAAACTAAACTCAAATCTCACATTTAGGAAAGTAAGTATATGTCAGCTTATTCTTACATTTAGAACTAACTAGGCTGTTGTGTATAATCAAACACATGTGAAAGTTTCAAAATGTGATCAAAATGCGATGATAGATTATACCTTCAACGTGCTCCTTGCCATATTGGAGGATAATGTAATTGTGTGAGGTCTTGGGACGAACCAAAGCAAACTCTCCAACAATTGCGTCAAAATTGGACCATTTGGCAAGAAGCGCTCTCTGACTTGTAATTCTACATACCTCAAATCATACAATGGAGATATCTTATCATTTAGCTGTCTCGGAAAAATCATATCCTTCAAAATAAACCAAATCAAACAAATGAATACGTCAGACTTGGAATACTAATGAAGAAGGGAACTATATATACACATATATATAGCTCTAAAGTTTGTTATTTGTAAAAACAATTGCAAACCTCAGCCTTGGAGCAAGATAGAGTGAGGTCTTTGAAGTGATCAAAGAATGAAAGAAATTGCTTCATCAAGTCAAGATTTGATCTACCATATGGCAATTTGATGTTGCCATTGCACTTGCTCGATAAAATTATCATAGGGTAAACCTGTAAACTTCCGCTATAGCAGAACTCAAGTAAGTTTAAAACATGAACATCTACTTTCAGCAGATGGAAACATTCATACAATGAGAACTTCTCAAGGCTGTCACTTTCAAATTCAACCCTCTCCAACCTACTGCAATTGCATATTACTAGCTCTTTCAAAGAACGTAACCTCCGGATTGTCCTTTTCAACCACTCGCCGGTTATGGACATTGTTCCATCCAGTTTCAAAACCGTGATGAGAGCTACACAATCTGAGATATACAATGTACGATGTAATGTCTCTAAAGAAGCTTCAGAAATAAACCGTTCAAGATTCGGAGTTGTGAGGACAAGGTTTTCTAGTTTACAATTCCCCTTCATCTCCAATACTTTGATGTGAGGGCTATGAAGTCTCATGTTTTTAGGCATGCCACATGTGTCTATAAACAAAAGCTCGACCCGTGCGACTACCACATCGTATATGTTCTCAGAGAGCTCTACGCTGGTGAGATGTAAATCATGTATTAAGAAATCAGAAGTAGGAAGCCTAATGTCAAATGGAGAAAATTGACACGGGTAATTTATTCTGAAACCCTCAAGCTTGAAACTCTGCAAACTTTTTCCTCCAATATGTGAAATGCCCTCATGCTGAAGCATTTAATTACTTCAACTTGCTTCAGTGATGAGGATGAAACAAGTATGGTTCCAAAATCATGACAGTTTTGGAATTGTAGTTCTGTCAGTTTTGGGCATGTTATAAAAACATTATCAGGCGATAAAAATTTTACCCCAGCAAGTTTTAGTACAGTCAAGAATTGTGAGGAAAATAGAGGACGAAAAAAGTCATAAGTCACATTCGCAATAATCTTATCTTTGATGTCAAAGTTTATCTCTTTGACATTGTTTTGGACGGCGAAGTTTAGTAACACATCAAACACCTTTGGATAATGATGGGGATTGCTGCCCATGCTGTTGTAAGATATGGTTAAGTTTCGCAAACAACTCTTTATATAAGGGCCACGAAGTTGGAGGGTTTTCTGGAATTATCCTTTGGTAAATTATCGTAATTGTAGTTGAAGTTTAGGGTTGGAAAAGAAAGCCAATAAGGATTTAAAGATTTTGATAAGACGCTGAACTTGGCTGCTTCTTTATATGGAAGCAAATGCATGATGTCGTGGATGAGATACTTAGGCAGATTTTCCAGCTTCATATAATTGCTGATTATAGTGTTATCAACTCTGCACTTGTTTGTTTCTTTCATATTATCAAATTATCCCTACAAGTCCTATCAAATAAGAAATTCAGAAAATGCTTCAAATTACAAAATAAGAAAAATCTGTGAGCAATTAATTAATTGAAAATAGAGAAAGATTCTGCAGTAGTTGCCAATAATAAAGCATTAACGGTGCAAGTTGTGCAACAGTAAAAACGATAAACGTGTGAATTTGAGAAAAATTAATCCAGATCACTCGGTCTAATTAGTTCTAGTCCTCAAGCAAACCCTTGATATTTTCGATCTCTTTGCAAGACTATTGTTATATTAATTTACTATCTCAGGCAAGGAATTAGGGTTTCAAGCAAACTAACATCTTGATTTGACGTTGGTTTATGGATCAAGTAATTAACACACACAATCGTATAGTTGATAAATCCCAATTTTAATATATTTTATCCCACCTTATGGATTAAGGGAGTGTTGTTCATTTTATCTTTTAATTCGAGACTTGAGATAATTTAGTTTTAAAGGATTTCAAGTTATGTTAACGAGAACAATTTAGTTTTAGATTGTAAACATATTTTTATTGGATTGGATTGATAATTTGAAGTTTTTATGCTTGAGACAATTGCTGGATTTTTGTTTGCAACTTTGGATTGTCAATTGAATTAATAATTGAGTTTTCATTATTAATTTAATTGTCAATTTGGTTTATCATCTTAATTGTTTAATTAGGTTGATAAATTGTCTAGTTGTTCAATTGGATAATTGTAAACAAGATTCCAAAATTCCATTATGAGTTTTCTAGTGGAATAGGTGTTATTGAACTTGAGGGTTTCCCATGTTTCAATTAGGTAATTAAATTCATTAATTCCAATTTTTCACTAATCTCCCTTTGGTCTAACTAATTAATTTGGGCTAAGAAAGTTAACTCTATGTGAATCTTAAGTGGTTCCTTTACCGCATCTTCAAGTAAACCTTCTTTATCTTTTCTTATTTGATTTTCTTAGTTATTAGTTAATTTCTTTGCTTTGGATTTTAATTCTTTTTTCATAAAATCGCCCAGAATTGCATTTGCATCTAGCTTAGTTCCATTCTCATATAGGTTTTAGAGTCATTTTCATCCTACATTTAGTTTAGTTTCATTTCATTGCATTTTTCATTACCTAAATTTAACTTAAAGAAAAACCCACATTGCTCCTTGGGAGAATAGCGCAGGTTGACCCTATATTGCATAATTAATTAGGTCATAGTTTAATTGATTGCTTCCGCGATAATAACAATTCATCAATATATGTAAATCATCATCGGCTATCCCTACTTCATCTACATATATATTATCTTGAAGATTATGGCTTCAAACTTAAATCAAAACAATAAACAGAAACATGAAGAAGAGAGGATTGCATACATGGAGGCTGGAGGAATATTATCTCAGAGATTATCCAATTTTTCTGTTTGTTTTGTCGATTCTTCAATACGCCAAGATTATTATCGGTAGCCCTTATATTCCCAGGAAAAACAATTGACGACGAATTCTGCCGCCGCTTTCTCTTTTCCTCTCTCTAATATGAAGAGTGATTTGCAAAATCTTGAATTAATTTCTGGACAGATATCGGAGAATAATTTTATTAAGAGTAAAATACACCAACCTCCCATCTATTTACTCTTAATTACAAACACTTTCCTTCTTTAAAATCAAAATACATATTACATAAACCTTCCTTCTATTTATTTTTATTTTTCTATATACGTTACCTTCCTTCTAATTTTAAGATTTGACTCCCATCCGCCCAACACCTTTAAAATAGCATGAACTTTGACCAAACTACTGCTACTTATAATAAATTTTCCTTAATAATCATTTAATCACATATCTCTGTCCATTGGCAAAAGAAATCACATATCTCTATCCAAATATAAAAAAAATATTTTTACTATACATTTTTAAATTTATTGTTATACTAGTAAAATGATTATTAATATTATAAAGTTAATTAATTTCATAACTATAAATTTTTATTTTTCAATAAATTTAAATGTTTAATCTCATTTATTTATTAATACTTACTTATGATGCAATCTTTAAAATTAAAATGTTAAATCTATATGTACTTTTTTTCCAATATATATATGGGTTTAATGTTTCGTTTTTTTTTGATGCAATTTTTTTTTTGCCACACTCAAATAAAAATTTATATAAGGCTTCTCTCATTTACCTTTTCCCATCCTTTTCCCTTCTTTTTCCTTTTCTGCCGTTGGATTAAGATCTCAACAATCCAGATTTATCATATGATAAAAATATTATTATAATGGGAAAGGATGGTAACAAAGATAGCAAATGGACCTTTAAGATTTTAATCCAACGGTAGAAAAAGGAAAATGAGGGAAAAAGTAAATGAGAGAAGCCAAATCCACATAAAAGTGAGTGGGTCCCATTGTAAAGAGAAGAGAGAGAAAATATTAGTGGAACTCACTCACTTTTATGTGAATGTGGTAGAAAAAATGTTTCAAAGAAAAAGTAGAAACATTAAACCCTATATATACACACACGAACACTTTTAATTAAATTATAAAATGATATAATTTTGAGATCCTTATATTAATAATAAATTATAGTTTAAAAATTTTAAATATATTTTATAAAACAAATGTTTGTTAAACAAATTATTTAATTTCAATCACCTTGTTAATATTTTTCGAATAGAAAATTAATTTTTTTTAAAAAATTTTGTAAGAATATTAAATAAATCATTAATAGAGATTAATGTTAAAAGATAAATTATATATTAGGCAATGGTGGGTAAATTAGTAAACAAGATATATTCTAATATTCTTTTAATTAAAAAATATTTTTCAAGAATATTTTTAGAATATTCTTTAAAGGTGTTGATGGTTTGGACTGAAATGTATATTATCAAAATAGAGGAAAGATATGTAATTAAGATAAAACAAAAAGTTGGCCACTAGCCATAGTATATATTTTACTCGTTCATTAAACATAAATTCTTGCTCCGTTATAATGTATTTATTTTTTTTCTTGATCTTCTAATTATTTTTTATTGAATAAAAGGTTTGAATTGTTGAACATAATTAAAAGACCAAGTTAGAGTCTATATGTGTGGGCCTCCACACGGCGCCACATACCGGTGTCATTTTCCCGAAAACGCAGGGTACACATATGCATCCTGAAAATGCCATGTACACACCAATATCGGCACATTTTACTCGATCAATTTTCCCGTGCCATATAACATAGTGGGTGGCCTTTTTCTACCAAGTCAATGACATTGTATATGCGTTATTGTGCCATTCCCGCACTACCACTTTAACTTTACGGCCTACACATATTAGGTTCATCGCTCATAGATAGTCACATATAGCCCCTGAAGAGACTTTCTATCTCTCGACATTCTTAGGATTCTTCCCGAATTGGGCTTAGTCGCCTGCCTACTATAGGCTTATCCACAAATTCCTCGACCTAAAATTCAGGATATTTCACTTAGTCAAAGATTTTGTAATACCTAGGATAATTATTTATCCGGAATATTATATTTCAATAGATAATACCTATTGAAAATAGGTGAACATGTGGTTTCAAATAATAAGTAATAATTATCTTATTTTCTAAGGTAATTACTATGGAAATTAGGAGAGATAAAGAGCTAAAATCCATAAAATATATTTTTGAGGCATTAAATGGCCTAAAAATATTATGATAAATCCCAGGAGGCAATTAAATATTTGTTAAAAATTAGAAAGTATGTTGTCTCTAATTTTAGGAATTTTTGGGATAATTTCCCTTGAAAAAATAATGAGGCAAGATTTAATATTATTTTGGGGATCATAATTGACCCCATGATTTTTAATATTTTACATGGGATATAAAATACCAATGTAAGTAAAATAATTGTGAGATAATGATTTATCCTAATTAAGAAAATTATCAAAAATTAGTAAGTGGCTAATCTGGTAATTAATGGGATAATTAAGGTATAAAGTAAATGAATTAAAAATAATTTAAATAATTATTTTTAATTGGAGAAATTCGAAATTATTAAATAAATAAAAATAAAAATAAATAAAATATTTTATGCTTAGAAAAATAAATAAAAAATAAAAGAAAAAAATAAATAAATATCATGATATTTTTGTAAAATTGTATTATTATATAATATAGTGAATAGTAATGGAATAAATAGGAAACGGATCCTATCTAGAGAACCAGGAATAGGAATTCCAAAGTCAAGGTAAAATATTGATCAGTGAGTTTTTACCTTCAAGTGACCTCTTAGGAAGTTAATTCCGAAATCAGTAGCGCATTTGCCTAATAAGACGAAATAGAGAAAAATGCAGATATTCACATTTTGATTTGAAGAAAATAATTATAACTCAACATCTAGAGATGAGTTTATAATTATCTGGACATATTTGGAATCGTGAATTATTATCCAGAGATTGATGATTCCGAAAGCGATTTCCGACACCGGACGTGTTCGGACACGTTTTTCGAGAAAACTTCAATCGGATCGTTGGAACCCCGTAAGGGACCGAAATCTAAGTTAAATTAGATATTATTGATGAGGAAGTGAAGATCTTCAAAGTTATGAATTCAGAATTTTGAGATTTTCCAAGATTACGCGTCGCATACACGGATCGAAACTTTATCGCACGCTCTCGGATGTCACCATCAAGATGACATCATTTTGTTGACTATTGGGGAGGGGGAGGTCTGCACAAGAAATGGAGGGCCAAGAGTGTTTTGTCCTCAAAAATGCGATCCTACGGCCCATATTCGTCAAGACCGAAGTTCGAATTATTTACCGTTCGCCATCCGTCTCTTCTATAAATACCAAGCTCCTCTTCTTCATTTCTCACACCAAAAATCTGCCTCTTAGAGAGAAGTTAGAGAGAGAAGCTTTGGAGAAAGTCTCGAGCAAAGTCTCGGGTAAGTTCTTCGGTCCCCGGTCTTTAGTTTCGGTAGTTCTTTCGGTAGATATAGTAGGAATGCTAGATTTATCTTTAATTTTTCAAGATAGTCTAGATATCATATTTAGGGGTAAATATGATATATATTTCGAAAATATGATGAGGGAAAAGATCTGTCAAAATTCTAGAGAGATAGAGCGAAAATGTGAAGCTCGCGAAATTCCGCCGATTAGGGTTCGGGGGCAAAATGGTAATTTGTACCTAAAATGCCTCGTTATGCTGCTAAAAGTTGTTAAATATTATCTTTATAGGATATCTCGAGATAATCGTACATTTGCCGAGCCATTTGTTGTTGCCGCCACACCGCATTTTTTTCCATGCCGGAAATTTACCATTTTTCCGTAAAAGTTCCGTTGTACCGCCAAAAAGGTACGTTCGCGTCTTTCGTAACACTAACTCGATGGTTATTGTATGATTATATATGTTTGTTGTGTTCTGTTTGTTGTTGTAGCATACGTGGTTATGTTATATACACGGTTATGTCACATACGTGGTTATGTCACATACGAGGTTATTATTGTTGTATCATACGTGGTTATGTTACATACGTGGTTATTATCTTACATACGTGGTTATGTATTTTTAATCATACATCCGTTGTGGACTGTTGTATTGATTGATTGCAATCGTGTATATGTAGTCATATTTAAGCACGAGGTTAATCATTACCCGAGATCCAAATTGCAATTGGATCTCGCCTCTTATCATAGCGCCAGGTTCGAAGACACTACTAGAAATTTCAGATTTTGCTACGGAAAAAATCCGTAGCAAAAACCCAAAAATCCGTAGCAAAACGTTTTTGCTACGGATTTTGCTACGGATTTTGTCCGTAGCAAAATATGGCGTCGCAATTGCGACGGATTTGAGAAACTCCGTCGTAATTGCGACGGATTTGCTACGGATTGTGAAACGTAGCAAATTGCTACGGATTGTGAAATCTGCAGCAAATTGCTACGGATTGTGAAATATAGCAAATTGCTACGGATTTCACAATCCGTAGCAATTTGCTACGGATGTTTTCCGTAGCAATTTGCTACGGAAACAATCCGTAGCAAATTTGAAATTTTGCTACGGATTTAAAATCCGTAGCAAATTTCAAAATTCAAGAATTTGCTACGGATTTATTTTCCGTAGCAAATTTTTGAATTATTTTACTTGTAGCAAATTTTTATTTTTTTATTTATATTTTTAAAAAATTTTAATAGAAAAATTGAATACAAATAGTAAAATAATGTACCATGAATATATTAACGATAAAAAAGAGTTTACATAGTGAAAACACATATATATATATATATATATAATCCGTAGCAACAAACAAATACAAAAAAGTAGGCTAAACAAACAAAGATTGTGATCATCATCATCACCGCATGGTCATCATCACCGTGAGTCGGCCCGGACCGAAACTCGTCTTTCGAAGGACATCATTTGAAGCCTGCATCTCCTTCATCATCTCCGCCTTCATCATCTCCGCCCGCCGATTCATCTCCCGTCTCATCATCTCCCGTTCCCCGCGCAACGCCCGCTTCATCTCGTTGTTGTTCCATAAGCATCCCGCGCCTCATCATCTCTCGTTTCCCGAGTCGCCCGCCGGCTCATCATCTCTCGTTCCGGGTCATCCGTGTTGCTTGCTCCTCCACCAACGACTTCATCCTCTTTACTCATCTACAAAATTGATTAGTACATTTATTATTTGTACTTCATTTGAATGGACAAGAGAATGAAAATTATCAATATCAAATGTATTATGTTTACCTAAAGGAACCCCGCAGCTGCCGGAGAGGCGCTTTGATTGCTTCGCCGGCCGGCAGACTCACCGTATCCAAAGACCCTCCCTTTCTTGTCAAATCCGCCGCAGCCTCAAAGAAGAGACTCTCGTTATCGGATATAGAGGATGAGGGGTCGGGCTCACGCCGCGAGGCCTCTCCCCGCGATGCCTCTCAAAGTTTTCCTACAAGCAAACAAATACATAACAAATAAGAAAATAACGTGCATAAAACAAGTAATAAAGGCAATAAATGTCTCACCGCTATTTGTTTCGCCTTTGGGTTAATCCATTGCCTCTCACTCCCTTCAGACCGTCGGAATGGGTCCGCCGAAAGGTAACCCACTCAACCGATCCAGTGGAGCTTCCCGCACTCTTCCCCGCAAACGCAAATGATGACATTAATTAATTACTTCAAAGTACAAAATATTCAATACGTAAATAGAAAATAACGTGTACTTACAACTTTGCGTCGATGCTCGCATAGATATGGAGCCCCCGCATATGACGGCCCCGCCATTTTGGCCCTATTTTCCTTATTTTTCGCACTTATGGCCTTAAACTTTTCATTGTTTTCCCAAGTGCCAAATAATTCATCTTTAGTGTCCCGTGGAAGCCAACTGCCTTGCCTCTCGACCTTCTCAATGAATAGAGCTTTCGACGCACAAAGACGCCGCCCTTGTGGTTAAAAGCTTTTTTCGATTTTCATGATGCTCAGCAATGTCATATGCTTTTCCCGAAAATCAATAACGAACAATTAGTGCTCCAAATTTTAAAAGTACTTAATTAACACGCATAAAACAAATAACTTACCAAGAACTCGTGAACCACATATCTCGTTGCTCCGTAGGAATCTCTCGTCCACGCGGTCCAAGCTTGAGTGTAGTTACGGAATATTTGGGTCGACATGAAAGTCGCCACCGGATTATCGTGCACAAATCTGAAAACAGAGATTATCGTGCAAATATTAGCATACAAACCAATCTCAAAAGAGAATTGTAACATTACGGTGTAACTTCGCATGACTTACTCGTTGCCTTTAGTGCAGATCCAAAGAAACCCCGTCTCAGATCTCTTGAGCCCCGATAGGTGTATCGGAGGAACTACCGCTTCCCGACGTGGCTCGAGGCGACGAAGTATGCTAAGGAAGAAATGTGAAATATTGAAGATTTTTGTACATAGATGGTTTCAAGAAACTAAACATATGTAAATCAATCAGAAACGGTAAAGTAAACCTGTTGTCCCCTTTGCTGTGCATCAGGGGGGTAGCCGCCGGTGACGACGATGTATAAAGTGACGGTGAAGATGACAAATATCCCGATGGTGACGACGAAAAATCAAATAGTGGCACCTCCGAGAAGAGCCGAGCCCTCTCGCTCCATATGGAGCAGCTTGGCGCGCCCTACCCCCTCTTATAGTACGGGGTCGGGCTCGACCACCGCCACGTCCACTACCCGAACGTCCTCCCCGGATGCTCCATCTCCGAACACTTATAGACATCATGGCAAAATATATATATATATAAAAATTAGTTAATATGACAAAGAGCAAAGAAACAAAGTATGTAGTATAACATATCGTCATAAACAAAGAACTAACACAAATCAACCGGACGATTCCCGTTCATCGACATCTACTTGCATGTCTTCATCTCGAACTCTCATAGTCGTCGAACTCGCATTCACTATCGAGAAGCTCATTTTCGCCTCATCCTCATCGTCTCGATTCCTCATCGTCAATTTGTATAGGAATCAACTCTAACTCCGCACGAGAATCAAAGAGATTGTTTGGTACTTCGTCATCGAAGATGTTTATGGGCGCACATGTTCCACATCGCTTGGAAAGGTTCAGCCATACCGTCATTTGATTCCCGCTCTTTCGACTTTGGTATAATATTTCGTGCTTTGGTTTTAATAACTCCCGTCCACCCTTGACGAGATGTAGGGTATGGTGTATAGTAAACTTGTTCCCCTGTTGAGCAAGGATGAATGGGTCATAACCAACCGAATATCTCCTTGTCCAAGTGGATCTCAATATTTCCATGTTTGTCCACTTTTGTCCCACGCGGACCGTTATCAAACCACTCACACTTAAAAAGGGTCACCACCTTGTCCCACCGGTAACTCACCTGAATTATCTCAAGTAACTTCCCGTAGTAGTCGGGTCTCCACCCCGTCAACTTGGTCACCTCGACAACATACACCGTAATTGCAACATAGTGTACCGCGTTCGCGTCAACAGCTTGCAAATCGATACCCATTGATTATATATTTGTTGCATCGGTAATCGTCATTGCAGCTCCATAAGATAAACTCCACGCAACTTCATTGGGATCCGATGGATTTTCCAAGAAATATGATCGAAACCATTTTGGAAACTCGAAGTAGTGAATTGATCAACTTGGGACACCGACATTGAAGGATTTCCCGATCGGACCCAATTAGAGAAGTAATCGTAACACAAAAAACTTAAGTTAATACTTTAATACTTACCGTAAGGGTAAACAAAAAAAACTTACTCTAGGTACTTTGCAGCCTCTTCACGCTTGTTTAGAATGTACCACTCGCAACTCGCTTATCTCTTCCGTCAAGAGTTGACTTCCAACGTTTTCCCACGACTCGCCCGGAATATTAAATATTGATTTTTGATCCTCGTATCACCTAAGCATCATCGTTATGGGTACCCCTCTCCGGCTTGACATCATTTCGTGGGGATAATAGTATGACGCAAATTTTGCGGCCTCTTCGACTAGATAAGCTTCAGCGATAGATCCTTCAACGTACCTTGTATTTTTTATCTTGTGCTTAAGTGTGCGTAAAAACCTACAATGGAATATCTCGAGCTAAAGTACCATGTCTGGCCAATTAATAACAGCGCAAATCAATATATATATTACCTCTCAAACGGATACATCCATCTATACGTGCGGGCCTCCTACCTTTGCTTCGTAGGCCAAGTGAACGGGCAAATGTTCCATTGAGTCAAACAAGCTAGAGGAAACACCATTTCTAACTTGCATAGCGTTATGGGCATGCTCGCCTGTGTGTCGTAACTTTTCAACATTAAGCTCAAGCACAAATTTCTCTAAAGAACATGGACAACTCCGTTAGAGTAGACCATACATGCTTCGGTAGTGCTTTGAAGGCCCACGGCAACAATCAATCTCGGAAAAACACATGACAATCATGACTCTTCATCTTGCTCAACTTCACCTCGTGCATGTCGACACATCTTTTCCAGTTTGACGCATAACCGTCAGGGAGTTTCAGATCTCTAACCCATTGCAACATCTCTAAATTCTGCTCTTTATTGAATGTGTACGGCGCTCTGGGTTTGGAAATTGGTCAGTGCCACCGTCCACCAAATGCAAAGCAGCCTTCTACAAATCGCTTCAACGTCCAATCTTGCGTTGATCGTGTCTTTCGTCTTGCCCTTGGTGTCCATCACGTGTACGAATATTGCAAAACACATTCCTCTCAATATGCATGACATCGAGGTTGTGTCTTAACAATTGATCTTTCCAATATGGTAGTTCCCGAAGATACCGCGTTTGTTCCAATGATGATCAATGCCGTACCCCTCGTGTTCGCTTGAAGCCCCCTCTTCGACACTCGGAATGTGCCCGACCTTGTCCCATATTTCTTGTCCACTTAAACGACAAGGTGGATCTCGCTCGTTCGACAACCTTCCGCGTGAAGTCTTTTCTATTTCTCCTAAACGGATGATCGGGGGTAGGAATCGTCGATGCCCGTCAAACCAACCGACTTTGCGACCGTGTTCCAAGCTAAAACCCATGTTCGTTCAAGACATACCGGGCATGCGAGCTTCCCGACGTTTGCCGCCCACTCAACATCCCATATGCAGGGAAATCATTTATCGTCCACATTAAGGCAGCCCGCATGGTGAAATTCGACTTAATGATATATCATACGTAAGAACACCTTCACTCCACAACATTTTCAACTCGTCTATCAAAGGCCTGAGGTACACATCTATCTTCTTTTTTGGGTTCGACGGCCCAGGGATTAACGCGTTAAGGAAGAAAAACTCTCTTCTCATGCACATAGAAGGTGGGAGGTTGTACGGAGTCACAATGACCGGCCACAGGAATAATTCCCGCCCGTATTGTTGAAAGGAGCGAACCCATCCGAACATAGACCAAGACGAACATTACGGGGATCCATAGCAAAGAAAGGATTCGCCTCGTCAAATTTACGCCAAGCTTCGGCATCGATGGATGCGTCACAAAGTTCTCATCCCTACGATGCTCCCGGTGCCATCTCATGTGAGCAGCTGTTTGTTCGGATGCATACAATCTCGTAAGTCTGGGCACCAGAGGAAAGTACCACATCTTGCTTATTGCATGACGGGTCTTTTTCCTTCCTTTCCCCACAACTCTATATCTGTCATGTCCACAGAATTTGCAATTTGTCACTCAAAGATCATCCTTGTAATACAACATACATCCTCTGGGGCAGCAATGGATTTTTTCACATCCAAGCCCAAGCTCTTTCACCTTTTTTTGGCTTGGTAAAAGTCCTTCGGCAAATTATTGTCTTTGGGAACAACCTTACTCATGATCTCGCATCATTTCGTTGTAATTCCTCTCACTCATATGGTGATCGTCTTCAAGCTTAGTGTTGCTAGGGTAGCCGATAGCGATGAATATTCACTATTTTCAAAGTGTTCGCAACCTTCCCATAACGGACGTCGTGCTTTTGAAGCATTTTATAGAACCTAGCGGCTTCCGGATGAGGGTCATCACCCATGTTTGATGGTTGAGGATGGGTACCGGTCTCCTCTCCCATGTATGACGGTTCAAAGCATGAGTAATGGGATCAAAATATTGGCCGATCGACGGTCCCGCGGCATCCATAACCAACCGCTCATATTGATTAAGGTTTTCTCGATGACTACATCGTCCCCGTAATAACCACTGGTGTCCGTCGGACTTCGCCATGAAATTCCCAACATTCATAATCTCTAATGAATCCCTTTTGACACAAATGAATTCCGACGTCTCCGCATCTCAGTAAATCTTAAACACTTACATTTGGCACACGGACACCTGATCTCCATTCTTGAATTATTTGAATTCGCCAAAGCAAATTGACGAACTCTTCCAAACCCGCGAAGAATGCTGTTGTTACTTGTCTTCTATCAGTTAGACGATTGTACATCCAACTTCTATCATGGTTGCCTTCCATACTTCCTAGCTAGTTCAGTTACTACCCTAATTAACTTCTCAACATACCACAAATATATATAAGTCACCTCTTATGCCTACCAATTGCCACTTAATCAAGAAACGAAAAACAAACACATGCATTGAACAAAGAACATATTCCAAAGAAGCAACCGTGAGAATGAGGATAGCACACCGTAACATGGGGACATGCATGTGGAGGGGGAAAACAAAGAATAGAATACTAAGTATTTTGGAGTTTCTAACATATATGGGCTAGATCAAAGAGATTATTTAACACTTAATTAAATTTATTGTATAACTTGTTAAAGATAGATTCAAATAAAAACTTTTAATGGAATATTTTTTAAACAAATTACTAACACTCATTTTTATAATAGCCCAAATCAAATAGTAAATTCCACTAATATACAAAACAAAAATTAAGATTTATCTTCTACTAACATACACATTTTGTCCCAAAAAATAATACAAGATTAAAAAAAAAAAATTATTAATAAAAATCACTAAACCCAATTAAAAAAAAAAATCATGGAATCTCCTACTAACAATAAGCATAATTCAAATTCATAAACTATCAAGATCATTATGTAATTAATAGCTAAGGAAAAACTAAAATACAAAAGAAGAATTATTTTCTACTAACATGCATATTTAAATTATGACATAAAGAAAATATAACATAGATATATCCATATAGTAAAAAAAAATACATCGACCAACCGACAACGGTGACCGGATCGGAGAAGAGGACAACGAGCCGAGAGTCGTGGAGGAGCTAGGGGACGCAGAGGGGAGGAGTGGCGGAGGAGGAGCTCGGCGGGAGGGGCCGGAGGGGGGTCCGACCAGGGGGTCGGAGCGGGGACGGTGGGGGAGGGGTCGAGGGGGGGAGAGGAGACGGTGGGGGAGGGTCGGACGTGGGGGAGGGGACGGGGGGGGGAGTGGTCGGAGCGGGGGAGGGGCCGGAGGGCGGGGAGAGGGACGATGGGGGGGGAGGGCCGGACGTGGGGGGAGGGACGGTGGGGACGGGGGGAGGTCGGAGCGGGGAGTGGGGGCCGGAGCGGGGGAGGGACGGTGGGGGAGGGACGGTGGGGGAGGGTCGGAGGCCGGGGGGGGGTCGGGCGGGGAGGGGGACGGTGGGGGGAGGAAGACGGGGAGGTCTCATAAAATGAGACCTCCATTTTTGCGACGGATCCCGGATCCGTCAAAAAAAATGTGCCTTTTTGCGACGGATCCACCGATCCGTCGCAAAAATGGCCACAAAATGGCGGCTTTTGGCCGCCATTTTGCGACGGATCGCTGATCCGTCGTAAATAATTGCGACGGATCGGTGGGTCCAAAATGGCGGCCTTTTGCCGCCATTTTGCGACGGATCGTGATCCGTCGCAATTATTTGCGACGGATCACCGATCCGTCGCAAATTGGGTCCAAAATGGCGGCCTTTTGGTCGCCATTTTGCGACGGATCAATGATCCGTCGCAAATATTGCGACGGATCACCGATCCGTCGCAAAATGGCCTCCATTTTGAGGCCCAATTGCGACGGATCGTGATCCGTCGCTAATTCCGTCCGAATAGCGACGGATTATTTAATCCGTCTGTCGTTTTTCCTTTTTGCTACGGATCTTAATATCCGTAGCAAAATCCGTCCCATTGCTACGGAATTGTTTCCGTAGCAAAATCCGTCACTATTTTACATTTTTCTAGTAGTGAGAACCGAGGACCGAGGAGAAGGGCGAGCAGGCCGTACAGAGTCCCGACTGAAGACTCTCTTATGTTGTAATTCATTTTGAAAACTCTCGGTCAATGTACCGTTTCTGTAAATCAGCCAGACTTACGGCATTTATAAATATATGTATCAGTTACTCAATCGCTCCAATGCTCTACTCTGATGAAAAAAAAATTATACTGCTTTTGAAAATGGGATGTTACAGATTTGAATAGCGGAGGTGGTAGCTGTTGAAGAAGAGCAAATTTTCTGAGAATCCTTTCTCTCATTCAGGAATTTATGTGCAGATTTTATCGGGACAATGCAGCGGCAACATCAGATTGTCACGCAATACATCAGATCATTTGTTATGGTTTGAAAATATGACAGAATTCCTTCGATCCTTTGATTAGTAGTTCTTGCAACTTTGGGCATGTTATGAAAGCGTCAAGAAGTGGACTAAACCGTAACCCAGTAAGTTTGAGCAGAGTCAGGAACATGGAAGAAAATAGAGGAACAAACTTGAAATAACTCACTATCTTATTAATGATGCTTTAGCCTTGTAGAATAAAGCGATAAGGGACTGTGATTCTTAGGTCAAAAGTGGTCTCTTTGCAATTGCTTTTCATGGCAAAGTCCATTAAGGCATCAAATGCAGTACGGTACAGATGAGGATTAGTGGATTTGATCTCTCCATGGTAAGTGAAGTTCAGCTTTTGCAATGTATCCTTTATGTGAGGGCCACTAAGTTCAATGATTCTTTGTATATAAGTGAAGAATGTCTCATCTGAATTGTCCTTTGGTTGAAAGAAATCATAGTTTTAATCAAGAACTGGGAAGGAAAGCCAATGAGAATAGAAGTCTTTGGATAAGGCACTGAGCTTGGTTGCATCCTTACAAAGAAGCAAATGCATGACGTAGTGGATGATATGCTCAGGAAGATGTTGGAGCCTATTGTTGCTTCCTTCATGATCATCAACTCTTGGCTTTTGTTGTTGTTGTTGTTGTTCCATCGCATTCATTTCCATCATGCCACCCTAGTAAAATTACATCAAAAAAGAAATATTATAAACATTAATTATCATAGACATTCTCATAAGAACAATAAACACACATTTCAATGTGATAGCTTTTCTAGGGAGAAGAAAGATATTTTTTTTCCTTTTCTAGAGAACATGTAATATATGGAACTGTTCCGTTCATGTTTCTTTGTTTCATTTGTGCCGAATTTGCTCACCATTTGGAACTATTGCGGCGCTAAACAGTCTAAACAAAAGTAGTCTCATGATAATAGAAAAACAAATGTGGCTAAATTGTTTAGATAAAATTTGAACAGTCAGTTTGTCTATCACATATGGATAACTATGGGGCTTACAATATATTTGCTGTCCCACCATATTAATAACATGTAAAGTAATAAAGTCCATAGCAAAATATATAGAATCCATAAAATAACAAAATATAAGAATTTGTATTATTGTTTTGAAAATTGGACTAGACCAATTAGTTTGATTGAAAAATTGGTGGATCGGTAGTGTTTAGTTTGATCCGTTCAATGACATCTATAATTTTCAGTTTTGAATCTAACTTTACCTTTCAAATCATTTTGTATCAGCTATATGCTTCGTCACTCTCATTCTTAAAATAGATCTTATGTCTCCACGCCTATTCTATATTCAATCATAAAATTTCATGAAAATATATAAGTATATTTTACAAAATTTATAAAATTTTATGAGCAGCCACAAATATCTAAGAAACTAAATTTAAGAAAAAATCATTTTCCTCTTTTGAAGCCTGTGAAAATGAAGTAAACCTAAGAAATGATGTCAATGTGAACTATTTTAAAAAAGCAAAAATAAAATAATAAAATAACATCACCTCAGGTTCAAAAACAAATCTGCCATAAAATTAATCAAAATGCATTCTCAATATGATGGCGAGTTGGACTGGAATCGTGGCCTGGGATCTATCATATGTGCTTTTAATATCAAATCAGAGGTTGGCAATGAGAAGAAGAATCATTGGTCTGGGTAATTTTTACGTGGAGCTGAGTTGGAAAGGTTGCTATTAACTAATCTCGTGCAATAGGATGAGGTATAAATGACAAGAATAAAAATATAAAAATTTAAAAGTTTAGGGACTGAATTACATCAAGTCACCGTTGAAGGATTGAGTTGTAAGTGAATCAAAGTTTAAGGATCAAAAGATTAAGTTTCTCATAATAATATAATGAAAGGTTTAAACAAGCAATCCAAACTTTTTTGTGTGAATTTCCGACCATTTCCATAAATTTGCGGTGAAGATGTGAATAAAGGCATGACTTTGGGGTTCTTTTGATTTTCTAAGCCAGCTGTTTGAAAATTCTGAAAAATGAAAATTCCCATATCTCTCTCATAAAAAAGGCTCCCATGATAAAGTAATTATTTTTGTTTTTATTTACTTTAAAGAGTACTAGTCTTTTCATGATTTATGGGGTTTACATTTCTCATGTTGCATGAGAGGAAGAAGATTCCTACACATGAAATTGTGGGACCCACATCTTATATATATATATATATAACTTAAGCATAGAAATGGTGGGACCCACATCTTTTTTGTATCTATGACATGAGAAGTGTATTTCCCATGATTTATATATGATTATAAAATAAAATTAATGCAAACATTCTTTTCACGTATTACTTCTTCCATTTGTAATTCCATGCTCGTACCAAGTAGTGCTGAATTCGCTCGCCATTTGTAACTGGTGCCAAACAAAATTTGCATGACAATAGAAAATAAACTGGCTAAATTTATATAAACTTTGAACGGCCATTTATTTACTTTAAATGTTTTTGAACATTATTCCTTAGGAAAATTTGGTCAAACGATTTCACTGTTATGAGCCACTAGATGCATTGCATTATGGTTTTGAAAATTGGATCAGACCAATAAGTTTGATTGAAAAATCAGTGAATCAATGTCTAGTTTGATTGATTCAATGAGATTGATAATTTTCAGTTTTGAATCTAACTTTACCTTTCAAATCATTATAGATCGGCTTCTCAGATATGTTTCGTCACCCTCTTTCATCCTTAAAATAGATCTTAGGACTCCGTGCTTGATTCTATAGTCAATCATAAAATTTCTTGACAATATATTAGTATATTTTACAAAATTTTATGACAAAAAACAACGATCTGAGAAACTAATTTTTTTTTTTTTAAAAAAAAAAACTCATTTTCCTATTTGAAGCCTATAAAAATCAAGTAAACATATTGTCTAAACAAATAGATATATGTCAAATCTTGGACAAGGTAAATCAAATTAGGGTTGTGGTAATAAAAGTATAAATCGAACCAAATTTATATAAACTTAGATATGTCAAATCTTCCGTGTTGTTTGAGCCAAAAAAAAATCTTCCGTGTTTGACTTCCATGATATTTAAGCTCAATGGCATAACCATATTAATCCAATATGAATGAAAGGCCCACTAAAACAACATAGATAAAGGGGAAAAAAAATCCACCAATAGCTTATTTAGTCTCTTTATAGTTTATTTACCATCGTTTTGATCATCTGATTGTTCATTAAACTAAATGTAATTTAATAGATGCCCATTTATAGTTCAAAAACATCTTTAAGCACATTTTAACATTCATACACTAGTAAGAAAAGACTTTTACATTTGTTTAAAATAAATTGATGTAAAGAGTGTCATCGGTAGAACCAATAAGATGTTTGTTGAAATGGTAATCGTCCTCACCCTCATAAAGAAGATAATACAAATTCAAATAATGAGAAGCAAACTTGTTGAGGAAGGATACTCAAGTCTCGAAAGGAGGAACTTGCATTATGATCAAATAAAAAAAGAAAAGAAAAAGAAAGTTCAATATATTTATTCTAAAATTAACTAAATATGTCATTCTTTTCAACTTTGATATATGATAGAAGTATATTTGTAAAATTCATTTCTTAATTGTAATTTTGTATTTATTTGGGTTATTAAACTTTCTTTTTTTACTTTAAGCAAATTAAACCACAATTAGTTCAATGTTATATTAAGGATCCGTTTTAATTAATTTATGGCAAATTTGTTTTTTAACCTGAAGTGATGTTATTTTATTATTCATTTTTTTATTATAGTTCGGATAGTATTCTAAAAAATATATATTTAACTTTTCATTTAAAAATATTAAATTCAAATAATAAAAAACACACTATACCCTCCAAATTGTATCGTATCATGTCATGGTCGTGAGTGTGTTTGGATTCACCACGGTAGAACTGGATTTTATTTTATTTTTAAATTTGACTTTTGTAAAAAGTAATGTGATCTATATTTGATTTGGTGGTGACAAGTTAAAGTGTCTTTTTTAAAACTGAAATATGTTTGGAGGATTATTTTTAAAAGCAAGTTTATATGGAAAATGACGGAAAACGATATGAATCTTATTAAATAATACATACCTAATTATTTGATAATAATAAGAAATAAAAAAAATTAGTTAGTTTATTGTTGAGAAAAAATTTGAAAAATACTAAAATAATTAATTAAATATATTTAATGGATAAAAATGTATGGGAAAAGTATTTCTCCAGTCACTACGGAGATAAGTTTATCTCCAAGGACCCTAAAACAACGTCGTTTTTAAATTAATGAAAGGGCGTGTTTGTAATTTTAGATGAATTAATGAAGGGTGTTTCGATAAATTTATATGATAAAAAAGTAAAAAAAATTACGAAAACATCATTCATTAATTCAAAACGACGTAGTTTTGGGGGTCACCGAGATAACTTATCTAAAAATGACCGGAGAAATCTTTTACCCAAAATGTATATATATTAGAAAGGGTTAAGTATGTTGCCCAAGAGCAATGTTGCATGAAACTTTTTTTGGCCTCAATTTATTTTCTAGAAGTCTATAACGGTAGAAGAATGTTGTCCTTAAGCTATTACGCTTAATTTTCACTTTTAAAAAATCTTACATGGCAATCAAATTGTCACCCCATGGCCACTTACTTCTTCTCACCTCTCCTTCTTTTATCCACCTCACCATCTCCTAACCGTCTTATTTCCTCCCTTTCCTTTCTCCATGTTCTTTGTGTTGATCATCATCACCCAGAATATTAACTAATAGACACGTTGGCAAAGTCATTGTGTACCGTTGGGTCCTGATGCCCGATACAAAATGGTTAAGGGGGACTTGCATTTCCAGAGATCTTCTCGAAACTTCTAAACTTCACGACGAAGTTTTCCGTTCTTACCCTTCAGTCCTTCACCATCTGTTGCCGGAACTGGAGGCTACCGTTTCTGAACTGTTTTGTTTTTTAGGACATCATTTTCTGAGGTGGTAACTAAATTCTCTTCTCATTCTGTTCCTTTGAGCCTTCCTTCGGTTATCTTGTCCTCGTCGCTGTGAATTTTGTAATTACGTGGTTTTATTTCCGATTGATTTTACCAGATATGAGTTTGAACATAGGGTTTTGTTGTTTATAATCCATTCTATTGTATGTTGGTGTTTAGGGTATATTTGTGTAAATTTGTGCTCCTGGTGTTTTAAGTTAATAGCGTCAATAATTTATTTGGATTAGATGAGAGGATTTCCAAGCTGTTCTTGCTGACAAAAATGACTGCAAGTTGATTACGAAAAAAAAAATTAAAAAATCTGTAACTTTTGCCCATTATAGGCTAGAAATGAACTAAAATTTTCAAACTGGAGAAGTAGATTTTGGATGCGGATTCCCTATTGAAGTATTTCTGGATTTTTTATTTTTTATTTTTGGATGCCGAACTTCACGCCTTCCCTGCTGTGAAGCACCCATCGTATCAGAACCTCCTACCGGAGGGAATAAATCCTCTTAAGCTTAGACTACGAATTTTTCTGATGTTTTCTCTTTTGTATACTTTCACCGTTTTTGATTTTTTTATGGAACATAAAATTTTCTATTGCTTTCTGAAAAGGCAAACTTTAGGAAATTCGTGGATTAAAAACTTCAGAGGATCCATTCCCCTGCCAAATATGATGAACACGAAGAATACGGAGAAAGGAGAGGGAGGAAAGAAGGGGCTAGAAGATGGTGATGTGGATAAGAGGTAGAGAGGGTAGAAGGAGGTGGCGATGAGGTGGCAATTTGAGTGTGATGTGAGATTTTTTAGCGGTGTTAATGGGAAGCGAAACATTGCTACGTTTTTATACTTCCAGAGTGACATTAAGATCAAAAAAAACTTTCAGGCAACATTACTTCGGCGCGTATACTTCCAAGGCAGATTTTTTACTTAACCCAGTTAGAAATCATACAAATGTAAAATTTTCTAAAGGGTTAAGGTGCAGATTTCCCAACGAACTATTACCCGATGAGCGTTTGACATAAAAAAACAATTGAAGGTACTAAATTGGCCAACGAACTATTAAAAATTGAAAAAAAAAAAACAATTTTGTGCAGATTCGCCAACGAACTATTACCCCATCACTATCTTGGTGTCTCTGTCTTCCATTGACTGTCACAGTGTCAGTGACGTCGGCATCTCCAAAGCTTCCATTGTTGCTAGGTGTTCCACTCACCCTCTTGAACTCATCCAGCAGTCCACAGCTTTCGACCGGCACACGCCTTGCACCCTGGTTGTGTCCCTCCGATGCCACAAGTAGCAACCACCGCTGTCATAGTGCTTGCTCTCATGGGTCCCATCTCTGTTGGTGTTTGCCTTATCCAACAAGAAGGTTTAACCGCTCTTTTTTCCAACGTCTCCGCCACCGTCCTACGCCAATGCCTCATATTTTAACGTAATAGTGATAGTTGTTTATTTAATAGTTATTTGGTTTTTTTTTTTCACTTTTTAATAGTTATTTGGCTCTTTTTTCCAACGTCTCCGCCACCGTCCTACGCCAATGCCTTATATTTTAACGTAATAGTGATAGTTGTTTTTTGTGCCAGACGCTTCTCGGGTAATAGTTCGTTGGTAAATTTGCACCTTAACCCTTTTCTAAAACAAAATAATGTTGAAGGGTGTAATATCTCGGATTTTGGGCTTAGAATTTCAGAAAAAGTTTGGAGACACAAGAAGGTAAAGTACAATTCCTCATATTATATTTGAGGTTTAATGAAGGTATAAATGAGAAAATTTACCTCACAAAGATTTTTAAATAATTGTTGAACTTTGGCTTAGGTAAGGGACGATTAGCCAAATTTGATTATGAAAAATACAAGGAGGCCTCAAATGATTGGGAAAAGTTAGGGGAAATCATTTTAAAAGGAATGAGTTCTTCAAAGAATTGCATTAATTTTATTGGTTAGGAATTGCCCAAGGAGTTACTTATGGAAAATAATTCCAAATTATGTAAAGGAAGGACGCATTGTAATTAGAAAAATTAGCATGGTTAATGTGGACGGATGGCAAGATTATAAATTATAGCACATCCAAGGCCAGGAGGGAATTATATAAAATCTATCTCAATGATAAGATGAGAAGATTAAAATGAATGGCCGGGATTTACTTTTGAAAAGTAAAGCTAATGATGTTCAAAGTACTAATTTGGCTAAATATGAATGGCCGAGAATAACAATTAAGTGAGATAATTGAGCTTTGGGAAATAATAATTCCAATGCACCTTGCCAGTACATATGTGGCATGCTCCTGGTGAAGATGACGTCAAGATGAAATCTTAGCCATTTGATGGAAAAGAGGCAATTAAAATAAGGTTAAGGAACAATTTGACATGGTTCTCGACCCGGACCGGATTTGTCGAACCTAACCGGAACGGTGAGTAAACCGGTCCAGTCGATGGGCAAACCGGTTCAATTTTTTTAATTTTTTTAAAAAATAAAAAATGATTTTTTTTTTTTATTTTCTTTAGAATTTTATATTAATAACCCTAAAATCTTCTATTTTTCATCGGTTTGACTCCGGTTTAGCTCCGGTTTGACCCACTGACCCTTGACTCCAGCATTTACCTAGGGCCGGTCTAGTGACCAGTCCGGGTTTCAGAACCTTGCAATTTGGCCAAAGAACTATTACCTCAAGAGCACCTAGCATAAATAACTTTTAAATGGACAAAAAATACCAATTTTTTTAAAAAAATGTGCAGCCAGCACAAAAATAGAGTAAAACATTTTTGTGCTGGGTGCTCATAAAGTAAAACTTTTTTGTATCGGGTGCTTCGGAGTAAAAGTTGTTTATGCCGATGCACATTTTTAAAAGTTTTTTTTAGTATTTTAATCCACTTAAAAGTTATTTGTGCTGGACGCTCCTGAGGTAATAGTTCGTTGACCAAATTACTCCTTAACTCTTAAAATAATATTTGGATGCACCCAATTATCAGATTTGGTTGATAATTGGAGTCGGATGACTCCAAACACATTGTCTCGTCACTTGGCTTGAGAAAGTCAGCTGAAATAACTACAAAATAGGGAGAATATATTAGTATAATTTTATCTGATCAGGGTTAAGCCAACACATAAATAGAAAATGAAGAAGAAAAAGAGGGACAAATGGTGTCATCTTATTGGCCAGTTAAAGGAAAAATCTTCACTTAATTAATTAGACAAACCACTTAAACACTAATCAGATCAAAGGAGAGGGAAATTCTCAAGCTCTCATGGCCGTTAAGAGAGAATTTAGAGAGATGAGGGAAACATCAAGCAAAATCTCCATCAAAACAACATCTTCTCCCTACAGCTCCTTCACAAAAGTTGTTCCTCTCATGAAGAGCAACATTCCTATTGTTTTAGTCTCTTCAGAGGAGGAGTTTGATGAAGTTCAAGAAGTGCATAATTTAAAGATTCCTAGGAACAGATATAGCAAGGGAAAGAGGTATGTTTAAGCATTAATTAGAACCAAGTATACTGAGATTTAATTAAGTTTTCATGAAGATAATTTGCTGCCCTTTTTTTGTGAAGAAGAAACCTTAGGATTTTGATGGCGTTGAGAACATGAAAACGATGCTAAAGGAGGTTTAAGCACTTTTTTTTGGGTGAATTACTAAGGGTTTTCCCAAACCAATTTGAGCTTGAAACTAATGTCTTTCGATGTTTGAAGCTCATTAAAGGGTTTCGCCTATCCAATAAGCGTGCTTTCTGACATTTGAACTTATGTTCTCTTTTGTATTATAGGTATGGCTGCTACCATCACAACCAAAAACTTGTTGATGTTATAGTTAATTGACTCCTTATAGTTTATTCACAATGCTTATAATCATTTCATTGTTCATTTAATTTAATTTAATGGATACTGGTTTAGAGTTAAAAACATCCTTAAGCACGTAACCTTCTTTTATGCTCGTTCAAAAGAAATTAATGCATAAAGTGTTACCAGTAGATTTACAAATAGTTCAATGTTATATTAAGGATCCGTATTAATTAATTTTATGGAAGATGTGAATGTGAACCTGGGGCGAAGGTTTTTTTTTTTTTTTTTAGTTTGTGTAGAATTCTAAATAAAAATATTTAACTTATCATATAAAAATTTTAAATTCAAATAATTCAAAAGGAAGGTTTCTTAACCTCCATTCTGGAATTTTCTGCTGTAATTTGATCTCGTGTAGCAAGGGTCTTTCACAATCTCATCAATGGTAATCCTCAGCTTCAGATTCGGATCAAGCAACCGTTTGATTAAATGTCTCAAGTTTTTGGGTTTGTCCCAACGGGGGATGCGAACCCGGCCTTGGGAAATTCTCCGCACCACCGTCTACACGTTGGGGCCGCTGAACGGCAGAGACTTGAAGGTGAGAACGTACAAAAGGACGCCGCACTGCCACACATGGACTTTATCTCCGTCGCAGCCTTTATCGTTGAGCATCTCGGGCGGCAAAGTAAGCAGGGGTCCCATAGAGCCTATGAAGCTTGCCGTCGGGTTGGATTTCATCCATTGTGCCGCTCCACATGAAGTCCGAAACCTTAATGTTCAAATCCTCTTCAAGAGGGAGGTTCTCAAGCTTCAACTCGCGGTGAAACACACCACTTGTTACATCCCTATCGGCTTTGCCCTTCCGGGTGACAGGTTAGAGGGATCCTTTTTACTTATTACCTTTCCTTTGTTAATTATTCCTCTTTAACAAACATATGAGTGTGTGTGGCAGAGCATATGATCGGTTTGGATGATTACAATATACTGGTAAATGTACAAACTTTTAGAAAATTAAGCGATCTAAACATGTTAAACACATATTAACATTTAGATCAATGCGGAAAAATGAAATAGAGATCACAAATACCTCCCGCCATTGATTTGTTTCCAGAAGCAAGCAGGGACGAACTCCGAGTTTCAATCCTTCTGATCCTTCTCTCTGAATTTGTGTCGTAGAGGGGAGAGACTCAAGTGCTTGCTTCTGGAAACAAATCAATGGCGGGAGGTATTTGTGATCTCTATTTCATTTTTTCGCATTGATCCAAATGTTAATATGTGTTTAACATGTTTAGATCGCTTAATTTTCTAACATTTGGTATCAGAGCCAGGTTCAGGGGACCAAAAGTTTACACGTTTGAATTACCCTCTGGCCATCACAGAGATAAAGGCATTCATGTGTATCAATTAGCATTTATTGTGTATTGATTGGGCCGTTACTAAATTAATGGACGGTTACAAAACAGGAATTAATGTGGGCCACTTAATAGAATTAATGGAATATTAATTATAATATTAAAATTCCAACATTCTCCCACTTGGTCCACATACTTCAGTATATACCTCTGAGAAACAAAATGCATGGATCATAGCGATAGGTCCTCTTAAAGCGAGTAATATCTTCCATGTATCACAGTGCATCATGTTTCCCAAGCCTAAGTAACTTAATAAATAAACCCTACGTTTATTCTAGGTCCAAACTCAATGATGTTCCTCAAATTAAACAAATAAATGTGTACACAACTGAAATGAGAAAAACATAACAAATGAGGTTCCATAAAATAACAACGTTCTTACAACGAAAGAAAATCATTCAAAATGAAATTCAAAGAAGGGCACTAATTCCCATTCTTTCCACATGATCCATAAACCTCATCGGTGGCATGCCTTTAGTTAAAGGATACGCAATCATCAACTCGGTGCTAATGTGTTCGACAACCACTATTTGATGCTTAACACGTTCTCTTATGGCTAGATACTTAATGTCGATGTGTTTGCTTCGACTACCACTTTTGTTGTTCTTAGCCATAAACACAGCAGCCGAATTGTCACAATATATCTTCATTGGCCTAGCAATTGAATCCATGATTCTAAGCCCACGAATGAACCCCTTCATCAATACACCATGTGAGGTAGCCTCAAAACATGACACGAACTCAGCTTCCATCGTAGAAGTAGCAATCAAAGATTGCTTCTTGCTACTCCAAGACACAGCCTCCACCGGCTAGCATAAAAATGTATCCGAAGTGGATTTTCTTGAGTCAATGCAAGCCAAGAAAGTCTCGAACGAGTAACCAGTCACTCCTAGATTGTCTGTCCGTTTGTATTTAAGCATGTAATCCTTAGTTCCTTGAAGGTATCTCAACACCTTCTTCACAGCTTTCTAGTGGTCCATACTTGGATTATTCTGATATCTCCCTAACATTCCAACAGCAAATGCAATATTAGGTCAGGTGCAGACTTGAGCATACATAAGGCTTCCTACAGCTGAAGCATAAGGGATGTTTTTCATTTGTTCCCTCTCAAAATCATTCTTTGGGCACTGGTTCAAATTGAACCCGTCACCTTTCACAATGGGAGCTACACTTTGTGCACAATGCCTCATCCGAAATCTTTCCAAAACTTTGTTGATATAGGTCTCTTGAGACAGACCTAGAACACCTCTACGCTCTGTCTCTTTGTATCTTAATGCCAATGACATAAGATGCAACTCTCATATCCTTCATTTCAAAGCTTTTAGAGAGGAATTGTTTCACTTCATGCAATAAGCCATTGTCATTGGTTGCAAGCAGAATATCATCCACATACAGAATCAGAAAACAAATCTTGCTCCCACTGGCCTTCTGGTATATACATTCATCCATAACGTTCTCCACAAAACCAAAAGAAGAGATAACGTCATGAAATTTTAAATACCATTGCCGGGAAGCTTGTTTCAATCCATATATGGATTTTCTGAGCTTGCATACCAAATGCTCACCATCACTAGAGGAAAATCCTTCTGGTTGTTTCATGTAAACCTCTTCCTCTAGTTCTCCATTGAGAAAGGCCGTTTTCACATCCATTTGTTGCAACTCCAAATCAAAATGTGCAACTAATGCTAGAATGATGCGAAGAGAATCTTTCTTAGATACAGGAGAAAATGTCTCCTTGTAATCGATTCCTTTTCTCTGAGTGAATCCTTTGGCTATGAGTCTAGCTTTATGTCCGTCAAGGTTGCCTAATGAATCTCTTTGTTTTGAAGACCCATTTACATCCAATGGCCTTCGCACCATCGTGCAACTCAACAAGATCCCGAGACTCTATTGGATGCCATAGAATTCATCTCATCCTTCATAGCATCATGCCATGATATCGAATCTCTACTGAGTTCATGGCTTGTGAAAACGTTCCAGGATCATTTTCAGCTCCTACATTATAGTCGATTCTTGAGATACACAACGTATTCGTGAGGTATCGCTGATCTTCTTGGTCTAGTAGATATCCTCAATGTTGTTTCAACATCTTCTTGAGGAACTTGTTGTTCAACTGGTTGTTCCTCATCAACAACTTGATCTACTGGATCAATATCAGCCGGTTGTGGATCTTGTATGACTGGTTGTACAACACTCCGTTGAACTGAAGGAGCATGGTTGACAACCAATCTAAGACCTGAAGTAGAAGGTTGGCTATCTAAATGATCTTCTTCAGAAACTAGGTTTCTGAATCGATCGCTCCCACTAATCAAGTCATTCTTAAGAAATTTGGCATTCCTTGATTCTACAAACCTAGTGGTATGAGATGGACAAGTAAAACTCGTACCCCTTAGACCTTTCGGCATATCCAACGAAATATCCGCTAATGGTCCTTGGGTCCACTTCTTTTCTTGTGGTTATAAATTCGACTTCAGACGGCATCCCCAAACGCGTACATGTCGCAAACTCGGTTTCCAACCCTTGAATGACTCAAACGACGTCTTGGAGACAGCCTTGGTTGGAACCCGGTTTAATATGTACACTGCCGTCTTAAGTGCATCAATCCACAAGGACTTAGGTAGCTTAGAGCTACTAAGCATACTTCTCACCATGTCCAATAATGTTCGATTTCTTCTTTCTGCTACGCCATTCTGGTCTGGAGAACCAGGCATGGTGTATTGGGCAACAATCCCATGTTCTTGAAGAAACTTCGCAAATGGACCAGGTGCTTGTCCATCTTCAGTGTATCTACCATAATATTCACCACCTCTATCTGATCTCACGATCTTAATTTGTTTACCACATTGTTTCTCTACCTCAGATTTGAATACCTTAAAGGCATCCAATGCTTCGTGCTTGTTATGAAGCATGTAGAGATACATGTATCGTGAGTAATCATCAATAAAGGAGATGAAGTATTTCGACCATACGCGTCCATTTCGGGACTACAAATGTCTCGTATGTATGATTTCTAACAATTCAAGTATCCTCTTAGCACCTTTCTTTGACTTGTTAGTCCGCTTTCCCTTTATGCGGTCTACACAAGTCTCAAAATCAGTAAAGTCCAGAGTACTAAGTACCCCTTCCTTCACCAATCTTTCAATTCTCTGAATGGAGATATGTCCCAATCTCCGGTGCCACAACATAGAGGAATCCTAATTCATAACACTACGTTTCGAACCAACAGAAATATGCATGGCATCATAAGTAGTATCATGTTGTAAGTAAATAAGAAAAAGACCGTTAGACAATGTATCATTCCCAACTTTATTTGATTTATAAAACATATCCAAAGATGTCTCATAAAACATAAAGGAATAATCCAAACGTACAAGTCTTGAAACAGAAATTAAGTTCCTAGTGAAACTTGGAACATAAAAAATCTTTTCCAAATTTAAAACATAGCCACTACTTAGAACTAAACTGCAAGTCCCTACAGCCTCCACATGCGAACTAATCCTTCCACCCGAGTAGATGAATTGTTCACTTCCCAATGGCTTCCTTAGGTTTTGCATACCCTGCAAGGTATTCGAAACATGGATTGTAGAACCAGAGTCAACCCACCAAGTGCCATTAATGTCATCAACCATATTAGATTCATAACAGACAAGTGAGACTGACATACCTTTCTTCTCAAGCCATTGCTGGAATTTAGAGCAGTCCTTCTTCATGTGTCCCTTCTTTTACGGTAAGAAACACTTGGATTCCTTCTTAATTCCACCTTGGGGTGGTGTTATTCCTTTCCCTTCTTTTTGGCTTGAGTCGACCCTTTTTCTCGGTTGTTATGAAGGAACTCTCTCCCATTTCCATTTTCAACCTTCCCTCTTCCTGAACACACATGGTCAAAAGTTCATTAATTGACCATTTATCCTTATGTGTGTTGTAGGATATCTCGAAAGGTCCATATGGCTGTGGAAGGGTGTTCAGAATGTAGTGTATGAGAAAAGAGTCAGACATGTCAACCTCAAGTTGCTTTAGTTGAGCTGCAACGTCCCTCATTTGCATGATGTGCTCACGCACACCTTTCACCGTAGTAAGTCTTAGGGATGAAAACTTCATAATTAGGGTGTCTTTGGCTAGTGCCTTTCCCCGAAGTCCGAAATTGATCATCGATCGCCTTCGAAGTGGCCTAATTTTGTCATCGTTCGATAGAACCACGAATACCAATGAGAGATATGAGTCTTTATGAACATTCGAGAGACGATTAGATCGCTCCCATTTTTCATAAAGATCAACCCGATCGGGAGAAATTGGGTTGCGGTAATGGAGGGTGGTTCGTCTTTCCTAATAGCATAATCAATATCCATCCACCCATTGGAGAAGAACTCTTTCTCTCCATACCTTATAGTTATCACCCCTCAGTTCGGGAATATCATTTTTCATATCAGAGAAAATCGCAGGTTGTTGTACTGCATAATTAAGAAATACATGCTCAAAAAATCAAGAATTGAGACTAATAAACTAAATCATGTTTTACCAATGTAAATCATGCTAAAATTCATAAATCTACCGACATACAACTTGCCTGTGGGCTAAAGTTCTAATTCAATTAGATTTATACATAACTGTATGATAAAACTATCAAATTATTTCCTTATTCTTAATACTGTGGGTAAGTTAAGAATATAATTTGATATTTTATCCTAATTAATCATACAAAAAAAAAAACATATAATAAAAATTTCCTGTGGGATAAAATTTTATTATATTACATATGATCTATTACAACTAATGTTACTATGTGATCATGCAACTCTATTTACATTTTCAATTAATTAAAGATGCTGTGGCTACTCTCTAATTAATTAAAACATAAGGATCACTTAACATTACTATATAATATTGCAAGAAAATAAGCAATATTAAAATTGGATATGTCATGCTTTGCATATTATTTAACATAACATTGCATGAATAATTAAATAATAATTAATACATGCATAACAAGAATATACAATTCATATATGATAATCACATGAAATCCCAATCTTAACTAAATTCAGATTTATATTTAAATCCGAAAACATGATTTATTTATTCAGTTGGAAGTCCCTGCTTGCTTCTGGAAACAAATCAATGGCGGGAGGTATTTGTGATCTCTATTTCATTTTTCCGCATTGATCTAAATGTTAATATGTGTTTAACATGTTTAGATCGCTTAATTTTCTAACATTTTGTATCAGAGCCAGGTTGGGGACCAAAAGTTTACACGTTTGAATTACCCCCGCCATCACGCGATAGATAAAGGCATTCATGTGTATCAATTAGCAATTATTGCGTATTGATTGGGCCGTTACTAAATTAATGGACGGTTACAAAACAGGAATTAATGTGGGCCACTTAATAGAATTAATGGAATATTAATTATAATATTAAAATTCCAACACAAACAATAAACATAAAATAGTTCCCGTAGGGTTAAGGGTACAGTCATCCAAAAGTAAGTACGAGACAAAAAGTATAAATTATGCAGTTATCCAAAAGTAAATATACAAAACGAGATAGGGCATCCCCTATTTCTTCAATCATCATCCTCATGCCCTACCCTTTTCACTCCTGAACAGCTCAGCGTCTATCACCTGTATCTTTTAAATGGTCTGGAGTTCAAAATTGAACCTTAGAGTAACTGTTAAATTCATATACTATATAAATGCAGTGCATGTATGCAAACCATAACTAGGAAAATCATGACAACTTTGGTAAACATACCACATATGCATTCAAAACTACAATCACACGTAGTAACATATATAAGCATACCACATATGCACATGTTCACTGCAAAAGGACCCAGTCCTTATAACCGTTGGACTTCCTAACAAGGCAAGCCCTGGATATCCTCATAACCGTTGGACCGTCTAACAAGGCAAGCCCCGGATCCTCAGCGCTAGAAAAACAACAGTAGCCAAGGCCTCAAACGCTAACCACCCTGAATGCATCTCAGGCTCGGTAGCGACCTAAGGGCACACAGTCCACTAGGCCCTACAGCCCTACGCATGTCCCTCTCATGAGACATGTTCCTCAATCATGGTATACAAACATACAACAGTAACATAGAGTATGCGAGTAAACAGTTACTTCCTGACGATTGTTCAGAGATTAATAAAATTTCTCAATGTTCAAAAGTCTTCCCAAATAGGATTTTTCCCTAGACAAAGCAAATATATTGCATTTAACTCACTTATACAAGTTTTCCTCTTATTTTCAGACAATCCGACCAACAATCAGAAATTTCAGAAAATATAATCCAATTTCAAAAATTCATAACTAATTCAAGAAAAATCCGATTAACACAATTTCAGCGGCCACTGAACCCTTATTATGTCTAGTTTATGTTAAAAATACTTCCAAATGCCAAAGAGGTTCATATATTTTCATGGTGCTAAAACTTTGCTTGCTGAACAGAAAAGCAATCCAGTCCTCCGGGCTGTTTTCAAAAATTTATTAATCACAGTAGGAATAAAGAAAAATTATGAAATCATATATTTTTCAAGATATCTACTTTAAGTCTGTAAACTTTCATGGCAATCCAACTTCATTTATTATTTTAAAACCATTTTATAAGCACGGCTGTTCAGAATTTACGAAAACTGACAGATTGCCCTTTCTTGCATTTTAGAGTTTCCGGAGTTCTAAAATCATGGCTTTAACTGATTCTCATGCCAAATTTCATTTTAAACTCAATGGAAACATCAAAATCACATCCTAACACCATGTTTGAATCAGCTGGACAGAAACCCTAACATTCCAACTACCAAGTCATAATAACATAGTTGTGTAACTTACTTGATCTTGTGCTTGGTTTAACTTGAGGTTCCCCTTCTTTTGCTATAGATTTGTGTCAGTCTTAAGCATAAGGGAACCACAACAATGTTATTTAGAGAAACTTTAAGGGTTTTCATCAAGATGAAGAGGGTAGAAAGCTTATCTACAAATTTGCACTAACTTACCTTTGATCACCAAGATGAGCTTCTTCTTCTTCTTCCTTCTTGTGCTTAAACCTTGCTAAACCCTCTTTGCACTCTTTGAACACGCCTAGGCAGCCATGGAAATGGGCAGATGAGTTGTTAAATAAACACCCATGTTCATGTGAAATATCCAAGTCTTGCTATTATCCAATGGTCCAAAGGGGTGCACTAGGTTTTAGCATGTTTTCTCTTGCTTTTTCTTCAAGAAATTCTGGATTCTTCCTTGGCTGATGGCATGTGGCGCAAATCTGATCCATATGGGAAGATTTTATTTAATTCATATATCCTTCATTTGTCCTTTGGTTATGTGAGTTATCCATGTAAGCCTCTTGTCCAATGGTCCATAGTGTGCTTTGGGGTTAATAGCTTGTTTCTCCTTTACTTTTTCTCCAAGTATTCAGATTTTATGCTTGATCTCTCCCTCTTCCCTTCTTGGTCAGCGCCACATGTCTTGTGGGGAGGATTGTATGTCCTTTTAATGCTCATTGTCTCTTATTCATTATGCTAGCTTTTGTCATCCGGGTGATATAAGCTTAGCTTATTTCATTCTCAAGTCAAAGTGCAATTATCCTTGTTTTCTTCTTAACTTTGGTTTGCGAAATTTTGGGCTTGTCAAGGGTCCAATAATTTATTCCCTAATAACCTTTAGGCACGTAATGATTGACAAGTCAACCTGCCTTTGTTCACCCTAGTTTTATTACAAGACAACTCTCTTATTGTCCTACTTATTGGTTCGAAATTTAGCTTCAATTATAGTGACTAGTTCATTATGTTAGAGTCCCTAAAATAATTAATGTAATATGTCAGGGAAGAAAAACAATTCAAATTGTAGTCAAAAGCTTCTCATTATTTCCTTAATTCATACTTGTACATCATTTACAAAAATAGGGGTGTTACACCACGAGAATGGCAAGATTATTATTATAACTCAATCCCTCAACTATGATTTGATATAATTCAATCTGAACTATTAATCCACTCTTCTCTTTTAAATTTTTATATTATTATCCTTGTCGTCTATAACTCATCTTATGAAGCAAGATTAGTTAATAACACCCTTTCTACTTAGCTCCATCTAAACAATTAGAAGTAATGACTGAGAGGGGAGAGAGGGTTGAGGGGGAGAATTGCCCAGACGGGAAAAAAAAAGAAAGAAGATGATGACAAGTCGGACAGGAATCGTGGCCTAGGATCTATCATATATGCTGTTAATATCAAATCAGAGGGTTGGTAGTGAGAAGAAGAATCAAAGAAGAATCATTGCTCTATAGATGGGTAATGTTTACGTGGAGCTGAGTTGGAAAGGGTGCTATTAACTAATCTTGCCACATAGGATGGGTTATAAATGACAAGAATAATAATATAAGAATTTAAAAAATTATGGGCTAAGTTATAGGCGAGTCAAAAGTTTAGTGACTGAATTACATCAAGTCACTGTTGAAGGATTGAGTTGTAAGTAAATCGTTTAAGGATCAAAAGATTAAGTTTCTCATAATAATATAATGAAAAGTTTAAACAAACAATCCGAACTTTTCTATGTGAATTTCCCACAATTTCCATAAATTTGCGGTGAAGCTATGAATAAAGGCATGACTCTGGGGTTCTTTTGATTTTCTAAGCCAGCTGTTTGAAAATTCTGAAAAATGAAAATCCCCATATCTCTCCCATAAAAAGGCTCCAATGATTAAAAAAATTATTTTTATTTTTTATTTACTTTAAAGAGTACTATATCTTTTTCATGATTTATAAATTGTTATAAAATAAAATTAATACAAGCATTCTTTCCGCGTATTACTTCTGCCATTTGTCATCCCATGCTTGTGCCAAGTAGTGCTGAATTCACTCGCCATTTGCAACTGGTGTCAAACAAAGTAAACAAAATTTGCATGACAGTAGAATATAAATTGGTTAAATTTATACAAACTAACGTTGAACCTCCATTTATTTACTTTACAGGGTTCTTGAACAAGGTTACTTGGGAAAATTTGGTCAAAGGATTTCACTGTTATGAGCCACTAAAGATAGATGCATTGGTTATAAGCATGAAGTTATGTTGGGAGGTTTAATTTTGAAAAGTGCCCTAAACAATACCTATTAATTTTTTTTAGTGTTTTAGTTTAATCACTTGGCTTCACCTGTAATACCCTAAAAATCCTATTTAGCATAACCACTATATTTTGATAAACAATACCTATTAAAAATTGGTGAATATGTGGTCTCAAAATTGAGTAGCTTATTTAATTTAATTTAGGGAATTTTCTCCTAGAATTAAATAAACCAAAGACCCAAATTTTCTAAATTCATTTAGGGATCATAAAATACCCTAAAATTATCATATTACAACATAGTTCCTATTTGATTATAAAGGGCCATAAATGTTATAAAAATACCTAAATCAATTAAAGGAAATTACCAACAATTAAATCACAATTAAATTTACAATAATTAAAATAATTGTGTTAATTCCTATAATTAATTAAAGGACATATTTAAAGTCATCAATTAGGGATATTTTGACTTAACTAAAAATCAAGAACCAATAAGGGTTCAATATTAGCATTATGTGAATTATTAATGATCATAATTAATCTAAGAACCTATCTTTGACAATAACACCTAATAACATCTAGAACACTACACTAAGGAGTTTGATTAGGATTAAACTATAATCCCTTAGAGATAATTAGGGGGGGGGGAAATTCATAATGAAAAAAAGGGCAAAAGATTAAACAAAATATAAGATAAGAGTAATGTGATATAAGATAAAAATATACAATAGTAAGTAGGATTTTTCTACATAAATAAAGGGCCAAGATTTAATTTGATAAAGCTAAATCCAATGGCCTAAATTAATTACATGTTTAAATCCTTAATCCATGAGAAAATGAATTAACCAATAAGAGGCCTTGGATATGGGATATTTTGAGATAAAGAAGCACAAAAACAAGAGGCAAGGAGGGGGGCCACGGTTCTAGCTTGGAGAATAAGGGAGGATATTTGTGATTTAATATACTATAGTAAAGTTAAGAACACATGGGTAATTAAAGTCAAGAAGAAGGGATTGTGATCTTACATTTAAACTAGCCTTGTTGGAACAATGAGAGTCAAGTATTCTATCTCAAGTAATTAAGTCAATATAGGTGAAACAATATTTGCACTAATTCTCATGATTAGTTCATAAATCAATTAACTAATATCAAAGGCAATTAAGGGTGAAGATTTAGTTTAAACAAACACAATGAAATCCAATGGTTATAAGTAATCCTACAATTAACCTTAATCCTTGTAATTAAATTAGCCAATAATAAATCAAGAAGTAAATCCCTAGTTAATTAATTTAGATCAATAAGGGATTAGCATAATAAAAAAAGAAAGACAATTAGGGACATCTAATGAAGGGTGTAATTTTCGAAATTAGGGAGCTAAATGGGAGACTTGGAATTAACACCTAAGTGTATCTTATTTAGTTAGTAACCAACCATCCCTTTTGCATCTAGTCCCCAAAGAATAGTTAAGAGCTAACTAATCTTATAAAAATCTAGATATTTCCCAAAAACACACATGGTGCCAATTAAGCCAACAATGCAAGAGGACAAGGCATTAATGAGATGAAGAAAAAGAGAGGGAAGGAAGAGGCCACGGCTCATGTGGCTTGTGGAAGAAGAAAATTGTGAAAAAAGATCTAGATATTTTGGTGAAATTGGATGAGGAAGAATTACCAAAGTTGCCACCACAACTTTCCTATAAATAGGCACCTTGGGTTCATTCATTCTTCACACCAAAACAAGCATGAGCAATCTGAAATTAGAGAGAAATGAGGGTGAGTGGGAAGTAGCTTGAAGGAGTTAGAGCATTTGCAAGGTGAGTTCTTGAGTTTTAAGCTTTTAAATTCATAGATAGATTTTGCTTTGATCTTAAATATGCTAGAGTAATTTTATTTTCATGTTTTTATGGTTAGAAAAGGCTTCATTTCGAAAAATGATGGAAAAAGGTTATAGAGAAATTTTTTGGAAGCCAAACATCAAAGTAACGAAGTTCTGGCGAAATTTTTCGGTAAAAGTTTCTTAAAGCCAGCCATGAAAACGCCATAATTTTATGTTGAAGATGAAGTTAATTAATTCTGAAAAAATTCATGGTTATAGTAGACATGTAGGGATTTTCAAATATACCTAGAATGTATCATTTTGAGTTTTGTGCTAGGAGATAAAAATTCCCAAAGTTAGGCTACGTTTTCTGGGAAAATTCTGGACAAAGCTTTGAAAACGTTAAACTGGGAATTTCTCGCTGAATCTGGGTGAAAAAAAAAAATTTCTCTAAAATTAGACATCCTAAGGATTCCGAGGAATTTTACGAATCCTCATTTCGATTTTTTTGAAATTAGTTATGATTTTTCAAAGTTATCGAAAAATCTGCCCAGAAATGCTGAACAGCGTTTTTTACGAAAATTAAGGGATATAATTGGAATAATAAATCCACCAAGGGTAAAAAGGTCATTATTGGTTAAAATATCTCTTAGGATATTATTTATAAGAGAATAATGCGGTAAATGCTATTATAGGCTATCCGAGGTAACGTACCGACAAACAGACGTACCGCTATCCGAACGGGACTAAGGTATGGACGCGTACTGTAACTCTAACTCTGATGCTTATTGTATACTTATATGTGATAGATACTTTCATAAAGTCATGGACGGGACTCTATCTTGGACATGCACCGTGACTAAGTTTATGGGGCTTAGATCACTACATCCACATTCAATTTTACACGGGTTATGGTTTTGATAATACCGTTAAGTTTTCCTAGCGCTGAGGACACGACATGCTATCGTGACACTGGTGAATAGTGCAGACCGGGATAACATACATGTGCAGTGGCTTTGTATTGCTATTATCTTACATATGTGATTATGTATTACTAATCCTACATCTGTTATGGGCTTTTGTTGTGATTATTGCTGAAATGTCATGAATATCTGTCATACATATATTGTTTACATAAGCATGAGGTTAACCGTTACCTGAGGTCCAATGGGCATTGGACCTCAGCTCTTACCATGGCTTCAGGGTTCGGAGAACCAAGGACCAAAGATAAGAGTAAGCAGAGTAAACAGCACGCGTGAAGACCCGACCGAAGATATTTAGGATATGTACCGATAAATGTACCGTTCTTTATGAACAGACAGACACGCCACAGTTAATGTTGTATCAGTTACTCACTCCTTTACTTGCTCTGATGCTCCGTTCTGATGAAAAAAATTTATTCCGCTTTTGAAAATTGGGGTGTTACATCACCCATATGGCCAAAATTGAAGAATGTTACACATGGAGGGATCTTCAAGAATCGTAGGGGTCAGCTGCAAGATAATCTTATGTTTAGAATTCAAAACAAAAACCGTCTTTCTACGTAGCTATGGTTGACCACGTAACATCAAAAAGAGTTTGCAAAAATGGTCAGGAAAGTGAAGTTTTGAAGTTATTGATTACATGCATTGTTGTCAAACTCACAAGTTGACTCTCCGAGTTTAACGTTTTTACGTTTCTAACTTACAAAAACGAGTCGAGTCATTGGTAAACTCATGACAGTTATAAACTCGGTTAAACTCACGAAGTTTATATATCGAAGTTCTTTTACCGTTTTTATGTTTCTAGTTTACAAAACCGTGTTAACTTACCCTTAAACTCATGTTAACTTTTTGGATTTGATAATGCTCAACGGCTTTATATATAAATTTTATAAAAATTTCTTTGTTAAATATGATAAATGATGAATGTTGATTGATTTAATCTCAATTATTTTGGATTTAAAATATATTTAAATCAAATTGTTGTCATTTTTATATTTTAATTATTTAATTCTACCCTAGTAATACCTATTTAATAATAAAAGTAAATTCTTATGGGTTTACGATTCAAGTTCACGGTACGAGTTTACGTCATTGTCACGAGTTTGCTTAAATCGCGAGTTTGACAACCTTGATTATGTGCACTTTCTTATCAATAATTCAAATACTTACCCTCAAACTGATAAGGATATTATTGAAGAAATTAAAGGAGTCAAAAAAGGGAATAAAGGGTACTTAGTCAAATTGTTATCTAATAACAATTAACTCTTGGCAAATGAACTTGCACTAATTGGGATTAAGGGCAAACACTTGTAACTACCTAATAGGGCTATATTTTTGCCTAAAGACAAGTGGTAGAAGACAACCAAAATAATAGCTGTCAAATGGAATAAAACACATAATATTTAGTGCATTTGATGCCAAAATTGCACATGTCAAGCGAGGGATAAGTATGTAGTTGATTATTATCCAACTTGTACATGTGTTTTCAAGTTGATGAAGGCAATAAAGATCTTCTTTAGGGGCTGATATTTTCAAAAATCAGCTAGGCCTAAGAAGATAAGATAATCTTGATGAATAATGCACAAATACACCTTGATAAGACAACAAACCAACTACACAATGACAATTGGCATTAAGGGACACCTAAGCCCTTATTTGTGTCATCAAATGACCTCATTAACTCACCCAATTAATAAGCCAAGTCCTCTATTTCGCTTGGCGCATGGGGCTGATCATAAAGCCAAATTGTTCAGGATAAGATCACAAATTTTTAAGCCTAAAGCTAGTAGAAAATTTTGAATATTCTTGAGCCAATGAGGGAAATGAGACCAAAGGGAATGGACATGTGGCAAGGTCATCCAAGGGCTGAAAATGGATGAAGAAGAGAAAAACTTGTTGATTAAGTCAAGAAAATGAGATATTTTGTAATGGACCAAGGGCTTGTCCTCCACTTATTTAAGCATATGGTCCCCCTCTTGCATGTGACACCAAATTGAAACACATATGATCTTAGTGAGTAAGAGTGAGACGCATAGGAGAAGGAAAGAGAAAGAAAGGAAAAGCACAAGGTAAGTGCTCTTGATTTTGATAGTTCCTTTCTTCATGTTTTTTTTTTAACTTCTCATCTTAGTAAGAGTACTTTTTCATGATGATTTTATTAGTGGAGTTTGAAGTTAGAAGGAAGGAGAAGTTCTTCAAAACACAAATAGTTAGTAAGTTGGTAAGATTCTTGCTCAACTTTGTGATATTTGATGTTGATGGTCTAAAATGGTTTGGATCATGTTTTGTTGGAATTTGTAGACATTGGACTTTAAGGGGACATGCTGTCCAAAATCCTAAGAACAACACTCAACATCATCAAATTCCAAAAGATTGGGTTTTAAAACAAACTCATGGTTAAAATCATGATTTTATGTGAAAGGTGATTTTCCTTGTTTTTAACCAAAGATTTGGCCTAAGCAAGAAAATGGTAAAGTAAAATTATTTGCATTATTTTAAGGTCACCAAGAGGTTTAAAACGAAAAATGGAGTAAAAACATGGTAGGAAATGATTTTTGGAAACAAAAGATCAAAGTGGTAAAAGTTGAGAAAACTGCTAGTTTTGAGTTCACTGGAGTCAGTTGACTTGTGAACAGTATTTTACCCTGTAAATAATCTCTAAAAATCATGATATTTTCCAGAAAGAAAGTAGACATATGGAGCTCTCTTTTGATATATAACATGTAATTTTTAGAGCTATTGTAACACCCCAACTTCCGTAGCATAAATCGTGTCGGTGACACGTGGTTTTATAAAACTCATCAGAGTTTGAGGTGCTACAGCTTAGCGTTTTGCGGAAACGGAGAGCATGTGCTAAAAATTTGAACAACGAATTTAACAAGGAGTTTAACAATAAGTAACTGATATAAAATACTCAGACATATGATGATGCCTGACGTATACTGATATATTAAAAATTTCCCGAAGGAATGTTCATGTAATACAGTAATACAAAACTTCATAATTACAAATCTTCTATGTAACTATACCCTCTTCATCTGAGCCTTGAGTAGGCTTGGGGCATCGAACCTAACTCAGTTAAGTCATCTCATTTGGCCAGGCTAGGTAGGTCTAGTGGGAGCCTCACCGTGCTAGGGTGACTGATTGCCTGATCCACATAGACGACCCTTTCTAGTTTAAGCACCAAATGATATGAAGTAACTTTATTAGATTCATGCTATAAGGCAGGTTCTGTTGACTTTCTTCCCGCATTTCCTTCGACCGGTGCCTTCTCACGGCTCCGTCTATTGGCGTCTATCCATGGCTCCATCCCCGGTGCCTCTTCCGGTTCATGACCCTTTCCCGTCTATTCATGCGCATCGAGGTCCAATGCCCATCGGACCTCCGTGCAGAATTAACCTCATGCTTATGTAAACAATATATGTATGACAGGTATTCATGACATTTTCGCAATAATCACTACAAAAGCCCATAACAGATGTAGGAAATACATATATGTATGTAAGGCAATAACAATACACAGCCCCTGCAGTATGTTTGTTATCCCAGTCTGCACGACCTCCCAGTGCCACGATGTACAGTCGTGTCCATAGCGCTAGGAAAACTCTAAACGGTGTTATCAAGACCATAACCCGTGTATTCATGATTTCATCAATTTTAAATGAGACAGAGTCTCAAGATGAACACAAAGAATCATATATAAGCATATCATAATCATCGAGTTAGTGTTATAGTACGTCGCGAACGTACATTCGTTGACGGTACTTTCGGTACGTTTTACGAAAAACGGTAATTTTTGACAGCGGCCCAACAGCGGTTCGACTACAGATATCCTATACGGATTATATCATTTTTTATCAGGATTTAGCATTATAACAGGCATTTTAGGTACAAATTACCATTTTGCCCCTAACCCCTGTCGGCGGAATTTCGCCGAGCTTCGCTACTTTGACCCTATCTCTCCGAATTTTGACATATCTCTTTTCCCAAGTATATTTTTGAAATAAATACCATATCTACCCCTAAACATGATATCTAGACTAATCGGGAAATTTAAAGACAATTCCAACATTCCTACTATATCTACTGGAAGAACTACTGAAACTAAAGACTAGGGACCGAAGAACTTACTCGGCCTTTGCTACACTTTCTCCGAGCTTCTCTCTCTAAAATCTCTCTCTATATTCAAAATTCTCAAGGGAATTTGGTGTGGAAAACTCAATGGGAGGTGGTGGCTATTTATAGAAAATCTCCATGGATTTCAACCGTCGGATTAACTTTTCATCAATGGCTAAGATGATGAAGATGTGGCTTCATGTAGACCAAGCGTCCTCCTTCATTCTCCACCACAAAAACGTCCCATGATGTCATCGGGATGATGTCAGCTTGCTTTATGGTCCTCCGCGATAAAGTTACCCGTTCGGTGCTCAAAACGCGCAATCTTACACAATCTCAAAAATCCGAGAGCAAGGCACTGAAGTTTTATTCTTTCTCTTTAAAACCACTTGGGTTAACTAAATCTTTGATCCCGTTAAGGGTATTCCGTAATCGTGAAGATTTTAGGACAGGACGCCATCGATTCTGGAAATGACGGGGTAGAACCAGAACTTCCGGACAAAAATTCACCGGTTCGTAATATGTTCGACCTAAGAAACCAAATCCCTGGTTCGTCACAACAATTTTTTTCTATTGGTTCTCATTTGCACTATCGCCTTTTCTTTATTTATCCCGTATCTTAATGACTCAGTTGGTTTCAGAAATGACTTCGGAGATAGTCCACTCCAAGTAGAATTTCACCGGGTTTATATAAGGTCCAGATGTTTTAGACTAAATCCCTATATTTTGGTGTAGGATTTAATTTCTATCCATTCTCAAATGTCTGTTTGGCTCTTTACCATATATAATATTATTATATTACAAATATCTAGATTTTTTTCTAAGCATTTTAAATTTTATTATTATTATTTTTATTTATTTTTTAATTACGAATTTCAGCCCTTAATTAAATATTTTTTCTAATTCATTTATCTTATATTTTAATCCTCTTATATTATCCCATTAATTACCTGATTAGCCACTTACTAATTTTTGATAATTTTCTTAATTAGGATAAATTATTATCTCACAACTATTTTAGTTACATTGGTATTTTATATCCCATGTAAAATACTAAAAATCATGGGGCCTAATTTAGGGTTTTTAATTTAATAATTAATTTCCCCTTATTATTTCTAAGGAAATAATTTATTAAATTCTATAATTAAGGACAATATTCTCCCATATTTTTAATAATTATTTTATTGCCCTATATGATTTATCATAATACTTTCAGTCCAATTTATGCCTTAAAAATATATTTTTAGCCCTTTGGCAACTTATCTCTTCTAATTTCCATAGACATTTCCTTAGAAAATTAGAAAATTATATCTTTTTATTTGAGACCACTTATTCACCTTGGTAGTCTCAGAATTTATTTACTAAAATTCAACAATTATTTTAGGGTGTGTTATGATCCCTAAATGATATTTTAAAGAGAAATTGCTCATAAATTTATAACAATTAAGTTACAAAATTAGAGACAATATACTCTCTCAGAAATATTTATCCAAATATTCTACTTATATTAGTTAGGGTTTTCAGGGTATTACAATGCTATATACAGAGAGTTATAAATTTTTGAAAAAGGCCTATGTTTCGAAAGTTTAATCGAAGAGTGGTTGTTGTGCGTAGATTTTGGTTAATCAAATGATGGCTAAAAATCCTGAAAGTTTCCAGAAATATAGAGAACATAAATATCTTTCTTTTGATAGGTAACAAGTAATTCTTAGAGTTTTGTACAAAAAGATAAGAATTTTTCAAACTGATCCATGTTTCTGGATGTGTGACTGGAATAGTGGTGAAAGAAAATAAAACTGGGAATGACTCAGATTTTTATAGCTTACGGGATTATTTTTCCATAAAAATAAACATATCAAAGGTAATTTAGGTTTTGGAAGCACATCATTTTTTTTTGCATTTAATTATGATTTTTTTTTTCCAAAGTTGATTAAAAATCCGGTAGAAAAAAGAGAATTTTTAATTTTGAGGAAAAGAAAGATTAAAACTTGGATAACTTATCCACTAAGGGTAAAAATGTATAAAGAGGTGAAAATAACCCTTTAGGATATTATTCTAAGTTATATGATATTTATTACAATATTATATAAAATATAGAAAATGAAATAATGCAATTATAATATTATAGGATATCCGAGAAGTCCGGGATCGGTTTCAAAAGACAAGCGTACTACTAACTACGCAAAGCAAGGTACATTCGCGTATAAGTAACCCTAATCTCCTATGTCTTGTGTGCTTTTATATGCTTGTATCACTACTACAAAATATAGATATTACTTCCTTAAAAGACGTCTCATTTTTAAAAAAGGAAGTAAAAAGTGAAGGCGGTGACATTGTCGTAATTATTTACTTGACTTTGAGGCTTTAGACAACCCAAATATTAATTTAGCCATTTAGGATTTTTTGGTGCAGGAAAATTCTTGAAAATTGATTAATGTTGTAAATTACTTGATTTTGAGACTTTAGACAACCCAAATATTAATTTAGGACGTCTAAAAGTTTTTTGACGTCTTAAATATATTTTAAGACGCCTAAAATGTAATATTTGGCACAATTTAGGATATATTTTTTTTTTTGTCAAAAGTAGATTTTAGGTGTCCTTAAAAATAATCAGGACCCCTAAATTAGAAATTTCAGGAATTAAGGCGTCCTAAATATGATTTTAGGACGCCAAAATTAATTATTTGGCGCCTTTAAGAATGTTTTTGGCGCTCGGGAGAAATTTCAGGAATTTAGGCATCCTTAAAAATAATCAGGACGCCTAAATTAAAATTTTAAACGTCCTAAAATAAAAAGCGGGATACCTAAAATTAATTATTTGGTGCATTTTTAGAAATTTTTTGGCGCCTTAGGATTTTAGGCATCCTAAATAATAATTTAGGACTCCAAAAGAAAATTTTACTCAAATCAAAGAAATAAAAAATAATCAAATCAAATCAACAAAATCGAAACTTTTACTAATCAAATCAAAGAAATAGAAAATAATACTAATCAAATCAAAGAAATTGAAAATAATCAAATCTAATTAAAGAAATCGAAAATAATACTAATCAAATCAAAGAAATCAAAACATTTACTAAACAAATCAAAGAAATTGAAAATAATCAAATCAAATCAAATAAATCGAAACTTTTACTAATCAAATCAAAGAAATAAAAAATAGTACTAATCAAATCAAAGAAATCGAAAATAATATTAATCAAATCAAAGAAATTGAAAATAATACAAATCAAATCAAATCAAAGAAATAAAAAAAAATATTTAAGATGCCTAAAAGGGTAATTATTTGGCGCGATTTAAGAATTTTTTTGGCGCTCAAGAGAAATTTTAGGAATTAAGGCGTCCTAAATATGATTTTAGGATGCCAAAATTAATTATTTGGCGCCATTTAGGAATTTTGTTGGCGCCCAAGAGAAATTTCAAGAATTAAGGCGTCCTGAATAGTTATTCAGGACGCCAAAATTGTCTCTTTTCAGGAATTAAGGCGTCTTGAATAGGTATTCAGGACGCCAAAATTGTCTATTTAATTTTTCTCCCACTTACCCAAACTTTAATTTCTCTCACCCACTTACCAAAGCGTCTTTCTCAAAGTCGATCTAATCTTCGAGCAAAAAAAAAAAGTTGATCTAATCTTCTTCTCCGTCTTTCTCAAAGTCAACCGCCGCTGGCCAATCTCCCGCACCGCTCGTCCGTTGCCTACGCCGCTTGCCGCTTCCCCGCGTCGCTCTCCCACTGCATTGATCATTCGCCGCCAAGATCCGAGACCCAGCGATGCCGGAAACCGCCTTCATTGTAGATCTGAGTTTCCTCTCTACTCCTCTTTCATTGCAGATCTGGTTTTCTGGGTTTGTTCTCTTTATTGTTTTTTATTTGTGATTTTTCTGGGTTTGTTCTCTGGCTTCTTATATTTTTCTGGGTTTGCTTTTATTACCTTCTTTTGGAGCCTCCGATCCTTTAGCATGTTCTTTTGTTTTTGTTTTTTTTGGGTTGGTTCTTAGAGAACTACCGGTCTAGAGCAAGGTTTGCGCCGTCGTGGAGAGCGCCGAGATGCTGATCTTCGTTTGCCCAAATTGTTGCTTGCTGAGACGAAAGGCTGCTCTTTGATGGCTTCGCTCATTAGCTCCCCGAACTCGAGGTTTGGGGGGTTTTTTTTTAAAAAAAAAAAGTAATATGGCGTCCTAAAATTTATTCAGGATGCCAAAAGTGAAATTTTCTACTACTCCCCTCAAGACATCCCTCTGAAAAGGGACGTTAATTGAGTCTTATTTAGGACGTTTTTTGGGTTTTTTGTAGTAGTATATGATTCATGATTGTGGTTTCAAGGACAAGACTTAGTCTTAGGTCATGCATACTCATGACTAAGACGAGGTCTTAAGTCATGAGTTTGTTTACATTTAGTTGGCTGTGGATTATTATTGGGTATAATAATGTTGCAGGCTTGTTTTTCTTAGCGTAGAGGATACGTGTCCCGGACATGGAGCACTAGTGAGTGCCTACACTGTTACATTTGTTGTGTGCTATGTATTCTAGTTGTGGTTGTTGAATGCTATGTTATTTCCAAATTATGAATATCTGTCATATAGTGTTTATACTTACATATGAGGTTAACTGTTACTTTGAGATTCAATCTTATTGAATCTCAGACTTAAACATAGCTTCAGGATCAGGATATGGAGCTAGAGGTAAACAGCACGTGTAGGATCGGAGAAGACTCGGAAGGAAATTTTAAATATTGTTGGACTATATTATAGATTATCGTTATTATCCCTGACTAGATTAACTTCAATTAGATTTAAATTTTAAGCACGTGCTATCAATTACTTAGCTACTCAAACCATTCCATATGCTCTATCGCTCTGTAAACTTTGATGATATTCTTAATTACTACATGTTAATAAGCATAATAAGTAGTAGAGAATTATGGGTGTTACAAAAGGTGGTGACATTTTTTTAATTATGTGGAGGCTTTTGACGTCCTAATTTAGAAAAAAGACGCCAAAAGTTACTTTTGGAGTTCTAATTTAAAATTGGAACGCTTAAACAAGAGAATTTTGGCGTCCAAAAAATAAAAGAGACGCCAAAAATAGTATTTTGGCTTCCCTAATTTTAAATTGGGACGCCTAAAGTCAATTTTAGGTGTCCCAATTTATAGTCCCTCCACCCTAAAATATCGACTTTAGGTAGGATTGAGCATGGAACCCATAACCCATGAGCCTGCCCAAAACCCAGTGTAATTGGACCATATTAAGCCCACCCAAAAGACTTTATAATAGGGCGGGTTAGAACCCGCCCATTTAAGATTTAAATAGGCGGGCTATGGGCACACCAATGGGCTACCCATACCCGCTCATTTAGTGTTGTTTTTTTTTATTAACTACCCATCCCATTCGCATTCCGCGTAAAGGCATTCCCCGAATTCCTTCTTATTCGAGTATTCGGCCACCTATAATTCCTAACCATAATGACCATTGACTCTCAATCTCGCTCTCATTCTCTCTCTCTCTCTCTCTCTCTCTCTCTCTCTCTCTCTAGCTCTGTTTATTCGAACTTATGAGTTGCTACTGACTCTACATGTCATTTAGAGAAGATTTTAGAAGTGGATGAATATCTTCAAACTGAATTAGTTAACTTTCATGATCCAAAATTTGATGTTTTGGCATGGTAGAGAGTGAATGCTTCCAAGTATCAAGTTTAAAATTTGTTGACACGTGATTTGTTGGGTATATTAGTATCTACGGTATCTTCAAAATTAGCTTTTAGTACTGGGGTCAGATACTAGATTCTTTCAGGAGCTCCTTGACTTCAAAGATGGTTGAGGCACTTGTTTGTGCTTAAAATTGTCTATTCAGGACACCCCCTAAATATAAAGACCTTGATATTGATAATTTTGATGAGAGTGCAAGTGTTGTTACTAGTATTTTCAATAACATTCTCTATTTGTATTATTTCATATTAGATTATTTATGATATTTTTTCTCTTCACTTATTTTGCAAAGAAAGATTTAGCGTCTGGAGCTATAGTCCCTTCCTCAAGTGAATATAAAAATGATGAAGACTGAAGCATGCGAGATTCAATGGAAGCATGCCATTTTGTTAATCTATGAACTTGTAGAATAGTAGTTGTAATGCTTTAATTTAAAAGTTGGAGTTTCAACATCAAAATTATGTAATGATGGTACATGTCTAAATTTATGTTGTTTTGTATGAATTGTGATTACTGAATTTTAAAGATTCAAATTTCAGAAATTGGAATGATGAATTTGGATGGATACTTAATGCTTATGTATGTTTTTTTTCATAAAAACTTAACAAGTCAAATGTAAATGGGTTACCCAAAATCTGGTTAGCCCGCTGTGCTAGCCTGTTTACATGGGTTTAAATGGGTTGAGGTACGGGTATGGGCTAACCCATACCCATTAAAATTTAAATGGATGGGCTATGGGTTTGGCCTCAGGTCGCCCAACCCGGCCATTGCTCTGCCCTAACTTTAGACATCCCAATTATAAATTGGGACGCCTAAAGTATCTCTTAACCCTCCTCCTCTCCGTGCTCCCTCCCATTCATTCCATACTAAACTTTTCCCACCATTGCCTTTTTCTCTCATGAGACACACGAATCATCCGTTGCTCCTCTGCTCCCATCTCCTATGCCTGTGGCCTCCTGTGCTCCCATCTCCTCAAATCTGTGAAAGACGGAGGCGATCTGCCATGTCCTTGCGTGGTCGCTCCTCTACTCTCATCTCCTCTGATCTGCGAAAGATGAAGTGGACGGCGAGGATGACATCTTCAAATCTGACCAACCTTCTGCTCAACTCTGCGAAAGAAGGCGAGGAAGGCATCATCTGCTCCTTTGATTTGAACTCCAACAGCGTGACAGAGAGGACTTCTACCTCAAATCGCCATCGTCCGAGCTTGGTACAAGGTGTGTGAGAATTGGATGGTTTAAATAGAGGGATAATATAAGGATCTCAAAATTATATCACTTTATAGTTTTATAGTTTAATTGAAAATGTATTTAAAATATTACATCATAAATAAGTTTAAATAAATAAAGGGAATTAAACATTTAAATTTATTGAAATATAAAAATGTATAATTATAAAATTGATTAACTTTGTCATGTGGTAATCAATTTAATGTCCCTAGGATATCTTACTAATAATGTGACATCCCTAAATTTAGAATTAGGGAATTAAAAATATGATATGGGATTAATTATGGAAAATTGGCCTTAATTATTTTAAGGATTAATTTTTGGAATTTAAGACATATTTTCCCGTAAATTAAGGATAAATTGTTAGGGAATAATTTTTGGCCTAAATATTTTAGAGTTAACATTCTATGGCCTAAAGAAATTAATTGAAGAAGAAAAAATTCTTAAATAGAATTAAGGATTAATTTCTAAGACCTAAATATGTTTGTAATTAAATTAGTATTGGACTAAAATTGCAAACAAGAACCTTGCAGATGGTCAAATTGAATTAATTATGTGGTGGAATGGACCCCACAAAAACTTGACAGCCCATTATCTTTTATTTAGCTCATATACCTGAACCTTTCTAGTGACATTTTTAATCTTTCTTCCTCAATTAATTAACACTCAGGCCACCTCTTATCTTTTGAGCCAACAAGCATTAATTTTTTTTTTTTTTAAAAAAAAAAAATTAGAGCAGCAAGCCCAAAACGTATACTACAATTTTTATTTTTATTTTTTTATAGAAAAAACGCATACTACATACTCCCTCTCTCACTTTATTAATTCAAAATGGGCCCAAAAACACACACATACTCATTAAATTATCTTCAGCCCAAAAGCTAACCAAAACCATTTTACCATTTCAATTCTTCCTCCGTTTTACCAAAAAAACATTCTTCCTCCGGATTCCTACACGACATCACACACCCTCCTCCCTCTAAATATTCATTCCAGCCACGTGCCTTCTCAGCCAAATACTCCCTTCCCTTTAACGCCACCTCACCACACCAATTCCCCATCTTCCGCCACCTCACACCCACACATTCACCTCTTCCATTTAATTATTCCTATTCGGCCCAGTTATCTGCAGAAACAGAGAGCGTGAATTGAGAGCTGAGAAACGCTGAGAGGGAGAGAGCTCGACCACTCAAACGAAGAGGAAGATAAGGTACAAGGAAGAGTGCTATCTTATATGCAAGTATGAATCTAGACTAAGGTAAGTGTCTAGAACTCAAACCCATATGTATTTTTGTATGTGATGGATGTTTTGGGAGTAGATTGTGGCTGGAAAATCTGAATCTGGAGGGAGAAAATAAGGAACAGATTATTTAAGCCATATGAATCACACTTAGATGTTATGCTAGAGCTTGTACTAGTGATTCCACTTTGCATGTTAAATATTTCGATAGAATGATGAACCTTGATCCTGTACTTTGCTGATCAGAGGGGGTTGTTCAACTTTTTCTTTTGGAATTGTGAAGGAGAGTCTAAATGCTTAAATAAATAAGTTTAATAAGAGCTATGTGCTTTTCTGATAGTTGGTGAATGATGAAGCTGATTGGAACTTATTGTTTGATGCTTCCAAGTATAAAATAAGCATAGTAGATTGTCAAAGCCTGCCTAAATATTTCAAGTCAATGGTTAAAATAATATCTTTGAAGCTTGGGAATTTTTCAGAATTAAAATAGTGTTGCTGTTGGAATTATTTTGAAAGAGTTGATGTGATTATGTTTTTAAATTTGGGAATTCTTCTCAGTTATAAATCAATTTGGTAGCTTTAATTTATGAAAACCAGAAAAGTTAAAGGCTGATTTTTTTTTAAATCTTAGAATAGTCGTATAAGTTGTGAATTGTGTGTAACCTTCAAAGTAAAGGTTCTTTTGGATATATTGAAGGGCTAAATGGCTGAGATGACATTTATTCTATAGTAAATAGTATCTAATTAAATAAGTCACAATCAGTATACATCCCTAGTCATAAGGATACTAAAAGACATGTATTTTGTGGTGGGTCTAGAGAAGAAATAATCTTAATAACATTATTAAGATTAAATTGGATAATGACCTATCTTTATATAAATGTAATTTATAGGAACTCCAAAGCCCGCACAAATTACTTGGACGTAGTTAAGGTGACTAACACAGGTGGTAACTCTAACTTTTTATATTTGTGTATGGTTAAATGCCATGATGTGTGGAAAGTGTTTTTATAAATATGTTTGATTGCATACAATATGTTTAAATGTTGGTCATTCACTGTTGTGCGAAGAAATTCGGATCCAAGTAGGTTCTTTGCATGTTTTCCGATCACTTTGTTTTTGAACTATGTTTTAATGTTGTCTGAGTTAAATTCCTGACTGTGGTAGTTAAACTATGCATATGCTTATACACCAATTATAAAAGTTAACATGTTACTTTGAGATTCATTCGTGAATCTCAGACCAGGTATAAGTAGTGGATCCGGACGGAAGGGGAAGGTGGTGTTGTAGGCAATGGTGGAGGAAGATTGGACTCAGGAGGAGCTCCTTTTTGTTTTATATATATTGTTGGATAATGTATAAGGTTTTAATTTTGAGTTTAGGATTTGGAAAGATTGTATATATCTCCGTTTCTGAAGGGATTGAGTTTTAAATTGCCACCAAGTTTTTAAGTTGTTTAAAAATTTATCAGTTACTTTTTCGTCCAAACCAGATCCATAAGCTCCTCTGTGTATTAACTCTGATAATGATTGGGAGATATAAGAGAGTTAAAACAAATAACGGGACCAATTTCGAAACTACCAAAAGAGATCATCCGAAATTTCAACAACCATCGAATGATAAATAAAGATTGATTCTACATATATCCTCGAAAGTGCGGCGGAAAATATAAACTAAATATCAAATAAAATAAGACATACAAGGGTAAAAAGGAGAAACCCTTTTTTTTATATAAATTTTTTTTTCTTTTTTGATAAGAAAATTTTAGGAAAGGGGTTGGGCTCACTCACAATCTAAGGGCAGGGCGCTTGGAGCCCAGTCCGCAGGGTATACTGGGTTAGAGAGTACACATGTCTCCACCTCTTCCCAGCATTTCCACTGCTTCGTAGACCCCTAGGATGCCTCCCCCAACGCTTTGACCAACTCCAGGATCGAACCCCCTCCATTTAGGTGAGAAAGTCCGACCCCTTCGCTAGTTGAACCCAAGGACAAAGGGTTTTTTTTTATAATTAAAAAGGAGAAACCTGTCCAAAGGAGGGTTGAGCAAGTCGCCCATAGCTCAATGAGTTTGCATAGGCCCAATAAAAAATTGCCTATTTCGGCCTGTCCAAAAAAGACCCATAACGGATAGCCTTAAATTGGCGGGTTTTTACACTAAATGGGAGCCGTTTTACACTAAATGGGACGGGCTCCGGGCACACCCTCGGACTGCTCGTGCCTATTGAGTTTATATAATGTATTATAAGGCAAATGAACCCGTCTTACTTTATTTTCATCTCATATGGTATTATATTATATTAAAAAATAAATGACAACAATGTAATATAAGTGCAACTGCATATTGAGTTTTCATTTTATTTTATTTTTTAAAAAATGCATTATCGGGCACTCACAACCATTTAAGCCCACACTAGCCCATTTGTCATGACGGACATAGGCAAGCCCGAGCCCATTAAGAAATAAATAGACAGATTGTGAGCTGACCATTCAGCCCATTATACAGCCTTAGTCTCAAGGTTCGTTCATATAACAAGAAGCACCACAAACCATATTACATACAACAAACAACAAAGTACTATCAGTTTTGAAGCCATATATTCACTCGCGCAACACAGCCACACACAGAGTCATTCACAGAAGTCAAATGATGATCACTGATGTAATCTGATATCTCCCTAATAACGCATATAGGGAGCGAAAAACTTTTCTAGACACTGCTTCATTGATTCCTCATCATCGAAGCCTTCATATTGAACCCTAAGCACAAAGTGTTTCCAGCATTTGATTGGAAGAGTAGAGCAGCATTGTTCCGAACCCCTTTCCTCCACCCTCCTCCTCACGTATCCAAACTGCAATCACATTTCAAATTCCACGTCAATCCGCCGTTGTGCTCTTGCCAGAGAATCTCGGGTATGAATATGTAGTTTTTATCTTTGCTTGATTTAGACACTGATGAACAATGAATATGTATTGAAGATGTCTCTTTTATTCAAACATTAAGGTTAAAACGAGAGGGTTTTGAACTAGTTTCTGGCCTCAATCAAAGCATTGGAGGATGATGATAAAAGAAATATAACATTGTAGGAAGGACGTGTGCATGCTAAATATCATGTGCATGTTAGACTAAAAGAAATTATATCAAGTTAATGATCAAAATTATATATATTTAGGTGTGTGTACATATATATAAGTTAGCTCATAAAATGTAATGATATATACTAGAACAAAGTTTAATGAGCAAACCTTCAAGGTCCCTGTTTTCCCTGAAGAATTGGAAGATAGGGTTAAAGTGAGAGGCTTTGGAACAAACCAAAGCAAGCACTCCACCAGCCGAGTGACAACTTCATTACTTGGTATATTTTCAGCTTGAAATCTTATATGCTTCACATCGTACAGTGGAGGGATTTTATTTAGCCACACAAATTCTCTTGGGAAAATCATATCCTTCAAATGAAAACCAAATCAAACAAATGTATCTAGATATATAAAAGACTTCAAATACTATAAGAAAAAGTAATTTATATTTTGTCCTTTTGCTTTAACTATAAAATACCTCTGTTGTGCTGCAAGTGAAAGTGATGTCTTTGAAATGATCGAAGGATCGAAGAAATTCTGTCATGTTTTCAAACCATAACAAATGATCTGATGTATTGCGTGACAATCTGATGTTGCCGCTGCATTTTCCCGATAAAATCTGCACATAAATTCCTAAGCTTCCGAGATAGTTGAACTCTACCAGGTTTGGAGTTTCAAGCACAAGCTCCTTCAGATCGACGCATCCATATAAAGAGAATTTCTTTAGAATTTCAGTTTTCAAGATAATCTGTTGCAACATAATGCAATTGAGTAATTCCACATCTTCCAGACAAACCAAGCGCAATAATACACTCTTCACCCAGTCATCCGTTATGGTGATTACATCTCTGAGTTTCAAAATCCTGAGAGCCAGACATGCTAAGATGTTTAATGTACAAGCTTGTCTTTCAAAAGCTGTAAACTTAAAACTCTCAAGATTGGGAGTGTTAAGGACTAGGTTCTCCACTTTATTATTGCACTCCATCTCCAATACTCTAATGTGAGGGTTATAAATTTGCAGGTTCACAGACAAGTCACATCGACCAAGATACAAGAACTCTGTGGCCACTTCGTTAAGATAGTCGGTTAGGACCTTGACTTTGCTGAGATGCAAATATCTCAAGGAATCACATACAGGAAGGTCAACATCACATGGTTGAAGTACCGTATTATAGCTTCTGATACCTTCAAATATGAAACTTTCTAATTTTTCCCCTTCCACTTGAAATGCTCTCAACCCAAGGCAGAATTTTACTTCAACTTTTTTATGGATGGGCAGGAAACCACTATAGTGTGGAATCCTTCACAGGAATTGATTATTAGTTCTTGCAACTTTGGACACGTTATGAAAGTGTCAACAATTGGACTAAACCGTAAACCAGTAAGTTTGAGCACAGTCAGGAACATGGAAGAAAATAGAGGAACAAACGTGTCATAACTCACAATCTTATTAATGATGCTTTTGCCTTGTAGAATAAAGCGATAAGGGACTGTGATTCTTAGGTCAAAAGTGATCTCTTTGCAATTGCTTTCCATGGCAAAGTCCAATAAGGCATCAAATGCAGTACGGTACAGATGAGGATTAGTGGGTTTGATCTCTCCATGGTAAGTGAATTTCAGCTTTTGCAATGTATCCTTTATGTGAGGGCCACGAAGTTCAATGGTTCTTTGTATATAAGTGAAGAATGTCTCATCTGAATTGTCCTTTGGTTGAAAGAAATCATAGTTGAAGTCAAGAACTGGGAAGGAAATCCAATGAGAATAGAAGTCTTTGGATAAGGCACTGAGCTTGGTTGCATCCTTACAAAGAAGCAAATGCATGATGTGGTGGATGATCTGTTGTGGGAGATGTTGGAGCTTAGTGTTGCTTCCTTCATGATCATCAACTCTAGGCTTTTTTGTTTCTTCCATTGCATTCATTTCCATCATGCCACCTAGTAAAATTACATCAAAAAAGAAATATTAGAAACGTTATAGATATTCTCATAAGAACAAAAGATGCACACATTTCAATGTGATATATGGTATTGTTCCGTTCATGTATCTTGTTTCATATTTGTGCCGAATTTGCCCACCATTTGGAACTATTGCGGTGCTAAACAGTCTAAAAAAAAGTATTCTCATGATAATAGAAAAACAAATGTAGCTAAATTGTTTAGATAAAATTTGAACAGTCAGTTTGTCTATTACATATGGATAACTATGGGGCTTACAATATATTTGCTGTCCCACCATATTAATAACATGTAAAGTAATAAAGTCCATAGCAAAATATATAGAATCCGTAGAGTAACAAAACATATAAATTAAAAATATAAGAATTTGTATTATGGTTTTGAAAATTCGACCAGACCAATTGGTTTGATTGAAAAATTGGTGAATCAGTGTTTAATTTGATTGATTCAATGAGATCTGTAATTTTCTGTTTTGAATCTAACTTTACTCTTTCAAATCATTATGGATCGGCTTCTCAGATATGCTTCAATTTGTCACTCTCTTTCATCCTTAAAATAGATCTCATGACTCTGCCTGATTCTATAGTCAATCATAAAATTTCTTGAAGATATATTAGTATATTTTACAAAATTTATAAAATTTTATGACCTGACACAGAGATCTGAAAAACTAAATTTAAGAAAAACCCATTTTCCTCTTTGAAGCCTGGGAAAATCAAGTAAACATAAGAAATGATGTCAATATCAATTATTTAAAAATCTTGATAAATGGGTGTGAGAAGCTTGCCTAAACAAATAGATCAAGGTTGTCAAATATGTTCTTACCAACGTCGATCGCGTTAGATTTTCCCTAAATCTCTGCGCTAGATGCGGCTTTGGACAAGGCAAATCAAATTAGGGTTCTAGTAATAAAAGTATAAATCTAACCAAATTTATATAACCTTAGGTAAGTCAAATCTTCTATGTTGGGCTTCCATGACATTTACACTCAATGCCATAACCATAGTAATCCAATAAGAATGCACGGCCCACTAAAACAATACAAAGAAAAGGGGAAAAACATCAACCAACAGCTTATTTAGTCTCTCTATTACGAGATATGGCTGCTACCATCTCTATCAACAAGTTGTTTGTGTTGTGGTTAGTTGATTTCTTATAGTTTATTCACAATCATTTTAATCATTTGATTGTTTATTTAGCTTAATTTAATTTAATTTAATGGATTCCTATTTATGGTTCAAAAACATCCTTAAGCATATTTTAACACTCATACACTAGTAACAAAAGACTAGTGATGCTTTCGGCTATTGGACTCTAGCCATCAAGGGTGAAGACTAGTGATGCTTTCGGCTACTGGACTCTAGCCATCAAGGGTGAAACACTCCACCGCTTCGCCTAGCAGCACGACGCTTGTATTGCTCTCCCACAACCCCGTTTGAGCTACCAAGGAAGTAATAAACCCCTAAAGAGGCTAGAGCAAGGCCTAATTGAAAATGAATTGAATTATTGATTGTGTCATAAAGACCCTTCCTTTTACATTTGTTAAAAAGAAATTAATGTAGAGGGTGTCACTAGTACGGAGTAGAACTGACAAGACGTTGGTTGAAGTGGTAAGCGGCCTTACCGCTATAAGAAAGAGAATATAAGTTCAAATAATGAGAAGCGTTCTTACTGGAGAGGCGAACAATATCTGCCTCAAAAGGAGGAACTTGTTATCAAATATTTTTTTTTTGAAAAAGGAAAAAAGTGCCACAATATTTATTTTAAAATTAACTAAATATGTCATTCTTTTCAACTTTGATATATGGTAGTAGTATATTTGTAAAATTCCTTTCTTAATTGTCATTTGTTTATTTGGGTTATTGCACTTTTCATTTTGAACCTGGGTGATGTTAATTTATTATTTCATTTTTCATTTTTCATTATAGTTGATAGGGCAAAACTTTAAGCCTATAAACTCCGCAAGTATACGGGCCGTACCAAGTAATAAAGTGATAAGAAAAGTATCGTTCCCACGAGGACTTGGTATCACAAACTTCGGTTAAGCATTAATTTTACAATTTTGATTAAGTTGAGCAAACCAAATTGAATTTAATTAAAGGAAAAGAAATTAAAAAATGAAATTAAAATAAACAAACTAGCACAATGCAAAAGAGTCACTAATCCCTTATTAGTTTCATAAACCTTGTTTTCACTAAGTTAATTAGCCTTAATATCAATTTTGTTAATCTCGAGTATAAATAGTTATAAGTGCACAATAATTCGGTCCACTTACAACCTCTCTCGGAGTAAAATTAGTTATGTCTAACATAATTACTTAAGAGGCAATAAATTTCGAACACACTCCTTAACAATTATATGGAGCCATTAGGTATATGTCTATCCTAATCACAAATTAAATCGTAATTTAATCTCATATTACTTAATCTAAGAGCTTAATTAAAATCTCCTTCGTCAAGGTAAATCATAATTTTCAAATTCATATTCAGTGATGATCAGACACTAAATAGATAAAGCTAAACAAGATTAGGTAACCAAAATTAATATTAATTATAACTAAATAATAAAAACAAAGTCTAATCCACACCTATAAGTTCAAAGTTCCTCTAGGTTGCAAAGAGAAATTAGCCAAACATGGCTTTAACAAAATCCAAACAGCAAGATTAAGTCAGAATCAGAATCAAAGAAACAAAAGGACATAGAGGTAGAGATCAAATCTGTCGATAAATCTCTCCTTGTGGCTGTAAAGATGGAGCTCGCCGGCGACCGTGGTGGAGAGGAAGCCGCCGGCGAGAGAGGAAAAAGGAGGTCGAAGGTCTGCAGCGCCGCTCCTCTGCTTTGTTTTGTCGCTCAAAATCGTGAAAAAATGTTCGCCAGCGTGATTGCTCTCCAAGTTGTAATATCCAAAATGCCCAGCGTCTTCCTTTCGTGGCTGCCTTAGGGTTTTAATTGATTCAATTCATTCAGAATGATTTACAACCCCAAAACGGTGTCGTGCTCTTTGGTCATCAATATCTTCAATTCATTTGCTCCTTCAATTGCGGGCCCACATCCATTGAATTGAATTCAATTGCTGAATTCGTAATTCGTACCTCCTGGGGTCCTGCTCAAAGAAAATAAAATATAATAATTATATAATAATAATAATCATAATAACAACTAAATTTTTATTTCTTATTTTCTTTTCTTTTCTTTTCTTTTTTAAAGAAAACTTCATATTACTATTATTTATTTCCTAAACTCAAAAACCTTTATTTTAAATTGAAATCCCCCAAATAATGCATCCAAATTGATATATCTTAAAATCTCAATAAAATCTCTTTAAATTAGTAATAATGACTTCTCAAATATATGAAAATATATATCAAATCTATTAAAATGAGAAGTCATCAATAGTTCGGGTAGAATCATAAATAAAAATATTTAACTTTTCAATTAAAAATCTTAAATTCAAATAATCTAAAACACGCTTATACCCTCCAAATTGTATCATGTCATTGTTGTGGCACTGCAATATAAAAAGCTTTTTATTTGGATATAAACGCTTCTTAGACTGGTTTTGGATCGGTCTCGATCTTCCCAACCAGTCTTAAAATATTGGTTTTAGACCAGTTAATAAAATATAAGGTCTAAAAATTTGGACTATAGAGACCTGGCATGGCTTATGTTAGGTTTAAAAAGTATGACTTCTAATACCGATAATATTATAGACTTAATTCCTATATTTTGGTGTAGGATTTTATTTTATCGGTTCTCATTTAAATTTGGTCTTTCTAGAATATATTATTATTAAATTCTAAATATCTAGATATTATTTTTGAAATAACCACAACCCCTTTCACACTACAATTTCGGTTTTTCCCCTTATTATTTTGTTTTTTATTTATTTATTTTCTAATTACTTAATTTATACCTTAATTACCTTAATTAAGCAATTATCCCATGCTTAAACAATTAGCTACTAATTACTTAATTAGTCACTTACTAATTTTTGATAATTTTCTTATTTAGGATAAATTATTATCTCACAACTATTTTACTGACTTTGGTATTTTATGCTCCATGTAAAATATTAAAAATCATGGGGTCACTTATGATCCCCAAAATAATATTTAATTTTTGCCTCATTATTTTCCAAGGAAAATATTCCCATAAATTCATAAAATTAGAGACAACATACTTTCTAATTTTTAGCAAATATTTTATTGCCTCTAGGGATTTATCATAATATTTTTCAGGCCATTTCGCCCCATAAATGCATTTTAGGGATTTTAGCTCTTTATTCACCCTAATTTCAATAGAAATTACCTCAGAAAATAAGGTAATTATATATTACACTAGTTTTGAAACCACATATTCACCTATTTCCAATAGGTATTATTTATCGAAATATGATCTTATCATAAATCGATTTTTAGGGTATTACAACTTACATTATATATGCTGGTTCCCAATATTAATTACATATAAAGGCATGAAGTCCATAACAAAATATATAGAAATATAAGAATTTGTATTATGGTTTTGAAACTAGAACAATGAGCTTGATTGAAAAATCGGCGACTAGTTTGATCGATTCGTGAGATCTATAATTTTTAGTTTTGAATCTCACTTTACTCTTTGAAATTATTGTGAATAGGCTTGTCAGATATGCTTCGTCTCTCATTCATCCTTAAAACAGATCTTATAACTCCGGGCCTGATTCTATAGTCAATCATAAAATTTCTTGAAGATATATTGGGATATTTTACAAAATTTATAAGATTTTAGATCAACCACAAAGATCTGAGTAACTTTTTTTTTTTTTTAAAAAAAGGTTCATTTTACCTGTGAAAATCAAGGAGATATAAGAAATGATGTCAATTTGAACTATTTAAAAATCTCCAAAAATTGGTGTGACAAGCTTGCCTAAACAAATAGATCAAGCTTGTCAAATATGTTCTTACCAATGTTGACCGTGTTAGATTTTCCCTCAATCTCTACGCCAGATGCGGCTCTCGACAAATCAAATCAAATTAGGGTTGTAATGAAAGTAGAAATCTAACGAAATTTATAAAACCTTATGCCAGTCAAATCTTCTATGTTGGGTTTCCATGGGATTTAGGCTAAATAGCATAACCATATTAATCCGATATGAATGAACGGCCTACTATAAAAAAGCGCATAGAGAACTCTTTATAGTTCATACATAATCATTGTGATTTTTTTGGTAACAAAGGTAAATATCTAACCAAATTTATATAACCTTAGGTCGGTCAAATCTTCTATGTTGGGCTTCCATGATATTTTCGCTTAGTAGCGTAACCATATTCTAACCCCTCTCCTAAAATTTTATTATATATATATAAAATATTAATCCAAAATGAATGCACACCACACTAAAACAATATAGAGAAAAGAGAGAAAAACATCAACCAACAGCTTATTTAGTTTCTTTCTACACATCAACCAACGAGCTTGTTGGTGTTGTAGTTAGTTGACTTCTTATAGTTTATTCACAATCATTTTAGGGACTGTCACCAGTACTATTGACAAGCTATTGGTTAAAATGATAATAAGCGGCTTCAATTCACCCCATAAGGAAGAAAACACAAGTTTAAATAATGAGGAGTGCACTTGTTAGAAAAGACGAAAATTATTTATACTATAAGTCTAGAAAGGAGGAACATGTGATCAAATTTATAAAAATTAAAAAAAAAAAAGTGTCACTATATTTATTCTAAAATTAATTAAATATGTCATACTTTTCCACTTTGATATATGAGAGTAGTATATTTGTAAAATGTCTTTCTTAATTGTAACTTGTTTATTTGGGTTATAAGTTATCACACCCTCTTGTTTCTTTAAACAAATTAAACCACAATTAGTTCAATGTTATATTAAGGATCCGTTTTGCTTCATTTTATTGCAGATTTGTTTTTGAACCTGGGTGATGTTATTTTATTTTATTTTTTCGTTTTTTATTATAGTCCGGGTAGAATTATAAATAAAATATTTAACTTTTCATTTAAAAATCTTATATTCAAATAATCCAAAAGGCACTTATACCCTCCAAATTGCATCATGGCATCGTCATGAGTGTGTTTGGATTCACCATGGTATAAGTGGTTTTTTTTAAAAAAAAATTGATTTTTGCAAACTTACAATAAGATAAAAGTAATGTGATTTATGTTTGATTTGATAGAGGCAAATTAAAGTGGCTTTTTAAAACTGAAATATCTTTGGAGAATTAATTTGAAAAGCCCGTTTATATTGAAAATAACATTAATCTTATTAAATAATACATACCTAATTATTTGAAAATTATATAAAAATAAAAATAGTTAATTTATTATTACAAAAAATCTGAAAATACTAAAATAATTAATTCAATATATTTAATGTACAAAAATATATATAAGGCTAAATTAAACAAACCCCATGAACTTGAATCGTTGCATATAACCTCTTGACATTTCAAAGTTTAAATTTAACCCCTGACCTTTCATTTTTAAACTATTATTAACTCTATCGTTAAGTGACCATTATCTTTTTAACGGAAATTTTCATGTCATACTATGAGATGACATGTGCCATCCTACGTTGCATCCGGTGTAAATTACTACATATATAAAACCCCCTGAACTTTGATTAGTTACAAATAATCCCCTCGATATTTGAAAATTTAAATTGAACTCCTCTAAAATTTTGATTTATAATAAATAAACATCATGTTGTTACTTTAATCATTTTAATAAATTTATTAAGTTTTTTTTATTATCATTTGTTAGTAAAAAAATAGTTTTTTGGTATGGAAAAAACTAGAAGAAGAATATTTTTTAAAAAATAAGTAAAAATGTCATCATTTGTATAACATTTACTTATTTTCTGGGGTTCATTGAGTAATATAAATTGACATCATTTGTGTTAAATATATTCTTGGGATGTTTGAGCATTGATACTTGAAATCAGGACGGACGCCGGGGGGGTAGAGGTGGCCCCGCCCCCTAATTTTTTTTTTTAAAAAAATTTGCTTATTGCTTTCATATATATATTCACTGAGGTGCAGGTTTGCTTTCTGGTTTCATATTATTCACGGACATAGGTTTGCCTTCATATATATATTTTAAGAAGTAAAGAGGTGGGGCCCATAACTTTAATATATATTCTTGCATCACCGCTTTTCCGAAATTACCATTGTCTCTTTCTCTCGTTCGCGCGGCTTGTCCAACGTTTTTTTTCAATACTTTACGATAAATTTTGAGAATCAAGAAGGTATTTAAAATTATTATTTTTCATTAATTTTCTTTCGTGAAATCCATTATACATGATTTTATCTTTCTAATGATACTATTTTTATCTTTGATTAGAGAATATTTTAGGGTTAGTATTTTGGAAAGTTTTGAGTTTTGTTAAGAGATGGCTATGGAAATATTGATGATGACTAATATTTAAATTTAATCGGTTTGCTTGTTTTGAGTTTTAAACAAGATTCAATTATAAATGAGTTTAACAATATGAAAACATGTAGAGTAAGAGTCAAGTAAAGTTTCGTAATATATTTTTTTTTCAATTTTTTGTACATTAAGTCTTTATCGTATTTTAAAGTACTTTTATTCATGATCAAGCATTTTTTTTTTTTTTTTGTAAATAAAATTCCTGGGTCCGTCCACAGCTTGAAATATAACATTTTTGTTCAAGGATAGCTCTTGCTCTCATTACTTTTTTTATTAGTAATGCATATATTTTTTTTTTGAAGGGTTAAATCCTAATTTCCACGGAAGTTTCTTAAGGAGCAAAGACTTACCCAGAAGTTTTGTGGTATCATTTTTTCCTAGGAAGTTTACAAAATGGAGCAAATATGCCCGAAAGTTTTTTTTATGAGCAAACTTTTGTAAACTTAAAGCGAAAAATGATACCAATCAACTGATCAAGATCAATCGATGGGCAAAATTGCTATGTTTGTAAACTTAGGGCAAAAATGATCAAAAATACTTAGGGTCTTTGGAGCACTCCTTTAACAAAACTTAGTGGCAAATTAGGTATTTAACCCTTTTTGAATTAGAGGTACAATGGTTATTTTATATTTTTCTAAATGTTATATTTCTAGTTTTTGCCATACAAAAGAACTATTTTAATTGAAAAATACTAGTAAAAATTTTAATAAGTTTATTAAAATTATAGAGAGTAACGGTATGTGATTTAATATTATAAATTAAAATTTTGAAATGTCAAAAGTTTATTTGTAATTAAACAAAGTTCAAGAATTCTCTGCAACTGTTTAAATTTTGAAATGGCAGGAGGTTAATTTGATCTCTGTGTACCCTTCTCTGAACCAAGGGTCTTTCAGAATCTCATCTATGGTAATCCTCGTTTTCGGGTTCGGATCTAGCAACCGCTTGATTAAATGTCTCAAACTTTCGGGTTTGACCGAATGGGGGATGCAAACCAGGCCTCGGGAAATTTCCCTCATCGTCGTAAGGGCATCGGGACCGTTGAACGGCAAAGCCTTAAAGGTAAGCACGTACAAAACGACGCCGCACTGCCACATATCGACTTTATCTCCATCGTAGCCTTCACCGTTGATCATCTCAGGGGCCATGTAAGCAGGGGGTCCCACAGACGGTATAAAACTTGCCGTCGGGTCGGATATCCTCCATTGTGGCGCTCCATCCAAAGTCTGAAACCTTGATGTCTAATTTCTCGTCGAGAAGGAGGTTCTCAGGCTTCAAATCACGGTGGAACACGCCGCGAGAGTGGCAGTGCTGGACGGCTGAGATTAACTGTTGTAGCCACCGACGGTACTGATCTTGGCTAAAGGGGCTCCCATTAACCAATATGTCAAAGAGCTCGCCGCCTTTTGCCAACTCCATGACGAGGAAAATCTTGGTTTCGGTAGTGAGGACCTCGTAGAGTTTCGCGATGTGTGGATGATTCAGCCGGCGCATGTTAGCGGCTTCCATTGAGAGGCTCTGCTCTGTTACGTCTTGCTTGTTCACGACCTTAATGGCCACAATTTGCTTTGTAAGAAGATGGCAAGCTTCGTAAACCTTAGCAAAACCTCCAATACCGATTAACCTACGGATTTCATATTTTCCAAACAAAACGCCATCTAGTTCCTCTTCTCTCATTAGGGAAGGAGAAGTCGAATCTGCTGCTCTTTCTTTAGCTTCAATAATCTTGTTCATAATATGTTTAAACATGATGACGACAAGAACGTAGGAAGTTAAAGGAGATGAAGAACAAAAAGAGTTGCGAAGAGTGTTTGAGAATTTAACGATTTGAAAGGGAAACTATTTATATATGTAGAGAGAGAGTTATACAGAATATTGCGGATTTTTCAAATCGAAATCGATCATAATGTTGATATAATTCGTTATCCGTATGATTTAAATTTAAAATTAATCATTTATGATAAATTATTTTCTTATCCGATATAATATCTTGTCTTTTTTATTTCAAGCAACAACTATAACATTAATATATAGTTGTGTTTAACCATGTATGATAAGTTATTTAAACGTATTTTATTTCTCTTAAATCAAGAGGATAATGTTGTGATTGACCTCAAATTAATATCTAATAAACGTTTATATATCTTTTTAAAAGTTTATCTGTTTGACCTTGTTTTTATCTATAAATCTGATAAATTTCTAACTTTTTCATAAAAAAATATTTTACGCAATTAAATATGTCAAAAAAAAACTATATAAATAAAATAGATAAAATTTCAATAAAATATCCTCAAAATATAAAAGAAGTCAATTCAAAAATTTATCAATTCAGAGTGTGTAATCTATTTAAATTTAAATAGGTATGTTTTGAGGTGTGTATTTAATCTATACCGCTTTTTAAGTGATAAATATACCACTATTTCGCTTTTTAATTTATCAACGGATGATTTTGTTATTTAATATATAAAATAAATCGAAGTTTTTTTTAACAAATAAATCTAAGTTTCTAATGAATCATTAAAGATAAAACACTCTCGGTTAAAATGTTAAAAATCATAGGGAAAATTTTAAATGTAAATTAAAATATAAAAAAATTGCCCAAAACCGATATAATTGTTTTGACATGTATATATTATTTGGGGATGGACTTCTGCTCTTACTGTCCTCTTCCTCCCACTACTCATCTTGCCATTTATATTCAAATTTTAGCTGTTCAGATATAGTGTTTTATTAAATTTAAATTATTTAAAAAAATCAAAAATGGTAAAATTTAGTTATAATAGTTTAAAACTACACTAAAAAGTACTTTTAAAAAAATATTCCTATAAATGTATCCAAAAACAAAAATTCCTATAAAACATCAAATCTGAATCACTTAAATTTCAATCCATTTATTTAAGATGCACTTAGCGTTCTAGAGTTTTTTTTTTGTTTTTTTGTTTTTTTTGTTTTTTTTTTCAGGTGCATCCAGTTATTTGCGGTGAAATTTCATCATTAATGTTTTTAAAATGGAGCAATCCCATCTATTGTTAACTTATTCTTAACTTTGACAGTTAAATTGGTGACTAATGGAGTTTTGACCAAAAGAAGCTTAGTGGCAGTTGATAAAAGAGATGGCATGGCATTTAGATTTATATCTTCGAAATTAGTTAATTAAGGACCCTATCTATGATTGAGAAAAAGTTTTGAAAAATTGTTGTAAGACACAATTCCGCCTCTAACTTGCTTTTTGTCTAGTTCGTCAACACTGCGGACAGATTTCCTCGTATTTAGTGATTCGAAGTATTTTCTAAATTTCTTATTTAATAATCAATTAAGGCTGAATATAAATTAAATGAGAAACCCTAAATCTATAGAGATATACTGATAATATAATAAAAATAAAAATAATTTAAATCTAAATCTAAATTCTATTATTAAGATGACAATGATAATTGTAAATATCTTAATTAAACCTAGATTATCACATACCCCATATTCCTTCACAATTGTATGCTTAAATATTGATCCAATCGTATTTATCCTTTACTATTCCTCCACTCATTTCTACACTGGAAAATTAAAATAAGCCAACTAAAAGCATGTTGGATGCAACTTAGCCCTTTGAAAATCCAAAAGCAAATGAAAAACTAAAGATTAATGGATTTTTCAAACATCTATTATTGATTAACAAATATTTTCATTGATTTTTAAAGATTTTGCAAATCACGCTCCTCATTATAAAAAGCCATCAAAGGATTTGGTGAGGAAGATCAGTGGAAGGACCTGTGTTGATCTTCTTCAGTATTTCTTCCGTGGGCTTCGAATTAAGGCCATACTTTTAGCGTAAAGCAGAATCGGCAAACCAAAGGTATGTAATAATTAAGATGATTTTATTTGTCTTTTTTAGTATCATCGTTTTGATTTAGTTTTAAAGCATGTAATCATTAAGATGATTTTATTTTTATATGTATTCATGAAACACTCTTCTGGTCTTGTTAAGATCTATTTATCTAATTTAAGTAGATTAAAGAAGCTGAATAAATTCTTTAATTATAATACATGTGACATGATATCTGTAAAATACTTATTTATGACATTAAATTATATAATAGTTTATTAGGAAAATTAGTTGGAATAACAAAGAGGACTAGCAATTCATGTAGCTAGATAACACTATATTAATAATAAAGAAAGCTAAAAGAAAATATGAGAAGAAGATCGAGATGTGAACTGGAGGAGTATTTAGACATAGCTGATGATTTGCAATCCTCGTGTGTATACTCGTCAAACCCAGTTGCATAAACTCACTCACAGAACTCTGCATATTGTGAAATTTATATCTATTTGAAATTTTCCCATTCTCGACACTCACAGAATTCTGTATATGTGAAAGACTGTGTAATACCCGAAAAATCATTATTTATCTTAAATACAATATTTTGATAAATAATACCTATTAGAAATATGTGAATATATGGTCTCAAATGTTGTAATGTGTTTAATTTATTTTCTAGGCAATTTCTCTTTAAAATTAAAGTAGCCAATGACCAAATCTTCTAAAGTCTATTAGGGATCATAAAATACCATAAAATTATCATAATCAAGTGTAGTCTTAATTTAATCATAAGAGACAATAAATGACATGAAAATACCTAAACCAATTAGAGAAAATTACCAACAACTAATGGGCAATTAAGTTTACAATAATTAAAATATTTATATTAAATTTCGAAATTTAATCAATAGTTAAATTATAAGGGCATAATTAAGGATATATTAATTTAATTAAGAACCAAATGCCAATAAAAGACCAAAATTAGCATAAAAGGAAATTCTAAGGATTATGATTAATATAGTAATCAAACATACCTTGACAATTAAGCCTAATAACACCTAAAACACTATATTAGGGATAATAACCAATATTAATTAATCATCCCCTAAGTCTAAATGAGGGGGGCGAAATTTTTGCTCTTGAAAAGGGAAGAAGATTAAGCAAGTATAAAGAGCACATAAAATATGAACAAATATCATCAATAGTGGTAGGATTTTTCCAACACAAATTAAAGGCTTGGATTAAATCTAATAAAGCTAAATCTAAAGGCCTTAACTAAACCTCATAAAGTATAATCCTTGTGAAACAAAAATCCACCAATGGGAGACTTTTCTTCTTGATTTTGTGAGGCAATGAAAACACACTTTGAAGAGTCAAAAGAGGGACTAATTCACGGTTCACTCTTGCTTGTTGAAAAAGAGTTGAATTGTTAAATAATAAACAAACACAAGTTAAATCCATTGGTCCTAATAGATCACCTAATTAAAATAGATCCTTGTGAAAATTGATGGACAAATGAGAGGCTTGGAAACCTATTTCTAAGACTCAATAAAAACTTAATTCCAAATACTAATGAGGGTCACGGTTTTAGCTTGATAAAGGGGGAAGAAAATTGTGATATTATATTAATAATAAACAAATCACACATGTTTAAGTAAGCACATGCAAGCATTTAATTAGGGGACAAATGGATAAAATGCTAAGAGTACTTGGCATAGACTTTTGAGGCATTTGGAAGAGGATAAAAAGGAGAGAAAAGAGAGGGGGGGGGGCGGCTATGTAGTGTGTTGTGTGTATGTGTGTGGGTAAGAAGAGAGAGAGAGAGAGTAATTGATTTAATCCTAGAATTGTGAAGTTAACCAAAGGGCAAACCCAAGACACTAGTAAGTCTAAATCCCTAGAGAATTAATTGAACCAATGAGGAATCTTAATCATAGAGTAAATATAAGGATTAATATATTAAGCTTGGGATTAAATATCATTATAATTTTACCCAACTTGTACAATTAATTTTAAAATGATAAAAAGGGCAATTAGAGATTTCTAATTAAGCCATGAATTTCGAAATTCAAGGGCTAAAAAAAAGAGAGACTTGAATAAACTATAAATTAACCCCTAAATGTATTTTTGCTTAGTTAGCAACCAACTATTATTTTCATTTAGTTACAACGACACTTAAAGTAGCTAATAGTTGAAGCATAAAATTGGAGAAACAAGGGGGGAGGGGACGAATTACCTAGCTTGAATAAGGGTAAGATGTTTGTTTAATATATAAATTAACACACATGCTAATTCAACATTTATGGAGGGGACAAATTGGAGAGAAGAATATGTACTTAAGATAAGAGGTATTAATGGAAAATGGAAGAGGATAGGGGAGTGAGAGAGGGAACACGGTTTGTGATAGAGCAAGAAAGAAAAAGTTGAAGCAAGGGTTGAGGTGCAATCTCTCATTTTAACCTAGATCCAATGGTAGGTGTGAAATCAAGAAAAAGAAGTTCAAAGAAATTACCACAATTGCCATGACAATTTACTATAAATAGAGGGCTTGGTCTTCATTATTTTTCACACCATTACAAGCAAGAAACATCTGATTATAGAGTGGAAAGTGAGAGTAAGGAGTCTTGGAGAAGGAGGAGCAAAGTTCTAGGTAAGTTCTTGAGCTCTAGCTTTATAGTTCATAGTTAATTTGCTGTTTTGATCTTTAATATTCCAAATTTAGTTTGTTTACATGTTTCTATAGTTAAAATTGGCTTTATTTCAAAAAAATATGATGACGTTAGTGTGGAAGCAAAATTTTTGGAAGTTGAAGATCAAAGTAGCGAAACTCTGGCAAAATGTTGTCAGTTAGCGATTTCTGCAGTCAGTGTTAAAAACGCCAGTATTTTATGTACAAGATGAGGTTGTAAGATTCTGAAAATTTTCATGGTTAAAGTAGACATATAGGTCTTTTTAAATATACCTAGAATGTGTCATTTTGGGTTCTATGCAAGGAGATAAAAATTTCCAAAGTTGGGTTACGAATTTCTGAAAAATTCTGGGTAGAGGTTGGAAACTTTAAACCTGGGAATGACTCACGCAATCTGGGAAAAAATTAGTATTTTTCCTTGAAAATAGATATCCTAAGGATTCCGAGGAATTTTACGGATCCTCGTTTCGATTTTGTTAGAATTAATTATGATTTTTCAAAGTTAGCGAAAAATATGCCTAAAATGCTGAATCCAGCATTTTTCAAGAAATATAGGGATATAATTGGAATAAATAAATCCACCAGGGGTAAAAAGGTCAGTAGTGGCTATAATATCTCTTAAAGATATTATTTATAATGTAATAATGTGGTGATACTATTATAGGCTATCCGAGAACACGTATCGACAGACAGACGTACCATTATCCACTTGGACTAAGGTACGTTCGCGATGTACTGTAACACTAACTCTGATGCTTATAGTAGGTTTATATACGATAGAAGTATTCATAAACTAAGACGGTGTCTTAGATCATTGCTTATACATTCAGCTTTACACGGGTTATAGTCTTGTTAATGCCGTGCGTTTTCCTAGCGCTGAGGACACGAGGGCCAATCGTGGCATGAGGTGGTGCAGACTAAAATAACGTACATGTGCAGTGGCTGTGTACTGTTATTATGACAAATCATACATCTGTTATGGGCTTTTGTATTGATTAATGTTGTAATGTCATGAATATCTGTCATACATACATTGTTTACATAAGCATGAGGTTAGCCATTACTTGAGGTCCGATGGGCATTGGACCTAAGCTCTTATAGCTTCAAGGTCTGGAGGACCGAGGGCTGAAGATAAGAGACAAGGGTAAGCAGCACGCGTGAGGACTCGGCTGAAGCCTCTTTTTAGAGACGTACTTGCATCGCTAGAATTTTTGTATTCTCAAATAAATGTATTGATATTATTAAAATACGCCACGAGACAATATTGTACCAACGATTTATCGTTACTCAAATATTTTAAATTGCTCCGATGCTCTACTTTGATGGGGAAAAAAAATTTACTGCCTTTGAAAAATGGAATGTTACAGTCTGAGACTATATCTGGTGGTTCAAATTCATAAAAGCTCTACTTAATTTATTATCAAAGGTTTATTATTGGGGACTACTCTTTATATGGTTTTTTTTGTTAGAGATGAATATATATGTATATGTACATAATATACCTTGTAAAATAAAGTTTCTGATATTATATATATATGTATATATATATATACATATATAAGGAAATTGAGGAGATGGAGGCAACAAAAAAGTGTAAAGTTACTGATAGCGGCATAAAGAATAATATGAAGATGGAAGATCTGCCTGATCATCTCATCCATAAGATCATGCATTTGCTTCCTTTTGAGGAAGCAGCCAAGTTCAGTGTCTTGTCCAAATCCTTCTATTCTTATTGGCTTTCATTCCCAACCCTAAACGTCAGTTACAAATCCAGTCATTCAGATGATGGTTCGTATCAGACCTTCTTCAACATTGTTCAGAAAACCCTTCAACTTCGTGGCCCTTATATAAAAGGTTCTTTGCACAGCCTAAGTTTATCTTATGTTGACATATCCAATAGTATTCCCTCTTCTTCGTGGAAAAGGGGAAGATCCTATTCCGATTCTTATCAGCAAGTGTTTGATGTGTTACTACACTTTGCGGAAGAAAACAACGTCAAAGAGATAAACTTTGATAATGGATCCTATTCCGATTCTTATATGCAAGTGTTTAATGAACAGCAAAACATGAATAACATTAAATTGACTCTTGACACACTACTTCCACTATTTTCCTCTCAGTTCTTGACTGTACTCAAGCTTACTGGTATTAAGATTCCACCTGTGGATGCTTGTATAAAATGCCCAGAATTGACACAACTACTAATCAATTCCTGTGATGGTTTTCGAACTATAAATGTTTGATCGTCGTCATCACTGAAGCAAGTTGAAGTAAAATGCTGCAAAGGGTTGCGCGCATTTCAGATATTGGAGGGAAAAAGTTTGCAAAGTTTCGAGTCTCAGGGTTCTCATTGTGAATTCCCACCATGTGCTGTGGATATCTCAGATTGTCTTGCTCTTAGGGTTTTGAAACTGAAGGCGGCAAAGGCCATAACCGAAGAATGGTTGAACCGGACAATGCAGAGCTTATCTTATTTGGAAGAACTACATATATGCCAATGCAATATGTTGGAGAAGATTGAATTTGAAAACTACAGCCTTAAAAAGTTCACATTGTGGGCTTCTTTAAAACAGAAGAAGGTAGTTGCTGATGTTCCCAACTTACTTGAGTTCAACTTCCATGGATATATATCCATCCCGATAAGCATTTTTATCAGCCAAATGCAAGGCCACTTCTCATTGCCATGTGGTAAATTAAATCGTGTCTTACGTTGCTTTGATCACTTCAAAGACCTCCATCTTTCTTGCTCAATTTTCGAGGTACGTAATTGTTTTCACAAACCCAAAAATATATAGCCGATCCCTTCCGCTAAATTATTTAATTTCTGACATTTATTTTATTTGATTTTGTTTATTTTGAAGGATGTGATCGTTCCGAGGTACGAAATGCAGCTGATCATGAATAATTTGAAGCATCTAAAATTAGAAGCTACGAATCAGGAATTGCCAAGGGGTCGAGCATTGACCGAATTTCTGGAAAGTTTGCTTTGGTTGATGCCCAAACCCTGGACTATAACATTTTACTCCCAAATCTCACGGAAAACTCACACCTTAAAGGTATGTTTCTTTTATCTTTCACTCATATATGCTTGATTTGTATTTACCGTTATTTATTCTTGTTGGTAGAAAAATTCTTTGTATGTCCTGTTAATAAACCATGAATTGAAGAAACACGTGAATCTCGCCACAGTGGCATTACATAATCAACCCTTCTTAGGTGAATCTATTCTATTAACCTTAAATTATAGGATTAATAAGAGGTGAGGACCTAAGTTAACCTTCCTCTCATTTTGAGTGAGGATCCTACCATCCTTCACACATTGATTCATATAATTAAACCTCTATGTATGTCCTTATAATGATTAACTACCTCATTAAGATCTTACCTAACAAGAGTAAGGATCTCAATTAACTAATGAGAATTTCAACTAACTAATGATTTTATAATTTATATCTCCAACTAGGTGCTATAAATCTTAATGTTAATTTGAACATATTGCAGTTCGAATATGGTCAAAAACTGGAATCGGAGAACTTGAAGGTGGGAAAATGCCGCTGCTGTGATGTTCCCATAAAATGCTGGAGACATTTTGATCTGAGGTTAAATTTGAAGGCTTCTCTAACTATGAGAAATACTGTTTGAAGAAGTTCTTCGCAAATTCGTTGCGTTATTAAGCGATTTACATGGATCGCTATATAGCTGCCTCCAATATGATTAGCTTTCTTGTACCTTAATTTTCAAAATATTTGCTATATATTGTTTTATCAATGGTTATATTTTCTTTATTTTCCTAAACTAAGCAGTCGAAATTGAGGTTTGTTGTCGAACCATAGATGGAAATTTATCAGAAGTTATTCTTTAGGGGCGATAATAGAAGCACGGATTTGCCTGCACAAATGTAGTAGGGGCCGTGACATTGTTCCTTTTTATTTCTTTTAATTATATATTAATTCGTTTTGACTTGAAGTTTCTTTTTTATCATTGACTAAGTACCATCAAATAGACAAATACTGATATATTATGTTTTATTTTGAAAAATAACAATGAAGTTAGTTAAGGGTGTGCATGGTAATACTCTCGGAATATTTTTTTTTTAATTTCTATTCCCAGGAGTGGAAATGGATTAGAATTGCGTTTGGTAAATCCGGTTTTTTTTGGTTGCCCATCCGGTATCCAAAGCTTCGCCCTGACTAATCCGAATCCGACCCGGGTCGCGCACCTCGCTATGGTGGGTGAGTCTCCCAGTGGGGCTTTTTTACATTCATAAGGCTCGAACTTGAGACCTTGCTTAAGCGACACAAGCCGCTTACCACTTGTACCAATCCCCGTTGGTAAAAGCAAAAAATTCTAGCTCCATTCCAGGACATAGGATGAGAATCACTTTTCTCTCCCAAAATAAAAAACTTTCGAGTGTGTTCGACATGCTTCTCTTTTCTCTCCCAAACCAAAATACCTTCGACCTTCTCCTCCAGGGCACAGCTTGAGCCACCATTGACCACCGCGAACGGTTCACCACCGGCGTCACACGGTTTTTGTCGTTGGTCTCCTCCTTTGCAATCTACATTTGTTTCAGGGAGAGAATTCAATACCATCAGCTGAGCAGATCGAGGGGTTCGTTCTATTTTTTGCGGAGAAAGATCAAAATTAGGGAGGTATATTGATTTTAGTAGGTTTTACGTGCTTTAGTAATAACGACACTAATAATGATGGGGAAAGCGGTAGTAAGGCGTCGAAGGATTCTAATTTGACGATGTTAAGTTTTATGATTAGAGAGGATAATTAGGATAAAGGAAGATGAAATAGAGAAGATGAAGAATGGATTGTGTATTATCAATAGAGAGCTTAATGCTCTTACAAAGAGTAATTGTGATACACACTCTTATTGATTCAATTAGCTAAGCCTAGGACCCCCTTTATATAGACTAGGGCTAGGACTAACTCTCTAACTAACAAACTCTCTAACTAATCATTTAATTCCACCTTATATTTCTAACACGCCCCCTCAAGTTGAACACTTCTTAACTCAAGATGTTCAACTTGAACAACAAATACAAAATAAGGGGTAAGGTGAATTAAATTGACCAGTTTTCAATCAACAAAAGTAATACAAAGACTTCTTTGATTTTCAAGACAGGGGCGAGGAGGCGATTCTTCTCCGCTCTCTACTCTACTTTCCCTTAATTCGATAGGAGTGAGGAGGCGATTCTTTTCTGCTCTCTACTCTACTTTCCCTTAAATCGATAGGAGTGAGGAGGCAATTCTTCACTGCTCTCTACTCTGCTTTCCCTTCTTCTTGGGTCGAATTCTTGAGGATCCGCGCTTTTGGGCTTCAGATCTTGGAAGACTCCATTTTTCTTGGATCGTCTTCTTTACTTTGTCAGGCCTCTAAAGTTAATACTTGAGGCCTGGCCTTCTTTTTATGCCGCATACTCTAGGATCTCTTTTGGATATTTTGAGCACGATGGGCTTTCCGATCTATGATTCCTCCAAACCTGGAAACAGGTTCTTTTGATTTCCATTTCTCCAACATTCTCTTTGAATTCTTTTTTTTTTCACCACTTCCAACACCACATCTCCGTATTTATCACACCAAGACTTGGGAAAGTAGTTTTTCAACTCGGCCTTATCCACAGGAAGTTTTGTTGAAATCTCTTCCATTTGATCATTCGAAAATTGAAGACTTGGGTTTGTAGTGCTCAGTTCTGTCTGGATTCTTGACAGTTCTTTCTTTATCTTCTCCCCCAAAATCTTATCTATGAAGAAATCAGATGGTGAGCCATCAAAATGTAAAGTAATGTAAAGTTAGAGAAGATAGGAGAAAGAATGTAGATGAAGAAGAATCAATTGTATTAACATCAAAGAGCAATAAGCTCTAACCCATAAGGGTATAACAACCAAGAGCAATAAGCTCATACAATGAGTAACCCATAAGGATTATCTCTAATTAACAAACCCTAACTCTAGGGATATCTAGGAGGGACTTCCCTCTCTAGAGAGAGAGAGACTCAAATTAACCTCTCTCTAACAAGGTGAGAGCTCCACACTCAACACACTTTGGTGAGGGCTCCACACCAACACACATCTCTCAATAGTTAAGACCTTCTATTTATAGACTAGGCCTAACTAACTAACAACTAATCAACTAATCCCTTATATTTCTAACACGCCCCTCAAGTTGAACACTATTTAACAAAGTGTTCAACTTGAACAACACAAAAATAAGGGGATAAGGTAAATTAAATTGACTAGTTTTCAATAAAAAAATACAATGATCTCTTCAATTCACAATCTTCTTCCATTTCCATTTTCTGGCTTCAATCTATAAGCATATGCAATCATTGGTTCTCATTTTCCAGTGCCGTACTTCCTTGTGAACCCACAAAATGTTCTCTGAATACACTCCAGCCTCAATCACTTCTTAATAAAAGTCAGAACTTGTTGTGATCCCTCCATGCTAAATTCTGGGGAGATAGGCAAGAGTGATGTTATCGACCTCCTTGGCAATTGTAATGAGACGCCATAATCTGAAGCATTTGTTGTGTGAAGCATATCCCATAGACCTGAACCCATTACCAAAACATCAGGGTAATTGCGAGTTTCACTTAAACCCATCACCAAATCAATCAAATTGGTCGTATAAGGTGCCCATATGAAATCCAACTTCATCCCAATCTCATTAACGACGATATGATAATTGCTATGCCTCCTAAACAACGATTGTCGAGCTGACTCCATTTGCTCGGAATCCAAAACCAAACTTAACAACGAAAGAGCGAAGAACCGCGCTTGGGAATCACCTGCCACCATGACCCATGACCCATTAAACAAACCCGCCACATCATGCCGGTTCAACTTCTGAAACTCACAAGAATCAACTGAACTAGATCGCCTCCAATACCAAGACTTGTCGTAATTCACAGAATTATTATTCAAAGGATCAATCGATTGATGGCTCGAAGATGGCAACGACTCCACACAAGCGGGTCCACACAACACCGAGCAAAATCGACGGTATCGTTCTTGAAGAATTCTTTCTCAAAGAGAACTCCAATGAAATAAATTGACGTGGGGAGGAAAGAGTGATAGTCGCCACCAAACAAGAGCAAACACCACCCAAAGAAACATCTCAGCAATCTTGAATCTGGAACTGGAGTCGCGAAATTAATGGTGCAATTGCAATCTTCAACGGCACTAACTCTGGAACTGTGAAATGGAAACTACCTCCGTGAGTGTATTTGCGTGCGAGTTCCGAGAGAGACGAGATTGGGATGGGCGATGTTGGTGGCGCGCTTGACCAAGGATTCGCTGACGTAGTAGATCTTGTTCTTGTTAAGGCGGAAGCAATAGCGGAGGGATTCTCAACGATGTTCTTGAGATTGTTTCCGACGAATTTGAAGAGTTTTTCGAATACTGCAGTTGTCTCTGTTTCATCCAAAGGCCTCATCTTCGACTACGAAAGATGGGTTTCTACCGTTGAACTGTTTATCTCTTCACAGCTCAAACTGATCGAACCATATTTTTATATGATTTTTTATAATTAAATTGGGATTCTTAATGCATTTTTTATTAGTTATCGAGCTTAAAATGTGTTTCTTATGATAAATCGAGATTAAAAGTAAATATATAAAATTAGGGCTAAAAAGGGTAAAATTGTCAAAAAAATGTAATTACTCTTAATCATTGATTTTTCTGAGAATATTTGATGTTGGCTTGATTGATTTTTATTGTAGGTATTTGAAGAAATTGGACCAAATTTGGAAATGGAAGTTTGGACTCAAGTTGTGAAAAATTTCATTTTGGTCCCGCAGCAAAACTTTTTAAAAGTTGCAATGAGGTCCTATGACAAAAGTTTGTGCATTTTGAGTAAATTAGATTTGCTTTTCATTCGATTCAGCAAAGGCTGACCCGAGAGAGAGCTGGGAGGTCCAACATTCAATAGACATTCAATAGAGGCTGGGCAATTAAGGAGGATCCGATGATTTAAAACCTAGAATGAAAAAAAGAGCACCGCACATTAACAGATTGGGGACCGAGAGGAGAGCATCGACCCTTCTTCCACCTTCCTTTCCTCTAAGTCGCCGGAGGCTTCCACTCTTCTTCCACCGTCGCCGGCGACTCTCCTCCACCGTGAGAGAGGCAAGCTGGTTTTGACGAGAAAACACGAGAGCTTGGACGAGATTCACGACACTGGACACTCGGACCATCGCGTCTTCATCATTCGATCATCACCTTCACCTCCTCTCTATTTCGGACCACGCTGGAAATCATTACACTGCAACTCCGAGCTCAAGCTTTCACCCCCTTCATCGTTACACCACCTTCATCTTCTTCCTCGGTGAGAACCGAGAAAACGAAATCGGACCCTCTCCTTCTTTTCTCTCTCTCACTTAGTCATCACCATCATTTAACCACCAAACCACCATCCTCTATTCACTTCAGATTTTCTAACAATCCTCACACTCCCATATTCGCCTTCAGACTTCTTCCCTTTGGCCTCACTCACTCTTCACATCATTTTCCCATTTCTTGTCACTTCTGATCGTTTTATTTTTCTTATGGTTGGTTTGCTTGGAAGCTTTGTGGTGACAATGCTTGGTTTGATTAAAGTCATGAGAGGCTGATCCTTTAATTCTTGGAGATGGTTGAAGTGGTGGAGCTCGAGCTTTATAGGGGAGTATATTTTATTTCAATTTATTTTCTCTAATTACATTTTGATTTCCTAGTATAGGAATATTATTTTGTAATGTTGAGACTTAGTTTATCCGTTTGGAAAACTTTGTGGATTGAACCTATGTGATTGGATTGAATTTTGTGGTTTGTTGGATTTATAAATTTGTATTTCCCTATTGATTCAGTGAAATTGTGCTTTCTACGTGGTATTGTTAGATAGTGCGATTGAATTGAATTAATTGAGTGGCGTGGTATCGCATTCATATCAAGAGGAACCAAGTTGCATTAATTTAATCCTAATCACACGCTAAGTGGTTTTAAACAATATCTCAAGAGGTAGTAGTTAGCTACGGTAGTAGGAGCTACTATTAATTGGGAATATTGGACCCAAGTGATATCTTGGGGTTTTTCATCTAGACTTAGTGAAATTTACTCCTATATTTAATTGAACTAGGATAGTCATTGTTCCATTTCCAAGAGCAATCATCTATATTCATTTTCATACCCCATTCCATTTTATTAAAAATACCAAAAACAATAGTTTAGGATTTAATTAAATTGCATTTCTTTTATTTTAGTTAATCAATTCAAAAATCCAAAACCTATTTTTCCCCTTGTTTTAATTGCATTTGCATGTCATTTAGATTACTTAGGATTCAATAAAAGGCTCCTCGAGAGAGAGAACGATCCTAGGGTTGACTATACGCAATCCTTGGTTTATTTTTTGATTGTGGACCCCAAGGCTAAGAGACAAAAATCCACTCATCACAAACCTAAACCCTCCTTCTCTTACGCAACGAACCGAGAACATAGCCCAGAAAACCATCGTCGATTAAGCAGCCAGAGACCGAGATTTTCGTTGCTCTTGCACGATTGAGTGAGAATCCACAAAGATCAAGCATATTTTGCTCGACTTGATGAAATCGCGAAAATGACACAAATGAGATGGATTTTCGCCTAGTCTGGAGAATCATCTGGGTTGACCTTGCGCAAGAAACCGGATCTTGATTCACCACCTGTCAAGATCCGACCCATTCAAACATCTCAAAACATCTATTGGAGTCGGATCTTGGATTCCCGGTTGCTTATGATTGGATCTTGATATTCTGATTGAAATACTGGGCTGTTTCTTGATTATAGGCCACGCTTACACAACTGGGCTTAGAATAAAGCTTTGTTTGGCTGAAATGCAAGAAAGCAGGGATGAAACACAAAAATACCTTATGGATTGAGCCTTAATGATTGCAGCAAAAAATCATAATCAAGAAACATGTACACATCCCCAAAATACAACCTGGCTCTGATACCATGTTAAGTTTTATGATTAGAGAGGATAATTAGGAGAAAGGAAGATGAAATAGAGAAGATGAAGAATGGATTGTGTATTATCAATAGAGAGCTTAATGCTCTTACAAAGAGTAATTGTGATACACACTCTTATTGATTCAATTAGCTAAGCCTATGACCCCCTTTATATAGACTAGGGCTAGGACTAACTCTCTAACTAACAAACTCTCTAACTAATCATTTAATTCCACCTTATATTTCTAACAGACGACCACACTGGCTGAAGGGGCTGAGGAGAGAAATGAGAATGGCTTCAATCCTGAGAAATCAAGGTCCCCACCGGCTTCCTCAAGGGTACTTAGCTCTGTTTTTTTCTGTTTTTGTTTTTGTTCCTTCAACGTATTCTAAGCGCTTCATGCCGCTCATGAAATGCTTGCATTTTCTCTAATTTAATGGGATGGACATATATTAAGAGGAAGTTGAGGCAATACACGTTTTGTTAGAATACATGTACAACCATTTTTATCGGCGAGCAAAATGATGATGGGTGTCTAGGTGATAACTTTATGGGAAAATTTTGTAGTTACCTCTCCTCGTAATCCTGGCACCAATATTTTGTTCATCGTTAATACCTCTTGCCTAAGTTTTTTGTTTCATTTTACTACTTGATTTAAGTTGACTAATATGAATTCAAATAAAGGAAAGGTTCTTTAATGAAGGAACCTTTTGCTTCTCAATGCCTGCTCTACTTGTCTGTTGTTGTTACTTTGATTTTCTATCTAACAAGTTATCTTTTCTATGATGCGCGTGCACGATTTAAAGCCCCTACGATAAGTATTTTTACGTGGAAGCATATTCTATGCATGTGAATTCTCGGTTATCGTTCCGATTCTTTTGTTTCTTTATTTCGCTTTTTTAGTCATCCTTATCCTGAGTTGGACCAACATACAACAATTTTCAAGTTGATTCATTCAAACTCATGGAACTCCTTGGACCTGAGAAGGTTGATCCTGCTGATGTAAAGCTGATTAAGGATAAGCTTTTTGGTTATACAACTTTTTGGCAATATGTGATTGCTTTGTTGTTGTTTCTTCTCACCATTGGTTCCTTAGTGGAGCTTGGAATTGCTTCTCGTAGTAGTGATTCATCGATTCTCTTTTAGCATCGGTGTTGATCGGTAAATGTTAGTGAAAAAATCATTATATCTCAAAATGTTTCTAAATTTCATTTGCCACATCAATATTGTCTACCCAACATCTTCTGTTATTTAAAACTGTTTTGTTGATTTTATGTTTTTGATTCAACAGATAAATAAACCTGCTATGTTCCTGGATTCTTTGGATGTCTACCTAATTGATTTGGGCTAGAATTGAAGGGCAGTTTATTTACAAAGATATGTCCGATGAGCACCACAACTATCCATGGAGCCCCACTTTTTGTTTTTGGCTTTTTTGCGCTTATGAGAGAAGATTATTGGTTGATTGTGTGAATCTCAGGGCGGTGAAAAGATCAAATTGCTTCCACAAAGAGGGATATGAAGTGAGGTGTCATTCGTCAAACAATCCATATATGATAATATTTGGGATAGTTCAGATCATATTAAGCCAAATCCCAAATTTTCATAACCTGTCTTGGCTCTCTGTTGTAGCTACTCTCATGTCCATTGGTTATGCCTTCATTGTTGTTGGTCTTTCCATTGCCAAAGTTGCAGGTCGGATTCTGCATGCACTTCACTTTAACTTACAATTCGAATTCACCCGACACTTATAATATTCCATCTTAGTCATAATGTTTGGTTTTTTTTAGTTTGCTTTTCGGTTTCGGTCTCTATAGTTTCAAATTGTACATTTTGGTCCTTCAAGTTTCTTTCTATCTAAAACGTTAGTCTCTGTAATTTATAAAGGATTTGGACCATTTTGCCCCTTCAAGGAAAATCAAGACAAAGGCAAACTATAAAGACTAAATATTATATTAACCCATTGTCCAATTTACTGATCCGCTTATGTAACTTGAAGGAGGAGGGCATGTGAAGACAAGCTTGACTGGGACAATAGTTGGTGTGGACATTATAAATCCATCAGAGAAAGGTTCTTGGAGATGGAAGAATAAGAGGAGCAATAGGAATGGCGGTTTTGAAGGGAATGATATCAAAAATTTTACAAGATGGTTGGTTTTCTGTATAAAGAAGCTTACTGCATTCATGGCTTGTCCTATTAATGGCTATCTACATTCTTTTATGATTTCACTTTTTAGCCGAATGAATCTGGGAGAAATAACTTGGACAAGCTGTTTCTTAAGAAATCAATAATACTGTGTTATAGAAATTGTGTTCCTTTTTTGTCTTTTGGGGGGGGGGGGTTCATAGAATCATTAGCAGACACATGAAATTGTATCTCTTCTATTTAAATCTGACTGCAGAATGATACACTTGTGTCATTTCATAATATGTTCTATTTGGTTGCTATGTGAAGGTGGAATATCACCTAGAGGGGGGTGAATAGGTGATTACAAAAATTCTTTTCGTGCTATGATAGGTAATCGATGAAGCAGTAAAGGAGTAAATAGAGATGACACAGAGGAATTATACTGGTTCGGTCTAACTCCTTGACCTACGTCCAGTACCCAGACACTCCGGGATTTCCACTATCTCACAAATACAATTACACACTCTGTAACTTAGGATGATCCTTTCTCCCTAGGACTCACTCCCCCTTACAAGTTGTAATCGTACACCCACACTCAAGATACCTTTATCTTGAGATTTGAACAAATATGAAACAAATGATAAATCTCTCTCACAGAGTAGATGAATAATAAACACTCGAAGCTCAATGATATCCGAAGATATAAAAGAATAGAATTTGAACGCTTTGAATAATCATGCGAGTCTATGTTGTTGGTACTGATGAATTCAATCCTTCGGGTATTTATAAGTTGAAGCTTGAGGACCGTTTGAGTCGAATTGATTGCACAAAGCTTCGGTAGTTGGGTAGTTGGTGGATTTAAATCTGATAGCCGATGAGAGTCTTTGACCGTTGCTTCATTAAATGCCTTCGCCTACTTGTGCAGAATATGAGTCAGAATAACAGCTGGAATGTCGACTGCTACACGCTTTAATTTCGTTTGCGTGTTTTGATTTTTCAGCGCAATAAATGCTTTTGACATGTTGAAATGCTTTTCGGGTGCCCTTGAACTAAGGATAGCTTAAAATATTGATTCGGTGCTTTTGCTGTTATGGGCTAGTCTTAATTGGGTTCAGCGCTTTGTCTTTGTTCTGCGTCTCTCTCTTGGTGCTTGACAGCTCACCAAAATTCAAACATTTGTTAAACATCTGAAAATCACTCAAAATGATGATTAGTAATTTTATGGATAATATTGAATGATGTAGAAGAAAGATTAATCAATTAATCAAATCATTCGATTGATGTTGCAGAAGATATGCGCTTGCTGATATGTTTGCTGATATATACTTGAGTATCCATTTTCATATACTCGAGTACCTCCTAGAAATTGACGATGATGCTTCATTCGATCACTACTTGAGTAGCTAAATTCTCATACTCGAGTATCCTTCAAGAAGCACTTCACATAAGCTCAAACCTCGTCATTTCTTGATTAGCCCAATTCTCATACTTGAGTACCATACTCAAGTATTTATATCCAATACTTAAATATGCTTCCGAGAATGCTTTGGAATACTTTTGGGATATTTTCTGAATACTTTAGTCTTCCCTGCAGAATCACACCACAAAAGTTCATTTCTCATCAATGCTTGAGTATTTCATTTTCCATACTCAAGTATTGCTCCACTACTCAAGTATTGTTGTTAAATACTCAAGTATGCTTTCAATACTTTCGGAATACTTTCTGGATACTTGAGTATTCCCTTGCTGCATCATTTCATAGAAGCTGATATCTCGTCAATACTTGGGTGTTGAATTTGAATACTCAAGTATTCCATCAATCAATCTTCCTGCAATTGATAATACTCGCGTATTGCCTTGTGAATACTCGGGTATAAGCCATTTCACAAAATCCATTGAGTCTCTCGCTTGACACTACTCGAGTATTGTTTCCGGGATACTCGAGTATTCTGAATATTTCATTATAACGAAGAGAGAAACCCGATATTACTCGAGTATGTAAGTGACATTCTCGAGTATTCTTCATAGACAACTTCAGTGATGGCTCTGTCTTGATATTACTCGAGTATGTATCATCTCCTACTTGAGTATCATCTTCAAATGTCAAAATTGTCTTGGCTGCCATATACTTTGGTCTTCTCGAGATTTCGGACTTCCAGGAAGCAATCATGTTAGCAAAGTACAATAGGCAATTTCCGATGAGCATAACCTCTTCGATATAGATCCAAGTTTGGCAAATCACCTCATCTCAGAAAGCTCATTCAGTCTTCTTCCCAGGGCAATAAGAATCAACTCCAAACAAGTTGTATTTCATCCATTAATATTAGATGAATGGAGGTAATTCTTATCCAGCGTTTTTGCAGCATCCATAACAGACGGTAAAATTAAAAACATCATAACTCCTTCAATTGATCTTAGTTTTCTGTGTTCTTGATGTTTTGGGAAAGGTATTTGAGTCTAGTTTCGAATGGAACCAATTTCAACTCAATCGGATTTGTAGGTTGTGAGATATACTCAAATTACCGAAGGTTGGTCTGGACTATGACGGTGATGTTTGTTCCAACTTAGAAAAATCATAGCTCTCTCATATGAACTCCTTTGGACTTGATATTTTGGTAAAAGTACGTGTTGGATGTCTAGTTGCATATGCCACTGGTTTCATGTCAATCAGATTCCTGATTTGAGAGATATCATTGAATTACCAGAGGTCGCCAGAAACAGAGTTGAGCAGAGCATCTGGACATCACGGCAATACTCAAATATTTGAAGCTGAATACTCAAGTATTGGTCTAATACTCGAGTATTGACATGAGGTACTCGAGAATTGACGGGTTTTTGACCTGAATAAGAGCTGATTAAGTGACATACTCGAGTATTGATGCTTGGTACTTGAGAATTGATCCAGAACAAAGTGTCATACGCGAGAATTACTTCGGGAATGCGTTTTTAACTCATTTTAATTCCGAATTGATCCGTTCCAACTTCGTTTGATCATGGAGACTTGAATATTGATATTCTCATAATATTTAACAAGTTTTTCTTTCTTGAATCTCCAATCTTAATCATTCTTCACTATGTAACCTTCACATCTACATTAAAATACAAGAATTAGTCAAGGTATAAGATAAATGTAGTATTCAAGCTTTTTGCTCTAGATAATGGCATCTATAGAAGACATCATCAAAACTAATCAAAACCAACACTATGAACTGCAACGTTTCTAACATATAAAAGCATTAGCTTTCAGGCTCAAACATGTAATGCCTTTTTTGTTGGCAAAGAAAGGAAAAATAATACTTCTTTTGTTCTTAATATAAGATATATTTATGACATTGATCTTGGTTCTAAATATAAGACATATTTTTTATATTTGTTAATTTTTTACAATGTATTACACTTTATTATTTTATACTGTTGTTAAAATCTGTAAACAAAAAATAAAGAAATAGATTTGTATTGTATTAGGTAATTTTAATTCTCAGAATAAAAATAAAATGTGTTAACAAACGTAATTCTGATTCTTGGAGTAAAAATCAAATGAGTTAACAAACGTAATTCTGATTCTTAGAACTCTTCCCAGGCACAGAATAAAAAAAATGTTTCATTTTAGAATCGATCTTTGGGAGCAGAATGGTTGTCATGCACACCGTAAAAGATTAAAAATATAGGGAGAATGTGCTATTTTAATAACCAAGTTTTATGTTAGGAGCATATGATACTATTAAGTTTTCATGGGGGCTAATATATACACCAATTAAACATTACAAATAGTGGCAATTTCACCAAAGTTCTTAACTATGTTAAAGTTGACTAAATTTAAAATGGAAAGAGAAAAAGGTTTAGCCTTAAATGATGACATGGAAAGAGAGTAATGTTGATGGGGAAGACAATCAAAAGAGTAAAAAAAAAACTCTCCCACTTCCACATTCGGAACCCCAAAACCGAAGGAATTTCGCCTTTGAAGCCATTCTACCATAAATCGAGAAAGTTCGATACTTTCGAGTTACCAATGAACTCGGGATTGATTGAGATAATGTATTGGAGTTCAAAATTGATCTTCCATGCACAATGAGTGGATGTCATCAATTTCTTTTGGAATCTTCCCCGACGATTCCCAAACAACGGTGTCAAAATCCACAAACATTTCAACCTTGAAAGAACTAAAGCGCCAATACTCCGACCAAACTAGTGTTACAATCGGTTTGGATGTAGCTTTTGAAGAATGATTTTTACTATTTACGAGGTAAAACTGGCTTTTAGAGATTAGCTTTTGAGATTTACAAGGTAAAAATGATGTTTGGAAAATAGTTTTTGGATAATAGCTTTTGGATGAAAATGATATGTTTGAATAACTTCAAAACCAATTGATAAAAAAATAAAAAAATAAAAACTTCAAAACCTAAGTTTTGACAAAAGTTTGTCAAACGCCCCAAAATTGTTTGAAAGCTCTTCTACATAAAAACCTAAGTTTTGGCAAAAGTTCGCCAAACACCTCTTTTTTCCAGACATCAAAACCTAGGTTTTGTCATAAGCTTATCAAACACCCCTATTTTTTCTAGAAGCTATTATGCATCAATGATCAGTACTCATATAGGTACTAATCCTTGTACAACACATCTGCCCCTCTAGAAATGACCAGTACTGTCACGCCCTGAAAATTAAAGGGTGACCGGCACGGAATATGAGTGGACTCACATTCTTTAAGCCTTAAACTTATAAATTAGACTTTCCAAAAATTCTACAATGACCCAAATTTTCAATGCAACATTCAGAACTCTACTCGACTATAGCGTATACCTATCTACATGTTCTTCAATTATCAAAACGACCTTCGAAGCTCTACTCTACGATTATATGTGCATGTACATATGTTCTAAACAAAGAAAAGACAGGGAGGGATCCTACCTATAGACTACGTGGAACATCTAGCTTTTAATAATAATACAAAAGTCTAAATTCATAATTACATCATGCAGCAGCACCACAAAATGAGCCAACAAACTTTAAATTTTGAGAAGGCTCTTCACTGCTCAAATTAGGAAGTACAGTGGTCAGCAATACTATCTCGAACCAAACAAATTTTCTAATGAATAACGTCCGATTTATAGAATTTAAATAAATACATAAGAAAACAATTTAATTATTTTTATTCTTCGATAATAACAATATGGCAATAAATTACAATTTCCATATCATATGGACATAATTAAAACATGATTATATATAGGATCATGAATCAAATAATTAGAAATACATAATAAATCGTTTTGTTTAACAAAATCAGTTTAAAACAATAAATTTCAAAGCTCGTCTAAAAGTAGGACCTCTACAGAACAGATGACAAGCGTGGACACATAGTCCACGAGGGTAACTAACCAAGCGTAGCTCAAGGCCACGAAAACAAGCGTGGACACACAGTCCACGAGGGTAAGTAACCAAACAAGCGCAACACGAGGTCACGAAACAAGCGCAGGTACAAGACCCACGAATAACAAGCGTGAGAACGGATCCCACCAGTATCAAGCGTGAGTGTTATACCCACGAATATCAAGCGAGCTCGAGGTTAACCATGGTGCACCAAGGACTAACAGTATTCAGTCCTCTCAAATTCTTTTTCAAGCATGCTTGGGACCAATTTATCAAAACAATGAAAAATTCTACTTTCAATACCAAGTTAACTAGTATTGAATACATCATAATAAAACGTCCCAGCATGAAAGTTCACAAACAACATTTCAAAACTTTCCTTCAAATTCAATCTGCCGACAAAAATACTTTTCATGCATCAAGAACTCGCGTAAAAACATTCCAAAATACAAGACTATCTTAACATAAAAATTGATGAGAGAAAATCAAAAGTTTCTTTAGCATTTTCTTACATAATCATGAATTATACTAGGAAGTAAAAGGAGAAGCATAAATATCAATAAATAAAATCATCAATCTATAATCATTTCAATAGCAATTAAAATTGAGATAATTCTAACAAACTTCCTTTGATAAAGTCACAATTAGGTAATGTGGTAAGAAAATTAAATTAAAATATAAGTTATATATATATATATATATATCATTTATGAATTTATAGTGAGACGTTATTCACTCACATGTAAGGATTATGCTATGCCTCTTTCTCCAACTTATCACTTTCCAAATTATTTACTCCTTCTCCTCCTAACACCTAACAAATACATCAATTATACCTTTGCAAGAAATTTACTATTTTCACATTCAATTGACACCTTCCCTAGTCGGCACACAATTCTGCTAATCAAGTATGTACCTTCTTCATAACTTTATGAAATTCATAATATCATTTACTAAAATCCCTTTAATTAATAATAATAATAATAACCAAAACTTCATAAAGCATAGGAACCTCAACAAAGCAATTTGGTTTCCTCTGACAGCGCATAACATCCAGCCCCCCATGAATAAACTTGCAAAAATTTATATGTGCCAAGAAACCTTTACTACTTTGACTAACCAGCAACAAAGCAACAACAACAACAACAACAAAAATGAAAAATTTCCCTAGATCCCCAATTTTCAAACATCACAGCAACGCATAGAACCAAAATAATGTACTGCCCATCTAAATCTTCTTAAATACCATAGCTTAAAACACTAAAGAAGACTTACCTAATCCCTAGATGTGGCAAAGCGGCAGAATAAGAAAGTAAAAATAATCTTTGTACCCAAAGCCTAATAAATTCAATTTAGGCTAGAGAATGAAGATAAACAACCTAAATCAAGAGCAAATAAAAAAAATCATGAAGGGAAGAACAAATCTACCATTTGGAGCATCGAACGGAGGCAGCGACGAATAGACGACGACGGACGGTGGTGGACGCACAACGGCGTTGATCAAACCATATTTTTATATGATTTTTGATAATTAAATTGGGATTCTTAATGCATTTTGTTATAGTTATTGAGCTTAAAATGTCTTTCTTGTGATAAATTGAGATTAAGAGTAAATATATTAAATTAGGACTAAAAAGGGTAAAATTGTCAAAGGAATTGTAATTACTTTTAATCATTGATTTTTCACAGAATACTTAATGTTAGATTAATTATTTGGATTGTATATGCTTGAAAAGATTAGATCAAATTTGAAAAAAAGGGGTTGAATCCATCTAACATCCCATTTTTAAAAGCGGAATAAAAAAAATTTCATCAGAGTAGAGCATCAGAGCGTAAGAGTAACTGATATATATGTATTCAAAATACCCACGGTAGTATGCATGTTGGTTTTATCGGCGGTACATTAGTGGTTCAACGAAAACGTAAATACATCATAAGTGTCTCCCTAACGATTCCCACGCCGTGGCAACCGAAGATAGTCCTCAGTCGGTTCTCTGTGCGGCCTGCTTGCCTTTCTCCTCGGTCCTCGGTCCTCCCGACCCTGAAGCTATATTAAGGGCTGAGGTCCAATGCATACGGACCCCAGGTAACGGTTAACCTCATGTTTACATACACAACATATGGACTATGGACGTTCACAATATTACCAGCACATGAGCCCAACAACAGATATATTACACACACAACTAATGCAGATATATTGCTCCCAGCATTATCACACACAACCAATGCAGATATATCACTCTCAGCATACAGACATATCGCTCCCAGCATTACAGACGCATCGCTCCCAGCTTACATACAGTTATACTCTAACATCTATATGCACTCAAGCAACATAACAACCATACACACACAATACACATAGCACATACATGCATAACAAAAACATCAGCGTTAGTGTTATAGTACGCGAACGTACCTTCGTTGATGTTTTTGGGTATCTTTTTATGGTAGGCGATCACAGATATCCTATAAGGGTAATATCACCTCGATTAATTCACAAATATTATCTCAAGAGATATTTTGGCTATATATGACCATTTTACCCCTGGATTAATTATTTCCCCATTATTTCATTTAATTTTCGTAAAAAACGCTATTAACAAGCATTTAGGCTGATTTTTCACCTAGCTTTGGAGAATTATAATTAATTCCACAGAACTCCAAACAAGAATCCTTAAAATTCCTAGGAAACCTTAGGATGTCTATTTTCAAGAAAAAATACTTCAAGAACCTAGAACCCCATAGTTCATTCCCAGTTTTAAATTTCCACACGCTGTCCAGAATTTCTTTCTGCAAAAATGGCTTAATTTCAAAAATTCATTTCTCCTTGTGTAGAACTCAAAATGCTACACTCTAGATATATTTGAAAAGCCCTGTATGTCTACTATAATTCTGGAAAGTTTCATGATTTATTGGTTTCATCTTACACTTAAAATCATAGCATCTTTTCGCAGACTACCAAAAACTTCTACCCGAAAATTTCGCTTTAACTTCGCTACTTTAATCTCTAGCTACCAAAATCATTCCCTATTATGTTTTTACCTCGTTAGGCATCTTTCAATGCAATGAGGCCTAAAAACAAGTATAGGAATTTATTTTCTAATTTTCTAGATCAAAACAACATTTCTACTAAAATCTACAAAACTTAAGACTAGAAACTAAAAGCTTACTTACCTCTTGAAGAACTTCCTTCTTCTTGCTTCCCACTAGCTCTCACTTCTCTCTACTCTCTTTAGAAAATCAACTCTTGGATTGATTTTGGTGTGAAGAATGAAGAGAGGTGATGCCTCTATTTATAGGGAAATATTCCAAGGTTAAATTGGTAATCAACAAGAAACCCAATTGCTCTTCTTTCCTCTCCACCTTAGGATTTAAAAACCACTTTTTCATATTTAATCTTCACCTTCAATGTGCATGCCGACATGCCTCCTATCTCATACCCATTTAAATTGTTTTTAATAGCTAATTGATTTATTGATTCAATTGAAACCAAAGCTGATCCATGTGCTAGCCGACATGCATTTCTTTTAGTAATTTAAAATGCTTTTAAATAGTTAAATACATTGCTCATTCAAAACTTCATCTGATTTATCCCTTGTACCATGCGTGTCTTTTAATCATTCAATATGTTTTTAAATAGCCAAAATGATTAATAGCTCAATTATCTAATTCGCTAGTTGCCAAATTTGACTTTTCAACTCTAATTAATAAACTAAAACCATCTCTTCTTACCCTTAATTCAGCTGAACGAAATGATGGTGTTAGGGCTAATTAAGAAGCTTTATTTATCCCCTTAATCAAGTGTTTACATGTCCCTTGATTATAAATGTTATTGCCTAATTGTTTTTCTACTTAATCAAAGTCATTAGTATTTATTTAATCACTTACTAATTGTTGACAATTTTCTTAATTGAGATTAATTATTATCTCACAACTATTTGACTGACATTGATATTTTATGCTCCATGTAAAATATTAAAAATCATGGGACAACTTAAGTCCCTCAAAATAATATTAATTTGGGTAAAGGAGCAAAAATACACATGTGCTTTACCCACGGGAGCGTCCAGCACCATGTGCTTTTTAGAGGAGCAAAAATGCACATGAGCTTTCAAAGTTGGAGCAAAAATGTAACACCCCAAATTCCGTAGCATAAATCGTGCCGGTGACACGTGGTTTTATAAAAATTTATCAGAGTTTTGAGGTGCTACAGCTTAGCGTAATGCGGAAACGGAGAGCATGTACTAAAAATTTGAACAATTGAGTGACTGATATAAAAATACTCGGACATATGCCGATGCTCGACGTATACCGATATATTATAAATTTCCCGAAGGATTGTTCATGTGATACAATAATACAAAACTTTATAATTACAATTCTTACATGTAACTATACCCTCTTCAACCAAGCCTTGAGTAGACTTGGGGCATAGAACCTAACTCGCTTAAATCATCTCATTTGGCCAGCCGGGTAGGTCTAGTGGAAGTCTCACCGTGCTAGGGTGCGATCGATTGATCGAACCACATAGACGACCCTTCTAGTTTAAGCACCAAATGATGTGAAGTAACTTTATTAGATTCATGCCATAAGGTAGGTTCGTTGACTTTCTTCCCGCATTTCCTTTGACCGGGTGCCTCCTCACGGCTCCATTTATCGGTGTTTATCTACGGCTCCATCCCTTGGTACCTTCTCTCGATCCCGGTTCCTTTACCCGAACCTCTAGTCAAGTCTAAGATTCAAAACAAATTGAATCTTAGGTAACAGATTAACCTCATATGAAAAGTATAACAAAGTATATGTATGACGTATACTCATTACATTTCAAAGCATTAACCAATACATAGCACACACGAGATGTAATGTCAACACAACAACAAGACATAGCACACAAGACATGTAAAGTTATCTATACAAATCCATGTATACTTGAATAGTCGCACCACCGTGCCACGATGTACACTCGTGTCCTCGCGCTAGGAAAACAATCTCACGGCATTATCAAGACTATAACCCGTATCAAGTTGAATGTATATAAACGGTGATTCAAGACGAGTCTTAACCACGGTGCATGACCCAAGACCAAGTCTTGTCCATGACTCTATGAAATCATTCCATCTCATACATGCATACAAGTCATATCGAGTTAAAGTTTCGTACGCGAACGTACCTTCCTTCCATGTGAATAGTAATTTACTATTTATGTATACGGCACTATTCATAAATACGGCACTATGAATAGTAATATGCCCGTCCTTCAAATCGACTCAGAATCCTCGGATATCCTAACATATTACCATATTGCTTAGAATAATATCCAAAAGGTTAATTTACCTTTCTACCCTTGGTGGATTTGTTATTACCATTTTGCTATTACATTTTATTTAATAAAAACGCTACTTTCAGCATTATGGCCAGATTTACTTCTAACTTTGAAAATTCATAAGTAATTCTAGAAAACTCGAAACGAGGATCCGTAAAATTCCCGGAATCCTTAGGATGTCTAATTTTGTGGAAAAATACTGTTTCTTGTCCAGATTTTATGAATAGTTCCCAGTTTTCACGTGTTCTTCTTCTGCCCAGAAAATTTCCAGAAAACGTAGGCCAACTTTGGACATTTATAGCTCCTAGCAAAAAACTCGAAACAATACACTCTTGGTAGATTTGGAAAGCCCTATATGTCTACTGTAACCATGAATTTGCTCAGAATTTTAGAACTTCATCTTCAATATAAAATACTGACGTTTTTACCCCTAACTTCAAAAATTGCTTACCGATAAAATTTCGCCGTAGTTTCGCTACTTTATGATTTGCTTCCAAAAATTCTGCTATATAACCTTTTCCATCATTTTTTCGAAATAAAACCATTTTTAACCATAAAAACATGATAACAAAAATATATTGGAAAATTAAAGATCAAAACACTACTTATCTATGAATTTAAAACTAGAACTAGAGAACTTACCCTGAAGAACCTTGCTACTACTTCTTCCTTGCTCCAAGAACTTCACTCTACTCACTCTCTAATCTTAAAATCAGATGCTTTGAGCTGATTTTGGTGTGAAGAATATGAAGAGAAGAGTCTTCTATTTATAGAATAAATTCAAGGCTATTCCAACTACACTTCTTCCTTAACCAAACACTCAAACCAAACACCCAAACCAAACACTCAAACCAAACACTCATACACCAAACACTCACACCAAACACTCTTACACCAAACATTCATACCACCTTATACATATCTACCAATATCCAACTACCATTTAATATTTATTTACAAATATTAAATAAGTATTGGAAAATAAAATCCTTAATTCCATATAAGAATTTTCTTCCATAATTAACTCTCTAGGCCATAAAATATTTGTTCTAAAATTTCTAGAACAAAAAGTATCCTCTAACTATTTTTCTTTGAATTATTTGGAAAATAGGCTTCAAAATCCAGGAAAATAGCTTTAAAACTATTTAGGCCAAATTTTCATAATAAATTCCCATAAAACATTTCTTATTTCCAAATTCAAAAATTTGGGATATTACATTCCTCCTTTTGGTTATAAATTAATTACCTTTTTATGTGTTATTTATGTCATATTAAATAGCTCCTAAATAATGTCTCATAATTAACCATTCGTTAATTAATTCCAAAGTGGAATTTGGATGAAAATATAATCAATAGATTATAATTTCTTGAGACAAATATTCACCTTTGTATTTAATATGTATTATTTATCAAAATATAGTATTTATGACAAATAAGAATTTTAGGGTATTACATTTCTCCCCCGTTAAATTAAATTTCGCCCCTCGAAATTTGACCGTAAAATCTTGAAAGATTATTTAGACTTCTAGTCTATTCCTTTCTATACATGTTTATTAGCACGCACTCTAATTTCATTCGTATTGCACCCAGGTATAGTATCAAAACACAGGATTCACTGATCCATTCTCTCAGTGCTTGGTTATGCAGGCCTCACTGCCCGACTCTTTTAGCCTCTCAGCTTAACACACATTGGCCTTCCGGCTCAATCAATTACCACAGCACTGGAGATTCTAGCTTTATTACCTAGGAAATCATCCTTAGGCCTTAAGCATTTCAACCTTTACCTGGTACAATGAATGTTTTACTAGACTTTAAAGGTCTTGTAGACATAATAGTCTAAAGTCACCATGGCAATCTGCATTTCACACAAGTGCTTATTCATTACGGTCTTATGGCCTAGGGACACCGCCCCGTGCACACTTGCACACCAGGTCTTATTGCCTCGAGCATCGCTCGTCTATTTCATCTCGAGTCTTTCTCATTCAAGCTCTCAGACTACTTTCACTTAGCACTATAGCTGACAACTACTATCTGGCTTAACTAGTTCAGTGTTCTAGACCTTTCTAATAGTTTTTGTTCCAAATTTTCCAACTACACCGCTTTTCAACACAATAGCATTGACAAATCGTCGCTACCCAAAAACCATTATGTTGTCTCATTTTCAAACATTGAAAATTTTCCGTGGTCTCAGTACATTTCATAATCTGCACTATACCAAAAAGTAATAGTGCTATCATTTTCAAACTTAATCGCTGCCATAACAAATTCATGAAGATATATTCACTACCGGAGCGGTTTCAAAAACTTTTACTACCGGTATATACCTTTAAGAGGGATAACTCATTTCACAAAATTCAACTAAGAGGCACACACACCACCACTGTGCCCTGGCTTATTAGGACATATCCCAATCCTTTCATACAAACCATCACAGTGACAACGCATCTGCCGACCGATGTGGGAGAATTTCCATCCCCCACAAGGGCCCCAGTGTCCACACTAACATATATAATAAAGGCTCTCCACCGCTTTCCAAGTCAAACCTAGTTCGTAGTCACGGCCACCACCGCACCGCTTTCCTAGTCGACCAGTTCGTAATCACGGCTACCATTGTGCATCGTTTTCCCAGTCAAGTTAGTCCGTAGTCACGGTCACCACTGTGCACCGCTTTCCCAACTGACCAGTTTGTAATCAGGTTAGTGCCAGCACAACACAATGAAATATGCGCCCCTTTAAGGCGGAACTACTCAGATTGGGAATATTAACCATTGGTGCGAGTGTCAACCTCTCATATCCCATCAAACAAATTTTTAATTCAAATGAGCTTTATAACTGGCCAGCGATTTCAAACATTATAAAATGTATGACAAGACCCAGCAAACCGTGTATATCTACAACAATTTTTTCGTCCTTCCGGTTCGTAATCGATTTTACCACAACGCATTTGAAAACTTAGTTTCAAACTTTGGGTTTTAACAAAAACCCCCTTTTTTAAGACAACATCATTTCCAAATAACCATAACCGTGGTCTCAAATTCTGTTGAAAATATTTCTCTCGAAAACTCAATTTCGAAAATTCATAAGTTCGAAAAATCCATTCCGAAAATTTCAAATATAGCGAGGTGTATTGGTAAGTCAAAAATTCAATTTTTAAAACTATTCAAGAACGGACAACTAACCTTAGAAGGTCATTACTAACTAACGCATTCGGACCTCTGTCCTTGGCTATTCAAGTCATTCATAGAATGCTCAGTCTATTCTTCTTTAGTCTCTGGGCTATTCGTTTTGGTGTGCGATTTCGTTTCATAAAACTCATTCATTTATAGACATCTGATACTACACCTTTGATATTGGTTCGTTTCCAGGCATCAACCAACCAGTGAATTCAACTTCCCCTACTGGTGGTAATTCGCTGAGAGCTTCTAGAAACATCTCAGAAAATTTGTTCACAACTAGAATGTCTTCTAGTGCAAGTTTTGTTCCTGCCAGAATACCATAGCACAATATATGCTATATAGCGCTAGAGGACTCTATGGTGATATACTGGATTACGAAAACCTTCCCTTTAGGGAACCGATTAGATATGGGACTTGCTACAATGTACTTACCTAGAGAATCGATATACTGATAGTTCTACTTTATGGTTTGTTGTCATGGCGGCTGCACCTTACGGCTTGTCATCACGGTGGCTCTGCTCTACGGCACACTTACTCGGTGCTTCACACAGTCTTTTATGACTGGTCAACTTCTCCGGTCAGCATCCTTTGTAGGTAAAACCTCCTCGATCAGAACTCCCCGTAGGTAGCCTTCTCCAATCAAAACTTTCCACAAGTAGCGTCAGTTGATCGTCTCTGAATCATTATAACAAGAACTCATATCTCTATCAGGTTCCTACCCTTTAGTGGTTTCGTAATCTACTGTCTCTATGTTTGCCATCTTATCCAGGGTCATTCTATTCGTGGACGTCACTATCCATTTACCTCCAGGCATAATCCTTAGCTTAACTTTCCCTATCGGGTAATCACCCTCTTCTTAGGGAATTTATTTACCACTAATATCTCTACGGTTATTGGTCCCACCTTGAAACTATAACCCATGGCTACTAAGGTTCTATCTCCTTTGTAGTAATGAAGTACCTGACTTGTCATCTCACGCAAATCTTGAATGATTGTCACTTTCCTTTTGAAGTTAAGGTCCTTCTGTAAAGTGTTCTTGATCAAGTCACAGAAATCATTCACAACTGGTACATGTACTCTTCTAAATGCACCTGATGAGATGTCTGTGAACAGAGAAATTTGGACGTACAATGTTTAAAATGTTAAACACCTTTTTGACATGATTTTGGTATAACGTCCCAAACAACTCAACTTTTCGAGGAGTTTGCACTTTGTTAAGGGACTTACTCTCAGGCGTTGAACCTAAGGTAATCTCACTCATACTTTCTCGGGATTCCAACTCTGCAGTCGGAACATAAGAAATGCTCGGTCATATCTTGACCTAAGCACTATCTCTCGCTTTAAGTCTATCATATATTCTCACGGTATCCCAAAGGATTACTATGTTTCATACCTCACGGTATTCAGGCTTTAGCTCAAAGGATCTCATCCTTATGCTACATCCCAGGGGTTAAAATTCCTGAGATTTCTCTCGCCTAAGCATGCTTAACTTCATAACGTCTGTCAGATCTAAGGTACTAATACCGATACACATACCACTGCATACCGACAACTCTCATAGGTACTAGTACGACATATGTGCCTCCCCGTAAATATTGGGTACTTTCCCTTTCCTATCGCTTACACCCTTTTTATGTAATGGACCACCACCGTCAAAGATTTAGTCAAAGACCTCCATCCCCGGAACCACACTCTGTTGTACGCATGATGTCCGGCCTTTAGTAGGCAGGGACTTTTTTTTTTTAATTTAGTACTTAGTAGGTTTTCTGTTCCTACAAGGAAACTTAAGTAGTAAGTTACTATTCTTACCGGAAGACTTTTATCCGAGAAGCCCTTTGTTTTCACGTACAAACCTAAACAATAGGTTACTGTTTATTGGAAGACCTAGGTAGTATTGTCTTCTAAGTACAACTATCGCTTTTGTTTCGGGAATTTCATTCAGACTCCGATTTCCATATAAAAAGTCTTAGAGTTGTTCAGAAACTCTAACCATTCCTTAGGGTATTTGTTTTATTGTATCACAAAACCAGTATTATATCAGTACTCTTATTTTTCTTGTTCATACAATGCTCTTGAGACTAGCTGTGAAGCTAGCTCTGATACCAAAATTGTCTCCGTGGCGCAACCACGCCGTGATGACAAAAGATACCTCAGCCGCTAGTTTTACGCACCGCATCACTACGCATGCAACCATCTCCTCTGAGGGAAGCTTGGCCATATCGGGGTAAGAGCCAATGCTTCGTCACAGATCACACTGTGAGAACCCCCGATCATGGTTAACTTAACCAGCTCTGATACCAAAATTGTAACACCCCAAATTCCGTAGCATAAATCGTGCCGGTGACACGTGGTTTTATAAAAATTTATCAGAGTTTTGAGGTGCTACGCCTTAGCGTAATGCGGAAACGGAGAGCATGTACTAAAAATTTGAACAATTGAGTGATCGATATAAAAATACTCGACATATGCTGATGCCTCGACGTATACCGATATATTATAAATTTCCCGAAGGATTGTTCATGTGATACAAGAATACAAAACTTTATAATTACAATTCTTACATGTAACTATACCCTCTTCAACCAAGCCTTGAGTAGACTTGGGGCATAGAACCTAACTCGTTAAATCATCTCATTTGGCCAGCCGGGTAGGTCTAGTGGAAGTCTCACCGTGCTAGGGGCGACCGATTGATCGAACCACATGACGACCCTTCTAGTTTAAGCACCAAATGATGTGAAGTAACTTTATTAGATTCATGCCATAAGGTAGGTTCTGTTGACTTTCTTCCCGCATTTCCTTTGACCGGTGCCTCCTCACGGCTCCATTTATCGGTGTTTATCTACGGCTCCATCCCTTGGTACCTTCTTCCGATCCCGGTTCCTTTACTCCGAACCTCTAGTCAAGTCTAAGATTCAAAACAAATTGAATCTTAGGTAACGCTTAACCTCATATGAAAAGTATAACAAAGATATGTATGACGATACTCATTACATTTCAAAGCATTAACCAATACATAGCACACAAACGAGATGTAATGTCAACACAACAACAAAGACATAGCACACAAGACATGTAAAGTTATCTATACAAATCCATGTATACTTGAATAGTCGCACCACCCGTGCCACGATGTACACTCGTGTCCTCGCTAGGAAAACAATCTCACGGCATTATCAAGACTATAACCCGTATCAAGTTGAATGTATATAAATGTGATTCAAGACAGAGTCTTAACCACGGTGCATGACCCAAGACCAAGTCTTGTCCATGACTCTATGAAATCATTCCATCTCATACATGCATACAAGTCATATCAGAGTTAAAGTTACTGTACGCGAACGTACCTTCCTTCCATGTGAATAGTAATTTACTATTTATGTATACGGCACTATTCATAAATACGGCACTATGAATAGTAATATGCCCGTCCTTCAAATCTGACTCCAGAATCCTCGGATATCCTAACATATTACCATATTGCTTAGAATAATATCCAAAAGGTTAATTTACCTTTCTACCCTTGGTGGATTTGTTATTACCATTTTGCTATTACATTTTATTTAATAAAAACGCTACTTTCAGCATTATGGCCAGATTTACTTCTAACTTTGAAAATTCATAAGTAATTCTAGAAAACTCGAAACGAGGATCCGTAAAATTCCCGGAATCCTTAGGATGTCTAATTTTGTGGAAAAATACTGTTTCTTGTCCAGATTTTATGAATAGTTCCCAGTTTTCACGTGTTCTTCTTCTGCCCAGAAAATTTCCAGAAAACGTAGGCCAACTTTGGACATTTATAGCTCCTAGCAAAAACTCGAAACAATACACTCTTGGTAGATTTGGAAAGCCCTATATGTCTACTGTAACCATGAATTTGCTCAGAATTTTAGAACTTCATCTTCAATATAAAATACTGACGTTTTTACCCCTAACTTCAAAAATTGCTTACCGATAAAATTTCGCCAGAGTTTCGCTACTTTATGATTTGCTTCCAAAAATTCTGCTATATAACCTTTTCCATCATTTTTTCGAAATAAAACCATTTTTAACCATAAAAACATGATAACAAAAATATATTGGAAAATTAAAGATCAAAACACTACTTATCTATGAATTTAAAACTAGAACTAGAGAACTTACCCTTGAAGAACCTGCTACTACTTCTTCCTTGCTCCAAGAACTTCACTCTACTCACTCTCTAATCTTAAAATCAGATGCTTTGAGCTGATTTTGGTGTGAAGAATATGAAGAGAAGAGTCTTCTATTTATAGAATAAATTCAAGGCTATTCCAACTACACTTCTTCCTTAACCAAACACTCAAACCAAACACCCAAACCAAACACTCAAACCAAACACTCATACACCAAACACTCACACCAAACACTCTTACACCAAACATTCATACCACCTTATACATATCTACCAATATCCAACTACCATTTAATATTTATTTACAAATATTAAATAAGTATTGGAAAATAAAATCCTTAATTCCATATAAGAATTTTCTTCCATAATTAACTCTCTAGGCCATAAAATATTTGTTCTAAAATTTCTAGAACAAAAAGTATCCTCTAACTATTTTTCTTTGAATTATTTGGAAAATAGGCTTCAAAATCCAGAAAATAGCTTTAAAACTATTTAGGCCAAATTTTCATAATAAATTCCCATAAAACATTTCTTATTTCCAAATTCAAAAATTTGGGATATTACATTCCTCCTTTTGGTTATAAATTAATTACCTTTTTATGTGCTATTTATGTCATATTAAATAGCTCCTAAATAATGTCTCATAATTAACCATTCGTTAATTAATTCCAAAGTGGAATTTGATGAAAATATAATCAATAGATTATAATTTCTTGAGACAAATATTCACCTTTGTATTTAATATGTATTATTTATCAAAATATAGTATTTATGACAAATAAGAATTTTAGGGTATTACAAAAAATGCCACAACCGTTAAAAGAGCCTAACTCGTTTGTGGGACCCATGTTTTTTTTTTAAAAAAATTTATATAAATTTTCAAAATTCCTTAATTACCCTCCTACCGTACGTGCAGATCCGAGCTCCTCAAATCGTCTCTTCCTTCATCAAATCAACTCCACATCCGAGCTCCACATCCGAGCTTTCAAGGCCGCGACTACGATGGTGTGAAGGCCGAAGGAGAAGCAACAATGGCGGCGTGTGAGGACTCGGTCTCCGGGTCCGTGTCGTGTTCAAGCTTTTGAGCGCCGGGCTGTGTGGACGCGAAGGTTCGATTATGAGCTCTCCGATCGAAACCTCCAAAAGTCTCTCACAGTGCATCTGGTGCGATTTCCGGTGGTGGACGACGGCGACGCTGGCTCGGCGAAGATTAATCTAGTCCGAAATCGCGGTACACTTCTCTAAGTTCGCGACTGCATTTGCCGGTGACGGATCAAGGTCTCTTTGGTGGTTCAAAGGTTTTCCGGCGAGCTTTGATGGTCTCTCGCCGGTCTTGATTTGGGACTGCGTTTCCGCTCGATTTGGGATCTAGTGCTTCCAACGAATCTGGACTTGCGAAGTTGGATTTCAATATTCTGTTGCTTGTTTCGATTGCCGGAAATCGCCATTGTTGAGTTTCTTGAATTTCTCCTTCTATCGGGCATTCTAGTCGTGATCGTAACTAAAACCCTGGTTTGTTCGTTCTTCAATCACCGATTTCGCCTTATTCGTTCTTGAAAAAATTGTGTTATGCAATTTTAGGATGAAAATCGATTTCTCCATATCCTTCGGGTTCTTATTCTTCCTTCATCATATATGCTCTAGTTTTATTTTGTTTTTTTCTATATTTCTGGGTTGATGATTTGGGTTCAGTTTTGAATTTGGATTTCAAAATCTTTGTTGATTATTTTGTTGATTTGGTGAGCGATGGTGGTTGTTGATTTGGAAGAAGTTTCAAGCACTATGAACTCTTCAATTTTTCTATATTTCGGGTTGATGATATATTTCTGATTTCTGGGTTGGAGAAGATGATGCGTTTGAGAGGCAGGGATAATTTGGTATTTTCAGATTATAGTTAACGTCTGTTAAGGGGATTTAACGGTTGTGGCATTTTTGCTCCAACTTTGAAAGCTCATGTGCATTTTTGCTACTCTAAAAAACACATGGTGCTGGGCGCTCCCGGAGATAAAGCTCATGTGTATTTTTGCTCCTTTACCCTATTAATTTTGCCTCATTATTTTCCAAGGGAAATAATCCCAAAAATTCCTAAAATTAGAGACAACATACTTTCTAATTTTTAATAATTATTTAATTGCCATTTAGGATTTATCATAATATTTTCAGGGCATTTTATGACCCACAAATTTGTTTAGGGATTTTTAGCTCTTTAATCACCCTAATTTCAATAGAAACTACTTTAGAAAATAAGGTAATTTTTACACTAGTTTTGAGACCACATATTCACCTATTTCCAATAGGTATTATTTATCGAAATATAATATTCCAGATAAATAATTATCCGGGTATTACATTTCTCCCCCCGTCAAACAAAATTTCGCCCTCGAAATTTGCTCTATACCAATTTAGACTCTGTACTAACTAAACTTCGGACTATAAGCTCTGGATCTTTATCTTCAAGCCGTTCGATCGAGAATTTGCTCCGGTTTGACCACAAAAATCTTGTCATGTCGTACTTTGATATATAGTGTTTCCCGTGGCACCCATACACCGCGGTCAACACCAGATATCAAAAATGTCTCCATGGCGCCCATACACCATGGTAACACAAGATACCTTAAATGTTTCCATGGCACCCATACACCATGACAACACAAGATACCTCCTACTCAATGACACTATCGCAGTCCGGTTGTAGTAACTAGGAAAACATGAAACACATCACGGAGGTTTTTCACGTAGTCATATGATTAAACCGAATGGCTAATACCTACGTCATATATTGCCTAGAGAAGATTCCTTTCAAGAGAGATAGTACCTTGGACCATCTCCAGAAGTTCTCTGTCCACTGCACTGGTTATTGCGTACATTCGGCCTGAGTTCTGTGGCCTTAACTTCGCAGCTATCTCAGGACAGTCTACGCTGATGTGTCCAGGCTTCCGGCATCTGTAGCAAACCCGTTTCTCCGCAGCTTTCTCAAGACAGTTTGAAATAATGTGTCCTGGCTTCCGACATCCGAAGCAAACCCGCCTACTAACACATTCACCAGAATGATAATTCCCGCAGCTTAGACATGGTTGGGATTCCAGCATTCTTGGGTTGTATCGCTGCCCAGTCTGGAATGGCCTCTTACTTTCACTTTGATAGTTACCCCATGGTGCCTCTCTCTTCTGCGAGGAATTTCCACGGCTGACCTCGCTATGCCCTGCACTGCTGGTGCTGATATGTCGGAACCTACGCAGCTCCCTTAGGTTTCGCTCAATGAGCCGGCAAGATTCTACAGCTTGAATTAATTCCTTAAACCGTTGAGACACCAGCCTGTCCCTTATCTCGTACTTCAGCCCGTGTATCAGTATGTTTGCCATACTGCTTTCATCACCATTACGCCTTAGGTGTGATGAATAACGTGATAGATTAGTTGTTCGCCTCGCAAGTGCACGAGTTTCGCAAGTAATAAAGTGAAAAGTAAAGTATCGTTCCCACGAGGATTTGTTTAACAAATTGGTCAAGCAAGAGGCTTAGTGAATTTCATCAAGTTGAGCTAAAACAAAGTTTTGAGTTGGAATGAGAATTTTTAAAGACTATTTCTAAAACATAAAATTGATAAAGGCAAATGACTCTTTGACTTCAAGGATAATAGAGCGGTTCTTTTTCCCCTTTTGCATTTCATAAAACTTGGTTAATTTCCTCTCTATTAGCATTTCAATACATATATGTGTTAGTCTAAGGTTCTAAAACACTTGACCCGCTCTCGAGTCAAAATCAAGTTTCTCTTCTCATTAAGATGCACAATCTCTTGCTACAATTAATGAGAATCAATATTTAAGCAACAACCCTAATGTGACAATGTAAGGTTAGTAAATATATCTCTATTTTACCAACAAACCATCCATTTATCAAGTAAACTTCAAGACAAGCATGATTTCAATCAAGTTCTACACCTAGATTAGGTCTCTCAAGTTATAACCTATGTGAATAAATCATCTAAATGGAGGCCAATCACTTAGAAGCATTAAGCCAAGGTTGAAATCAACACATATATATATTTATCTACCAAAAGAGAGGAATATTCAAGCATTAATCCATACAAAGGTTCAAAAGAACCCTAGAATGAAAGATTTAGCTACTCATGTTCAAATACAAAGATATTCTAAACAAATGTACTGAATACATGAAGAAGCTAAGAGGAGAAGAAGAGAAAATAGGAAGAACCAAGGTGAAATCTCCAAAATCTCTTAGGTTGAGCACCCAAGCCTCCAAGGTTGTCCAAATCTCTCTCCCAAGCTCTTCCCTAGTGTGCTCACTTGTTTCCTTAGGTCAAGAGTGTGTTTTTCGGCCCTTCCCTTCAGGTTAAATAGTATTTTTCTGTTTCTGAAATGTAAAACGCGCAGCTGCACTTTTTGCATTTTTTTACGACTGGCTGCGGTCAGTTGTTGACTTTCCGCGGAAACTACTGGCTACGGCCAGTTGTTGACTTTCCATGGAAACTACTGGCTGTGGCCAGTTGTTGACTTGCTGCAGCTAGTTGTACAGGTTCTTCTAACTTTGCACTGCTTCACCTCCTTTATTTCTTTCCTTGTTTTTTGGTTCTTATAGAGCTTCAAAACTTGTCTCTATCTTCCTACAAAAGAGGAAGCAATTATCAATTCTCAATTGAATCAATAACTCTATAATAACAAGAATTTCTTTGATTTTTGCCTTATACTTTGATATGCACATTTTTCTATATAACTTCATTTCTATGCACATTTTGAACCAAAAAATAGGTAAAAAGAGAGAAAATGTGCTGGAATATTGTCAATTTCTAAGAGTTAACATTAGTAAACCAGGCAAAGTAGTCATCGAAAGTCTCCTCGTGTTCCTGTTGGATGCGAAGGAATTCTGCCTCCTTGGTCACTTGTATCAAGGGAGGAAAGTACTGTTCGTTGAACTTCTCCAGAAATTTCTCCCAAGTAACGGGACAGTAGCGCGTTCGTAGTGTTTCCGCCATGACTCTCCACCAACGATCTGCATCTCCTTCCAGCCTATATATCGCCAGTTGAGCTTTACGATTTTCCAGGCACTCCATTACTTCAAAGATCTTTTCCAATTTCATCAACCAATCCTCCGCCGTTTCCAGTTTACCTTGAAAAGTCGGGGGTTTCGGCTTACGTAACCGAGTAACCCAATACCGTGAAGTGTTGGCATCTCTGGGTGGTAAGTGTACCACTGCTCTCTCATGTCTTGGTGGTGACTGGGATCTTTCTGATCTATCAGCTTCCTCGGTTTGTCTATCATTTTCTTCACTCTTTTCCTCATTCTCAGATTGTTCTTCCTCCTCGTGTCTTGCTTGCCTTTCAGCTTGCCTTTCTGCACGAAGTTCCTCTATCATCCCTCTTTGTTCATCTAGCATCTCTCTCTGTTCACATACTACAACCATTGCCTCTTGCCAGGCAATCTTTTGGGGTTGGTTAGGTTCTTGAACTGGTTGTTCAGGGTCTACTACTGGTATAGGGATTATCCAAGGTTGTCTACCTCGTCCTCTGCCTCGCCCCCTGCCTCGGCCTCTACCTCGGCCTCTGGGAGTTCCGGCTCCTCTTACATTTGCCAAGTCTCGTTCTTTTTCCTTTATCAGGGAAAACGTTTAAATATACAAGGAAGACAATGATTAGTATATTGCAGACTTTATCGCACTAGTATCTAACTGCACATAGACTTTATCGCACTTAGTATTCACACTACAAACGAACAGGCACCCGCAATATTTCCCTCGTTCAGAATTTCGTTGATTTGGTCTACTTAGACACGGGTATGGAATTTCGTATCGGGAGTTCCACTACATGAGTCAAATACTGCATGTACTTATCTTTGTTGGCCTCAGAGTTTCATCCGGCGTGGCCCAGCTCCACATATAAGCTCTGCGTTAGGATGGACTTACCGTCCAGTACAAACTGGCGATTATAATAGTTATCAGAAACTGATGTCGATATAGGTACCGATGATGGATTCACCGACTGTGGATCAGAGTAATGCACCAACAGAGGGTGGTACACCGGTTTAGAATGGTATACCGGTTCGGACTGGTACACTCCAATAAGGTGGTACACCGACTTAGGCTTATATCATTACTCATTTTTAAATCATGCTCTTTTAAAAAGGCATAGAGCCTAACTCCGTTACTCAAACCAATTTGGCCAGGTAGGTGTCTATCATGGGAGCCTCACCGTGTTAGGGTGACTGATTGGCTGATCCATATAGACAAGCCCTGCCTTCGGCACCAAAAGGTTTGGAATAACTTAGTCAGATCTATGCCAGGACAACTGCTCTGATACCAAAATTGTAACATCCCATTTTTAAAAGCGGAATAAAAAAAATTTCATCAGAGTAGAGCATCGGAGCGTAAGAGTAACTGATATATATGTATTCAAAATACCCACGGTAGTATGTCTGGATGAATTTATCAGCGGTACATTAGTGGTTCAACGAAAACGTAAATACATCATAAGTGTCTCCCTAACGATTCCCACGCCGTGGCAACCGAAGATAGTCCTCAGTCGGTTCTCCGTGCGCCCGCTTGCCTTCTCCTCGGGCCTCGGTCCTCCCGACCCCGAAGCTATATTAAGGGCCGAGGTCCAATGCATACGGACCCCAGGTAACGGTTAACCTCATGTTTACATACACAACATATGGACTACGGACGTTCACAACATTACCAGCACATGAGCCCAACAACAGATATATTACACACACAACCAATGCAGATATATTGCTCCCAGCATTATCACACACAACCAATGCAGATATATCGCTCCCAGCATACAGACATATCGCTCCCAGCATTACAGACGCATCGCTCCCAGCTTACATACAGTTATACTCTAACATCTATATGCACTCAAGCAACATAACAACCATACACACACAATACACATAGCACATACATGCATAACAAAAACATCAGCGTTAGTGTTATAGTACGCGAACGTACCTTCGTTGATTTTTTGGGTATCTTTTGATGGTAGGCGATCACAGATATCCTATAAGGGTAATATCATCTCGATTAATTCACAAATATTATCTCAAGAGATATTTTGGCTATATATGACCATTTTACCCCTGGATTAATTATTTCCACATTATTTCATTTAATTTTCGTAAAAAACGCTATTAACAGCATTTAGGCTGATTTTTCACCTAGCTTTGGAGAATTATAATTAATTCCACAGAACTCCAAACAAGGATCCTTAAAATTCCTAGGAAACCTTAGGATGTCTATTTTCAGGAAACAATACTTCAAGAACCTAGAACACCATAGTTCATTACCAGTTTTAAATTTCCACACGCTGTCCAGAATTTCTTTCGCAAAAATGGCTTAATTTCAAAATTCATTTCTCCTTGTGTAGAACTCAAAATGCTACACTCTAGATATATTTGAAAAGCCCTGTATGTCTACTATAATTCTGGAAAGTTTCATGATTTATTGGTTTCATCTTACACTTAAAATCATAGCATCTTTTCGCAGACTACCAAAAACTTCTACCCGAAAATTTCGCCAGAACTTCGCTACTTTAATCTCTAGCTACCAAAATCATTCCCTATTATGTTTTTACCTCGTTAGGCATCTTTCAATGCAATGAGGCCTAAAAACAAGTATAGGAATTTATTTTCTAATTTTCTAGATCAAAACAACATTTCTACTAAAATCTACAAAACTTAAGACTAGAAACTAAAAGCTTACTTACCTCTTGAAGAACTTCCTTCTTCTTGCTTCCCACTAGCTCTCACTTCTCTCTACTCTCTTTAGAAAATCAACTCTTGGATTGATTTTGGTGTGAAGAATGAAGAGAGGTGATGCCTCTATTTATAGGGAAATATTCCAAGGTTAAATTGGTAATCAACAAGAAACCCAATTGCTCTTCTTTCCTCTCCACCTTAGGATTTAAAAACCACTTTTTCATATTTAATCTTCACCTTCAATGTGCATGCCGACATGCCTCCTATCTCATACCCATTTAAATTGTTTTTAATAGCTAATTGATTTATTGATTCAATTGAAACCAAAGCTGATCCATGTGCTAGCCGACATGCATTTCTTTTAGTAATTTAAAATGCTTTTAAATAGTTAAATACATTGCTCATTCAAAACTTCATCTGATTTATCCCTTGTACCATGCGTGTCTTTTAATCATTCAATATGTTTTTAAATAGCCAAAATGATTAATAGCTCAATTATCTAATTCGCTAGTTGCCAAATTTGACTTTTCAACTCTAATTAATAAACTAAAACCATCTCTTCTTACCCTCAATTCAGCTGAACGAAATGATGGTGTTGGGGCTAATTAAGAAGCTTTATTTATCCCCTTAATTAAGTGTTTACATGTCCCTTGATTATAAATGTTATTGCCTAATTGTTTTTCTACTTAATCAAAGTCATTAGTATTTATTTAATCACTTACTAATTGTTGACAATTTTCTTAATTGAGATTAATTATTATCTCACAACTATTTGACTGACATTGATATTTTATGCTCCATGTAAAATATTAAAAATCATGGGACAACTTAAGTCCCTCAAAATAATATTAATTTTGCCTCATTATTTTCCAAGGGAAATAATCCCAAAAATTCCTAAAATTAGAGACAACATACTTTCTAATTTTTAATAATTATTTAATTGCCATTTAGGATTTATCATAATATTTTCGTGGCATTTTATGGCCCACAAATTTGTTTAGGGATTTTTAGCTCTTTAATCACCCTAATTTCAATAGAAATTACTTTAGAAAATAAGGTAATTATTACACTAGTTTTGAGACCACATATTCACCTATTTCCAATAGGTATTATTTATCGAAATATAATATTCCAGATAAATAATTATCCGGGTATTACAATCAAAGTTGCAAAAATTTCATTTTAGTCCCTCTACAAAACCTTTTAAGTTTTTCACTTGGGTCCCCGCATAAAAACTCTGCGTTTTGATTTTTTAGGTTTTATCTCCTTCATCGAGCTGATCCAAAAACGCATGTGACCCAAACCCGATAGAAAGAAGGACCCGTGAAGTTAAGACGCAAGCCGAGGGAAATTCATTCCGGAGCATACCGACCCGTGAAAGAGCACGCACCGAGGAACGAGCCGAAGATCCGACGAGCGAATCGGATGACCCGACGCGCCGAGGGGAAACATTCATTCAAAAACCGGCGCCGCAAACACACGTGACCTTCACGCCTATCGACCTTGGAGCTTGAGACCTTCGACTCTTCTCTCACTGTCGCCGGCGGCCACCATCCCTCTCCATAGTCTCTGGCGACCTTCGACCACCATCCCTCAACCATCAATCACCACCGTGGAAGACGCCATTCGAACTAGAACTTGCGACGGGAGGAAGGCCAAACCGATCCGGGATCTTGGAGGAGGGGACCACACCACCGTCGAACCTCTCTTACCTTCATCATCTTCCTTTCAACCCACGACCACCATCAACTAACGATGTCGCACTTCTCTTCTTCAAAGTGTTCACCTATTGACAGACCTCTCCCTCATTTCCTCTTCTATTGATTCATTCAAATACTCGTTCATCTGTCATGAGTTCTGGAAGAGTTTTTGCTGTGGTTAAAATTGAAGTGATGTGTGGCTAATCATTGTGCTTCTAGGAGATGGTCGAAGTGGCTGGAGAAAAGAGCTTAAACATAGGGGAGTATATTTTATTTCATTCTATTTTCTCTAATTACATTTTAATTTCCTAGTTTTAGGAATATTATTTTGTAATGTTGAGACTTAGTTTATTCGGTTGGATAACTTTGTGGATTGAATCTATGTGATTGGATTGGATTTTTGTAGCTTGTTGGATTTATATATATGTATATTTTCCTTATTGATTCAATGATGTTGTGCTTTCTACGTGGTATTGTTAGATAGTATAATTGAATTGGATTAATTGAGTGGCGTGGTATCGCATTCATATCAAGAGGAACCAAGTTGCATTAATCTAATCCTAATCACACATTAAGTGGTTTTAAACAATATCTCAAGAGATAGTAGTTAGCTACGGTAGTATGAGCTACTATTAATTGAGATTATTGGACTCAAGTGGTATCTTGGGGTTTTTCATCTAGACTTAGTAAAAATTTACTCCTACATTTAATTGAACTAGGATAGTCACTATTCCATTTCCAAGAGCATTCATACTCATCTTTATACTCCATTCCATTTTATAAAGAAAATACCAAAAACATTAGTTAGCATTTAATTTAATTACATTCTTATTTTAGTTTATTAATTTGAAAGCCAAAAACCTATTTTCCCCTTGTTTTAATTGCATTTGCATGACATTTAAATTACTTAGGATTCAATAAAAGGCTCCTCGAGAGAGAGAACGATCCTAGGGTTGACTATACGCAATCCTTGGTTTATTTTTTATTCTGGACCCCAAGGCTAATGACAAAAAGGCCCTCATCGGTCAAACGATGGAGAGGACAAAGGAACGAGATCGCTAGATAGGGCTGGGGTTTCGGTTATTTTTTGAAATCACAGCCTCCTCTGATGCTAAGGTCGTGCGCTGAAGGAAACCCAAATTTGATATTAAGAGTTTTTTTTTAACACATAAGGGTATTTTGGTAATTTCCTCGGAGCTGATGCAAAAAAAAAAATCATACCTTTACTTAAGGAGGATTTGAACCCAAGACTCAAAGGACCTTTAACCATCTCTCATACCATCAAGCTACAAGCTTTATCTTGACTCTCAACTACAACAAGTAATAAATATAATTAGCTTATAATAATTTAATATAATACCTTTATCTGTTTTATTTTCTTGAGCCATTACAATTATTATTGCTATTAGTATTCAGGGCTATTACATTCTTCCCCCTAAAAAATTTGGTCCTCCGAATTTGAATATGTACTCACTACAAATCTAAAATAAGTGGGAATTTTGCTTTTAACTTCCCATGTGAAAATGGTGCAAACCGGAAGGATGAAGAAACAAAGTGAGTGATAAGAGAATGAGGAAGAAGGAACGAACGAGAGGGAAAAGGAAATTGGAATTCACAAACTATATATAGATTCTAAGATAGCAATGATATGATGGCAACCCCTTTACATAGGTATGACTACTTAGGGTAATAAATGCTCATAGCTAACTAATGAACTTGACTAACTCATATTGCTCATGAACTCAGTCAGGGACGGAGCTTGGGACAAAAATTTGGGGGGGCCAAATAGTGGTGGGAGGATTCGGGGGTTGCCCCCGATTTTTGTTAAATGCATCTTTTTTAATATAAGGTACTAAACAATCATTCAACCATACAAAAGTTGGTTCTAGCATGAAGCTGAAGTTTTATTCTGTTAATTTATGTGATTGTGAATCTTTGGTTCGACCATAAACTTCATGTAATTGAACACCACAACATTGGAAGGCAAGAGGTTGAGGTTTAGAATGAAAAATCAATTAACTTCATCCACAAGTGTAGTGTAGAATGAGTAAAAGCATAGTAAAAAACACACCACAAAAGTAAATTTAACCGATAAGCTAAAAAATTCAGGTAATTAGAATGAAATATAGAAAAAAAAATGACAAGATTAACATAAATCATACAAGACCTCACATGGAATAAAGATTGAATTATAAGCCCCAAAGGATATAAAAAGAGAGGGAAAAAATTGGGGGGGGCCAAAATTAAATTTTACATTATATTAAAAACTTTTTTAAAAAAATTCTAAACAAATTTTTTTTTTTGGGGGGGCCATGGCCCCCTTTAGTCCCAAAGAAGCTCCGTCATTGAACTCAGTTGCCATAGAATTTATTTTTCCTTATTTACAATTATATATCACCTTTGTAGTGATAAATATTACTAAGAAGATCCAAACAACGCAAATTAAAATTAAGTGGAGAGCTATTCTAATATATTATCAGTGTCCTAATTCCATATTAATAAGATTTCATTTGATTCAAGAATCTGGTACATAAAGTACAAACTAGTTTTTTTTTTTTGGCCCAAAAAGTCAACAAACTAGTTCAAGATAGCTATTATAAAACAAACTCAAAAATTCATAAAACATTCTCTAGAACTTCAAAAATAGTTATTCACGTCTGAATAAAACTTCTACAAGTCCTATGAAAGCATACCAAATATCATCTCCAAACGCAACCCTTAAATATCACAAGTTCGCACATACTTATTCATGTCTTAAAGCTCAACCATTCACTGGGTCTCTACAAGTTTTTGCTAATTTCAATATGGGGTTTAGGATATGACTACTGTAACACCCCAAATTTCGTAGCATAAATCGTGCCGGTGACACGTGGTTTTATAAATATTCATCAGAGTTTTGAGGTGCTACGGCTTAGCGTAATGCGGAAACGGAGAGCATGTACTAAAAATTTGAACAATTGAGTAATCGATATAAAAATACTCGGACATATGCGATGCTCGACGTATACCGATATATTATATATTTCCCGAAGGATTGTTCATGTGATACAAGTAATACAAAACTTTATAATTACAATTCTTACATGTAACTATACCCTCTTCAACCAAGCCTTGAGTAGACTTGGGGCATAGAACCTAACTCGGTTAAATCATCTCATTTGGCCAGCCGGGTAGGTCTAGTGGAAGTCTCACCGTGCTAGGGTGACCGATTGATGAACCACATAGACGACCCTTCTAGTTTAAGCACCAAATGATGTGAAGTAACTTTATTAGATTCATGCTTTGTAAGGTAGGTTCTTTCACTTTCTTCCGCATTTCCTTTGACCGGTGCCTCCTCACGGCTCCGTCCATTAATGCTCCTTCTCATGGCTCCTATTCACAATGTCTTCATAAATCCCGGTTCCTTTCCGAACTTCTAGTCAAGTCTAAGATTCAAAACAAATTGAATCTTAGGTAACAGTTAACCTCATATGAAAAGTATAACAGTATATGTATGACAAATATTCATTACATTTCAGCATTAACCAATACATAGCACACAGCAGATGTAATGTCAACACAACAACAGTACATAGCACACAGTACATGTAAAGTTATCTATACAAATCCATGTATAGTTGAATAGTCTGCACCACCTGTGCCACGATATACACTCGTGTCCTCAGCGCTAGGAAAACAATCTCACGGCATTATCAAGACTATAACCTGTATCAAGCTGAATGTATATAAACAGTGATTCAAGACAGAGTCTTAACCACGGTGCATGACCCAAGACCAAGTCTTGTCCATGACTCTATGAAATCATCTATCACATATAAGCATACAAGACATATCGAGTTAAAGTTCCGTACGCGGCGTACCTTCCTTCGGTGCGAATAGTAATTTACTATTTATGTATACGGCACTATTCATAAATACGGTACTATGAATAGTAATATGCCCGTCCTTCAAATCGACTCCGTAATCCCTCGGATATCCTAACATATTACCATATTGCTCGGAATAATATCCAAAAGGTTAATTTACCTTTCTACCCTTGGTGGATTTATTATTACTATTTTGCCATTACATTTTATTTAATAAAAACGTTACTTTCAGCATTATGGCCAGATTTACTTCTAACTTTGAAAATTCATAAGTAATTCTAGAAAACTCAAACGAGGATCCGTAAAATTCCCTGGAATCCTTAGGATGTCTACTTTTGTGGAAAAATACTGTTTCTTGCCCAGATTTTATGAATAGTTCCCAGTTTTCACGTGTTCATCTTCTGCCCAGAAAATTTCCAGAAAACGTAGCCCAACTTTGGACATTTTTATCTTCTAGCACAGAACTCGAAATAATACATTCTAGGTATATTTGAAAAGGTATATATGTCTACTTTAACCATGAAGTTTCTCAGAATTTTAGAACTTCATCTTCAATATAAAATACTAACGTTTTTACCCCTGACTTCAAAAATTGCTTACCGATAAAATTTCGCCGAGTTTCGCTACTTTATGATTAGCTTCCAAAAATTCTGCTATATAATCTTTTCCATCATTTTTTCGAAATAAAACCATTTCTAACCATAAAAACATGAAAATAAAATTACTCTAGCATATTTAAGATCAAAGCAACTTCTATCTATGAATTTAAAACTAGAACTCAAGAACTAGAGAACTTACCCTTGAAGAACCTTGCTACTACTTCTTCCTTGCTTCAAGAACTTCACTCTACTCACTCTCTAATATTAAAATCAGATGCTTTGAGCTGATTTTGGTGTGAAGAATATGAAGAGAAGAGTCTTCTATTTATAGAAGAAATTCAAGGCTATTCCAACTACATTTCTTCCTTAACCAAACATTCCTTATAAACCAAACACTCTTCTTCCATCTACCAAAAACTACCATTCTAATTACCTATTCCATCCACCAAAAACTACCATTCCACTTACCTATTCCATCCACCAAAAACTACCATTTAATATTTATTTGCAAATATTAAATAAGTATTGGAAAATAAAATCCTTAATTCCATATAAGAATTTCTTCCATAATTAACTCTCTAGGTCATAAAATATTGGTTCTAAAATTTCTAGACCAAAAAGTATCCTCTAACTATTTTTCCTTGAATTATTGGGAAAATAGGCCTCAAAATCCTTAAAATAGCTTTAAAACTATTTAGGCCAAATTTTCATAATAAATTCCCATAAAACATTTCTTGTTTCCAAATTCAAAGATTTGGGATATTACATTCCTTCTTTTGGTTATAAATTAATTACCTTTTTATTTGCTATTTATATCATATTAAATAGCTCCAAAACAATGTCTCATAATTAACCATTCGTTAATTAATTCCAAAGTGGAATTTGGATGAAAATATAATCAATAGATTATAATTTCTTGAGACAAATATTCACCTTTGTAATTAATATGTATTATTTATCAAAATAAAGTATTTATGATAAATAGGAATTTTAGGGTATTACATTTCTCCCCGTTAAATTAAATTTCGCCTCGAAATTTGACCGTAAAATCTTGAAAGATTATTTAGACTTCTAGTCTATTCCTTTCTATACATGTTTATTAGCATGCACTCTAATTTCATTCGTATTGCACCCGGGTATAGTATCAAAACGGGATCCATTTGATCCATTCTCTCGGTGCTTGGTTATGCGGGCCTCGCCCGACTCTTTTAGCCCTCTCGCTTAACACACATTGGCCTTCCGGCTCAATCAATTACCCACAAAGATGGAGATTCTAGCTTTATTACCTAGGAAATCATCCTTAGGCCTTAAGCATTTCAACCTTTACCTGGTATAATGAATGCTTTACTAGACTTTAAAGGTACTGTAGACATAATAGTCTAAAGTCACCATGGCAATCTACATTTCACACAGTGCTTATTCATTACCGGTCTTATGGCCTAGGGACACCGCCCCGTGCACACTTGCACACCAGGTCTTATTGCCTCAAGCATCTGCTCGTCTATTTCATCTGAGTCTTTCCCACTCAAGCTCTCAGACTACTTTCACTTAGCACTAAAGCTGACAACTACTATCTGGCTTAACTAGTTCAGTGTTCTAGACCTTTCTAATAGTTTCGTTCCAAATTTTCCAACTACACCGCTTTTCAACACAATAGCATTGACAAATCGTCGCTACCCAAAAACCATTATGTTGTCTCATTTTCAAATTTTCAAACATTGAAAATTTTCCGTGGTCTCGACATTTCATAATCTGCACTATACCAAAAAGTAATAGTGCTATCATTTTCAAACTTAATCGCCGCCATAACAAATTCATGAAGATACATTCACTCACGGAGCAGTTTCAAAAACTTTTACTACCGGTATATACCTTTAAGAGGATAACTCATTTCACAAAATTCAACTAAAAGGCACACACCACTACTTTGCCCCGGCTTACCAGGACATATCCCAATCCTTTCATACAAACCATCACGGTGACAACGCATGCCGACCGATGTAGGAGAATTTCCATCCCCACAAGGGCCCCGGTGTCCACACTAGCATATATAATAAAGGCTCTCCACCGCTTTCCCGGTCAAACCTAGTTCGTAGTCACGCCACTCACCGTGCACCGCTTTCCTAGTCGACCGGTTCGTAATCACAGCCTACCATTGTGCATCACTTTCCCGATCAAGTTAGTCCGTAGTCACGGTCACCACCGTGCACCGCTTTCCCAAGTGACCGTTCGTAATCACGGTTAGTGCCAACGCAACACAATGCGAAATATGTGCCCTTTAAGGCGGAACTACTCAGATTGGGAATATTAACCATTGGTGTGAGTGTCAACCTCTCATATCCCATCAAACAAATTTTCAATTCAAATGAGCTTTATAACCGGCCGATTTCAAACACTTTAAAACATCCGGCAAGACCTGCCAAACCATGTATATCTACAACAAATTTTCCGTCCTTTCGTTTCGTCCGATTTTACCACAACACATTTGAAAACTTAGTTTCAAACTTTGGGTTTTAACAAAAACCCCCTTTTTTAAGACAACATCATTTCAAAATAACCATCACCGTGGTCTCAAATTCGTTGAAAATATTTCTCTCGAAAACTCAATTTCGAAAATTCATAAGTTCAAAAAATCCATTCGAAAATTTCAAATATAGCAGGTGTATTGGTAAGTCAAAAATTCAATTTTTAAAACTATTCAGGAACCAGACAACTAACCTTAGAAGGTCATTACTAACTAACGCATTTGGACCTCTGTCCTTGGCTACTCGAGCCATTCGTAGAATGCTCAGTCTATTCTTCTTTAGTCTCTGGGCTATTCGTTTTGGTGTGCGATTTCGTTACATAAAACTTATTCATTTATAGCCATCTGATACTTCACCTTTGATATTGGTTCATTTCCAGGCATCAACCAACCAATGAATTCAACTTCCCTTACTGGTGGTAATCCGCTGAGAGCTTCTAGAAACATCTCGGGGAACCTATTCACAACTAGAATGTCTTCTAGTGCGAGTTCGATTCTTGCTTGGATATCATAGCACAATATATGCTATACAAAGACCGGAGCACCCTATGGCAATATACTTGGATTACGAAAACCTTCCCTTAGGGAACCGATTAGATATGGGACTTGCTATAATGTACTTACCTAGAGAATCGATATACCGATAGTTCTACTTTATGGTTCGTTGTCATGGCGGCCGCACCTTACGGCTTGTCATCACGGTGGCTCGCTCTACGGCACTTTACTCGGTGCTTCACACAGTCTTTTATGACCGGTCGGCTTCTCCGGTCAAGCATCCTTTGTAGGTAAAACCTCCTCGATCGAACTCCCCGTAGGTAGCCTTCTCCAATCAAAACTTTCCACAAGTAGCGTCGTTGATCGTCTCGAATCATTATAACAAGAACTCATATCTCTATCGGAGTTCCTACCCTTTAGTGGTTTCGTAATCTACTGTCTCTATGTTTGCCATCTTATCCAGGGTCATTCTATTCGTGGATGTCCCTATCCATTTACCTCCAGGCATAATTCTTAGCTTAACTTTCCCTATCGGGTAACCTCCCTCTTCTTAGGGAATTTATTTGTCACTAATATCTCCATGGTTATCGGTCCCACCTTGAAACCATAACCCGTGGTTCACTGAGGTTTATTCTAACAATCGTATTGTTCCGTTAAGGAACTAACTCTCAGGTATTTAGACAACTTCACTCATACTTTCTCAGGATTCCTACTCGTGTACTTGGAACCTAAGAAATGCTCGGTCATATCTTGACCTAAGCACTATCTCTGCTTTAAGTCTATCATCTATTCTCACGGTATCCCAAAGGATTACTATGTTTCATACCTCACGGTATTTAGGCTTTAGCTCAAAGGATCTCATCCTTATGCTACATCTCAGGGGTTAAAAATCCTGAGATTTCTCTCGCCTAAGCACGTTTAACTTCATAACGTCTGTCAGATCTAAGGTACTAATACCGATACACATACCACTGCATATCGACAACTCTCATAGATACTAGTACGACATATGTGCCTCCCCAGAAATATTGGGTACTTTCCATTTCCTATCAGTTACACCCTTTTTATGTAATGGACCACCACCGTCAAAGATTTAGTCAAAGACCTCCATCCCCGGAACCACACTCTGTTGTATGCATGATGTCCGGCCTTTAGTAGGCAGGGACTTTTTTTTTTAATTTAGTACTTGGTAGGTTTTCTGTTCCTACAAGGAAACTTAAGTAGTAAGTTACTATTTCTATAAGGAAACTTTAATCAGTAGTTCATTGTTTTCTACAGGGAAAACTAAGTCTACCGACTTCTCTTTCATTGCGGAAATTTAATTCGACTCGATTCCCATATCGAAGTCTTAGAGTTTTTCGTAAACTCTAACCATTCCTTAGGGTATTTGTTTTATTGTATCACAAAACCGTATTATATCGTACTCTTGTTCTTGTTGTTCATACAATGCTCTTGAGACTAGCCGCAGAAGCTAGCTCGATACCAAAATTGTAACACCCCAAATTTCGTAGCATAAATCGTGCGGTGACACGTGGTTTTATAAATATTCATCGAGTTTTGAGGTGCTACAGCTTAGCGTAATGCGGAAACGGAGAGCATGTACTAAAAATTTGAACAATTGAGAATCGATATAAAAATACTCGACATATCGATGCACGACGTATACCGATATATTATATATTTCCCGAAGGATTGTTCATGTGATACAAAGTAATACAAAACTTTATAATTACAATTCTTACATGTAACTATACCTCTTCAACCAAGCCTTGAGTAGACTTGGGGCATAGAACCTAACTCGGTTAAATCATCTCATTTGGCCAGCCGGGTAGGTCTAGTGGAAGTCTCACCGTGCTTAGGGTAGATCGATTGATCGAACCACATAGACGACCCTTCTAGTTTAAGCACCAAATGATGTGAAGTAACTTTATTAGATTCATGCTGTAAGGTAGGTTCTCGTTCACTTTCTTCCCGCATTTCCTTTGACCGGTGCCTCCTCACGGCTCCGTCCATTAATGCTCCTTCTCATGGCTCCTATTCACAATGTCTTCATAAATCCCGGTTCCTTTCCGAACTTCTAGTCAAGTCTAAGATTCAAAACAAATTGAATCTTAGGTAACGCTTAACCTCATATGAAAAGTATAACAAAGATATGTATGACAAATATTCATTACATTTCAAAGCATTAACCAATACATAAGACACACAGATGTAATGTCAACACAACAACAAGACATAGCACACAAAGACATGTAAAGTTATCTATACAAATCCATGTATAGTTGAATAGTCTGCACCACCCGTGCCACGATATACACTCGTGTCCTCGCTAGGAAAACAATCTCACGGCATTATCAAGACTATAACCCGTATCGAAATTTGAATGTATATAAAAAGTGATTCAAGACAGAGTCTTAACCACGGTGCATGACCCAAGACCAAGTCTTGTCCATGACTCTATGAAATCGTCTATCACATATAAGCATACAAGACATATCAGAGTTAAAGTTACTGTACGCGAGCGTACCTTCCTTCGGTGTGAATAGTAATTTACTATTTATGTATACGGCACTATTCATAAATACGGTACTATGAATAGTAATATGCCCGTCCTTCAAATCGACTCCTAATCCTCGGATATCCTAACATATTACCATATTGCTCAGAATAATATCCAAAAGGTTAATTTACCTTTCTACCCTTGGTGGATTTATTATTACTATTTTGCCATTACATTTTATTTAATAAAAACGTTACTTTCAGCATTATGGCCAGATTTACTTCTAACTTTGAAAATTCATAAGTAATTCTAGAAAACTCGAAACGAGGATCCGTAAAATTCCCTGGAATCCTTAGGATGTCTACTTTTGTGGAAAAATACTGTTTCTTGCCCAGATTTTATGAATAGTTCCCAGTTTTCACGTGTTCATCTTCTGCCCAGAAAATTTCCAGAAAACGTAGCCCAACTTTGGACATTTTTATCTTCTAGCACATTTAACTCGAAATAATACATTCTAGGTATATTTGAAAAGGTATATATGTCTACTTTAACCATGAAGTTTCTCAGAATTTTAGAACTTCATCTTCAATATAAAATACTGACGTTTTTACCCCTGACTTCAAAAATTCTTTACCGATAAAATTTCGTAGGAGTTTCATTACTTTATGATTAGCTTCCAAAAATTCTCGCTATATAATCTTTTCCATCATTTTTTTCGAAATAAAACCATTTCTAACCATAAAAACATGAAAATAAAATTACTCTAAAGATATTTAAGATCAAAGAACTTCTATCTATGAATTTAAAACTAACTCGTTAACTTAACTTACCCTCGAAGAACGCTACTACTTCTTCCTGCTTCAGAACTTAACTTCACTCTACTCACTCTCTAATATTAAAATCAGATGCTTTGAGCTGATTTTGGTGTGAAGAATATGAAGAGAAGAGTCTTCTATTTATAGAAGAAATTCACGCTATTCCAACTACATTTCTTCCTTAACCAAACATTCCTTATAAACCAAACACTCTTCTTCCATCTACCAAAAACTACCATTCTAATTACCTATTCCATCCACCAAAAACTACCATTCCACTTACCTATTCCATCCACCAAAAACTTGTTAGTATGTAGGTGTGTCAGAGACAATCTGTTGAACACCTCATACTATTTGATATTTCATGATTTATATATTTGAAGATAATTTATCTTTATCATATTTATGTCGCCGCATATTTTATGGTTAATATGAGTTTAAAGATAAAGTAGGAATAGAATAGGTGTTTACTTTCGATGATCTATGATAGGGATCATGATCATGAGGAATCATGACACTACACGCCTATCGCTCAAACTGTTCTAGTCTTCAATCACCAAGAAAGGGCGTTGGTGATCTCAATAAGACTAAGACGACATCATCTACTTGTATAGTGATCAAGGAGGGACTATGGAACGCAGCGACGTTGATCGCTTAGCGATGTCGTGGGTGTATCATTTGAAACGATAAGACTAAACTGACCACCGGTAGACTCACAAGGATTCATTTGTAGAAAGATCATTGGATTTGAATGCCTCTCATCGCTTTGGTAGTGTTGATCATCTTAAATGAGGATGTCATCGAACACTATGTCAGTAGTTATCTTTGATTGTCATAACTCTATCCGAAAAATGGGGAAAAAACATCTTTCTTGGAGGTGTAAACTTGAATACATGAAAAGTATAGATGGACGTCGAAAGCGACTTACAGTCCCTACAAGGATTAGTTGTTCACAAGACCTGGTAGAGCTTGGATGACTTCAGTTAATTTTAATCTATCGATAGTAAGTGATCATGAAGAGTCATGATCCGTCTTAGAAGTCAATAGAAGAATATTCCGGATGTTTGTGCAAAAGCTACATTTAGTCAATCTAGAGGTGATACTCTATCCTCGCTGCTCTCATTAAATATGAGCAACGTTAAGAGGATGATCATGACAAAGATCCAAATTAGAAGGTAGATCACTTGATCAACTTGATTAGTTGGATCTGGAAAGATTGCTAGTGTCTTATGCGAGTCATTAGATAAATTGACCTATTAAAGGAGTTTAATTGGTTCAAGTTTATCTATGTCGAATTAATTCGCAATAATGGGCCACACACTAAGATTATTCTTGATCGTAGTTTAGCGAGTTTGAACCAATAATGTTATGGATTTTATCAATTTATTGATGTAATTGGGTTAACTTGCCCAATTATAAAGAGGATAAGAGATTAAGGATAATTTATGAATTATCAAGCGCTTTATCCAATCGGATTGGATAAAGATAATAATTAATTAATAATTATTCATTCGTGAATAGTGTCGAATGAATAGAAAGATTATTCATATTTTACTACTCTTCGTGAATAATTAATTATTATAATTAATTATAAAAGACTTTGAAAGAATTAATTATTGAAAGAATAATCACTTTGGAATAATTGATTTTTCAAGAGACTTTGGATTTGAAGTAGAAATGAATATGTACACATTTAAAGAAGAATACGCATTATTTCTACATTTAAAGAAGAACGTGTACATCGAAGCGTTGAAAGAACTCGCGAAGGCGGTTCATTTATTGTTTCTATAAATAAGATTCATTTCCTTCATTTCATACACACCTCTTCTCTCTTTCTCTCCTCTCTCTTCCTCTGGCGAAGTTTCTTCTGGGCTTCTAGTAGCTTTATACCTTGGCGTAAAGTTAAACACTTCGAGCCTCCAAAGCATCGCTTTTAAGAAGATCCAAGCGAGACGGATTGAGGAGAAGGAGTTCATTCGATCAATCGAGATAATCGTGTGGATCAACGTTAGAGGGAGTGACATCATTTTTGACGCCTTCAAGTGATCACGTGATTCCCGAAACCCCGTATGTGTTTTAACGAAGCAGATCCTAAATATGTATTATAAAGAGTTATGACATTGATTTTGCAGTTAGAATAGTATTTCCACATGGCAAGATAAATATTATTTACCGTATCGAGTCAAGATTTTTCGAAAGTATGCTCTGATTAGCTTAGTCTGATCTGTCACATCAGAAAAGAATTAATCTCAGGCGGTAAATATTATTTACCGGCGCAGTAAAAATTATTTACCGGTGCAGTAAAAATTATTTACCTTTACGGTAAATATTATTTACTGGCACGGTAAAAAGATTTTACGTTACTATTCACATGAATAGTAATTTACTATTCACGCAAGTAAAAATTATTTACCTTTACGGTAAATATTATTTACTAGTACGGTAAAAAAGATTTTTACCGTTACTATTTACATGAATAGTATTTACTATTCACATGAATAGTAAATTTGCAACGTGGGCCCGCAAATGCGAAAAATTTTGTTTTACAACTCGTTAACTTATTCTTGAACGTCAAGCAGTTAACCCATTTTAACCTTTAAAACTACCATTTAATATTTATTTGCAAATATTAAATAAGATTGGAAAATAAAATCCTTAATTCCATATGCTAATTTCTTCCATAATTAACTCTCTAGGCCATAAAATATTGGTTCTAAAATTTCTAGATCAAAAAGATCCTCTAACTATTTTTCCTGAATTATTGGGAAAATAGGCGCCAAAACTTAAAATAAATTTTTTTAAAACTATTTGCGCCAAATTTTCATAATAAATTCCCATAAACATTTCTTGTTTCCAAATTCAAAGATTTGGGATATTACATTCCTTCTTTTGTTATAAATTAATTACCTTTTTATTTCTTTATTTATATCATATTAAATAGTACTCCAAAACAACGCCTCATAATTAACCATTCGTTAATTAATTCCAAAGTGGAATTTGGATTAAAATATAATCAATAGATTATAATTTCTCGGATAAATATTCACCTTTGTAATTAATATGTATTATTTATCAAAATAAAGTATTTATGATAAATAGGAATTTTAGGATATTACAACTACAAAAGCAATTATTGACTTAGACAAAATAGAAACCGACCCAAAATTTTAGTAAGCAGATAAGAACTTGAATTTAACACTTTCATTAGTAAAAATATCGAGAAAGTATCAATATGCCAATTATCGAAAGTAAAATAATTAAATTTCAAAGGAATAAGCAACGAGTAATCGTTGAGTTCCCAAAAATTATATTAAATTCAATCAATTCAAGAGAAACAGTAGATTATTGCCATCACGATCTTGGCTATATTTATGCCACTATCGCTCCGCTTCCTTTACTATGTAATCGAAGTATCGATATACTATTTTGATACCACATTGTCATACCCCACTATATACCGACATTTATCGAGTACTTATACAACCTTCGGTATACCGATACCATCTTCATGTATGCTAATATCACTGAAACCACCTTCAGGTATACTGATACCATTGAAACCACCTTCAGGTATACTGACACCACTACTACTATACTTTCTGTTACTATGTAATCAAGTATCAATATACTATTGTGATATTGTTAGAACCGCATCGATACCACACTATCATACCCCATTGTATACCAACATTTATCGTAAAGTACTTATAAGCACCTTCAAAAGATAATCGATACCACCCTAGGTGTATTAATACCACCTCCAGGTATATTGATACCACTTTGTGGCTTCAACAAGGTGAAGAGCAACAGCAGAAACGGAAAGTAGATAGTCTGTTAAAAAACTTAGACAAAAGGCACTCTGGATTGAATAAGGTGAAAAGTAGGATGCTTGAGTTGAAAGTCACAGACCAGAAACCAGAGGTGTGAACAGAGCATCAAAAAGAGAACGTGATAGAGAGGAAGGATCAGTTGGAGGCACTTAGAAGAAAATTGAAGATAGAATCAGCAACTCATATAGGTATTAACGAGGTATCAACAACTTATATAGGTATTAATCCTAGTACAACACATATGCCCCTCCAGAAATGATCAGTATTGTCCAAAGGAAAAACATAAACAGCACCAGCTTCCTAATACCATTCCCCTAACTCAATATCAGAAACTCTAAGGTTAGAAATAGAATCTAAATCCTGTGCTATCTCATCTATCTTTAGAGCCTCAATTCACTGAAGCATGGACCCTCCAGATGTACTGATCGCACCCCTAGAGAAAACATAAATAATACCAACTTTTTAGTACAATTCCCCTAACTCAATATCAGAAGGCCCAGGGTTAGCAATAGAATCCAAATCCTGTGATACCTCATCTATCTCTAGAGCCTCAATTCTCAAGCCTGGACCCTCTAGATGCATTTATTACCACCCCTAGATATACTAATACCACCTTCCAAGATATCGATACCACCTTCAGGTATACAGATACCACTGATATCACCTGCAGGTATATTGATACCATTGATACTACCTTCAAGTATACTGATACCACTACTGCTTCACTTCCTGTTACTATGTAATCGAGTATCAATATACTATTCTAATATTGCCAGAACCGCAATCTGATACCACATTGTCATAACCCGTTGTATATCGACATTCATCAAAGTACTTATATCACCTTGAAATGTGCCAAACCTTTAGGTATATTGATACCACCCCAAGATTGGAAGCCAAGAGGAACAAATCCTTGAGCTCATAATTATTGTCCACTAACAACATTTTAATGTTAGGATATGATTGTTAATTATCAAGTTCTCAGGAAATAAAAATTCATTGATATACAAACCCACGGTAACCAATTTCATCAAATTCTTTGAGAACTTTACACGCTTTAAGTGCATTTCTTTGATGGATTTACAAGCAATGTAACATTGAATGAATTCATCATCTTTATTTTCAACACCAATAGCAAAATAGCAACCCAATAGCTTCTTTCCATTCAATTCAACTCTTTTTAACCCACTACAAAAATTTATGTCAACCTTCTCCATAGGCATATATGAAACTGTTATAGTTTGTAATCCTTCACAATTATTAATAAATAGTCCTTTAAATTTTGGCATTTTATTATAGAATCAGCAAATGGAAATATAAATCCAATAAGGTGGAGCACAATCATAAAATATGATGAAAATAGATGAAGAAAAGAGTCATGGCTCACATGAATCATGACGTCAGACACATTAAACATTATCTCTTTACAATTGTTCTCTACTGCAAGGGTTAACAATGCATCAAATACAACATGGAAAGGAAAATACTTAGTGACCGTGTCATGGTAAGATACCACTGATACCAACTTTAGATATACTGATGTCACTACTTCTCCGCTTCCTGATACTATGTAATCAAGTATTAGTATAATATTCTGATATTGTCACAACCGCGCTCTGATACCATACTGTATACCAACATTCATCAAAGTACTTATACCACCTTCAGATATACTGATACCTCTACTACTCCACTTCCTGTTATTATGTAATCAAGTAATAGTATACTATTCTAATATTGCCAGAACCTCACTCTGATACCACACTGTCATACCCCATTGTACATTCATCAGGGTACTTATGCACAACTCAGTGGGCATTATCTCAAGCTTGTCATTTCTCAACTCCATCTTCTCTAACGCGTGGCAATCACTTATTGTCAGTTTTTTCAGACAACCTAAGTTTGATATTATACTCATAACGCGTTTTTCAAAATTTTTTCAAACATTATAATGAAATATTTTTTCAACTTACCTAAACCGTAAAAAAAAAAAAAAAATCATAATGTGATAATACAACATCAAACTCAAAATAAATATTTTAATAAGTACTTTTTGAATTTCTAAGAAATTATTTGCTCAAAAAAACAATTTCTAAAAAGTTACAAAATGAATTAAATATTATAATCACTATCATTAAATATTTTAAATAATTAAGGCTAAAGTATACGTTTGGTTCTTCATGTTTGCCTCGGTATCATTTTAGTTCCTTAAGTTTGTAAAGTACACTTTTGTCCCTTAATGTTAATATTATTAGTCCGACTTAACGGAAAATACTAACTCAATAATTTTAAGCGATGATGCAATTAAATGTTGATTAAGCATGCTTATATGTTAGTATTTTAGTAAATTAATATTTTAAATCCTATTAATTATATTTGACAAAAAATATATATATTTAATCTTCACAAACCTGAAAAACCGTAAATGATCTGTGAAGATTAAATATTTTTCAATTAATAGGATTTAAAATATTAATTTATTAAAATACTAACATATAAGCATGTTTGGTCATCATTTAATTGCAAATCATTGCTTAAAATTATTGAGTCAATATTTTCGTTAAATCAATTAATGATGTTAATATTAAGAGACCAAATGTATACTTTACAAACTTAAGGGAATAAAATGATACCAAAGGCAAACATGAAGGACCAAACATATAATTTAGCATTAAATTAATTTTCTGCATATAATGCAGTTTAAATTAATTGTTTTCATTTAATAATTTCCGTTAAAAGAATTAACGTGGTCGCGTCCAAGCATATTAAATTACTGCACTTGAACATTAAAAGAAAAAGTGTACATGTTCGAGACTTGAGATGAATGCGCGGGGCATGTACTAGGTTGTCAATCATGGCTTTCTCTCCAAATCTCTCCAATGTTGGGGAGAAATTGTGGGATATAATTGCATGGGTCTTGCATCAAGTTTTTCTCCTCACTTTTTTCCTTCCCTTATTTTTTCTCCTAAACCAAACAAGAGAAAATTCATTTTCCCCTCTATAATTTCTCGTATACTTTTCTCCTCCCCTGATTTCCTTTCTGTAGAAACACAAGGTTGAAGGTGAAAGGAGGAGCTCAAAAGTTGGGGGGAGACATCGAAATAGGGAAAATGAAGGAAGTATTTCGCCAAACAGGAATTGAGGGAGAGTTTGGATTTTCAAAGCCAATTTGTCAAGGTCGAACTGGGATGGCTGGGAGCGGAACAAATTCAACGTTCTATTCACAACCTTTTTTTTTAAAAAAAAAAAAAAAAAAAAAAATTAGCAACATTATATTTTTTTAAAGATGTAAAAATATACATCAACGTTCTTGCTGTTTGAGATTTCAATCTTTCGTTGGTGAGATTCTTATGTTAATCGAGACCGTCCATTTTCATAATCTCCAAAACTTGTTCAGGATGCCTCAAATGCCAACACAACGTCAACCTCCGGCAACTTCGTGGAGGATCGAACAGAGTCTCAAATGCAAATATGTTCAGATGCAAATAACTCTTTTTTTTTCCATAAAAGAATTATAAAAGATGAAATCAAAGAATCCTTTGATTTTTTTTTTTTTTTTTTTTTTTTTTTTTTTTTTTTTTTTGCATAGCCAATGTCGCAAAAATATAAATTATAGGAATGGACTTTTTTTTTTTCCAATTTGAAAAAAAAAAAAAAAAAAAAACCTCATAATCGAACTCACTGACCAATTTTTTCAATAGGGATTATTTCTTTTGTTGTTACCTTTTCTTTTCAAAAACAAACCCATTAGGCTTGTGATTTCAATTTTTTCAATAGGGATGATCATTGCGATTTCATGGATCCTCTAACCGTTGGAAACGATGGAGCTTCCAATATGCCTCGGAAATCCCTGTCTGTGTCGAAGGTCCCTGTGAGTATCGCGGAAGGGGTAGACTTTGACAGGTTGACCATCTTAGGGTTTTGGCATAACAATAAATTGTATTGTCGGTCAGGATTGTATCTAATAAAACGTATGGTTCAGATCTAATTTTACAGCTCCATGAGGTGTAGAGACCTCAGATTTATCCGCCGGATAAACTTTAAAACTTTTGGAGAGATTCTGAGAAAAAGGTTTCTGAGAAGATCCAAACCATCAACCCGTCTCTCCTCTCCTCTCCCTTATCCTTTTGACTTATGTGACACTAACACTGTTAATTTAATTTATGTGACATGTTGATTGAGCAGGTTGAATAAGAATATGATCTGATGTGTTAAAAGAAATTACAAAGTTATACTCCCTTCGATCCTAAATATAAGATGTAGTTGATTTTTTTTTAAAAAAAAAAGATTAAGGAAATAATTATATTATTTGTCTTATGATTTTTTTTTAAATGTTATATGATAAAGGTAAAAAAAACAAAAGGGGTTGGTCAACTGGGCATACGCCGCAGCTGTGAACTTAAGGAGGGAGATGATGAACAGTCTAAATCCCACCGATGGTTGTATTTCAGAAAATAATGAAATGAAAATTAAAAGAATTTTTAATTTCATAAGAGAAAGACCTGTTACAGACCTACATTAGGCCCAACATCTGGACGGCCCAACAGTGAATATATCACATATTAGGATCTACCTATAATAAAGGGAAATCCTATCTCATCTATAATCAAGGAGATCTATCTTATCCAAAGATAGATTCGACGGTTATGATACTAGGGCCATGGATTACAAGGCCCATATTATCCCACCCGAGTAGACACTCTATAAATACGGAGGTCGAACCCTAAGGCAGATAGACTACTCTCACTGGAGCATACACACCACCCCTTTGGCTAAACGCCTATTGTGTCTCAAACTACGGACTTTGATCCCTCTACAGGGTACGTAGGCCCTAGGCATCGTTCCTAGGTCAAGTCCGCTCCAACAACATTAAAATGTGCTAGTCCATTAGGGCTAGCCACATCTGGTTCTACACCAGAACAAGACCAGTCTTTAATTTTCTGCAATCTAAATGCGAAGCTGAACACTATAAAAATTTCTACATCTTTGCATTCATGACTGTATGTAATACCCGGGTAATTATTTATCTGGAATATTATATTTCGATAAATAATACCTATTGAAAATAGGTGAATATGTGGTTTCAAATAATAAGTAATAATTATCTTATTTCCTAAGGTAATTTCTATTGAAATTAGGGTGAATAAAGAGCTAAAAATCCCTAAATGCAATTGTGGGCCATAAAATACCCCGAAAATATTATGATAAATCCTAAGAGGCAATGAAATATTTATTAAAAATTGGAGAATATGTTGTCTCTAATTTAGGTAATTTTTGGGATTAATTTCCTTGGAAAATATTGAGGCAAGATTTAATATTATTTTGGGGATCATAAGTGACCCCATGATTTTTAATATTTTACATGGGATATAAAATACCAATGTAAGTAAAATAGTTGTGAGATAATGATTTATCCTAATTAAGAAAATTATCAAAAATTAGTGAGTGGCTAATCTGGTAATTAATGGGATAATTAAGGTATAAAAGTAAATGAATTAAAAATAATTTAAATAATTATTTTTAATTGGAGAAATTCGAAATTATTAAATAAATAAAAAATTAAAAAATTAAAAAAAATATTTTATGCTTAGAAAAAATAAAGAAAAAATAAAAAAATAAAATAAAAATAAATATCATGATATTTTTGTAAAATTGTATTATTATATAATATAGTGAATAGTAATGGAATAAATAGGAAACAGATCCTATCTAGAGAACCAGGAATAGGAATTCCAAAGTCAAGGTAAAATATTGATCAGTGAGTTTTTACCTTCAAGTGACCTCTTCCGGAAATTAATTCCGAGGTCGGTAGCGCATTTGCCTAATAAGACGAAATAAGGAAAAATGCGAGATATTCACATTTTGGATTTGAAGAAAATAATTATAACTCAACATCTAGAGATGAGTTTATAATTATCTACGGACATATTTGGAATCAGTGAATTATTATCCAGAGATTGATGATTCCGAAAGCGATTTCCGACACCGGACGTGTTCGGACACGTTTTCGAGAAAACTTCAACGGACTGTTGGAACCTGTAAGGGACCGAAATCTAAGTTAAATTAGATATTCTTGATGAGGAAGAGAAGATCTTCAAAGTTATGAATTCAGAATTTTGAGATTTCTCCGAAGAGACGCGAAACGGAGACTCGAACAGGAAAATCTCGAACCGGCCATAAAGCAAGTTGACTCACCATTTTTGGACAAATTGTTTGCTGCCAAATCAGCCTTGAATGTCGACCAACATGCTGCATGGCTAGGAATTAAACACCATTATGCTTTGATTTTACTTGGTTATAAGGTAAGAGAAAATTACAAGATTTGGAATATGGAAATTACCAAAGTAGCACAATTTTTCCCTATATAAGGGCATGAGCACCTTCATCATTTTTCACACCAAAAATCTGCCCCTTAGAGAGAAGTTAGAGAGAGAAGCTGCGGAGAAAGTCTCGAGCAAAGTCTCGGGTAAGTTCTTCGGTCCCCGGTCTTTAGTTTCGGTAGTTCTTTCGGTAGATATAGTAGGAATGCTAGATTTATCTTTAGGTTTTCAAGATAGTCTAGATATCATATTTAGGGGTAAATATGATATATATATTTCGAAAATATGATGAGGGAAAAGATCTGTCAAAATTCTGGAGAGATAGAGCGAAACATGAAGCTCGCGAAATTCCGCCAAATAGGGGTACTAGGGGCAAAATAGTAATTTTCGCCCAAATGGCCCGTTATGATGCCAAATGTTGATAAACGTTGTCCTTATAGGATATCGAGCTAATCGAGCCGCTGTTGTGCCGCCGTCATACCGCATTTTTTTCCCATTTGTCGAATTTCACGTTTTTCCGTAAAAGTTGTTGTACCGCCAAAAGGTACGTTCGCGTCTTTGTAACACTAACTCTGATGGTTATTGTATGATTATATATGTTTGTTGTGTTCTGTTTGTTGTGTAGTAGTGTACGAGGTTATGCTATATACACGGTATGTTACATACGAGGTTATGTCACATACGAGGTTATTAATGTTGTATCATACGAGGTTATGTTACATACGTGGTTATTATCTTGTATACGTGGTTATGTGTTTTTAATCATACATCTGTTGTGGACTGTTGTATTGATTTGTCATGTCGTGTATATGTAGTCATATTTAAGCATGAGGTTAACCGTTACCCGAGATCCAAATTGCAATTGGATCTCGGCTCTTATCATAGCGCCGGAGTTCGGAAGAACCGAGGAGAGGAGAAGGGCGAGAAGGCCGTACGAGTCCCGACCGAAGACTCTCTTATGTTGTTATTCATTTTGAAAACTCTCGGTCAATGTACCGTTTCTGTAAATCAGCCAGACTTACGGCAATTTGATTAAATATATCAGTTACTCAATCGCTCCGATGCTTTACTCTGATGAAAAAAAATTATACTGCTTTTGAAAGTCGGGATGTTACAGTTTGGTATCAGAGCAGTTGTCCTGGCATAGATCTGACTAAGTTATTCTAAAACCTTTTGGTGCCGAAGGCAGGGCTAGTCTATGTGGATCAGCCAATCAGTCACCCTAGCACGGTGAGGCTCCCATGATAGACACCTACCTGGCCAAATTGGTTGAGTAACGGAGTTAGGCTCTACGCCTTTTAAAGAGCATGTTTTGAAAATGAGTGCGATATAGCCCTAAGTCGGTGTACCAGTCTGGACTGGTATACCATTCTGAACCGGTGTACCACCCTCTGTCAGTGCATCATTCTAACCCAGAATCAGTAAATCCATCGTCCATATTCTTATTTGATATCAAACCCTGATCATTCTGATAACTCTGATATCAGTCTCTGATAATTCTAATAATTCTGATAACTCTGATATCAATCTCTGATAATTCCGATAATTCTGATAATCTCCAGTTTGTACTGAACGATGATTCCATTCGAACCCAGAGCTTTTATGTGGAGCTGGGCCACGCCGGATGAAATTCCGAGATCAATAAAGATAAGTACATGCGTATTTAACTCATGTAGAGAAAACTCCCGACACGTATTTCCATATTCGAGTAGAAAGAACCAACGAGAATCGACGAAGGAAAGGTTGCGGGCGTCTCTGTTTATTTGCGGTGTGAATAGAGTCTATGTGTGGTATAAATGCTAAGTGTGGTAAAGTACGTGATATGCTACTTGTTGTTTTTATTTTAAAATCTAAACGTATACACTCATAAAGAGAAAGAACGAGATATGGCGAATTTACGAGGAGTCGGAGCTCGAGAGGCCGAGTGTACACACTAACATGTACCGAGGACGGGGGACTTCCGGAGATGGTCCAAGGTACTATCTCTTTTCAAAGGAATCTTCTCTAGACGGTATATGACGTAGGTATTAGCCATACGATTACGTGAATTACCCTCGTGACGTGTTCTATGTTTCTTAGTTGTTACTTTCCGACCGCGATTGTGTCATTGAGTAGGAGGTATCTTGTGTTGTCATGGTGTATGGGCGCCATGGAAACATTTAAGGTATCTTGTGTTACCATGGTGTATGGGCGCCATGGAGACATTTTGATATCTCGGTGTCAACCGCGGTATATGGGTGTCACGGGGAAACACTATATATCAAAGTACAAAATGACAAGATCTTGACGGTCAAACCTGAGCGAATTCTCGATCATCGAGCGAAGCGGCCAACATATAGAGAAAAAATTCCGGAGCGATTAGTCCGAAGGTTAGTCTGTACAAAGTCTAAATTGGGATAGAGCAAATTTCGAGGGCGAAATTTTGTTTAACGAGGGAGAAATGTAATACCGGGTAATTATTTATCGGAATATTATATTTCGATAAATAATACCTATTGAAAATAGGTGAATATGTGGTTTCAAATAATAAGTAATAATTATCTTATTTCCTAAGGTAATTTCTATTGAAATTAGGGTGAATAAAGAGCTAAAAATCCCTAAATGCAATTGTGGGCCATAAAATACCCTGAAAATATTATGATAAATCCTAAGAGGCAATGAAATATTTATTAAAAATTGGAGAATATGTTGTCTCTAATTTAGGTAATTTTTGGGATTAATTTCCTTGGAAAATATTGAGGCAAGATTTAATATTATTTTGGGGATCATAAGTGACCCCATGATTTTTAATATTTTACATGGGATATAAAATACCAATGTAAGTAAAATAGTTGTGAGATAATGATTTATCCTAATTAAGAAAATTATCAAAAATTAGTGAGTGGCTAATCTGGTAATTAATGGGATAATTAAGGTATAAAAGTAAATGAATTAAAAATAATTTAAATAATTATTTTTAATTGGAGAAATTCGAAATTATTAAATAAATAAAAAATTAAAAAATTAAAAAAAATATTTTATGCTTAGAAAAAATAAAGAAAAAAATAAAAAAATAAAATAAAAATAAATATCATGATATTTTTGTAAAATTGTATTATTATATAATATAGTGAATAGTAATGGAATAAATAGGAAACGGATCCTATCTAGAGAACCAGGAATAGGAATTCCAAAGTCAAGGTAAAATATTGATCAGTGAGTTTTTACCTTCAAGTGACCTCTTCCGGAAATTAATTCCGAGGCCTGTGTAGCGCATTTGCCTAATAAGACGAAATAAGGAAAAATGCGAGATATTCACATTTTGGATTTGAAGAAAATAATTATAACTCAACATCTAGAGATGAGTTTATAATTATCTGGACATATTTGGAATCGTGAATTATTATCCGTGAGATTGATGATTAAAGCGATTTCCGACACGGACGTGTTCGGACACGTTTTTCGAGAAAACTTCAACGGACTGTTGGAACCCCGTAAGGGACCGAAATCTAAGTTAAATTAGATATTCTTGATGAGGAAGAGAAGATCTTCAAAGTTATGAATTCAGAATTTTGAGATTTCTCCGAAGAGACGCGAAACGGAGATCGAACGGGGAAAATCGTCGAACCGCCATAAAGCAAGTTGACTCACCATTTTTGGACAAATTGTTTGCTGCCAAATCAGCCTTGAATGTCGACCAACATGCTGCATGGCTAGGAATTAAACACCATTATGCTTTGATTTTACTTGGTTATAAGGTAAGAGAAAATTACAAGATTTGGAATATGGAAATTACCAAAGTAGCACAATTTTTCCCTATATAAGGGCATGAGCACCTTCATCATTTTTCACACCAAAAATCTGCCCCTTAGAGAGAAGTTAGAGAGAGAAGCTCGGAGAAAGTCGAGCAAAGTGCGGGTAAGTTCTTCGGTCCCCTGGTCTTTAGTTTCGGTAGTTCTTTCGGTAGATATAGTAGGAATGCTAGATTTATCTTTAGGTTTTCAAGATAGTCTAGATATCATATTTAGGGGTAAATATGATATATATATTTCGAAAATATGATGAGGGAAAAGATCTGTCAAAATTCTGGAGAGATAGAGCGAAAACAGCGAAGCTCTGGCGAAATTCCGCCAAATAGGGGTACTAGGGGCAAAATAGTAATTTTCGCCCAAATGGCCTGTTATGATGCCAAATGTTGATAAACGTTGTCCTTATAGGATATCCGAGCTAATCGAGCCGCATTTGTTGTGCCGCCGTCATACCGCTGTTTTTTCCCATTTGTCGAATTTCACGTTTTCCGTAAAAGTTCGTTGTACCGCCAAAAAGGTACGTTCGCGTCTTTGTAACACTAACTCTGATGGTTATTGTATGATTATATATGTTTGTTGTGTTCTGTTTGTTGTGTAGTAGTGTACGAGGTTATGCTATATACACGGTATGTTACATACGAGGTTATGTCACATACGAGGTTATTAATGTTGTATCATACGAGGTTATGTTACATACGTGGTTATTATCTTGTATACGTGGTTATGTGTTTTTAATCATACATCTGTTGTGGACTGTTGTATTGATTGCTTTGTCGTGTATATGTAGTCATATTTAAGCATGAGGTTAACCGTTACCGAGATCCAAATTGCAATTGGATCTCAGCTCTTATCATAGCGCCAGGTTCAGAAGAACCGAGGACCGAGGAGAAGGGCGAGAAGGCCGTACAGAGTCCCGACTGAAGACTCTCTTATGTTGTTATTCATTTTGAAAACTCTCGGTCAATGTACCGTTTCTGTAAATCAGCCAGACTTACGGCAATTTGATTAAATATATCAGTTACTCAATCGCTCCGATGCTTTACTCTGATGAAAAAAAATTATACTGCTTTTGAAAGTCGGGATGTTACACTGTACTTGGATTTTCAGACTTAGCAGCGTCCACACAACACAATGCATATTAGAAAAATCCCTCTTTTAAACTTAAACTCTTATTTGCGAAGAATAAACATATAAAAGTCATTAGGATTACAGATCTATATAATATAGCATGGAACATAACCCACCGCATGACTAAGAGTTTGGCAAGAGGGAAATGGAGGTAAAAGGAGGGGAGGAAAAGTTTTATGAGTTTGATTTAAAAAAATTGGAAAAGTGGGATTAATTATAAAATTATAACAAAGATAAGATGTAAAATAAAAAGAGTAAAAAATATATTACAAATTTTCAATCCCACTTTTCTAATTTCTTCAAGTCATAAAAATTTTCAATAACCTCTCCTCCAAGTCCCTCGTACCAAACATGCCCTAACTGGTGAAGGTTGAAGAAGAAGAACAGTGAAGTCCTTACCGGCGCTAACACGGTTCTTAGAAATCAATGAGTGGATTACAACCAGTTTTTGTAGTAAGGCGTTTTAGGGGCTTCTCTTTTATCATTCTTCATCGTCTTGGTGAGGAGGAGAGGAATTGGAGGCAGCTCTTGTTCATGATCTTGAACCAGAGACGCCGACCGGAGAATAGACATCGGGGATGGCGTCATCTTTTCCATCGAACCTGAGTTTTTGGTTTTATTACTCTTATTATTTATAATTTTAGAACCTATAACTTTATAATTTCTTTCAAGGTTAAGGTGAAAATCCACCGCGGAAGTATTTGTGAAAGAGCTTGGAAGTCTTAAAACATAGTAACGTTGCCATGAAATTCATGCATACATGTATACTAAGTAGATATGATTGATTCATCTAACTCTTTTATTACTTAGCTTGATTTACTCGAGGACAAGTAAAAGTTCAAGTTTGGGGGTGTGTTAACCTCATGAAATTTATGTCATTTCAACATATTTTCCTTTAACTTCTCACACTTTTTGGCGAATTCATACATATTTGGGGATACATATGCATATGCAAAGGAAATGTGCCTAGTTGATAGTTGGGATAAAAAGATAGAATTCTTTGGTTAAGTGTGAATATTTTATCATATTTCATTAACATTAGCTTTTACAGACTTTCTTGTGTTGATAGGTTATGATTTGATCACATGTGGAGCCATTTAAAACACAAATTGATTACTAAGAAATTGTAAAGGAGCTTAGAAAGTCAATACACTATGGAAAAACAAGAAAAGATTGAGGAGCTTTTGGCCATAGTTGGAAGAAAGACATAAACTTTTTGGCCTCAACCAGAGCATTCCTTGTAAAACCCTGAAAACCCTAACTAATATTAAAGATATATTTGGATAAATATTTCAAAGAGGGTATATTGTCTCTAAAATTGTTAATTGATTTATGAGCAATACCTCCTTAAATTTTCATTTAGGGATCATAAAACACCTTAAAATAAATATTGAATTTTAGTAAATAAATGCTAAAAATACAAAGGTGAACATATGGTCTCAAATAAAAAGATATAAGTATCTTATGTTCTAAAGTAAAGGTCTAGTGGAAATTAGAAGAGATAAAGAACTAAAACTCCCAAAAATGTATTTTTAGGGCATGAAATGGCCTGAAAATATTATGATAAATCTTAAAAGGCAGTGAAATAAATATTAAAAATTAGGGAAAATATTGTCCTTAATTTTAGCAATTTAATAAATTATTTTCTTAGAAACAATAAAGGGAAAATTTAATATTATTTTAATGAGCCCTTTTTGGCCCCATGATTTTTAATATTTTACATGGGATATAAAATACCAATGTAATAAAAATAGTTGTGAGATAATAATTAATCCTAATTAATAAAATTGTCAACAATTAGTAGATGACTAATTAAGTAATTAATGGCTAATTACTTAGATTAAGATATAAGTGAATCAATTAGGAAATAAATAAAAATTAATTAAAAAGGGGGGGGCGAAATTATTAAATAAATAATAAATAAAAAGTGTAGTGTGAAAAGGGTTAGGGTTATTTCGAAAATAATATCTAGATATTAAGTAATCAAATAATAATATATTCGGTAGAGAGACCAGTTGGCTAAACGAGAACCGATAGAAATAAAATCCTACCTCAAAACATGGGAATCAAGTCTTTAACATCTGGACCTTTTGTAAACCAGTGAGATTTTATCCCGGAGTGAGCTGTCTCCGAAGTCATTTCTGAAACCAACAGCGTACTTAAGAGACAGGATAAATAAGGGAAAAGGCATATAGCCCAAATGAGAACCTATAGAAAACGAAATAGTTGTGACAAACCAAGGATTAGGTTTCTTAGGTCTGGACATATTATGAACCAGTGAATTTCTGTCCAGAAGCTGGTGCTATCAGAAGTTATTTCCGTAACCGACAGCGTTTATCCGAAAATCTTCAGCAGACTACGGAATACCCGTAACGGGGTCAAAAATTTAGTTAACCCAAGTAGTTTGGAAGAGAAAGAATAAAACTTCAGTGCCTTGCTACTGAATTTTTGAGATTCTCCGAGATTGCGCGATTTGGACACCGAACTGGATACTTTATCGGTACCGGCTCATAAAGCAAGAGGGATTATGTCATGCATGACCTCAATTTGCCTTGGGAAGTGTGCAAGGAGGTTGGCCTTGAGCATTGGAGAGCCAAGATGATGCCACGTGTCGAAGTGCAATCCGACGGTCGAAAACTGATATGAAAAAGGCATGAATAGTGTCATTTTTTTCTTCTATAAATAGCAAGCTCTCCTCTTCTCATTTCACACCAAAACTTAGAATCCTAGAGAGAGGTTAGAGAGAAGGAGGAGCCCGGAGAAAATATAGCGGAGCCCTGGGTAAGTTTTTCGGTCCCTAGTCTTTAGCTTTGGTAGATCTTCGGTAGATATAGTAGAATTGCTAGATATATCTCTGAATTTTCAAAATAGTTAGATATCAGGTTTTAAGGGTAGATATGATACTTATTTTGAAAATATATGGGGAAAAGAGATATGTCAAAATTCTGGAGAGATAGAGCCAAAGTAGCGAAGCTCTGGCGAAATTTTGCCGATTAGTCAAACTAGGGGCAAAATGGTAATTTGTACCTAAAATGCCTGTTATGCTGCTAGATATTGATAAATATTATCCTTATAGGATATTTGAGATAATCGCATCGCCGTCGTACCGCTGTTGTGCTGCTGTTTACACCGCTGTCAAAATTTACCGTTTTCCGCAAGAGTTCCGTTATACCGCCGACGAAGGTACGTTCGCGGCGTACTGTAACACTAACTCTGGTGCTTGTGTTATGCTTATATATGATTGCTGTGTTCTTGTACTGAGACTCTGTCTCAATTATTTTTAAATGCAATCATGAATACACGGGTTATAGTCTTGATAACACCGTTTAGAGTTTTCCTAGCGCTGAGGACACGATAGGCCATCGTGGCACTGGATTTGAAAGTGCAGACTGGGATAACAAACATACTGCAGGGGCTGTGTATTGTTATTGCCGTATATACATATTTGTGTATTTCTACATCTGTCATGGGCTGTTGTAATAGATTTTGTGAAAATGTCATGAATACCTGTCATACATATATTGTTTACATAAGCATGAGGTTAACCGTTACCTGAGGTCCGATGGGCATTGGACCTCAGTCTGAATGAATAGACAGGAAATGGTCATGAATCAGAGGAGGCACCAGGGGATGGAGCCTTAGATAGATACCAGTAGACGAAGCCGTGAGAAGACACTGGTCAAAGAAAAGACGGGAAGAAAGTCAACAGAACCTACCTTATGGCATAAATCTAATAAGGTTACTTCATATCATTTGGTGCTTAAACTAGAAAGGGTCGTCTATGTGGTTCGGTCAATCGGTCACCCTAGCACGGTGAGACTTCCACTAGACCTACCCGGCTGGCCAAATGAGATGATCTAACGAGTTAGGTTCTATGTCCCAAGTCTACTCAAGGCTCGGATGAAAGGGTATAGTTACATAGAAGATTTGTAATTATGAAGTTTTGTATTACCGTATCACATGAACATTCCTTCGGGAAATTTTTAATATATCGGTATACGTCGGGATCATCATATGTCCGAGTATTTTATATCAGTTACTCATTGTTATACCTGTTGTTCAAATTTTTAGTACATGCTCTTCGCTTCCGCATTACGCTAAGCTGTAGCACCTCAAAACTATGACAAATTTTATAAAACCACGTGTCACCGGCACGATTTATGCTACAAAATTTGGGGTGTTACATTCCTTGGCCTCATCCAGAAGCAAGGCAAAAACTATTTGGCCACAACCAAGGCCTCTCTTGGCTGCAGCCAACGACAGTAAATGAAACTATGTGTTTTGAGGTCAAAATTAATTCTAGGGTTTTAAACACTAAAATTCACAAATAGTAGCGTCATTCTTCACTTTTAGGGCAATTTGGGAGCTTCTCTTTACTAGAGTTTGGTGTTTTTGAAGAATATTCAAGTGGAGATTGAAGATTTGAAGAGATTCAACCTTATTTCCCTTGGTTTTGCTTATTCCTTTCTCTTTCTTCTCCCTTTTTCTGATATGGTTATAGCTATTTTGTGTATTTGTGGCTATTTGCTAAACTTGAGTAGCTAAACTTTTCATTCTAGGATTATTTTGAACCTTTGCATGGATCAAGACTTGAATACCCTTTGTTTTTGGTAGTTAATGTTAATTTTATCCTTTGCTTTATATTTCTAAGTGATTGGCCGCCATTTATATTAGATTGATTTGTTCACTTTGGTTTCACTTGAGAAAGATAATCTAGTTGTAGAACTTTGTTAAAATCAAGGTTGACTTGAAGGTTACTTGACAAATGGATATTTGTTGGTAAAATAAAGATATAGTTACTAACCTTACATTGTCATATTGAGGTTGTTGCTTAAAGTTGGTTTTCATTAATTGTAGTAAGAGATTGTGCATTTTAATGAAAAGAGAAACTTGATTTTGACTTGAAAGAGCTTTATCAAAGTGCTTTTGAACCTTAGACTAACATATATATATATATATATATATATACTCATTGTAACACTATTGGAGAGGAAATTAATAAAGTTAATCTCAAGTATTGATAGTTATAAGTGCTTTTTGGTCCACCCATAACCCTCTCCCAAATACATAATGTTATGTCTAACACCATTATATCTAAGTCAAAATAACTCTAACTCACTCTTCCAAAATTATATGGGGCAATTAGGTATATTTCTACCATAATCACAAATTAGATCACAATATAATCCCATTTTACTTAATCTCATAACCCAATTAAAATCCCATTTGTCAAGGTAAATTTTAATTCTCAAATTCACACTCAATGGTGGCTAGGGTTCAAATGGACATATAAAACAAGATTAAACAACCAAAATTAACATTAATTATAGGGAAAATTAAAATAAAGGACCTAGATAAAATAATATTTAATTAGAAGGACCATAAAAATTGTAATTATCAAAGAGGACCAAATAAGCTTAAAAGTATTAAATTACCCTTTTGCTTTCCCAACACATAAAACAAAGAACAAAGTGCTTTCTTCTGTCCTCCCCTGAATATCAAGGTGAGGCCATTTGGGAATCCAGTATTAGAAGTTAAAAACAACAATATTTGGTAAAAGTGTATGCATAGAAGCAGTATATGATCAAAGGAGAGACGAGATACGATGTAAGAATTTGCTAGACATATCAATCTGTCCTTCTTAATTCCTGTATACGTCCATATCGTGTTTACAGATTACTAACCCATCAATATAAAACTTACAAAATGTAGGAAGCCATTCTAGTTGACTATTCACTACCGTATTTCATTACTATTGTCGGCAGAAAATCAAACTGACAAATTTTGGAGTTTCGGTTCTTGTTTTGATATTCCCGATGATGCAAAATACCTTGGGCAGGAAAAGAACAAAGAACAAGGTCCGAATTCTGTGTCCAGAAATATGAAAGGAAAAAAAATTGATATTTATCTTTGTAAGGGAAAAAAATACACGAAAGTATTTAACAGGAGATTCTTAATCTACTGAGGCATAACTATCAACCTTCAATGCATTTAGGTTACATTTACCACGGCTCTTTTCCAACTTGTTAATCATCCGAACGAGATATAAAATGAGAACAAAGAAGCAGAAAAAAGACCCAAAAAAAAAGTTTTGTTTTTGGGAGGGGGCAAAGAGGGAAAGAAGGAAATTAATAAACAATCGTGCCAACTAAAATGGAGGGAGCAAAATTACTTCTTGATTTGTTTTGTATATCCAGTCACTTCCAGTTGTGGAGTGGACGACTGATGAGTCGAGGTCCTCTCTCCTTCGATCTGATACTACTTCTATGCATACATTTTTACCAAATATTTCTATTTTTAACTTCTAATACTATATTTCCAAATAGCCTCATCTTGATATTCAGGGGAGGACGGAAGAAGGCGTTTTGTTCTTTGTTTTCTACTTTGGGGAATAAAAAGGGCAATTTAATATTTTTAAGCTTATTTAGTCCTTTTTAATAATTACAATTTTTATGGTCATTCTAATTAAATATTATTTTATCTAAGTCCTTTATTTTAATTTTCTCTTAATTATAACTAATCAATGAAAACACAATTTAATCCCCAACGGAGTTCATAGTCCTCTATGTTGGAAAAAACAAAAAACAACTAGCCACAAATGACTTTAATCCAGTCCATCACAGTAAGACCAATGTTCAGATTCAGAGTCATGAGGAAAATTAAGAAAAACAATGATAAACTGAAAAGAAGTCACTCTGGAACAATGGTGCCGCAGAACAATATGGCATCCTCTCGGGTTCTAATTTCACCCTTGGCCAAAACTGAAAAAGAAGAATTGAAGTCCCTCAAAGACGTTCCCTATCTCCTCCTTTCAGCCATCGTCAAGCTCTAAGAGAGAGAAGAACAAAGGCGTCGGCGTTCACCTCTACTTTAGTCGCCTCCTCTAGTTCTTGCCTTTAGGCTTTAAGTCCGTCGAAAAGGTGGAAGATGTAATACCCGGATAATTATTTATCGGAATATTATATTTTAGTACATATTACCTATTGGAAATAGGTGAATATGTGGTCTTAAATAATAAGTTATAATTACCTTATTTTCTAAGGTAATTTCTATTGAAATTAGGGTGAATAAAAAGCTAAAATCCCTAAAATGCATTTATAAGGCATAAAATGGCACGAAAATATTATGATAAATATCATATGGCAACAAATACTTGACAAAAACTTAGGAAGTATGTTGTCTCTAATTTTAGGAATTTTTGGGATTATTTCCTTGAAAAATAGAGAAGCATAAATATAATAATATTAAAATCACTTTTTGGCCCCATGATTTTTAATATTTTAAATGGGACATAAAATACCAATATTAGTAAAATAATTGTGAGATAATAATTAATTCTAATTATGAAAATTATCAACAATTAGTAAGTGGCTAATTAAGTAATTAGTGGCTAATTGTTTAGATTAAGATATAAGTAAATTAATTAGTAAATAATTAATTTAAGGGAGAAATTCGAAATTAATAATTAAATAAATAATAAATAAATAATAAAATATTTTATGCTTATAAAAATAAAATAAAAATAAATAAATATCTAGATATTTTGAATAAAATAATAATATAATCGGTAAAGAGCCAACGGGAGATATGAGAACATATAGAAATGAAATTCTACCTCAAGATATAGAAATTTAGTCTTTTACCACTGGACCTTTTATGAACCAGTGAAATTCTATCTCGGATTGAGCGGTCTCAGAAGTCGTTTCTGAAACCAACAGCGTAATTAGGAGTACCGGATAATTAAGATAAGGCAGATAGTACTAAAAGTGACTTATAGAAAACACACCGTGTTTTTCAAACCAGGGATATGGTTACTTAGATCAGATCATATTACGAACCGGTGATTTTACGCAAGAAGCTGGTTCTATCGAAGTTATTTCCGAATCGACGCGGCGTTTGTCCGAAAATCTTCGGCAGATAACTAATACCCTTAATGGGATCAAAAATATAATGAAACCCAATAGTTTTAAAGAGAAAGAATGGAACTACAAAACCTAGTTCCGGATTTTTGAGATTCGTCAAGATTACGCGATTCGGACACCGATCGGGAACTTTATCGATGAAGTCGGCAAAGATGACATCATCCTCTTCTAGAAGGATGACATAAGCGGGACATGTGGAAGGTCAAGATGGTACCACATGGCGAAGTGCGATCCGACGATTGAAATCTGATCTGCAAACAATTGAAGAAATTCCCACCTTGTCCCTCCTTTCTTCTATAAATAGCAAGCCCTCCTCTTCTCATTTCTTCACCCCAAAAACGTAGCCTAGAGAGAGGTTTTAGAGAGAGAAGCTCTGGAGAAAGTCTGAGCAAAGTCGGGGATATCTGAGATAAACGTACCGCTGTCGTACCGCTGTTTCACCCGCTGTCAAAAAGTACCGTTTTCCGTAAAAGTACCGTTTTTCGTCAACGAAGCTCTTAATATAGCGTCATGTTCATGAGGACCGAGAATCTAGGAGAAAGGCAAGCAGCACGCATAGGGACTCAGCTGAAGACTTTCCTCTGTTGTTATCTTCTTTTGTAAACACCCGGTACAGTGTACCGCTTCAAACAACCGGACTTACGGCATTTGAAATATATGTATCGTTACTCAATCGCTCCGATGCTCTACTCGATGAAAAAAAAAATTATACTCGCTTTTGAAAATGGAATGTTACGTAAGATGGTGAGGATGCATTTGTTGCTCCTCTCTTCCCGATTTGCTCTCCCGCCGATTCGAATATTTGCGATGGGTACCGCCGCCTCCTCTCTAGTTTAACAATTCAAAATGATAAGAAGATTGGAGAAGACAAGGAACATTAACCAATCGCCCGTTTGCTCTCGCCCTCTCTAATCGTGCTTGGTGCTTCTTAGGGAGCTTTTTGTAACAGCGCGTGAACACGCTGAGCTGGAAAGGGATGAGACACCGAAAAAAGAAGCATTGATGAAAAGCTAATCCAAACACCTTTTTCCCAGTGAGATTTTTTCCTCCTTCCACTGGTTATTTTTTTGGCTCCAATGCGACCCAACGCTTACCCAAATAAGTTTTTTTTTTATATAAAAAAGTTTTGGAGGGTTCGGCATCACCCCTCACCAAGGCCAAATGCACGGCCCCGAGCTCTTTGAGCACTTAATGGGGACTTACGAGATCACCTACCAAAGGAGTTCCAGCGACGGCAGCGGGGATCGAACACACATCCCTTTGGGACTTGAACAAATCCCTTACCATCTATGCCCCAAACAAGTTCTTAATATACCAGAAATAATGGATTTTCTTAGGGCTGTTTTGTGGTAGGATTTGGAGAGATTTACGGGTTGAATTTAAAAAATTAGAAAAGTGGTTATAACTTATCACATTAATTTTAATATAGAAAATATGTAAGATAAAGGAGCAAGAAAAATTAATTAAAAATTTTTAACCTCACTTCTCTAATTTTGTAAATCCAACTCAAAAATATAACAATTATAATTACAAGAAATAAAGTAATAATCAATGTCTAAAATAGGAAAACATGAATCTACCCAAATCACCCAAATTCATATAAAAATCCATCACTCGTAATCATATCAAATCCTATAATTAATTTAAATACCCACATTAACACCTAAATTATATTTCGTTATACAAGCAGATTAATTATCAATACAAATATAAAATTTACGATAAATTATAAAACTATTCGCACATATTAAGAACATCACTTATTCTCAAGATATTGTTGGGTCATGAATCTACAGAGACTTAATCAGCTAACCATCGATCACGTAAAATAAAATTTGTGGCATATTTGATATCACATTATATAACATAATGTATATATATTAATATTATCCTTTATATACATGGAGATATATAATGATATGATACTTTATAGGGCAAAATTAATTTGTGGTATATTTGATACCACATTCTATAACATAATGTATTATATAGATCAATATTATCCTATGCTTGGAGATATATAATGTTATGATATTTTATAGGGAAAAATTAATTTTTTGACGGTTGATTTTGTGGTCACATAGACACATATAAATATATTTATCATGAATCATTTTAATTTTAAAAAACACATAATTTAAAAATGGAATATAAATTTATTTTAAATATGATTATTCAATTCAATTAAAAAATATCATTTCAAGAAATAGTGAATATCAGGAAAATAAATAAATAAATAAGAATGAATTATTTATTTTTATATTAATCTCAAGTAAGTACTAACAAATTAATAATCACCTATAACCCTTCCTTAATGGTATCATGATGAAGTCCCTTTCATTCAACCTAATTACCGTTAATTAGTTATATTATATTGTGGATCATTTTAATTTTATAGAACATGTTAATTAAAATATTATTATAAGGTCAAAAAATTAAAATACTTATGTGAATATTTACTGGAAATTGATTTGGTTCAATTAAGAGGACCTAGCTGGAATTTGAATAGTTAGGCTTGTGTACCGGTGGGCACGATTTTTTATTTGAGAAATAAGAAGTGAAAAAGACAAAAAAATATTCCTTGAACATCAAAAATACCAAATCAGTTTCCTACTAAAATGAGTTTCAATTGCCACACCAGTATAGATAATATCTATGCTCTCGTAGACAACAAGGCTGATTTATGATTTTAAAATTTAAGTGATATTTTTTTATCTTTTTCCTAAAAAAAATGCTTTAACCAAAAGAGGATCTGAGGAAGATCACCAAAATAAATAAATAAATCACTTAAAACTAAAGCTAACTAAAATCAAAATGTTAATTTCTTCTAGAGAAAAATCGCACCTATGATGATGAGCCCCGTTGAATATTGTTATAATAATTTTGTTTTTATTATGCTTAATCACTACCAAATGTCTTCTACTTAATGGTTTCTCCACACAAGCCTGAACTCTGAAGAATAACTAAGCTTATGAATTTAATAGCATGGCACGTTATAACTTTTTAGGAAATGTTATTCGCATATAAGGAATTTAAATCTGCTTTCTTTAAAAATAAAAAGATGTATTATAACTAAATTGCTCATCATTAGACAAATAATCACGTCACAATCTCATTTATTACATGAAACTGGACTTATAAATAGGACCAAATTTTTTAGTAAAAAAAAAAACTTATAAATAGAACCATACTAGTATTATTCACATATAAGGATTTTAAATTTCTAGAATCATTCTTCTTTCTTTAAAAATAAAAAGATGTATTATAACTAAATTTCTCATCATTAGACAAATAATCTTCATGGATACAATTGATATAGATAAAATTGTCACAATCTCATTTATTACATTTAAACTGGACTTAGAAATAAGACTAAATTTTTTGGTCAAAAAAGAAGTATAAATAAGACCAGACTAGTATTATTCACATAAAAGGATTTTAAATTTCTAGAATCATTCTGCTTTCTTTAAAAATAAAAAGATGTATTATAACTAAATTGCTCATCATTATTAGAAAAATAATTTGCCTTGCCCAATAAGAATCAATCAGCTATCTAGAAACCAGAATTTCCTTGCGGATGCATTGGCCAAACCAGGGATATCCAATTCTGCTTACTATGACTGTTGCCCTGTTCATCTGCGGGTATTATGCGATAAAGATTGTATGGGATTAAATTTCCGAGAGTGGCTAGAGTCCATTGCCCTTATGGTTCACTGCCGTCCTCTTCGACTTATACGTCGACATATAAGCCGAAGAGGACGGCAATAAACCATAAGGACAGTGGACGCTAGCCACTCCCTAAATTCCCTTACTCTATTATTATTAGACTATTGGATTTTAACCCTCACTTGTAACCCAATTTTTTTATTTTATTTTTTTGCCTTGCCCAATAATTATACACAGGAAACTTAACAACTGATGTAATACCCTAAAAATTGTATTTATGATAAGTATCACAATTTAGTAAATAATACCTATTAGAAATAAGTGAATATGTGGTCTCAAATAATAAGTTATAATTATCTTATTTTCTAAGGTAATTTCTATGGAAATTAGAAGAAATAAAGAGCTAAAATCCATAAAATGCATTTATGAGGCATAAAATGGCCTGAAGATATTATGATAAATCCCTAGAGGCAATAAAATATTTGCTAAAAATTAGAAAGTATGTTGTCTCTAATTTTAGGAATTTTTGGGATTATTTCCCTTGGAAAATAATGAGGCAAAATTAAATATAATTTTGGGGAGCATAAGTGACCCCATGATTTTTAATATTTTGCATAGAACATAAAATACCAATGTCAGTGCAATAGTTGTGAGATAATGATTTATCCTAATTAAGAAAATTATCAACAATTAGTAAGTGACTAATTAAGTAATTAATGGCTAATTACTTAAATTAAGATATAAAGTAAATTAATTAAGAAAATAAATAAATAACAAAATAAAAAAGAAGAGGGGGTGAAATTTTTAAGTGTGAAAGGGGTTAGGGATTTTTCAAATAATATCTAGATATTTAAGTAATTAAATAATAATATATTCGGTAGAAATACCGGTTAATTAAATGAGAACCGATAGAAATAAAATCATATCTCGAAATAGGTGAACTAAGTCAGTAACATCTGGACTTAATATAAACGAGTGAAATTTTATCTCGAGTAAGCTATCTCAAGTCATTTCGAAACCAATGGAGTAAACAAGAGACGGGGTAAATAAGAAAAAGGGCGGAGTAGTAGAAACGGGAATCCATAGAAAACAAGACCGTTGTGACAAACCATGAATTAGGTTTCTTAGGTCGGGACATATTATAAACCAAAGTGAATTTTTATCCGGAAGTTGGTGTTACCGGAAGTCATTTCCGTAACCGACAGCGTTTATCCGAAAATGTTCAGCAGACTACGGAATACCCTTAATGGGATCAAAAATCTTGTTAACCCAGATATTTCCAAAGGGGAAGAGTAGACCTTCAGCGCTGTGCTGCTGTATTTTTGAGATTCGCTAAGATTACGCGATTGGAACACCGAACAGGGAACTTTATCGGTACAGTCACATAAAGCAAGAAGATGACATCATGCATGACATCATTTTGTTGACTTTAGTGGCAAGTGAGGTCATCACACACACATGGAGGGCCAAGATTGAGCCTTGCAAAAACCCTAGATCCGACGGCCGAAATCCGATCCGAAAAAGCATGAATAGTGTCACAATTTTTCCTATAAATAGGCCTCACCTCTCTTCACATTTCCCACACCAAAATTTTGAACCTAGAGAGATTTTAGAGAGAAGGAGGAGTCCGGAGAAAGTATAGCGTAGCCCGGGTAAGTTCTTTGGTCCCTAGTCTTAAGCTTCGGTGTTTTGTTCGGTAGTTATAGTAGGAATGTTGTTTTGATCTTTAATCTTCCAATATATTGTAGATAGCATGTTTTTGGGTTAAATATGATATATATTTCGAAAAATATGTTGGGGAAAGAGTTATGGCTAAATTTTGGAAGATTAGAGTCAAAATAGCGAAGCTCGCGAAATTCGTCGATTAGGGAGTCGGGGGCAAAATAGTAATTTGTACCTAAAATGCCTGTTATGATGCTAAATGTTGATAAATATTATCCTTATAGGATATCTGTGGTAATCGTATCGCTGTCGTACCGCCGATATGCCGCTGTCAAAAATACTGTTTTTCGTCAAAAGTACCGAATACCGTCAACGAAGGTACGTTCGCGTACCGTAACACTAGCTCTAATGCTTATTGTATGATAATATATGATTGTTGTGTTCATCGACTAAGACTTACATACGTGGTTATGTCACATACGAGGTTATGTTCTAATTATTGCCGTAGCATACGTGGTTATGTTACATACGTGGTCATTATCTTACATACGTGGTTATGTATTTCTAATCATACATCTATTATGGGCAGTTGTATTGATTGTTGCTGTCATAAATATCTGTCATGTATATATTGTCATATTTAAGCATGAGGTTAACCGTTACCTGAGGTTCAATGGGCATTGAACCTCAGCTCTTAACATAGCGTCAAGTTCAGGAGAACCGAGGACCGAGGAGAAAGGCAAGCAGGCCGCACAGACCCTGCGAAGACTTCTTCTCGTTGTTATATACTTTGAAAACTCTCGGCCACCGGACCGCTCCCGTAATTAGCCGACTTATGGCATTTTAAATATAAGTATCAGTTACTCTTACGCTCCAATGCTCTACTCTGATGATATATGAAAAAAAAAATTATATTGCTTTTCAAAATGGGATGTTACAACTGAGATAGAAAATTTAATGTCGAGCAGAAAATTTTTTATTTGACTCAGGAGTCAGGACCTTGCAGTTATCACACATCTATTTTTATTCTCAAAGAAGGAATAATCTTACAGAATAATTTTTTATAACTATTTTTTATCCATTACAAAAATTGTCATTCTGCTCCTTAAATAGAATTGTCCCTTAATGTTACAGTTAATACTATTAATATCAACTCAATCACAAAACAACAACAAAACATTATCCGCTATATGATAAGATCATAGTTTAGATATTGTAAGAATAAAGTATACAGACAGAGCCAAAAAGTCCGAAAAATTCCAAATACTCGCATCCAACATTTTTCAAAGCCCAAATCAATCCTCATTCAACAAATACCAAATGATCATAAGAGTGCACTGAAATAAAAGTCAATTTTACAAATGTTAATCCAGGTAGACCCTTGAATTTTGGGGACTTATTTGAGTTTACAAAATGATGGAGGTATTTATTTAGAATTTTTTTCTTTAAAGTTTAGAGGTAGTCCTTATATATAAAAGAAATAATATGATAAGTATTTATATGTTGGAGGTATTTCTTTAAATTTCTTTGTTTACATGGTGATGATTTCATTTTCCGATCCTAAACTCTCAACACATTAACTATAACCCTTTGTATAGATTAAGGACATCAACCAACTAACTAACCACTTCACTATCTCCAACAGGTTTTTCAATCAAGGGGACTCTCTACTGCTGAAGTACATCCAGACATCCATCTTTTGGTAAAACTCCTTCAAATATGTTTTGACATTTTTTGTGTTCGATAACAGGTCCCTAGTTAATGGGTTTAGTAGTTGTTCTTGTTTCTTATTTCTAACTACTGTATAAACTGTAGCGGGAAACAGGAAGAAGAAGAAATACAACGTTGACACTGCGTAGGATAAACATGCAGGCTTCCACTTTAGTAAAATTCAAGCAAGTTTTCATCATCAATCAGTACATTTCTGTCTTTCAATACTTAAAGCACTTACATAGGATTGGATGTACAAAGGGTTGGGCTCTCCAGTTTATGGCTGTTCTTCAACTCCATTTCTTTGTTGTGAGGATTAAGAATTCTCAAATTCGGGAACCATAATATTTTGACAACTATGTTCATATATAGTCTAACGGTAGAGATGAATTTATTCAGGATTATGATATCCTAGGATTCTTAGAACAACATAAATACATTCAGGATAAATAAATAAGGTGCCAGAAGCACACGAAGGACTTAATGTGCTAGAAGCATATGTTCCCAAAAGACTTAATGTGCTAGAAGCACAAGTCTCTGAAGGATTCAAGATGATAGAAGCACCTAATTTAAGTTCTTGAAAACAACAATCAATTAAGTTAAATAAGTATCTATATGGCTTGAAGAAATTAGGGCGCATGTGGCATAACTATCTCAGTGAATATTTGTTGAAAGAAGGATATAAAAGTGACTGAATATGCCCATGCATCTTTATGAAAAGATCTAGAAGTAAATGTTACAATTGATTTTATATTGATGATATAAACATTATTGGAACTCCAGAAGAGTTTCAAAAGACAACTAATTGTCTGAAGAAAGAATTTGAAATGAAAGGACTTGGGAAGAACAAAATTATGTCTTTGGATTACAAATCTAGTACCTAAAGAATAAGATCTTTGTATATCGAGAAACTTATACAAAGGAGGTCCTAGAGCGATTTGTAATCCAAATAGAATACCTAAAGAATAAGATCTTTGTACATAAGTCACTTCCGAGTACAATATTTGAAAAGCTTGTTCATGGTATGGGTTTTCGGAAACTCAAAGATCTCAACTAATGTTGTTAAGAGAGAAAGTCGATATACGATGTACTCTTTTTCCCTTACTTAGGTTTTATCCCACTAGGTTTTCCTAGAAAGGCTTTTAATGAGGCAAAATTAAAAAGTGTATCAAATCTTTAGCTAGGTTTTTGTGCTACTGGGTTTTTCTAAGTTAAAGTTTTTAATAAGCGCATATTCATAATCTACATCCAAATAGAGTGTTATGAATATTAATTATGTAGATGTCTATTGACTCAAAAGGCGTCCTTTACAAGTTAACAAGAGGCTTCTTCTGCAATTATGGTTAATAATGGCTTGAGACTTCTTCTACAAGTTTTGTTTGATAGTGGCTTCTCCTACAACTAGCTTCTTCTACAAGCCTCCTGAAAATCTATAAAAATAGAAGTCTTATGTAAACTTTGAGCATACACTTAAATGAGAATTCCTCCTCCCTCTCTCTAGAGTTTTTCTCTCTTCTTTTGCTCTAATTTTCTATCTCTTATTTCAGATATATGTTTATTTTCATAACAAATTTTCTATTTTTTTTGAGCAAAAATATTACCATTATACGTTAAATAAATTCCAATATCGTATAAATTTTTACCCTCTCATTATCCTTTTTAAAAATATATATACATTTTATGGACATACGGGTAACCAATATTTAATGCTAATTAAAACCATCAAAAGATTTTATAAAAACAACCAATTTAATTTCATACCCAAAAATTGAATAAAATCCAAAAGGCAACAAAAAAAAATATAAGTAAAAAAAAAATTGCAACAAACGTTAGGTAAAGAAAATTAAACAGGCCCCAGAGACATATCGACTACAAGATCCTTTTCTATTAATTAGGCATCTTCCAGAGATTTTGTTTTGCTTTTGTTTTGGGACCTTCTCATTTTTCGGAGAAACAACGAGTGCAAGAACTTTACTCATATCACATAACCATCACCAGACAGACAGAACAACGAAACTCTCAATGTGCACTCACATACAGACAATGAATTAAGCCGCACAAATTGCAAGATCAATTAATAGCCACATTCCGGTGAATGCCACACAGTTGTCTATCTTTCGGCCACGGCGATCCATATTATTGCAGTAAACCAGCCTCTTTAAGAGCGCGTTTATAATCATCATCATTTCTTTGTTGGACCTGCAACCACAGTAACATCAAAGGAAGTCGTGTGATATTTAAGGTATGCGTGTGTAACTCTTTCTTTAATAAACAAATGACGAATCATAATCAAAGTTGTTTTATGATACATCGTTCAGTATTGCATAAATGTCTATGAGCATACCTCAGTTACCCGGGTGCCAAAATGTTTCTCAATTTTTTTCATCAGATTTTCATCACTTTCACCACAAATCAAGTTAAATACAGCACCTGCAGTATTGTATAAAAACAAATAAAAACAAGATCAACAATACAGTGTCTATGAAATTTGATCCATTACTTAATGGGAAGTAAATTGATTTCAATAAATAATTAATAGGCTCATGAACAATTTGATTTTCTATAACTCAACTCTGAAGGATGTATTGATTTCTGAAATTATGAGTAATCGAATAGCCCTACGTACAACTGTTGAACATAAATGAGAAGGTTATGCAGTCGGACCATGTGCAGCTTTAGTTAAAAAGACAGAACCCTACATCAACTTCTGGCCCAATAAAAAATGTTTCACCATAAATATCCCATTGAGAAACAACTATATCATTTTCTCCGAGTTTTAATGATGGATTTTTTGCCAGCAAAAGATATAGGGTGGATTCGAATATCAATTGATACTTGGGGGACTACTTTTGCTAGTGTCTAATAACAGGTTCCATGGGTGAATGATTATGTGACTTCTGCAGAAATATTGAGCAATGCATTACAAGCTGAGTTGTTGGGTACTTTAGAGGGTATGGAGCTTGAAAGGACCAATAGAGATCACCGGGTTCAGATGGGAGCAAATACTGATAGCTCTTGCCATTCAGTTGTTGAGAAGAAAGAGGATAAATAATCATGTTTTATTCAAAAGCATTATTAAAGGAATCAAGAGGAGACGATTTTGAGGAGGGAGTGGGATGTTCATAATCCATATATTCCCTGAACTGAATGGCGAGGCCTTGTATTCCAAAACACAAAGAATCCATATATTTTTCAGGGAAGGAAACAAAAAGGTGGATTTCTTGGCCACCTATGCATTGAACACTTCACTGGGGTTGCACCACATGGATCATGTAACAACCCAAATATTTGAGAATTAATTGTAGTAGTAGTAGTAATAATAATAATGATAATAATAATAAATTAATTAGTTAAATAAATTAATTGAGACGGTGAGCCAACATGTAATGATAAGATAATTATATCATTAATACAAAAATATGATGAGTTCAAAGTCAGTAAATGAATTTCTTATTGAGATGGTTATTATTTTTATATTTTATTGTAAATGTTAACCAAAGTGGACTTGTGGTTTAACGGCAAATGTGGCTTTCAATCTATGAGATTATGGTTCGAATCCTGCTATGTTATGGAAGTAATTTCTATTCTTTTAGCACCCAAAAAGAAAATTTCAGTAGTGCCCTCTTGTAAAAGAAGAAAAAACATATATTTTCTCTTCTTTTACTTTTCCCTCCAGATCGTCCAATAGGGTAGATACGGAGAAAGATAAGTTTCCGGAGACTTCTCGGGCACACTCGATCATCTTCCCCATCGTATTGCTTCGCTGCTTCTTCGACAGTGCCGAGACCCATGGAGCTTTCTTCCCCTCTGCTGTTATGCTCTCCCTCCTCCAACCGTGGCTGCTATGTGCGTTGTAATTATTATCACTCCTTCACCATCCCCTCCGTTCTTCAATTACATCACCCTCCGCCGTCGATTAAGTTGTCCACCACTAGTGTGTGTCTATTGCTGCTGCTAGTGAAATGGTCCAAGCCTTTGTATCCTTAACCTATTGTCTTCTTCCTCTGATTTGCTCGATGCTGCAATTTGTGTAGTTGTGTCTTCATCATCTTCCTTTGCCTCATGCGATGCTTCTGCGCTGAGACAGTTGGCTGCTCCGTCCTTCACTTTTTCTTTTCCTCTTTCGGCATTTTTGTGAGACGCTCTGTACATGGGGAGAGTATGAAGTGAAAAAGTCGGAAGGTGATAACTTGGAAAGAGTTATATAATTGCGATCGTAACAGGTGAGTGAATAACGTCCCAATTAATTTATGAACAAGTTTTTCTTTTATCTCAATATGCAATTTTTAATAGATTCACATGTATCATAGTATAATCATTCTTATAATCTTGATTATTGTGTTATTTGAAGTAGTTCAATTATTCTAGTTCGTTTTTGAAAGGAAATTGTATTTACTAAAATTCCTTGTATCTTAATTATAATATTTGAACCTTTAACCTAGCTAGCAAAATATTTGATCCATGTGTTTTATGCATGGATATGGTGAAGAGATTTTCCAAATGGAAAATATGACAGATTATGTTGAAGAATAAATGATGTTTATGTATAAAATTCGGAAACGTATATTTTTTGAGATATTATTTGCAAACCCTTATGCTGGGGCATTCTATTACGAAGTATCTGTTACGATCTATCAATGGCTTAATAGGAGACATTTTCATTGCTCTTGATAAATTAGCCCTAAACATGCTTGTAAATGTTTTTCAGAGGACTGAATACAGAACGCTGGTTACTAACCGCAGTACTGTTAGTCCTTGGTGCACCATGGTTAACCTCGAGCTCGTTTGATATTCGTGGGATTTATTCTCACGCTTGTTATTCATGGGTCTTGTACCTGCGCTTGTTTCGTAGCCTCGTGCTGCGCTTGTTTCGTGGCCTTGTGCTGCGCTTGATTGGTTACTTACCCTCGTGGACTGTGTGTCCACGCTTGTTTTCGTGGCTTCGAGCCGCGCTTGGTTATTTACCCTCGTGGACTGTGTGTCCACGCTTGTTTCTCGTTCTGTTTAATTCCTCATTCAGAATGAGTTTTTCATATCAGTTCGTACTTAATTTCATGGATGAGTTATTTGTTTACCTAGAATTTTCTTCTTAATAACCTTTTATATAATGGAATCTATGTTTATGATTTCGTACTTGAAAATTGAATATAGTTTTCTTTACGTTATTATGAAATTTTACTTGCTTAATTTGTTCCTTTGGTATTTTATTTACTTACTTTAATGGGACGTTATTCACTAGAAATATTTTTGGCCTCTAGATAGTGCACCTAGCTAGTCATGCTCGTCTTGGTGACCGCTAAGGTCAATTTTGCTAGATTGAAGTGAAGCGCCATTCGATCAGTCCCTAATTCAATGTAAAGCTTCAAACTCTTTTTGTACATGATAGTAAAGCTTGTTTAGGTGCTCCACGTAGCCTATAGGCAGGATCCCTGTCTTCCCTTGTATTTTGAAAAACATGTTTATGTACATGTTGTAATGGAGCTTAGCTCCAGATGCTGTAATGAAAATTTGGGTCATTGTAGAATTTTATTTTGAGAAGTCTAATTTATAGAGAAGATTTCTCCCAAAAATTTCTACAAAAGGAATAATATTTTGATTATATGAGTTATGTTGTTATATATGAATTTAAAATGGTTTAAGCATGATTAGGATTATTGTACTAGTTGTGATTTTATTAGTAGTAATATGAGTATTATTTAATATGATTTATAAGTTTAAGGCTTAAGGAATATGAGTCCACTCATATTCCGTGCCAGTCACTTATTAGTTTTCAGGGCGTGACAGATCAGCTACTGCAAGACTAGGAGGCTATTTTGGGGGATGATAACATTGGAGCTTCTTGTATACATGCCTTTGCCCAATATCAGATTAGTTTGTTCATACAGAAAGTTCATTAGAAGCTGCATAATAAGAACTACAAAACAGAATGTCATGAACTAGAAGCTTACCCTTGCGCCCAAAACGTCCTGCTCTACCAACCCTGTGCAAATATACCTCATAATTAGGCTCTGGTTCACGGGTATATTCAGCAGTGTGTTTCACAGGGAGATCGTAATTGATAACCAAATTCACCTGTATAGAAAACATACAAACAAAAGCAATATGTCAGAACACCGTACAGACAGATTGCATACACAAAAATGGAAGAGAAAATAACAAATCCACCTGTTGCTGGTCAAAACCTCGAGCAAGAACATCAGTAGATATAAGAACTTGGGTCAACCCATCCCTAAACTCCTTAACAATTTCGTCTCTCTCATTATTGTCAAGAGCACATTGTATGCAGGTGACCCCATAACCCAATTCATCGAGTGATTTATGCAACATTCTTGCACTGTCTCTTGTGCCCACAAATACAATTGTTTGCCCCATATTTTCTCCTATCTCAAACATGTAATCTCTGATCACATGAATCTTGGATAATTCATCAGGACAATAAACTTTAAATTGCTTCACTGCCTGTAAAGACAGTTCTTCTTTCTTCACAAAAAGTTGATTATGATCTTTCTCAACTACCCTTGAAACAAAATTCTTCACAGTGTCGTTAAAGGTAGCCGAAAATAGAAGAACCTGGAGAAACACATGCCAAGTAAAAAAGGTCAAAGACCTTCATCCCATTTAGTTATTGAAATATAAGCTAGTCAGGGTGATAGAACTTAAGAAAATTAAGAGAGGAAAAGGGAAATCTAGAGCTAGAATCTGTAACTCTAGCCAATACACAATACAAAATAATTTTAGATAATATTCTCCGCACCATCATAAAACATAGTTACACATATTTATAAGGTCAGTCATCATATTTATAATTTTAGTTAAAACGGATGTGTCAAGCACGCTACTTATGCCTGAAAGAGAGAGGCCTCAACAGACCTGACAATGCTGATTGACTTTTTCTATTTCCTTCATTATCCTCAATGAGTCATCTCTAAAACCATCCTGCAACGTTACATTTTCCGATAATTAACAAAATGAAGGAATAAAATATTTATGAACTACACCTTGCAATATTTTAAAATATAAGCAAGAATAATTCAATAAAACATAACCAATGACAATTCAAAAAACTTAAGCTATGGCCGCATGATCTCAGGCATACTACCAGTGGGTTATTCACCAATTAGAATTAGGCATGTAATTCAGCCAACACACATAACCAAAGAGCACTTACTCTGCAATTGCTGCTGAACAAGATCAATTAGAGGGTAAGAATGATAAATATATTACAACTTTAACTTCATATATTTTAATTGCCTCTACTTCAAAGAATATACCACTAATTGTCCAATAATTTGTAGAACATGAAGTCAGAAAAGGAAATGTTCACAACTCAGCTTAAAAGAACTTAAACATCTAATTAAACCAACAGCAGGTCAAATCAATTTGTGAAAATTACCTCAGCAAGCATTTGATCAGCCTCGTCAAAAACTAAAATTTTTAATCTGCTGACACCCAGCTTCTTAGATGACATCCACTTCTTAATCGTGCCAGGAGTCCCAATCACTACTTGAGCCATTATGGGTGGTCGCTTTGTTATTGGAAATTGGAATATAATCTCTTGTGGGAATGGCACATTCAGAACCAATCCCTGAGTACCTCCCTATCCTCCGAAGAACTTCCATATTCTGGAATATTTAGTAATCATCATTGTGCTCAAACTACGTCAGGCTGTTAAATGCTTACTCAACAAATGAAAAACACAGCATCTCACCTGAATAGCCAATTCTCTTGTTGGACAAATGCAAAGGGCCTGAGGAGCTTGCAACTTAGGATCAACACGACTCAGCATCCCAAGTACAAAACAAGTTGTCTTGCCAGACCCGTTATGTGCCTGAGCAATCAAATCCTTGTGAGGAGGGTTCAAAATCATCGGCAAACTGATAGCTTGAATCTTGCTAGGCTTCTGGAATTTCATCTCAACATACAATCCCTTTAGCAACTCTGGCGATAGATTTAAATCTTCAAATGTACTCGCTGAAGTGTACAAAGCGCCCGATGAAACCTATATCAACTTTGAAGTCATTAGTAGAGGAAGTCCGAACCCTATCATCCTAGAATGAATTCCACTTACCAATCAACTATGGTGAAACAAAAAGAACCGGGACTTCTTTCCCAGGAGAAATTAACGACTACCTAAATACCTTGTTTCATCGTTAAGAAACTATTTTGTCGTAGATAAAGTTTAGTCTAAATTATAGTCAATTGCCCCACTGGGATATCTTATGTACTCATATGTACATAAGCATCCAGACCTGATTGAACGTGATAACCCCGCCCGAGATATCCAATCTTGGCTCCAATATCAACATTCAAACGGTAAATAATAGCACTTATGCTCTTCCTGTTGGCACCGCCTTTGAACCCAGAACACCAAGATTCAGGTATCAAGGGCTCCGACGGAGACCACGCTTGCCAATCAAATAATAAAATCTAAGAAGGAAAAATAAACTAACATATATTATTGGAGCTCGTACCGCTTGTATATTGGAATCATCGGATTCGTCCAAAACCTTAGGACTCTTCTTTTTCTCGTCGATTGCTAAATCGTCAACTTCAAGCGACGAGACCGTCGGCGAACTCGCAGTGGGCTCACTTGTTTCTTCTGGTACTTTTTCTTCCGCCTCACCAGCCCAACTTTTGTGATATGGAGCCGGAGACGGACCTTTTTCTTCTGGAACTTCGTCTTCCGCCTCATCAGCCCTACTTTTGTCACCAGGAGCCGGTGCCGGTGCCGGCGCCGGACTGTGGTTGGAGGAATCACCAAAAACCCATTCCGCCATTGCACAAGCTTTTGAGCGAAGCTACTAGTATGCCCTACTCCCGACTTACAGATTGTAGTGATTCCAGACTCTTGGATGGGGCGACATTTTTGTTTGTGTGTGTACAAGTGGCAAGTGTAAGCTTGAAAAAAAAAATACACACCACGTAAGACTAAGAACTAAATTCATCCTCGACAAGCATCTTGTCGAGTATGAACCACGTATGTTTATAGTTATTGGATGGGGCGACATTTTATAGAGTTCTCACTTAGCGGGAAGGGTCGCGTATAACTGACGTCCGGGCATTTTTCCTTAATGTTTCTAATTTATGATAATTTTTTAATTTTAATATTAAAATTATATTATTTTTATAATATAAAAATATTTTCTATTTATAAAAGGGTAAAAGAGCAATTTTACACTGTGCTTTTCCCAGAAGCGTCAAAGACCACGACCTTTTTTGGAGGCGAAAATACACACGACGTTAAGTTTGGGAGCGCCTAAGACCACGGCCATTAGTTGACCAAGCGGTCAATGTTAACTTGGATGGAAGTGAGCAGAACACGGTGAAATTACAATTCTGCCCTTAGTTTTAGGAGAAATTACCCTTTTGCCATTTATTTTAAATATTAAAAAAAAACTAAAATACCCCGCTGTGGGCCCCACCACGGCCACCCCCACCTACGACCACACCACCGTCGCCGCCGGCACAGTGGCCGGTGGTGGGGCCCACCGACCGGGGGTATTTTAGTTTTTTTAAAAAAAATATTTAAAACCAAGGGCAAAAGGGTAATTTCATTTAAAACTAAGGGCAAAAATGTAATTTCACCCGCGTTACTGTTCACTTCCATCCAAGTTAACGTTGACCGTTTGGTCAACTAACGGCCGTGGTGCTGGGCGCTCCCAAAACGTAACGTCGTGTGTATTTTTGAAAAAAAAGGTCGCATACGCGCGCCTTTCTGACAAAGAATTCATATGTAAAATTGCTCCTTCACCCTATATAAAATTGTTATAAACAGTGCATATACACATCCTAACTTGTGATATTTTTGTATGCGTGGCATGACCGTGGTATTAAAAACAAGGAAAAATTATAATAAAGGACTTAATAAAAAGAATATTTGTTAAGAAAAACCATAAAAAATAATTATTTTGAAGGATCAGAAATTAAAACGTTAAAATAAAAAGACTAAATTGTTTTTAGTTAGATTTCTTATATTCTCTCTAATTAAATAAAAATATTGAGTAATTGATGGATAGTGATAAATAGAGATCAAATCAGAATCTCGCTAAGTTAAGCGTCCTCCTCCTCCAACTTATGATAACTTCCTTTTCTGTCTCTCTTCTAAACTTCATGAAGAGATAAAGAAGCAGAGATACAGCCGCGTACTAGAAAACTTCGGAGTTATCTTCATCCCCTCAACATGGCCTCAAGTTAAGGGCGGATCGTAACTGAATCATTATGAATTTGGACAAGCTCGTTCCATTTATATGAACCAGCCACCATTCCTCTTTTCTGCAACTTCGTTTCTCTGATCTTAGGGCCCTAAGAGCTCAAGTACATGATGGTTCTGAGAGACTCTTTGGCTTGCTTAAGCTTATCGGAATTACTCCCTCCGGTCCTAATTATAGGAGCACATTTTGGAGTTGGTTTTGGTCCTAATTATAGGACCAAGTTTTAACTTTTATCAATTTTTTCCTAAACTACCCCTATTGATACTTTCTCAATAATAATTAAAGATAATAATAATTTAATAATACACTTATATATTCTATAAAGTAAATAATGTTTGCAACTCATTAATATCATATACACCTCAATTATACTGTTTTTTTATAAAATAATTTATTTAGCTTCCTTAATCCTTTTAAAAAAGTGAATTGAATCCTATATTTAGGATTGAAAGTAGTATTTAATATACTCCTTCTGATTCATTATACATTTCCTTTACCATTATTGTAATTTGTACAGAGACTATGAAATACAGTAAATATGTTAACATATCATATATTTTATGAAATTTGCTTAGCATTCATTAAAAATATAATATGAATTTTTTTTTTTTTTTTTTTTTTTTGGTACAAATAAAATGAAGGGAGTACTGGTACTAATAAATGAAATAATTTTTAAAAAAACAAATATAATAAATCCTGGTAAATAGCAGGGGTATTAGGAAAATTAACTAGCATCAGTTGTTATTGTATTCTTGCCCTTATTACATTTCCTTTTCTTTCTATCGTGGTACAACAGACCCATTTGGACCATTCTACAAATCAAAACACGAAGCCATTAGGTATGACCGATTTAAACCTAATTATAAGTAGGGGTATTTTTGAAAAATAATTATAATTAACTAATTTAACTTCTATCCTTAATCTCTCCAAATTCTGGTAAATAGTTCCTATAATTAGGACCGGAGGGAGTAGAAGATTTGAAGGCAAAAGAATCGAGGGCGTTAGAGAAGCGCCTTGCTTGCTTGAAGGAAGAAGACGAAGCAGAATTGTGAAGATATATATTTGATGGTGGAATCGTCATTCTTGAGCCTTGATCTTTCATCCCTTGCAACAATCGTATCCCTGTTTGGTACACTATCCTCCACATATACCTCAAGCTCATATATGCCGCGCGATTATTAATATATGAAGTTGGGCTTCAACACAATAGACCAGAGACTACTTCACAAGTTCGCCTCAGCATTTATAACGTACAAAAGAAAAAAAGAAAAATTTCGCAGGCCAGTCCGTGGGTTAGATGGTGCAAGAACCCTGTCATAACCCGTATTTTTTGTCCTTAATATAAGACTCGGTTGATTTTTTCTAAGACAGGTTAAGCAAGTTAAATAAGTTAGTTAATCATAACCTAAGTTATGTTTATAAGTCAAATAAATTGGTTTGGTATTAAAAAAAAAAAAGATAAAATAAACACTTTAAGGTAATTCATGTAGCTTCTTTAATTTTTTTAAAAAGTCAACAGATCCTATATTAAGGATTAGAGGTAGTATTATAATAGTATAGGTAGTTTGTTACTCTCTTTTACGAAACTCACATTTGCATATGCTTTAGTGAGTTCAACTTTGTTTAGGTGACCTTAATATACAGCAATTATACAAAGCTTTTGAGGCAAAAGCTGTATGGCGACCGGTACAAGCTCCTCAACTCTCCTTGTGGATCTTATATTAATCACTACGCTTCAAATTGACCAAACACTTGACAAAGTAACTTTAAAAGCAAAGATTTAAAACAGATAGCCTATATAATATCTATTTTATATGTTTATCAATATTTTTCTTAAATTTATCTGATCGATAATCTCTCAACAATAATCAAGTAGAAGATGAACTGATAGACTTAAGAAAGATGGTTAGAGGGGGGGAACATCTTACATTAACTAACAAACTTAATCCACTCAAATTAGATAATTAAGTTTTACATTTAGAATGGGAGGTAGTATTAAGTATGGACGCTTAAAAACATTTAAAACAGAGTAAATCAAAATAAGGTGTTTGTGTTCCATAATTAAGGCATGTAATGAGAAAACAACTTGTCCAAGCTGCGTCTCTTATGTTTGCTGACGCCTTGAATATCCACCTTGAATGCATGAGTTGGGTTTCTCTCATCATCATTTTCTTATCATCCCTCATAATCTCTAAATCACATCTGTCCCATCAATACAATACTACTTTAACTTTTCTCTCACTTTCCCAATCAAGGGCCTAGATGAGGCCAATGAAAAAAAATGAGAAACAAGATAAGGAGAAGATCTCCTTCCTTGAATGCATAGTTTCGCCAGCATTTTGCGGGAATCCCTAAACTGCATCTCTTTTCCACCCTCTTCCTCTTCAGCACTTTATTGACATATTCGAACTGCAATATTTTCCAAATCCATTTCAATGCGTGTTTTTATAATTATAATATGATAAAATCTTATTCCTCTTATATCTAACTCAATCCACTCTAATACATGCTAAAGGAAGATGAATTAACATACTAAATTGCATTTATAGGCAATGAGATTATCTAGCTAGCAACAAATCCAGTTAGCACATTCATTTGCCTCACAATAATTAACATGGTCAAAAATCATATTCTAATTTTTCAGATGGATTTGTGTGATCAATGATTGCTCTTCCAACTACACTGTCAGTAAGACTTATAAATCAATGTATCAAGATGTTTAATTAAAAATTGTGTAGCTAGAAAGCATGATTCTCAAGCTATGTATATGGGCAAAGGTGTGCCGTTGCTTTCTAATAACAAATACTCTTATGGTCCTATTAAAGTGAAACATACTAAAAGTGATTTATAAACAGGTCTTAGATCAGTAATATAACAAGTTTCCACCGAATAAAACTGATAATTTGATAGGTAATTAAAAGGTTAATAAAACGTACCTTCAAGGTGCTTCTGACACCATCGAGGAAGAATGTAGATTTTAAGGGTTTATGAACCAAACGAAGTAAGCTTTCCACCAATCTCCTCACGGGTTGACCTCTTGGAAAATCTAAGGATTCTACGTTAATATGCTTCGCATCACGCAATAGGGATGGATTATTTTTCAAAAACTTTACTGGAATGATCAAATCCTGGAAAATCAACCAAACAAAAACAAACCAACTTAAGATTTCAAATACAACAAGAAATAAAAAAACTCGTCCATTTTTTTCCCAATTTCAAGACTAAAAAACCACATTTCTTCAATACATCTTAAAAAGAGAAATTTGTGGACAATTTTTGAATTGCTTTGGTATGGAGGGTAGTAGGATCAATAATAACAAGGATCAGGTCTTTATAATCACTATCACTAACCTCATAAAAGATTGTTTGCTTTTTAGGACATTCTTAAATGCTCTCGTCTATTACTATTATAAGTAAGTCATTTTTAAAACCTCACCAAAATTTTAAAAACATTTAACTATGCTTTGGAGCAAGTAATAGTGAGGTTTTTGATTTGCTGTGATCAAAGCAAGAGAGAAACAAATGAGTGTCTTGCCCTATAATTTCAGTGGAACTCTTATACAGCCAGACTGCAAAAAGAGAAATCAATACATACCTTTACATTGTAGCATCTAATAGTGAGGTCTTTGAACGGATCAAAGCAAGGGAGAAACTGCTTCAGGTTACCAAACCATAAGTCATAATCTATCTCACATTCTCGTAATTTGATTGTGGCAGTACAGCATTTGTTTGCTAAGATTTGCATCGGATGAACTTGCGGGCTTCCTTTATATTCAAGTTCGAGCAATATTGGTGCTTCAACTATTGCCTCTTTTAAATTGGAACATTTCTTCAATGACAAAATCTCAAGCTTGTCATTTTTCAGCTCCATCTTCTCTAACGCATTGCAATCCCATATTGCTAGCTCCTTCAGACAACTTAAGTCTGATATTGTAGTCCTCACACACTCGTCTGTTAGGGCTACTCTTTCTAATTTCAGAACCTTGAGAGACAGACATGCTGAGATATCAGCACTACATTTCTTGGAGGAGTTGTAAACTAGGTCCCTACAAAAACTGATTTCAACCTTCTCCACAGAAGGAGATGAAACAGTTATAGTTTGTGCTCCTTTGCAAGAGGAGATCACCAGTTCTTTAAGTTTTGGGCAGAGTATGATAGAATCCGCTACTAAAAATATAAAGCTCTTAAGGTGGAGAACAGTCAAGAATTGTGATGAAAATAGACTAAGAAGAGAGTCAGACCTCACTTTAAACAGTGCATATATATAAAATAATCTCCTTATCATGGTTCTTTATTGCAATGTTGAGCAACGCCTCAAAAAAAGTATTGAAAAAAGAGTCTGTATAATAATTATAGGGGTACTTCACCCTTAACCTTTGCAAAGGCTTATTGATACGAGGAGGACAACGATGATGGAGAGTTTCCAATATGAAAGACAAGAAGATGCGATGTCGGTCTTCGTGTGTGTAACACCCCAAATTCCGTAGCATAAATCGTGTCGGTGACACGTGGTTTTATAAAAATTCATCAGAGTTTTGAGGTGCTACAGCCAGCGTAATGCGGAAACGGAGAGCATGTACTAAAAATTTGAACAATTGAGTGATCGATATAAAAATACTCGGACATATGCGATGCCCGACGTATACCGATATATTATAAATTTCCCGAAGGATTGTTCATGTGATAAGAATACAAAACTTTATAATTACAATTCTTACATGTAACTATACCCTCTTCAACCAAGCCTTGAGTAGACTTAGGGCATAGAACCTAACTCGTTAAATCATCTCATTTGGCCGGGGTAGGTCTAGTGGAAGTCTCACCGTGCTAGGGTGACTGATTGACTGAACCACATAGACGACCCTTCTAGTTTAAGCACCAAATGATGTGAAGTAACTTTATTAGATTCATGCCATAAGGTAGGTTCTGTTGACTTTCTTCCCGCATTTCCTTTGACCGGTGCCTCCTCACGGCTCCATTTACCGGTGTTTATCTACGGCTCCATCCCTTGGTACCTTCTCGATCCCGGTTCCTTTACTCGAACCTCTAGTCAAGTCTAAGATTCAAAACAAATTGAATCTTAGGTAACAGCTTAACCTCATATGAAAAGTATAACAAGTATATGTATGACGAGATATTCATTACATTTCAGCATTAACCAATACATAGCACACAAGACATGTAAGGTTACAACAATACATAAGCACACAAACAGATGTAATGTCAACACAACAACAAAGACATAGCACACAAAGACATGTAAAGTTATCTATACAAATCCATGTATAGTTAAATAGTCCGCACCACCGTGCCACGATGTACACTCGTGTCCTCGCGCTAGGAAAACAATCTCACGGCATTATCAAGACTATAACCCGTATCAAGTGAATGTATATAAACGGTTATTCAAGATGAGTCTTAACCACGGTGCGCATGACCCAAGACCAAGTCTTGTCCATGACTCTATGAAATCATTCCATCTCATACATGCATACAAGTCATATCGAGTTAAAGTCGTACGCGAACGTACCTTCCTTCCATATGAATAGTAATTTACTATTCATGTATACGGTACTATTCATAAATACGGCACTATGAATAGTAATATGCTCAAATCCTTCAAATCTGACTCCGGAATCCTGGATATCCTAACATATTACCATATTGCTTAGAATAATATCCAAAAGGTTAATTTACCTTTCTACCCTTGGTGGATTTGTTATTACCATTTTGCCATTACATTTTATTTAATAAAAACGCTACTTTCAGCATTATGGCCAGATTTACTTCTAACTTTGAAAATTCATAAGTAATTCTAGAAAACTCGAAACGAGGATCCGTGAAATTCCCCGGAATCCTTAGGATGTCTAGTTTTGTGGAAAAATACTGGTTCTTGCCCAGATTTTATGAATAGTTCCCAGTTTTCACGTGTTCATCTTCTGCCCAGAAAATTTCCAGAAAACGTAGCCCAACATTGGACATTTTTAGCTCCTAGCACAAAACTCGAAATAATACACTCTTGGTAGATTTGGAAAGCCCTATATGTCTACTTTAACCATGAATTTGCTCAGAATTTTAGAACCTCATATTCAATATAAAATACTGGCATGTTTACCCCTGACTTCAGAAATTGCTAACCGATAAAATTTTCAGCGAGCTTAAGCTACTTTGATCATAATCTTCCAAAAATTTTGCTATAACTTCTTCTTCATCAATTTTTCGAAATAAAACAATTTCTAACCATAAAAACATGATAACAAAAATATATTGGAAGATTAAAGATCAAAAGAACATTTAAACTAAAATCTACAAAACTTAAGACTAGAAACTAAAAGCTTTGCTTACCTCTTGAAGAACTTCCTCCTCCTTCTTGCTTCCCACTATGATTTCCTCTCTACTCTTGCTTCTAAACTCATCTACTTTGGTTGAGTTTGGTGTGAGAATTATGGAGAGCAAAGGCCTCTATTTATAGTGAAAATTCAAGGCCTATTCCAACCATATTTCTTCCTTAACCAAACATTCCTTATAAACCAAACACTCTTCTTCCATCTACCAAAAACTACCATTCTAATTACCTATTCCATCCACCAAAAACTACCATTCCACTTACCTATTTCATCCACCAAAAACTACCATTTAATATTTATTTGCAAATATTAAATAAGTATTGGAAAATAAAATCCTTAATTCCATATAAGAATTTTCTTTCATAAATAACTCTCTAGGTCATAAAATATTTGTTCTAAAATTTATAGACCAAAAATTATCCTCTAACTATTTTTCCTTGAATTATTGGGAAAATAGGCCTCAAAATCCAGAAAATAGCTTTAAAACTATTTAGGCCAAATTTTCATAATAAATTCCCATGAAATATTTCTTATTTCCAAATCCAAAGATTTGGGATATTACATTCCTCCTTTTGGTTATAAATTAATTACCTTTTTATGTGCTATTTATGTCATATTAAATAGCTCCAAAATAATGTCTCATAATTAACCATTCGTTAATTAATTCCAAAGTGAAATTTGGATGAAAATATAATCAATAGATTATAATTTCTTGAGACAAATATTCACCTTTGTATTTAATATGTATTATTTATCAAAATATAGTATTTATGATAAATAGGAATTTTAGGGTATTACAGTGTGGACCAGAAAAGAAAGTGTAGTCAAAATCAAGTACAGGAAAGGAAAGCCACAAAGAATGAAGGGTTTTAGATAAAACACTAAACTTGACCGCGTCATTGTAAGGGACATAAGTAATGATGCGGTGGATGAGATGTTGAGGAAGATTTTCGAACTCAGCAGTATTGTTTCTGGTATTTTCAACTATGATCTCTTCCATCATCATCATCTCCTCAAAGTCCTTTGTGTTTCTCTATAGCAATTATATAAAATCAGATAACAAAAATTACCTCGGAGAGAATATTGAGTTTGGATCGAAGCTACTGTTATTGAGGAATCTCTATTAAGAGATCGATTGGACAATACAGAGTCTTCCTCTCCCTTCCAAATTCTGTAGAGCACAAAGCACGGACTATATATATATACACACACACACACACACACATTAGGTATGGAAATAGGCCAAGGCGAGCTTTGTTAAATAGGTCTGGCTGCAATGGGGGCGGAAAGGCCACTTTTCGCCTAAGCCTCAATGCGGGCCTTTTCTAGGCTCGAAGTTCGAGCCTTCATAAGGCCTATCGAAGCTGCAAGCCTTTTTAAAGGCATACTTACAATGTAGGCCTTTAAAAAGGTCTCATATTATAGGTCTTGAAGGCCATAAATAGGCTTTGTATACTTTAAGCCTATCAAAACTTATATAAATATATCTTGAAATTATAATATAAGAATGAAAAATAATAAATATTATCTTATTTATATGATATAAATATATTTATATTTATTTAATATTTAAATAGTTCCGGCTTTAACAAAATAGGTCTGACCTATTTACATATTCAGACCTTTAAATAAGCCTTGGCATGACCTTTTTAATAAACAGGCCTGACCAGGCCCTAAGTAAGCCAAATTTGTAGAAGTCACTGATAGGGTCCGCCTATTTCCACCCCTAATGTACAGTCTAAAAGGGTTTATGTACAAGAAAGAAAGAATGGGCTTTTCGTAATAAGAGCCAAACTAAGAAAATAATTATAAAAAATAATAACTTTTCGTAATAAGATCCAAAATAATATAATAATTATAAAAAAATAATAATCAATGTGTTGATTAGTCATCTCAAAAATAGGAAAACAAAATGTTACCCAAATCAGACAAATTTATATCTCCATCAATCATAATCATTTCAAATCTTATTTACTGCACACATAACCCTTTCATAACCTGTATTTTTTATCCTTAATATAAGACTAGTTGATTTTTTTTAGGACAAGTTAAATAAGTTAAATAAGTTAGTTAATCATAACCTAAATTATGTCTATAAGTCAAATAAATTTGTTTGGTATACAAAAAAGATAATATAAACACTTTAAGGTAATTAATTCATATAGCTTCCTTAATTTTTTTAAAAAAACTCAACACGTCCTATATTAAGGATTGGAGCAAGTATTATAATAATATAGGTAGTTAGTTACTCTCTTTTACGAAATTCTCATTTGCATATGCTTTAGCGGGTTCAAGTTTGTTTACGTCACCTTAATGTACAGCAATTAACAAAGCTTTTGAGGCAAAAGCTGTATGGCGACCGGTACAAGCTCCTCAACACTCCTTGTGGATCTTATATGACGCTTCAAATTGACCAAACTCTTGCCAAAGTAACTTTAAGAGCAAAGATTTAAAACAAATAGCATATATAATATCTATTTTATATGTTTATCAATATTTCTCCTAAATTTATCCGATTGATATTCTCTTAACAATAATCAAGTATGAGAGGAACTGAGAGACTTAAGAAAGATGGTTAGAGGGGGGAAACATCTTACGTTAACTAACAAACGTAATCCACTCAAATTAGATAATTAAGTCTTACATTTAGAATGGAAGGCAGTATTAAGTATGGAAGCTTCAAAACATTTAAAATATAGTAAATCATAGTAAGGTGTGTGTTCCATAATTAAGACATGTAACGATAAAACAACTTGTTCAAGCTGCTTCTCTCATGTTTGCCTACGCCTTGAATATCCACCTTGAATGCATAGTGTCGCCAGCATTTTGCAGGAATCCCTAAACAACATCTCTTTTCCACCCTCTTCCTCTTCCTCTTCATCACTATATTCTCATATTCGAACTGCAATATTTTCCAAATCCATTTCAATACATGTTTTTATAATTATAATATGATAAAACCTAATTCCTCCTATATCAAACTCGGTCAACTCTAATACATATGCTAAAGGAAGATGAGTTAACATATTAAAATTGCATTTACTGGCTCTGAGATGTAGAAACAAATCCCAGTTAGCGCATTCATTTGCCTCGCGATAATTAAGTGATAAACATGGTCAAAAATCATATTCCAATTTCTTTGTGTTATCATTGATTGGTCTTCCCACCACACTATATTTGTAAGACTTATAAGTCAATATATCAAAATGTTTAATTTAAAATTATAGCTAGAAAGCAGGGTTGTCAAGCTATGTATATATATGGGCAAAGGTGTGTCGTTTTCTAATAACAAGGCAAAGTCTGAGAGCGAAACATGCTAAAAAGTGACCTAAATATAGGTCTTAAATAAGTAATACCACATCCAGCTAATTAAATTACTTTAAAATATTTATATTTTATCGTTTTTCTCCAAACTACTTATAAACTGATATATAACTTATAACCTAACCATACACAATAAAACTACCATGATGTTATAGATAATTTGATAAGTAAATAAAAGTTTAATAAAACAAACCTTCAGGGTGAATATTTTCTTGCCATAGATGATGGAGAATGTAAATTCCAAGGGTTTATGAACCAACCGAAGTAAGTTTCGCACCAATCTCACGGTTTGACCTGGTGGATAATGCCAGGCTACTACTTTAATATGCTTCGTATCGCGCAATACAGATGCATTATTTTTCAAAAACTTTGCTGGAAAGATCAAATCCTGGAGAGTCAGCCAAACAAAAACAAACCAACTTAAGATTTCAAATACTATATTTTAAAAAAGAGAGACCAACGATGGCAATTGACCTTTTGTTTTCAAGATACACATATTTACATTATTTCATATATTAATTTTAAGAATCCAAATTAGTTCATAACAACACATACAACAAGAAACTCCATCAATAAAAGACTCGTGCATTTTTTTTCCCAAGACTTAAAAACCACATTTCTCCAATACAAATTTTGACTTGCTTTAGTATGGAGGGTAGTAGGATCAATACATTAGTCTCTATAATCAATATCACTAACCTTAGTGGGAGATAAATAATCAAATCGTCAAAACCAAGAAATATGATTAAAATTAGTTGAGCTTCTTAAATATTCTCTTCTATCCCTATATAATAAGTAAGTCACTTTCAACCACATCACCAAAATTAAAGAAGAACACTTAACTTTGCTAAATGTGATTATCTTTTATGAGGTTAGAGATAGTGATTATAGAGACCTAGGTATTGATTCTTGTAATTTTTGATCCTACTACCTTCCACATACCTGCAAGTCAAAAACTGTCCACAAATTTCCTTATTTCCTTCTCAAGAGGGAACTGCAAAAAGAGAAATCAATTAGTACCTTTATGTTGGGGCAAGTAATACTGAGGTCTTTGATATGATCAAAGCAAGAGAGAAACTGCTTCAGGTTGCTGAACCATAAGTCAGGATTTATGTCGCATGTTGGTAATTCGATGCGTACAATACTGCATTTGGTTGATAAGATTTGTATAGGATAAACTTGAGGCCTTCCTTCATATTCAAGTTTGATCAATTTTGGCGCATCAACAATAGCCTCTTTTAAATTGTAACATCTCTTCAATGACAAAATCTCAAGCTTGTCATTTTTCAGCTCCATCTTCTCTAACGCATCGCAATCACTTATTGCCAGCTCTCTCAAACAACTTAAGTCAGATATCGTACTCCTCACAAACTCATCTGTTATGGTTACTCTTTCTAATTTCAGAACCTTGAGAGACCCACATACTAAGATATCAACACTACATTTTGAAGAGTGATAAACAAAATGCTCTAGGTTGGGAGCCAAGAGCGATATGTTCTTCACTTTATGATTATTTTTCATCTCCAACACTTTGATGCTAGGGTTATGAAAGCTCAAGCTCTTAGGCAAGGGACACCCTTCAATGTACAAACTATCAGTGACTAGTTCCATTAACTGCTTTGAGACCTTAATATGATGTAGAGACATATGTTTTATGGATTCACAAGCAGGGAGGTTAATGTCACATAATATGGGGTTAGAGACTCCATTTTTAAAGCAAAAATCCAAAAGATTCTTTCCCATTATTTGAACTCCTACTAGGTCACTACAAAAACTGATTTCAACCTTCTCCACATAAGGAGATGAAACAGTTATAGTTTGTGCTCCTCTGCAAGAGGAGATGACTAGTTCTTTCAGTTTTGGGCACAGTATGACAGAATCAGCAACTGAAAATCTAAAGTACTTAAGGTTCAGCATAGTCAAGAATTGTGATGAAAATAGGCTAAGAAGAGAGTCAGAACTCAAATCGACCAAGTTGTTGGTGCGTATATCAAAAATGATCTCTTTAGCATGGTTTTTTATTGCAATGTAGAGCAACCCCTCAAACACACTATGGAAGGGAAAATACGCTCTATAATCATAGGGGTACTTCACCCTTAACCTTTGCAAAGGCTTATTGATACGAGGACAATGATGGTGCAGGGTTTCCAATATGAAAGACAAGAAGGTGCGATGTGGGTCTTCGTGTTGACCAGAAAAGAAAGTGTAGTCAAAATCAAGTACAGGATACGAAAGCCACATAGAATGAAGGGTTTTAGATAAAACACTAAACTTGACCGCATGATTGTAAGGGACATAATTCATGATGTGGTGGATGAGACCTTGAGGAAGATTTTCAAACTCAGTATTGTTTCTGATATTTTCAACCATGATCTCTTCCATCATCATCATCTCCTCAAAGTCCTTTGTGTTTCTCTATAGCAATTATATCAAATCAGATAATAAAAATTACCTCGGAGAAAATATTGAGTTTGGATCGAAGCTACTGTTATTGAGGAATCTCTATTAAGAGATCGATTGGACAATACAGCGTCTTCCTCTCCCTTCCAAATTCCGTAGAGCACAAAGCACGAAAACAGACTATATTTATATACAAGAAAGAATGGGCTTTTCGTAATAAGAGCCAAACTAATATAATAGTTATAAAAAAATAATAACCTTTCGCAATAAGAGCCAAACTAATATAATAATTATTTAAAAAAATAACATTTCGTAATAAGGGCCAAACTAATATAATAATTATAAAAAAAATAACATTTCGTAATAAGGGCCAAACTAATATAATAATTATAAAAAATAGTAACTTTTCGTAATAAGAGCCAAACTAATATAATAATTATAAAAAAAAAAATCGATGTGTTGCTTAGTCATCTCAAAAATAGGAAAACAAAAAGTTACCCAAATCAGCCAAATTCATATCAAGTCCATCACTCATAATCATTTCAAAACTTATTTACTGCACACATGAACACTTAATTATTTCATTTGACACTTAATTATTTTATAAAATATAATAAGTTATTAAAATGAAAATAATTTAATATTAAAAAATATAATATATATATAAATATATATAATTTTTTTTTCTTGAAATTACTATATAAAATATGTGAATTTTTAAATATTATTTTACATATAAATAAAGGGTAAAGGATTTCTCCAGTGACTGGAGATAAGTTATCTCCAGTGACCCCCAAAACTACGTTGTTTTGGATTAATGAAGGGTGTTTCCGTAATTTTGTTTAATTTTTAATCATATAAATTTACTGAAATATCCTTTATTAATTCACCAAAAATTACAAACACACCCTTCATTAATTTAAAACGACGTAGTTTTAGAGGTTATTGGAGATAAATTTATCTCAAGTGGCTGGAGAAATACTTTTCCCATAAATAAAACATAAAAATATTATTAATGCAAATAAAAACTAAAACGTATAATATAAATATTTTTTTTTTTCAATTTTTCAAATAAAGAATATAAGAATTATTAATAAATATTTACATGGAATAAGAAAAAAATCTAATAATTTATAAAATTAAATATATTATACACAAATTATATATATTTATATTTTTTGTATAATATAAATACTATATTTCTTTTTTTGAATTGAAATATTATATATCTTGTCAGTTAACTGAAACCTGTTTTTTTTTTTATTCAAGAAAAATGATATTAAGTGAAAATAAGTTTTACAAGGTACCTGTAATTGAAACGCCACTATAAAAACTAAACAACTTTAGAAAATAAGGTAAGGTAATGATGATCTTGAAACCAACAAAAGTGAAATCATGAAGCAACGCCAATCTCTCGTGCTTAGTGACCGTCAACAAGTGATAGCATTGAGCAAGAATACGAATGTAGCCTTTCTTGACATAGCAGATTGTGAGAGGCGGCTTTTGCATCAGCTGCTACTATGTCAGAATTATGATTCCAAAATAATAAGGCTCTTAAAACACTTGAAAGCTAGACATATATGTTGTTGATTAATTTCTGAATAAGAATTCTCTGAAAGAAGTTCCTCTATGGCAGATGATTCCATGACAATAATGCATATTCAACCTCCTATATTTGTAGAGGATAATATCTCATCCTTCAATATTTAGAGAGATTTAGGAATTAGATGGAGAAGGCAGACATCGATCTTGATTAGCCAAAGATGAGTTATTGTAGGCCACAGCTGTTGAGGATGTTATTTGTTGAACTTTCTAGATAATGGTCAAGGGAGAATCACAATATCCTTGATGAAGAACCTTATTGTGTTTCCTCCTGATAATGTTAAGCAAATAATTTCCCATACAATAGAAGAAAAACCATCATTGTTTAGCTGAAGCTTCAACCATCCCTTAAACTCGTGAAAGTTGAAAGATTGGATTATGAAATTCCATCGGTAATTACACGAGAAATATATTTTTTGCGGTGTGATACCCCTCTCACCTATGAATAAGTATTTGATAAAGATATTTTATAATGAAATTTTGTTTAAATAATTAAATTTAAATTTAGAGTTTAAATAATGAAATATAAATACATATGTTTGTGTGTGTATGGATCCCTATCTTGAATCAGATACATATGATAATAATATTATAATATACTTTAATAAACATGTTTATACATATACACACACCAATATTATAAATTTAGCACTTCATGCCAAAAACAAAAAGTAAAGAGAGGGGGAAGTTAGTCTTCTATATAATTATATTATCAATATAGAAATAATTGTTTTTTGACAAATTGTAAAACCATTCGCAAATCATGGACATCACTTAATTACTGTGTTGATACTGTATATGTGGAGCCTTATTTAGTCAATCATCGATCATATATTTGTGGGCACTAAAAAAACGTTTAGGGTCCTTTTGCGAGTTCCATTTTGGAGGGAAAGGAAAGGGAAGGGAGGGTTTTGGTAGTCCCTTCCCTTGTTTGCAAGTTTTAAAAATAGGAGGAGAGGGAATCAGAGGATTTTACAAATCTTCCAAAACCCTCATTCTTCTAAAAAATAAAGTTTCCCCAATATGGGGGGTTTTAAGAGGGGAAATAGATTAATTACTTTGTTACCCTTGTCCACCACCCCACCATCGCCACCACCACCCCACCGCCACCACCACCGCCACCACCACCGCCGCCGCACCGCCGCCGCCGCCGCCACCACCGCCGCCACCACCAAAATGGGGGGTTTTAAGAGGGGAAATAAATTAATTACTTTGTTACCCTCGTCCACCACCCCACCACCACCGCCACCGCCACCACCGCCACCACCGTCGCCACCACCACATAAATAATTTTTTGAATATAAAAATTACATAAATAATTTTTTTAGAAAATTTAAATTTAAATTTATTTGTAAAGTATAATAATTATATTAATTATTAAAGAAAAGGACAAAATGGTAAAAATAACTCACTAATCCTCCATCTTCCTCCCTTACTATTTTTTTAACTCCCAAACAAGGGGAGGAAATATCCTTCATTTCCCTTCCCTTCCTTTCTCCTTGCATCCCCTTCCTTTCCTTTCCCTCCAAACTCCCAAACAGACCCTTAGGTGATTTGAATCCTAGCTATAACATTCTTAGGCTCAATAATAGTCGAGAATGCGGGCCAACCCATGGGATGTGCAGTACGGGCATGTGCAGCCCGCACTTTTACAGTCTGGAAAATGTAATAACCCAACTTTTATGTAAACAAGATTTTGGACCCGTGCGATGCACAAAGTGTGAAATTTTTTTTGGTTTTAATTTACGACATCTAAGGCATCAATGTATTAACAATGTAGTTTTATTAATCAATAGATAAATTGTAGACCATTTTAGAAAATCACAATTCGAATTAAAGGAATTATGAATTGATGTAACAATGAAGATAAAAGCACAACAATGAGAAATTGGAACAGAGTTTTCATTAAGAACTATTAATGTGGTAAAATGTTTTGGAACACTTCTCTGTATACCACATTAATTGTGTTGCCTATACATTTATTAAACTCATCCAAAATCAATATTTTCAAACCTTTGAAACTCTTTACCCTAGATAAAGCAACATAAAGTTGTCCATGTGAGAAAACTGGACTTGGTAGGTAAAGACCTACATTTGACATCGATTGTCCTTGACTTTTGTTAATTGTCATGGCAAATGAAATGATGATTGGGAATTGTCTTCTAGTAATCTTGAATGGAAGTTTAGATTCACATGGATTCATGTTCATCCTATGTATCAAAATGTCTTGGCCTGCGCTATTTCCATTCAATGCCTTGGCCTTAATGACGTTCTTTCCTAGTTGTGTAATTTGAAGCCTCGTACCATTACATAATCCTGATGCTTGGTCAATGTTCCTTATTAACATAACAGGCACTCCAATCTTCAAAACCAATTTATGATGAGGAATCCCTGAACATTTAATTGAATTTAGAAATTCTGTATCGTACAGATCATCAAGACTATCATTTGCACGATCTATACCATTTATAGAATCAGCACTAAAGTACTCAACTTCATCTCCTGGCAACAAAGAACAAATGTAGTTATTCAAGGAATCAACATGTTCCGTAGTTGGTGTAAGGATTGACCTGTTGTTTAGGTAATCATCTTCGAATAAACACTCAACTAAGTTTAGGTAGGTAGATTGAACGATACACCTTATTGGATTTTTATCATCATAAAGTAACAGATCAGATGGTAATGCTATGTTTGCAATACCATCGTGTGGTAATCCAATAACACCCTCCCCTACAAGCAGCAACCATTCAGAAAATGCTTTGATTTTCTCTTGCTCAACTGGATCTGTGGAAGACTTTAGTCTCATATTTTTCGTTAGTTGCAGTAACTGACATTCATTCCAAAGAGGAGAAGCATTTATAGATGCATCAACAATCTCAGCTCGTCCACTTTTAGGAATGACAGGGAGAATCTGTCTAAAATCACCTCCCATGACGACACATTTCCCTCCAAAAATACAATTCATCTTCATTAGGTCCCTTAAGGTTCTGTCAAAAGCCTCGACACAGTGTCTCTTAACCATTGGAGCTTCATCCCAAACAATTAGATTAGCAGCCTTGATCAAGTTTGAAGTTGGTGAATTTTGACTAATTGAACAAAGAGAATCTTCATTGATGTCTATAGGAATTAAGAACCTTGAATGTGTAGTTCTACCTGATGGTAGTAAAGTAGCTGCAATTCCACTTGATGCTACATTCAGTATGATACCTCCCTTAGATCTTATCAAAGCTGTCAATGCGTTCCAAATGAAGGTTTTCCCAGTACCACTAAATCCATGCAGAAAAAATGCACTGTTCTGTGAAGAAACAGAGGAAAGTATTTTATGAAATACATCCTTTTGCTCATCAGTCATAAGATTTTGCAATCGAATAGCTTCATCGCTCTCTCTTTCTTTGTTGTAGTTTAACTCCTAAAGGATTAGTTGGTTAGACATGTCGATCAGGTTCCCCTTGTTTGCTTTGGGCAATTATGGATAGTCATTGAGGCTTTTGCCGTTTCGTAACAACAGATGTTCAATTTCCAACAGTCCAATAGCTTCTTTATTGGCACTTGAAAAACTCAATTCTGGAGAAGTAAAGGAAACATTTAATTATTTGATCATTATGTAACAAATAGTATAAATATCACATTAAGAAGGAATCGTACCTGTAAAGAGCTGGTTGCCCTGTGGGATATATAACAAATCTTCACATATAATATCTTTAGTCCGTTCCCACACAATACCCGGTTGTGACATGGAATGACTTAATAACATACTGGTGAAAAAACGATGAAGGTAATTGCCTGATGCCCACAATGCTACTTCTTTAATTGCATCGATATACTCATTGTCATCATCTAACAATCCAAGTGTGTAACATGCTTCCCTGAATGTCGCGTAGATAACATTATTAGCAGTCCTAATGTCTTCATAATTCTTTGGACCTCGAACTTTTGTCAAAAGTAAACGAAGGTAATATAACTCTCCTTGAGTAGGTGTACAATGACCAAGCACGCCAATGAGAGAAACCACGTTCACGATGCTTCCAAATTCTTTTTCCCTAACAAATGTAAAATAGTTAGGGAATTGAGAATATGTTAGAGTTCTTGCAAAAGGGTCATCCTTATTCTTTTCAAACCAAGCAAGGAACATTGATTCTTTAACTCTAGAATTGAGAATATGTTAGGTTATGGTTTTTTTGAAAAACATACATGCCTTTACTGAACCAAAGATCTTATCGTCCTTCAAAGTTCACATCAACTTCCTTAGCTTAATTTGGAATATGCTGCTCAATATTTCTGGTCTATCACATGGTTTCAATCCATCTTGGCCACAATGACGAGTAATCTCAGGCCATATAGAGTTGCATGTAAATGTTATAAAATATCAGGATAACCAGCCCAAGAACAAATGGCCATAGCATCCTGATAATTCTGAATCATGTATCGTGCGCCCCCAGTGAAAGAAGAAGGTAGAATTACCCATCGTCCTATTGATGAAGGATCTGTCTCTCCTCTTGTAACAGTGTCTCAAAGTCCACTATAAAGATCAACTCTTAATTCCTTTTGATGTTTTCTGATGTAATCGAGTCTATCACTTTCTACCATGGAATATCCATCAACAACAAACTATTGAAGTAATTTTTGACCTTGCAAAATAAGAGACCGCTCTGAATTCCTCCTCATCAAACGGAATGCCAAGTACTCCCTAGGAGTTAGTTTTCTTTTCTTCTTTGTTATTGACAAAGATTCATTTGCATGTTCATGTGTTGAGTCATACCTGTTGTCACCATAGGGAAATAACAAAGGATATTGAAGTGGTAGATATGACATGTGTAGCTCATCAATTCGTTGTAAATGTCCACTGGCTGTCTAACAATAATGTCCCTTTTGGTGTATGACTTGTCAAAATCACCAACAATTAGTGCTGCTAGTTCAGAAGTTGTTGGCATATTGTATTGCCTAGACAGCACGCTTGAATTGCTATTTCTGATTAGCCTTATGCTAATATCATGGACAACATTGTCCTTCACTATGTCTGCAGCTCTTCTGTAATATTTTGCTATTGAATTGTGCTTATCAAGGCAATCCTTCAACAATTGAACAATCGCAGGATCCAAGTTCTCAGCATTAACATGACGGCTGTAAAGTTAACAAATAATGGTCCACTATTTCATAAATGTTGTTTTATAGTGTATATAACATTTGGATTTAGCAAAAGGAAAAAATTAGTAAAACTAACCTCACCGATGAAATTCCGTTTGAAACTTCATTGTCAAGATTATCATAAATATACAAATTTGGGCGTATCGGAGGATTTCCTGGAGGGGCAATAAGCTCCCAATAAGATGGTAGTTTTGGCCTGAAAGGACAAAATAATAAGGGCCTCCGCCTCTGGAGTTTATAGAATGGTCAATTTTTCCACCCATCGATGTGAAGCAAAACATATTGTTGTATGAGCGGATATTTTTCAAGAAATTTTTTGCATATGATGACTGCTTGTTGAAAAATAAATCCTCAAGTTCTGTAGGGGCTCTCTTTAGTAGAGTCACAATTATCTTCCCATTACAACAACACAACCCAAACTGTGGTGTGTTATTTTTCTTGACACTTTTAAGGCTTTCTGCAAACCACATTTGTGCACCACACGAATGACATTCATGGGTAGCATCACCATCGTCTAAGTAGTCGGATGGAATGAACGTCCGAAAGTTGACCGATCTTGTCCAAAAACATGTCCATTATCTCTTTCATCCTGGTTGACTTCCGAGTGGACTACATGGAAATATAAAGGAAAGTTGAGTACTAAAAATCCATGACAGCCAGCGTGCATCAAATAAAATGATGATAGACAAAAACTTACATGCATTGAATGGTTGTTGAAATCTCTTGGATAAATCAGTTGCAACTTGTAACATCCCGTTTTCAAAAGCAGTATATTTTTTTTTCATCAGAGTATCATCAGAGTAGAGCATCGGAGCGTAAAAGTAACTGATACTTATATTCAAAATGCCGTAAGTCCGGTCGATTATGAAACGGTACGGTGACCGAGAGTTTTTAAAGTAAATAACAACGAAGTGTCTCCCTGGCAACACCCATGCCGTGGCAACAAAAGAAATTCTCCTTTGGGACTCTAAGCATCTGCCGCTTGCCCTTATCTTCGGCGTTCGGTCCTCCTGACCCTGAAGCTATTTTAAATGCTGAGGTCCAAATGCACATCGGACCTCAGGTAACGGTTAACCTCATATTTACATACACAACATATGGAAGACCTCATAGCATTAATCAAAACATAAGTATATAGCATATGGAAGATTAATATAACAACAGTACACATCTCATGTAAAGTTATCTATGCTAACAGTACACATCGCATGTAAAGTTATCTATGTTAACAGTACACATCTCATGTAAAGTTATCTATACAATTCACTCGTATAGTCATCTATCACATATAAGTATACAAGTAAATATCGAGTTAGTGTTACAAAGACGCGAACGCACCTTCGTTGACGGAAAACGGTACTTTTACGTAAAACGGTAAATTTCCGACAGCGGTGTGATTGCGCAACACAATGCGGCTCGACATGGTACGATTATCTCAAATATCCTATAAGGATAATATTTAACAACTTTTAGCAGCATAACGGGCATTTTAGGTACAAATTACCATTTTTCCCCGAACCCCTAATCGGCGGAATTTCGCAGAGCATTGTTTTCGCTCTCTATCTCTCTAGAATTTTGACAGATCTTTTCCTCATCATATTTTCGAAATATATATCATATTTACCCCTAAATATGATATCTAGACTATCTTGAAAAATTAAAGATAAATCTAGCATTCCTACTATATCTACCGAAAGAACTACCGAACCTAAAGACTAAGGACCGAAGAACTTACCCGAGACTTTGCTCGGACTTTCTCCGAGCTTCTCTCTCTAACTTCTCTCTAAGGGGCAGATTTTTGGTGTGAGAAATGAAGAAGAGGAGCTTGGTATTTATAGAAGAGACGGATGGCGTAACGGTAAATAATTCGAACTTCGGTCTTGACGAATATGGACCGTAGGATCGCATTTTTGAGGACAAAACACTCTTGGCCCATCCATGGTCAAGATCGAAATCTAAGAGCCCTAAAGTCAATGGATGAGTTGTCATCCATGATGGCTCTTGCTTTATGGCCTCCAATTTCGATAAAGCTACCGACGGTGTCCGTTTCGCGCGATTTCGCAGAAACTCAAAAATCCGGGCGTGTAACTTTGAAGATCTTTTCATCCTCTTTCATATTATCTATTTGGATCCTCTTTTTTTATCATATCCAGGTATTCTCCGGTGAGTCGGAAGATATTCGGACAAACGCGTCCGGTTACGGAAATCGCTTAGATAGAACCAACTTCACGGACAACAATTCACCGAATCGTAAAACGTCCGAGTTGTTGCCTAACTTAATCTCGTGTTTAAAAAGACGCAATTGTTTCTATAGGTTCTCACTTTGCCTATCCGACTCTACTCTATCGATCAAATTTTCGTCTTATTTGAAATCAAGGTTTTCGGTTGCGGAAACAACGCCTAGTAAATTCTTTCTTCGTGTAAAAATTCACTTGTTCTTAATTTGATCAGTCGAAAAGACTTTTACTTACGGTTTACCCGTAGAATTTATTTCTAACTTTTCCCTCTGGCCCCGCCTATAAGTTCGACTCACCGCATTATATTATTATTTTATTCTAATTACCTTCACATATATTTTTTTCTTTTTTCTTTTATTTATTTTTCTAAGCAGAAAATATTTTATTACTTTTTTTTATTTTTTTTATTTAATAATTTCGAATTTCTCCAATTAAAAATAATTATTTAAATTATTTTTAATTCATTTACTTTATACCTTAATTATCGCATTAATTACCAGATTAGCCACTTACTAATTTTTGATAATTTTCTTAATTAGGATAAATCATTATCTCACAACTATTTTACTTACATTGGTATTTTATATCCCATGTAAAATATTAAAAATCATGGGGTCACTTATGATTCCAAAATAATACTTAATTTTGCCTCATTATTTTTCAAGGGAAATTATCCCAAAAATTCCTAAAATTAGAGACAACATACTTTCTAATTTTTTATAAATATTTTACTACCTCTTGGGATTTATCATAATATTTTTAGGTCATTTAATGCCCTAAAAATACATTTTAGCTCTTTATCTTTCCTAATTTCCATAGTAATTACCTTAGAAAATAAGATAATTATTACTTATTATTTGAAACCACATGTTCACCTATTTTAAATAGGTATTATTTATCGAAATATAATATTCCGGATAAATAATTATCCAAGTATTACACAAACTAATCAATTACACATTCGTATATTTTATATCAATGTATTCCAGGTAAATGGAAGTGCTCAATATATGTAGTTGAGTAAGAAATCTGCAATGACTTTTTATAAAACGGAAATTTATAAAATATTCAAGACAATGTTTAAAAAGAAGATTATTACAACCGAAAATGCCAGGAAATTAAACTTCATAACGTAGTAGCTACTTGGCTTAATATATCAATATGACTTCTCTTTCTTGACGCTTTTAAGAGGTTTGGTGGTGCTCAGTTTTGGTGTGCACATCTCTGCAAGGCCAAGGTCTTCACACACAATTGGAACATCAGTTGCAATACTCTTTCTTTTTGTGTTGGCCTCAGTTGGTGTTGTAAGTTGGAAGAGTGTATTAATGTCATCTTCATTGACATTAATTTGTGAAGATGTATTGCCAGTTTCCCTTGAAGCAGTTGACTCCTACATATAGTTAAAGGAAGTATGTAAATAGTGTAACCATATTTCATACTTAAAAGGAGAATACAATAACAAAAGATGAAGATGATGCAATACTATCTCTGTCATGGAGGTTGTCTGTTGCTGCAAGTAAAACATGTAAATAGAGTAAGTGTAACAAATTAACTGACGAGGATTTAACAAAAACCAATATGCAAAGTTTAAAGAAACTTAACCTCAACATTTGAATATTGGAATTGTTGTACCAAGTGTGTATCTGCACAAAGTTGACTGACTCCAATGCTACTTGTCCTATGCTTTATATTATGGCTCCTAATTCGTAGCTTGACAAGTACAACCTTTCCAGCTATTTCATCCAAGTCTTTAGGAATTGTAGAATTCCTACCATTCTATGGAAATTTAAAACATATGTACATCATAAGAATCTACATAATAAAGCATATAATATGAAAATAAGTATATAACATATTGAATACCTTGTGCATATCCTCTTTCATCCGTGATGCAGATTTTCCCAACAACTCAGTTGCATGGCGATCAAAGAACATGATGGAACATTTTCCAGTTTCGTCAAAAACTTTGTAGTGAACTTTAAACCTATTAAAATAGATATGAACTAAATTTATTATGGTTTTGTCAAGTAAAGGATCAATATGTGATGGTTAAGTTTGGAAACATACTTGGGAACCGTCATAAGTACATCCTTTTCACATTTGGTGCATCTAAGGGTACCATCAGGCAAGTACTCAGGTTTTTTGTCACAAGGACATGCATCATAAAACCACCCATACAATGTTTCACATTTTTGAATTGTGACCTTTGAGAACACGTCACACTCCTATACATTTGACAAAGAATTAATATTATTTTATTTGCAAGTTAAATGTTGCTTAGCATTTGTCTAACAATACAGATGAAGTAATAAATTTAACAGTGAAAGTAAAAAGTCATTCAAAAACAGTTTCCCAAACATTACTTGCTCTAACTTAGAAATATCAGACAATGGAATTTTGGTGCGGAAACTAAGTAGTGATTTAGTTGAGTATGTTGGATATTCGACATTTGAAATCTGACTAAACAGCTGACTGGATCCAGAATCTTGGGTAAGTTTGTACATTATGTGAATGTATGCTTGGTGTAAGGCAACATTTAAATAATAATAATAAAAGTAATTAAGAAATTATTAATTTTGATCTAACCTTTCCTTCAACAATGATGCCTCCGGTATATTCGGATTTAGAGTGACTAAAGTTGCATTAAATGCGTTACTCAGATGACCGTAATCTAATAGAAAGATATATTTGACGATATATTAATAATGAAAAAATCTGGAATGTTCAGATATGTATGAGTGGAAAAGAATAAAATCATAAATGCAAAACTTGTATTCCTATTTGTTCTGGCGAAACGTACAAGAACAATAATTGGAGGTTCCATGTCTTCATGTTTCTTTGTGTATGTCTCCTCAACACATTCACCCCACAGAGTGATGTTTATAATGTTTTCACTAAAACAGATGGAAAAATGGTTTTACTCAATACTATTAAATAAATTTTCATACTTATGTTTAAAGAAATGGTACTATAAATGTATAATGAGCTTCGAAGATAGAAGAAAACACTACTTCTCATCAGCAATGCTAAAGTTCAGCCTCTTAGGGACATCACTTTCCCTTCTTTGATCCTGCAAACGTCCGAAAGCTTGCAAAAACCCAAGTACATCTGCGGTTGTTTGTATGACATTTATGTGTTAAAGTAATTGGAATTCACGTTAGCTTAAAGAATGAATAGTTATTTGAGTGACGAAAATGGGTCAAAAACGAACAAACCTATCAACCCTGTTTCAATGTTCATTCCATTTTTTATGTCTACAATGGACTTGAAGTTATAAGCTTGTTGGTTGATGGCAATTTCAGATTCTTTCATGAACGTGTGGGTATGGAAGTTCAATCTCCAAGGGTTTGTAGTTGCTCTATACTTATCATCATTATCGACAACCTCAAAGTTTTGGAAGTTGTACACCATCCCTTCCTTCGGATCATCAAGCAATTTTGGAATGACATTTTTGTGTGTGGCAGAAACTTCAATCGTTGACTCCTAAATGAAAAAAAAAAATGAAATATCGATGAAATTAAAAAGACGCAGTACATTGTAGTTTAATAACTTCCGTAACATTATGAAAGTTCGTTTAATATGAAGGAATGTTTACCATGAAATATCAGTTTTTATGAATGAATACTATTAACAACAACGTACCATTTCATCTACTAATATCATTCCTATCTTCCATATAGTGTATGGTGCAACCTTCTTCCTAACGACCCACTTTCTCAGCACCTTTGCAACCACCGACCACGTGTCTTTGCTATTAACGTAATAGACCTTTTTCAAAGGCATCGACCTACAAATGTCGCTCAACAGTGTGGAAGTAGTTGTGGCATTAGTTCGAAGCCTCCTTGGAAACCTAAATAACAACTAATGATGTTATACATTACAATGAATAGTAATTTTCTTGCATTTTTCCAAGTGTATTCAATGTAATAAGATATGATACAACAGACAATAGGAAACGAAAACGTGGGTTGTTTGATATTAATTGTTCCGTAAAGAATAAGCATTAAAGAGGATGGATACTTCATGGAGCCAATAAACGTAAACGTACATCGAAGTATGTACTGATAATATCTGATATATCTTGCGTTAAAAAGTTGCTATCTGATTTATCCAGCGCTACGTCAAGTATGTATGAGATCTGAATGTTTAAAATATTGGAGGGCTCTTTTAAAAACAGTTAATCATGTCTGGGTGGAGAAAAACATGGGTAAAATATTTAATTATTCCATGGAAAATATGCGAAAAAATAAATAGGACCTTGGGGTGATCGTTTGAAATAGCCAATGGAGTTCTCCATAGGGTTGAAGAAGTGTTTCCTCCTTTAATAGGTTTGACATATGTGGTTTTAGTAAATGCCAGTTACGTTGAAACCATAATACAGAGAATATCGTTTGACTTAAAACGATAGCACACAGAACATTCCCACCACGCTTTGTCGGCCATTTGATTTTACAATTACGAAGCATCCCATTGAAGTACATCCAACGACCTTATTTAATTACAACTAATGATGCTCTTCTAGCATCCAGATTACTATCTGTACCAATGCAGTAATACGATATTTATTATACTGACCAGATAATAAAACACTTATTAAATAAATTGGTATTAGTTGGTACAGCAGGGAAGAGGATTATAGATACTGAACTAATCTACAGATAGTTCTCAAGGAAATCCACAAACAGAACATAATAAACATACCGTCTATCTGTAAAACCATGAACAGTCTAACAATAACATAACATCCACGAAATAAATCCATTGGCACTAAATTAAAGATGCACTGAAAAGGAAAAAACAAAGACAACCACAAATTCATTCCCCAAGTTCATGTATCTTCGCTGACGCAAGTTTAGGAAAATTTGGATCTATGAAAACGCGAGTTGCACCGTCGACAGCAGAAATCTCCACACCTAAATGTGAGACAACCGATAAAAAACAATGAGAAATGACAGATTGATAAAATTGTTGAAACCACGTATGACGAAAAGGATAAATGTACAAGTTGTTTATTCTTTACCTCCTTCGATTTTTCTCATGATCTCTGCATACTGAACAACAACAAAAACACCAACATGTCCGGTCAAACTTTCCAACTGTGGTAGAGCACTTTCAAGTGCTTGTCCGTGCAAGATACATCTGACAACACACTTCTTTCTGCAAGGAAATACCCCACTATCTGATACGTCCCATATATGAAATATACACATGATATAGGATGAAAACTAAATATTGTAGTTCTATTAAATAAGCAAACCTGTTGTCCTCTAGTTCCATCGTCAGAGACATTTTGTATAAACCTCTACATATATAGTTAGATACGCGACTAAAGGACTTCAAGATACCACAAACATCTGCACTCGTAAGTAAGACAACCCATGTGATAAAATTATACGGATTATAGATAAATATGTGTGACCAAAAATTGCAAAATAATAGCGAATCACAGGATTAAAGGAAACATACCAATAACCCTATGGTTGTTCGGTTGACCCCACCGTTTCGTATCTTGTACGGAATGAAGTAAGAAGAAGCATTTTGGCATATCGTCACTGAATGTAGGAGCTATTTTGGATTTGTCAGTTATAATGATGTGGATAGATTCATGAATGGATTCCCCCCGTCTCTGACGATAAAACCGGAAATTTCATAACAAGAACCTTCAACCAGTTTCCAACAGTGCTTATTCATGAGATCCATGGAGAGAATTCTAACCATCATTCGTGTGTCAATCTGATAGTAAATAGAAAAGGTGTAAAAAACTAACAAAGGAAAAACTTACAACAGAAGGTTAACCAAAAAAAGAGATACGCAATTAGATGAAATAACCGTATTATCGTAGATAATCAGATCAACTGACTCCAGTTCTAGTGCCGGACGTTTATGACGGCTGCAACCCGTTTCCTGATATATGTGGATTATACGATCAACAATGACCTTCAAGGTGACATCAGAAGGGCCTTCATTTAACATTTGCATGGTTGATACGTGTTGGTTGGCCATTGAAGTAGCAAGTTTTGTATGGAATAACAGTTAGACGTATGTAATCGGTGGGATGTTTTTGAGGGACAAGTAAAAAAAGAGAGGTGTGAGTAATTGCTTAAGGGAAATATGAGATGGAGTGGGTTATATAATGGCAGATGCTTCAAACATACGGCAGTTGAAACGACGTTTCCCTATAGAAGTAACCGCTGAAGGGGTTTCAATTTAAAATGTACCTTTTCCTTTTAAAAAATATTGGTTACCCACGGCAGGTCTGCGGTAGTTTTGGACTGAGAAGTAACAAAAAAGAGGTGTAAGTAATTGCTAAAGGGACATATGAGACGACTTGGTGTATGTAATGGCGAAAGTAACCAACATATGGCAGTTGAAGTGACGATTGGCTCCAGAGGTAACCGCTAGATGGCTTTCACTTTAAAACGTACGTGTTTCTTCAAAATTTATTACGCACGGCTGTTATGGGGAAATGGAAATACTTTTCATTTGAAAAAATATTTTCCAGAATTTGTTTTTGTGTATAATATTCAAAACCAATGATTAACCAATCTACTTGACGTAATTTTAAATTGAAACTTCATATGTAATGAAAATGACATTGTCTTAATTAAATATGTCAGTCTTTAAAAAATACATATGTTTTTACATATAGATAATTTAATGTCATGACAGATGGAATATTTATATATTTAATGCAAATGAAGAAATGTAAATACCTATGTAAGAATATTGATTAAAACGGCCCAATACTTGATGCTTGCATACATACAATGCCAGATAATATGAGTATTGTTTGGAGTTCAAAACTGTTGTGAAAAATGACGTTTCAATTAAACATGAAGTATTATATATTCTATTAAACATTATTCTGTAGATTAAGTATTGATTTCATTAATGAGTTAACATGTAGGGATTATTCTGCATTTGGAAAAAAACAAAACTAACGTATTAACATAAAGAATAACTCTAGCTAGTAGTAAATATCAACTACTAATGCATCAAAACATTCATTGGACGGTCTACATGGAACATTTTAAAAACAACCGAAAGGAAAATAAATTAAAACATTACAAGTGAAAAGGAAAACATTGAGGAGATTGTCAAGATGTTCCAAAAAACAGAGGGTCAACACAACTGGAATTTAAAACACACGCCCTAAGGATCTAACTAAACATATACTTGATACGACCGTCTTCATGAAACAGTTAAGAAACTACCGGAACAACACAAAGTAAACCTTACAACTGAGAATGAAAACATATCTGAAATTGTTCATAAGTTCCAAAAAAGAAAAGGTAACTAAGCAATTTAAAACACGCGCGTTAAGGCCCCAGTTTAATGACTTCACGCGAGGATTCACTACAATGGTTGACTTCAGTCTGATTTGCTTTGGACTCACAAGTAAGCTTGAGACGAAAATCCACAACAGCGGGGTGGTTATAGTTGAAAATGGCCTCTGAAAGGTCACAGTGACTAAGAAAGATAATTTCTCCATCTGTAATGCAAACAGGTAAAAAATAAGATACTGGGTTAGAGGAATTATAAACTATAAAAGATAAGTGATTAAGTCACAATTAACAAAAAAGCAAAATAAAACCTCCAGCTCTAATCATCTCCACAGAGAGCAGTGCGACCACAACGTCTTCTTTGTTGATAACTTTGGAATAACTGACCTCAGCCCAAACAAACATTGGAAGTAAATTAATACGTACGTTAGGGTAAAATAATACGTACTAATTATATCAAAAATGGTAATGTATTTTTATTCCAAACCACTCATCCATAATCTGAAAATTCAGCTGTGCGATAGTTTCGCCTTCATTGATGACATCACATACTTTATGAAAAGAAGTCACCAGTCCAACAACATCTGCAAAAAGATAGAACGACATTTCAAAACGCTTAAATATTTTAAACTAAAGAGGACATCAATAGGGTTGAAAATAAAGCCAATACTTATTAGAGTTGTTTCAACCAATGTTGTGGCCACTAAGGGAAATAGTGGTTGGAATAAGGTGTCGGGATCTGGTATGATATTGCTGATATATTTGATCTGGGTATAAGGTTCAAACACAATTTTGAGATCTAGGTTGATAATATTGGTGCCATGTTCCACAAAAAAATGAGACAACAAAAAACACATTCCTGGGAAAAAAATTCCTGATAGTTTCTGTATGACGTCTCTTCGGCGCATGACAACTAGACAGATATAACCCTGAAAAATGTTTTATTAAGGTAAAAATATATCAGCAACATCTTTCAATATATTCCTCTATCAAACCGACATGCAGACTGATATTTTACCTTCGAATCACAAAGGACGACGTTGAATGTTATAGGACGATGTCTATGTTGGTACGGTATGTCCCAAAAAGTATTTACTACCTTAGACGTAATACACCAGAAGTTTGAAGACCCATTTAAGGAAAGGAATCCGAGGACTTTTTGCATCGGCATGCTAGAGGGTGATGCCATTTTGACGATGGGGTGCAGAATCAGAATTTTCGACTCTGAACGTGAAACTACTAAGGTGATGAGAGTTAAATAGCACCAAGGTGGAGTCATATACATCGGAAATGATGAACCACAGAGGTAGATAGAGATTGAAGGAGATACGTTTTACTTTCATTTTTTCTATTAGTTGCTAGCGTTAAATGGAGGTCACCGTCCCGTTCCGCCAATGAGTGGGCACTTCTTGAAGATGATATTGCCCCGTAGGAAAGAAAATTCATGGGAAAAACGCAAACTTCATCGGAAATACTGAACATTTAATTAGGGCTGAGGAACCATCATTTGAATTAGCCAATGGAATTCAAAGTACTGTTGGAGTGATTATAGAATAAATAGGTTTGAAAAAGTTGGTCATCGTAGACGGGTTTGAAGCAGATGGTGGTCGACGTGTTTTTTCTTATGGGTGTACCAGGTCAGCTCCAATCAAAGTTTAGGAAAACGACAGGTAGACATGACATTTGGCCCAATGGTTAACGGGCTAGGAGGTTTAGAAGGATATATTGATTATTGTATGAAGCTAATTAATATTATATTGTTGAGATATATGGAATTTTTAGCAAATCTAAGACAAATAATATTTGTTTCCATCTAATTGGCTAATAAGGGATTATTATTGTGAGGTGGCATAAGAAAACAAGAGATAATTTAAGAACATGGACACATGGCAAGTAGGAAGATTGTTAGCAAAAAGCATTTATGCCTTTGAAATTGACACATACACATGGCAAGATTAAAATGGTTATTAGCAAAATATTTTTGACTTTAAAGATACTCCCTCTGGTCTTTATTATAAAGCACCAACTGACTTTTCTCACAAACTAATAAAAACAGTTAAAGCCAATAAAATTGTCCTAGAATCTAAGTAATTTCCAATATTACCCCTACTAATTGCACTAAATTCTAATATTATATTAATTATTACTCTTACACACTACCCTTATTGATTATGGGCAGACATGGAAAAAAAATTAATGCTCATTGGGAACAAGCAAGTGCCTTATAAAAAGGACAAAATAAACTTGCTAGTTGGTGCCTTATCATAAGGACCAGAGGGAGTAATAGCTTTATTGAAGATGCCATTATCAATTGACACATGGGCATGGATCTAAGATAGGAATAAAAGAACATTATATACCCTTTTGGCTCTTGAATGTGGCACATACATAGGAGCAAAAGGAGAAAACAAAGCAATTACACAAGGATGAAGATAAGAACTATATTAATTAATATAAGTTGGAAAACATAATTATCTCCTAAGAAGACTTATAATTTTGAATTAAATAAGGCAAGAGGGTATGAGATAAATTATCACATGATTAACAAGAGGGTATCCAGAATATGTCCATGTGTCCTCTTGTTAATTAAAGAATTACTAGAAGGGACACTTGGACATCTTCAATAACCACACAATTAAAGTAATGGATGTAATACCCGGATATTTAATACCCGGATGATTATTATATAAATAAAATTCCTTCAATATTTCTTTTAAATCAATATTACCTATTTAAAATGGGTAAAAGTGTGGTCTTAAATAATGAGTATTATTGTCCTATTACCTTAGAAAGACTCTATTAAAATTAAAGAGATAAGCTGCCAGAGGGCTAAAAATAAATTATTAGGGCATAAATTGGATTGAAAATATTATGAAAAATACTATATGACCTCAATTATTGACAAAAAACTTAGGAAGTGTGCTATCTTTGATTTTAGGAATTTTTGGGATTATTTCCCGGAAAATAAAGATGCATAAATATAATAATATTAAAAGCACTTTTTGGCCCCATGATTTTTAACATTTTACATGGGATATATGTAACATCCCACTAAGTGAACACACATGTACCGTTGCTTTCCTTTAATGAAGTACAACTTCTATCTTTGAATATTCAACCATAAGAGGAAATAACACATGCTCCACTTTTGTACAATAATCGAGCATAACCACTTGTTCCAATAATTCCACTAGCTATATAATATTTATTACTAGTTTCCTATCCACTTTAAATAGTCTGCACATGTCCGCCACATATACACAAATATTCCCTTCATACACTGCACTTTCTTTTCTTCATGGGTAAGAGCAAGAATGCAGATCGCACTCCATCTTTTTCTGATATTAATCAGCGCATAAGAAGAGACACTACATGTTCCATCTATTCCCTATGTAAACCACATTCCTTTGTTCGATAGCACCCATGCTCGGTGATTCTCCTTGAACTCGCATATCGCGCCATGCTCCACAATCGGCTTGTTTATTCTTTTACCCGAGAAAAAAGGGAGCAAAGAAGCACTATATCTTCATTTTAGTTAGTGCTAGTTGACGGCTCCTCCATTTTTCTATTCGATAGCACACTTGTTTCATGCATAATACACCACGTCTTCATACCGGATAGTGCAAGGTGACATGCTCGGTGTGCATGTACAACACGTATACCACGTTACGTGTATACAAGAGCCTTACTCCTACATTTTTACGCATTTCGATAAGCCACGATCTCTTGTCTTTGCTCAACGGCTCACACAACTCCTTAACCATTTCGGTCTCATACGAAACGAGAAAATGCGAAGTGAAGGAAAACGCAAAGAGAGAGAATGAGAGTTTGGTAGCTGAGATAAGAGTATGAGAGCAAAGAGAGAGTGAGAGGCCAAGAGGGATACGTGAAGGCGCTGTAGACAGAGACAGAGAACACAATCGTCGAGAGAAGAGAGTACCGAATACTTCTTCATTTCTCGGTTTATCCATTCGGTCGGTCACTGCGAAAGTGAGAACGTGGAGGAGACGAGACTAAACGAGATTGAAAGGGAGAGACGGGAAGGAAAAAGAAGTTCTGAATATTGCAGCAAACTTGAGTTCGTACAAGGTAATCTTTTCCCAACCTTGTTCTCTATGTTTGAAGCTCAAGTGTATTGGTTTTGGTTCTGCATGTTTTCTCGTTTTATGGAGTTGAAACAGAGGATATCTTTGCATGTGTTTACGTATGAAAAGTTTGGATAATCATAAGAACTACTATAGGATTAAAGAGGACCCTTAAATGGTTGCATGCATATCAATGTTGGAGTTTTCTTCAAAGTTACGCAAAGTTTCGCATGCAATTGAAAGCCGAACATAGGTTCCGCATGATTCCATGTGGTAGTTTGGTTGTTTGAGGGTATAAAATGAACCTAAAACATTTGTTTAGAATTTTTAGAACCCAGTTTTAGAATGAGAAGGCTTAAGGAAGCCAAAATGAATTATTGAACAAAAGGAATCAAGTTGCTGTATTTTCTGGAAATTAGAATTCTGCAAAGCGAAACGGTAATGTTGCAGCAAAGAAAAACCATGTTAAACGACCTTGTATGACCTTGAAAGTTTGTGTACACTTAGTACACATAATAAGGTTTAATATGAGCCAAAGAACACATGAATAGGAGGTGTATACAAGGAGTTACGAATTTTCTAAGACATAAGAAAACTGGACGAAAACAGTGTTTTCAGAATTAGTCAGTGATACGTTTTGTAAAAACTGTATTAATTCTGAAGTTAAAGTAGGTGATGATAATTTGCCTTAGGAAGTAAACTTACAGGAGTGTAAGTATAAATTTGAACCACTTCAATCGGAGCTTCCTAGACCTAGATATGAATTTTTAAAGTTGGACATGAAATTCTGAAAAATCCGGTTTGCAGACTTAAGTGGTCTCTACAATTCGAAATTCTGGGAATGATTAAGCTATCATTTGGTAAGTGGATTACTTTATTTATAATATAGACTTACAGAACTTCGATTAGGAACTTGAACCACTTGATTCCGAGTTTTCTAGACCGAGATATGAGTTTTCTAAGTTCATAGAGAAATTGAAAGCTGAAATTCTGTCAAGTCTGAAAATAAATACGTTTTGAGCAAATTACTACTAGCCTTAATTTGGAATTCTTGAATAAGACTTGAAGGGCTAGATAGATAATTATGGGAAGACTATAAAATACACAATGAAAGATAACCAACTGAAGTGAATAAAAAGGATAAGCATTATGGGTCGGTTTAGTAAGCGTAATCTTAATGTTGCTATTAAGATTAAATTGAGTAATGACCCATCTTCAAATAATATAGGATACAGACATTTGTGTTGGCCAAAAGATAGGAAGAGCAAGAAGAATTCTGGTGAGAATAAGAAGTTGTGAAGACATCCAGGTAGTAACTTTCTCTCACATATTCTGTATGCCTTTATATGCATGTATGAACCATTGTGATACTTGAATTTTGAACACCTAAACTTATCGCTGGTTAAGGCCGGAAGGTAATGCCCTTGAATGTGGGGTAACCTAGATACCATCACGGTTAAGGCCGGGGGTGGTTGTTCGATAAGGGAATCGATACTTTTGTGAAAGAAGGGCGAATGCCCATTTGAATACCAAATAATGAGGGAATGGACTGTTGGTCCTTGAATGAATTTGAATTTGAATGTGAATTTGAATCTGAATGAATTTGAATTGAATTTTGAATTTGAATGGTGTTCAAATGAATTTGAATGTGAACTTGAATATTGAATTTATTGCAATTGGTTGTCTACCATGTTCGTGCATGCATTGTTATGTGAGTGATTAACGTTACTACCGGGATTCGTTTGAATCCCGAGACATCCCGAAAGTTCGGGCGTGAAAAGTATAGTAGACGTGGCTCCCAAGGCAAGGCGGTGGATACCGGAAACCGAAGATCTTTGAGATGGACCAAGAACTGGCTGTTGGTTATCTATGTTTTATATTAGACTATTTTGAAGTTTGTAATATTTGTAAGAACATCTTATGGATTTTAGTTATGTATCTAGACCCTAATATCAGTATTACTATATATGCTAGAACTCCTTTTCTTCCTAAATTTGTGCATTAATACTACGATGAATGTCATTATTTTATGAGCATGTGACATTCGTGGTATCTTACTTTGATGAGTTTCATTACACGAATGTCGGGTGTGACAATATAAAATACCAATGTAAGTAAAATATTTGTGAGATAATAATTAATCCTAATTATGAAAATTATCAACAATTAGTAAATGGCTAATTAAGTAATTAGTGGCTAATTGTTTAGATTATGATATAAGTAAATTAATTAGTAAATAATTAATTTAAGGGGAGAAATTCAAAATTATTAATTAAATAAATAATAAAATATTTTATGCTTAGAAAAATAAATAAAAAAGAAAAGAAAAAATAAATAAATATTTAGATATTTTGAATAAAATAATAATATATATGGTAAAGAGCCAACAGGACATTTGAGAATGGATAGAAACTAAATCCTACACCAAGATATAGGGATTTAGTCTATGTCATCTGAACTTTTTATAAACCAGTGAAATTCTACCTCGGAGTGGACTATCTCCGAAGTAATTTCTGAGACCAAATGAGTCATTAAGATACAGGGTAATTAAGAAATAAGGCAGATAGTGTAAATGGGAACCTATAGAAAACAAATTATTTGTGACAAACCAAAGATTAGGTTTCTTAAGTCAGAACATATTACGAACCAGCAAATATTTATCTAGAAGCTGGTTCTACCAGAAGTCATTTCCGTAATCGATGGCGTCTGTCCTAAAATCTTCAGTAGACTACGGAATACCCGTAACGAGATCAAAAATTTAGTTAAACCAAGTACTTTGAAAGAGAAAGAATGGAACTTCAAGGCCTTGCTATCGGATTTTTGAGATTCTCCGAGATTGCACGTTTTGAGCACCGAACGGGTAACTTTATCGGTACCGGCTGAAGATGAAATCATGCATGACATCATGCATGACATCATTTCCTTGACTTTTGTGCCAAGGAGGTCGGCCTACTCAATCCAAGTGCCAAGGAAGTGCCACGTGTCAAAGTGCGATCCGACGGTCGAAAACCAGTCTGAAAAGGCATGAATAGTGCCACCATTTTCTTCTATAAATAGCACTCTTCCCTCTTCACTTTCTCTCACCCCAAATCGTGTTTAGAGAGAGGTTTTAGAGAGAAGGAGGAGCCCGGAGAAAGTCTGGCGGAGCCCTGGGTAAGTTCTTCGGTCCTTAGTCTTTAGTTTCGGTAGTTCTTTCAGTAGGTATAGTAGAAATGCTAGATTTATCTTTAAATTTCCCAGATAGTTTAAATATCATGTTTAGGGGTAGATATGATATTTATTTCAAAAATATACTGGGAAAAGAGATATGTCAAAATTCTGGAGAGATAGGGTAAAAGTAGCGAAGCTCTGGCGAAATTCCGCCGATTAGGGGGTCAGGGGCAAAATGTTAATTTTTACCTAAAATGCCTGTTATGCTACTAGAAATTGATAAATATTATCCTTATAGGATATATGTGAAAATCGTATCGATGTCGTACCGCTGTCATACCGTTGTTTTACCTTTGTTGTGCATTGTGTCGTGCCATTTTGTCGGTCGGCGTATCAAAATTACCGTTTTTCGTGAAACATACTTAAGGAAGGACCGTCAACGAAGGTACGTTCGCGGCGTCTTTGTAATACTAATTCTCATGGTTGTTGTATGATTTATGTGATTCTTTGTGTTCATATGCGAGATTCGTTGTTTGAAAATGGGGAGATCATGATTACACGGGTTATGGTATTGTGAACACCGTTTTAGAGTTTTCTTACCGCTATGGACACGACATGCTATCGTGGCACCGGAGAGTGTGCAGACTGGGGTAACATACATATTGCATGGGCTGTGTAATGTTATTGCCTGATATGTTGGAGGATGTTTTATATTGAAAAATGTTGTGAATATCTGACATGCATATACTGTTTACATTAGCATGAGGTTAAGCGTTACCGAGGTCCGATGGGTATTGGACCTCGGTGCGCATGATTAGACAGATTCGGGTAATGAACCGGAGGAGGCACCAGGGGATGGAGACATAGACGTCAGTAGACGGAGCCGGGAGATGGCACCGGTCAAAGGAAATGCGGGAAGAAAGTCAACAGAACCTACCTTATGGCATGAATCTAATAAAGTTACTTCATATCATTTGGTGCTTAAACTAGAAGGGTCGTCTATGTGGTTCAGTCAATCAGTCACCCTAGCACGGTGAGACTCCCACTAGACCTACCCAGCCTGGCCAAATGGGATGATTTAACTGAGTTAGGTTCTACGCCCCAAGTCCACTCAAGGCTTGGTTAAAGAGGGTGTAGTTATATGTAAGAATTGTAATTATAAAGTTTTGTATTACTGTATCACATGAATAATTTCTTCAGGAGATTTTGTAATATATATCAATATACGTCAGACATCATCATATGTCTGAGTATTTCATATCAGTTACTCATTGTTATACCTATTGTTCAAATTTTTTGTACATGCTCTCCATTTCCGCAAAACGCTAAGGCTGTAGCACCTCAAACTCTGATGAATTTTTATAAAACCACGTGTCAACGGCACGATTTTTGCTACGGAACTTGGGGTGTTACAATGGACATCTAAGACAACACATGGAAAGGTGGATAATCATGGAAGGACACCTAAGCTACTAAGGTGGCAACATGAAATTTAAAGAGGAAAAGCTAAGGACACTTTGCAATATTTATTGATGATTTATGCCACCTAATCAACTTAACCATTAAGCAAATCATTTCCACCACAAGAAGCTAATAATTAGAAAGATATTTTGGTGTCCTAAGGGGACACTTGTGCGTGACATAGAGAGGGAGGAAGGAAGCCAAGTTTTTTATATATATAGAAAATAGAAGAGAAATCTAGAGAATTCCAAGGGGCAATTACAAGGGTAAAAATGTAAAATAGCAAGAAGATATTCTTGGTGCTAAAGTCTCTATATAAAGAGAACCTCTTCCCCCATTTAGCACCATGAAAGACATCACATACATGCACACATAGAGAAGAAGAGAGTAGTGAGTTTAAGAGCTAAAGCAAGAAGGAAGAGTACCAAGAAGAGAATCAAGGTAAGAGGGTTATGTAATTTATTCTACTTCCTTCAAATTCATACAAATATGTTTGATTTTTCAATTAGTGATTTTGTATAATATTATGGAAGTTCTAGCTACAATCACAAAGGATCAAGGAGAAGTGGCAAAGAAATTAGGACTTTGAGCAAGTAAGTTCTTTTCTCCAACTTCTTGAAATTTTGCAAAAGTTTAAGGAAATTTTGGTCAATAGTTAGAACTCAATGATATGATTATATTTTGGTGGTTTTGATGGTTTAAAAATGTTTAAAATGGAATTTTGTATGAGAAAGAGTATGAGGTACAATTTAGAAAGCATAAAGTATGAATATATGCAAATAAGAAGGTAGAAAAACCAACAGGGATATTTTCGGAAACTGGGAATTTTTCACATATTTTTGGATTTGGAAAGTATTTTTAGCCAAAAATAGACATGTCAAGGGTTACATAGATTTTTGGAACACCCCAATTGGATTTTTCTACAATTAATTATGAATTTTTGAAGTTGGGTCAAATTTCAAAAAATTTCAACACCTTGTGCGAAAAGAAGGGAAAATTTACCAAAGAAGAAATACTCATTAACAAAAGAAATTAATGAGTTACAAAAGAGGAAAGACCCTATATACAAGGGTATACTCACATGACTTAAAGGACGGAGTTATACTGACATAACACCGTTATATTGTTTTATTTTAGGTCTATCATTCTTATCTAGTAGCTGGGTGTTTGCTATTTTATTGATCAACTACTTACAGGTAAGTAACCTTAATTTTATGTACTTTGTGTGACTCTGTATGTATGATTTACCATGATTGGTTATGCATTCCATGTTATGTTTTCCAAGTGCTTTTGATATCGAAACCGCTGTGTGCGACCCCCGACATGGTTATGTGCCTTATTGAGCAGTTTATATTATGTGTGATTGCTTGTTCTGGTTTAGGCTATATGCCTCGTTGTGTACAACTTGTTGAATGTTGTATGTTTTATGGTTTTTCTTGTATACTTTGTACATACACTGTATATGAAATTATTAATGGTTACTCTAGGATTCATCTATGAATCCTAGACTATTATAAGAATACAGGAAGTGCATCTAGAACGAGACAGGAGACTGGAGGTAAGATGGGAGAGCTTGGCTGAGGATTTTGGGGAGCATGGAGATAGCTTTTGTCTTTACATCTTTAGTTTTGGATGACTGTACATTAATAGTTATTTTTGGAGAATTATCTGGATGATTGTATTTTAACCCTTGGAGAGACTTAATTTTGTTTAGTTATTTACTTTATCATAATTATATTGTCCAAATTATTCTCATTGCTCTGCTGCGTAGATACTCTGGTGCATATTTGTTTGTTTAAAAGTAAAAGTCACTCGACTCGCCACCTGAAAAGGTGAAGCCGGTAGGAGTGTAACAAAAAATCGCCAACCCTAACCTGCTTGTACATATTTGTAGGCCAGCCAGCAGCCTGCACATTTTTTTAAAAAAAATAAAAAGAAGAAGAAACTTTTTCCTCCTATTTTTTTTATATATATTGTTCCCCTATTTTTTCTATTGTGCTGAAATTGTCTTGTACACTACATTTTAACGCAAATAATATAACTTATATATAAAGCATCAAAGTTGGTTACAAAACGTCCTAATTTACCAAACAGAACCTAGTGAAATGTGCTAGGGTTTCTTTATACTTTGGGCTAATGCGCGTCAATACAATAGACCAGAGACGACTTCACAAGTTCACCTCAACATTTATACAACAACAACAACAACAAAAAATTTGCAGGCCAGCCAGCGGGTTTGACGGTGTGGGTTAGGGTGGCTCACATTTTTTCGTGCCCTGAAAACCCCAACCCTAACACTGTCATAGCCTGCGGGCTACGGGTCGAGCCCATTTTACTGGCTCTACTCAATAAACACTTGTAAAGATACTTACATATCACCCACCAAAATCCATACACCGGGTTAGAATTTGAACTCACAAAACTGTGAATTATAACATTATTCTTTATAACTGTACCCAAAAAATAAAAATAAAAATTTGTGCGCATTTGTTAAAGGCTTTTGGCGGACCGCATTGGACAGGCCTTATTACGATAAGTTTTTATCGTAAATTTTAATACCATGCCATATTTGATATCACATCATATTACACAAGAATTTTATAATTTTATGCATTAGTATTATCCTATGCATGGAGATATATGATATGATATTTGCTAGGGTAAAAATAATTTTTTGACCGCTGATTTTCTGCTCACAGATAGACACATATAAATGTATTGATCATGAATCATTTTAAATTTTAAAAATGTCATATAAATTTATTTTAAAATTCCACTTCAATTCAATTAAAAAAAAATAGGCTAAACTATAGTTTTGGCCCTTTAAATTGTATTAAGTATCATTTTAGTTCTTTATGTATATAAACTATAAAATGTATTTATAGTCCTTTAATCTTAATGTCGTTGGCTCTAGTAAGCAATTAAAACTAACAAAGGATGTTTTATTTTTAATTATTTAATATAATAATTTTTATATTTTAAATTAAAATCAATAAGAAGAAGAAAGCGTCTTCTCCCCTAAGACATTGGCTGAAAATTGAGTGGTCCGCGTTCCTGATCAAGAGAAGGTCGGGAGTACAAACTTTTACCATTGGATCTGTAACACCCCAAATTCCGTAACATAAATCGTGCCGGTGACACGTGGTTTTATAAAAATTTATCAGAGTTTTGAGGTGCTACAGCTTAGCGTTTTGCGGAAACGGAGAGCATGTACTAAAAATTTGAACAATTGAGTAGCTGATATAAAAATACTCAGACATATGCTGATGCCTGACGTATACTGATATATTATAAATTTCCCGAAGGATTGTTCATGTGATACAGTAATACAAAACTTTATAATTACAATTCTTACATGTAACTATACCCTCTTCACCAAGCCTTGAGTAGACTTGGGGCATAGAACCTAACTCGTTAAATCATCTCATTTGGCCGGTGGGTAGGTCTAGTGGAAGTCTCACCGTGCTAGTGGTGATTGACCGAACCACATAGACGACCCTTCTAGTTTAAGCACCAAATGATGTGAAGTAACTTTATTAGATTCATGCTTTGTAAGGTAGGTTCTGTTGACTTTCTTCCCGCATTTCCTTTGACCGGTGCCTCCTCACGGCTCCGTCCATTAATGCTCCTTCTCATGGCTCCATTCACAACATCTTCATAAATCCGGTTCCTTTCCCGAACCTCTAGTCAAGTCTAAGATTCAAAACAAATTGAATCTTAGGTAACGCTTAACCTCATATGAAAAGTATAACAGTATATGCATGATGAGATATTCATTACATTTCAAAGCATTAACCAATACATAGCACACAAAGAGATGTAATGTCAACACAACAACAAGTACATAGCACACAAAGCACATGTAAAGTTATCTATACAAATCCATGTATAGTTAAATAGTCTGCACCACCTGTGCCACGATGTACACTCGTGTCCTCAGCGCTAGGAAAACAATCTCACGGCATTATCAAGACTATAACCCATATCAAGCTGAATGTATATAAACGGTGATTCAAGACGAGTCTTAACCACGGTGCATGACCCAAGACCAAGTCTTGTCCATGACTCTATGAAATCATTTCATCTCATACATGCATACAAGTCATATCGAGTTAAAGTTACGTACGCGAACGTACCTTCCTTCCGTGTGAATAGTAATTTACTATTTATGTATACGGTACTATTCATAAATACGACACTATGAATAGTAATATGCCCGTCCTTCAAATCGACTCCGGAATCCTCGGATATCCTAACATATTACCATATTGCTTAGAATAATATCCAAAAGGTTAATTTACCTTTCTACCCTTGGTGGATTTGTTATTACCATTTTGCCATTACATTTTATTTAATAAAAACGCTACTTTCAGCATTATGGCCAGATTTACTTCTAACTTTGAAAATTCATAAGTAATTCTAGAAAACTCAAAACGAGGATCCGTAAAATTCCCGGAATCCTTAGGATGTCTAATTTTGTGGAAAAATATTGATTCTTGCCCAGATTTTATGAATAGTTCCCAGTTTTCACGTGTTCATCTTCTGCCCAGAAAATTTCCAGAAAACGTAGCCCAACTGTGGACATTTTTATCTTTTAGCACAGAACTCGAACTAATTCACTCTTGGTATATTTGAAAAGGTCTATATGTCTACTTTAACCATGAATTTTCTCAGAATTTTAGAAATTCATCTTCAATATAAAATACTGACGTTTTTACCCCTGACTTCAAAAATTGCTTACCGATAAAATTTCGCGGAGTTTCGCTACTTTATGATTAGCTTCCAAAAATTCTGCTATATAACCTTTTCCATCATTTTTTCGAAATAAAACCATTTCTAACCATAAAAACATGAAAATAAAATTACTCTAGCATATTTAAGATCAAAGCAACTTCTATCTATGAATTTAAAACTAGAACTCAAGAACTAGAGAACTTACCCTTGAAGAACCTTGCTACTACTTCTTCCTTGCTCCAAGAACTTCACTCTACTCACTCTCTAATCTTAAAATCAGATGCTTTGAGCTGATTTTGGTGTGAAGAATATGAAGAGAAGAGCCTTCTATTTATAGCAAAAATTCAAGACTATTTCAACTACATTTCTTCCTTAACCAAACACTCAAACCAAACCCTCAAACCAAACACTCAAACCAAACACTCTTACACCAAACACTCACACCAAACACTCTTACACCAAACATTCATACCAACTTATACATATCTACCAATATCCAACTACCATTTAATATTTATTTACAAATATTAAATAAGTATTGGAAAATAAAATCCTTAATTCCATATAAGAATTTTCTTCCATAATTAACTCTCTAGGTCATAAAATATTGGTTCTAAAATTTCTAGACCAAAAAGTATCCTCTAACTATTTTTCCTTGAATTATTGGGAAAATAGACCTCAAAATCCAGAAAATAGCTTTAAAACTATTTAGGCCAAATTTTCATAATAAATTCCCATAAAATATTTCTTATTTCCAAATCCAAAGATTTGGGATATTACATTCCTTCTTTTGGTTATAAATTAATTACCTTTTTATGTGCTATTTATATCATATTAAATAGCACCAAAATAATGTCTCATAATTAATCATTCGTTAATTAATTCCAAAGTGGAATTTGAATGAAAATATAATCAATAGATTATAATTTCTTGAGACAAATATTCACCTTTGTATTTAATATGTATTATTTATCAAAATATAGTATTTATGATAAATAAGAATTTTAGGGTATTACATTTCTCCCCAGTTAAATTAAATTTCGCCCTCGAAATTTGATCGTAAAATCTTGAAAGATTATTTAGACTTCTAGTCTATTCCTTTCTATACATGTTTATTAGCACGTACTCTAATTTCATTCGAATTGCACCAGGTATAGTATCAAAACACGGGATCCACCGATCCATTCTCTCGGTCTTGGTTATGCAGCCTCGCCGACTCTTTTAGCCTCTCGAACTTAACACAAATTGGCCTTCCGGCTCAATCAATTACCACAACACGGAGATTCTAGCTTTATTACCTAGGAAATCATCCTTAGGCCTTAAGCATTTCAACCTTTACCCGTTACAATGAATGTTTTACTAGACTTTAAAGGTACCGTAGACATAATAGTCTAAAGTCACCATGTCAATCTGCATTTCACAGTGCTTATCCATTACCGGTCTTATGGCCTAGGGACACCGCCCGTGCACACTTGCACACCAGGTCTTATTGCCTCGAGCATCCGCTCGTCTATTTCATACGAGTCTTTCTCATTCAAGCTTTCGAGACTACTTTCACTTACTTAGCACCATAGCTAACAACTACTATTTGGCTTAACTAGTTCGGTGTTCTAGACCTTTCTAATAGTTTCGTTCCAAATTTTCCAACTACACCGCTTTTCAACACAATAGCATTGACAAATCGTCGCTACCCAAAAACCATTATGTTGTCTCATTTTCAAATTTTCAAACATTGAAAATTTTCCGTGGTCTCGTACATTTCATAATCTGCACTATACCAAAAAGTAATAGTGCTATCATTTTCAAACTTAATCGCGCAACATAAATTTGTGAAAACACATTCACCGCCGGATTATTTTCAAAAACTTTTACTACCGACACATATCTTTGAGGATAAAATTCATTTTATAAAATTTCTTAACATTTGAGAGCTCATGCCACCACTTCAACCACTTGGTATGCCGAGCGCACTATCCCAATCCCCAAATCCGGCCTCGTATCAACAGATCACCGTCAAACAATGTGGGAGAACCTCCGCCCCTCCCATAAGAGACCCAAAGTGTCCACACCGGCACACAAAGTAGCAACCCTCATGTTCTGCTAGACAAAACATACGCCCTTGGCGAAATGTTATGGATTGAGTGCGTTCAGTTCTGGTGCGATTTTCATTCTCTCAAGCAAAACTCCTCAAAAACTCTTTGTTCAAAAGATCACTTATCAAAGGCCAGCGATTTCAAACACTTTAAAACATCTGGCAAGACCCAGCAAACCGTGTATATCTACAACGGCTTCGTACTTCCGGTTCGTACTAATTTTACCACAACACAGTTGAAAACTCGTTTCAAACTCGGGTTTAAACTAACCCTTTTTTATAAGACAACATCATTTCAAAATAACCATCACTGTGGTATCAAATTCTGTTGGAAATATTTCATTCGAAAACTCAATTTCAAAATTCACTAGTTCGAAAATCACCTCCGAAAATATAGCGGTGTATTGGCAAGTTCAAAAATTCAATTTTTTAAACGTTCTCGGGAACTGACAACTAACCTTAGAAGGTCATACAACACTAGAGCACCTCTTAGTGATATACTTGATTACGAAAATCTTTTCTCTAGGGAACCTATTAAATGTGAGACTCATTATAATGTACTTACCTTGAGAATCGATACACCGATAGCTCTACTTTATGGTTCGTTGTCATGGCGGTTGCACCTTACGGCTCGTCATCACGGTGGCTCGCTTCTACGGCACTTTACTCGGTGCTTCACACGATCATTTACGATTGGTCAGCTTCTCGGTCAGCATCCTTTGTAGGTAAAACCTCCTCGATCGAACTCCCGTAGGTAGCCCTCTCCAATCAAAACGTTCCATAAGTAGCGTTAACTTCAGTTAATAATTTCTCAATTAAAGTATTATTATAACGAGAACTCAAATCTTATCGGTATTTACCCTTGATAGTCTCATATTCCACTATCTTAATTCCCAATGTCACGAGACAAAGTTTACACATTATTTTGTTACCTCAAAGGTAACCATCAATCATACAAAACATTGTAAACAATGTAGTATGAATTACAAGGTTCACACAATTATAGTTTCATGTACTAAATCTATAAGCAATCTTGATCACATTTTGACCTAAACATTATTTCATGTTAGATCATATACAAACCTATCCTCATAAAATTCAACAGTTTTTATGAAGTTCCAATTCTATCCCTTTTGTAGTAATGAAGTACGACTTGTCATCTTACTAATTTTGAATGAAGACCACTTCCTTTTGAAGTCATGGTCCTTCCGCAAAGTATTCTCGATCAATACACGTAAATGCTACATACTTGGTACATGTACTCTACTTATTAATGCACCTGGTGAGATGTCCGTGAATAGAGAGAATTTGGACACACAATGTTTAAAATGTTAAACACCTCTTTGACATGATTTTGATATAACGTTCTAAACAACACAACTTTTTGAGGAGTTTTCACTTTGATAAGGACTGAACTATGTTAATATTGTCATTCTTTCTGTGTCCCTCATCTAAAATTAAAATAGAAGGATCCACATGTAATATCTTTTGGTAAGGCGTTGATGCGTGGCCAACTCCATTAAGTAATCCATTTCGAGATTACTCTCACCCGAATACACTTAACTACGAGATCCATCGGTATCTCATTAACCAACTGTCATCACGAATTAGTGGCACACTCTCCAACTCAAATTTCCGGAGACACGGTCATCAATCAATTACCATACGACGTACAAACGTCCAAACGGTGTAAGACTAGTAGTTACTAGGATGCATTAGGGAGCAACACTACGGATTCCGCTTAATTAAAAATCCATACGTTATGAACCGACAATTTGAATTTGAATTTGAATTTGGCGCTACTAAATTTCAAAATTTTCACAAAGATCAAGCTCTCGGTTATAAAGCGAGGATGATACAGTATCATTCTCATGCATTCTCAACCTTTCAAAATACCATTTACTATCTTACATTTTCCTTCGTTCAAATCTTTCTTCTTACTACTTCAAACATGGCAGGTCCAAGCAACTACATTCCCGTTTTCGATTCAAATAGCCCTTCGTTTCTCGAAGCTATATTACGTGATAATCAGCCTAACATATTAGCCGACTTATCTAGTAATGCACCATTTTCATATTCGTCATTACTTTCTTACAATCCCCTAGAGGTGTACGTTCCTCCTTCTACCTCAATGCTTCATGTTCCTACTTCTCTTCCGAGTAGCTAATGTACTTCATCCATCCCCAAGGGTTCAAGGTTCGACTCCAAACCAAGAAGTATATGAAGTAGATCCATCAAGGCGACCGATCAAAAGATGTCGTAACATGGCCGAACTTATGGAGTCTACTAAACCTTCTTCTCCAAGAAACCCTGCTCCCGAGCCTAGAAGAAACCACTACCCTTTTTTCCACTCTAGCTAAAACCACTAACCCTTTTTCATGTGGTTGTTGCCATGTTCTACGTGAAATTATTCATACCAATGGTCTTCATCATCGAGGCTTGAAGTTCATGGAAGGATTGGCATGATATGTCATACCGTACATCACCAAAATGTACAAAAAGATTCTTCCAACCTTCAAATGTATGATCTCGATAAGAAGAATACGAGAGGAAATCAAAGATTTTTCGACACAATATTGCATAAAACAAAATGCATCGGGGTATGTCTTAGTGCCGAGATCCATTATCATCATATTATGAGGCTCTATGTGTTGGTTTAGAATGGTGAGTCTCATAATGAATTCTTTGGTAGTTCAATCAACGTGGAAGATAAATCTTCTAAAGGAAAAGAACTGCGGTTGAAGATGATTTATATAAACCGGGTGAATTTTATAGGGCAAGACTTGAGCAACACCACAGAGCAGAAGCATTGACTCTGAAAGATTTTTGTAATTTCTTCCATTTGACCCTTGAAGAAACGAGTCAACAGATAAATTTAAGTATAGGTACGATAAAAAGAATATGTCGCAAGGAAGGGTTAATAGATTGGCCTCACGAAGGCTTTCAAAACTTATGAGGCGAGTTCTGCACCGAGAAAGGCATTACCTCATCAAGATCCTAGCTCAAGAGAAATTACGCAAGAAGAAATTTACAAACGTCATCAAGAGATGATTCGTCTTTGTAATGGGGTTGTTCCGATTGTTGCTCTTCTTACTTGAAATCATATAGTCTTTTATTCTTAGTCTTCTTGCTAATGTTTCTATTCTAAGATTCATAGGGATTTTCAAACTTTCCGCCAAACTTATCTTTATCTATTTAAACTGGTTATTCGACTTATTCTTAGAACCTATATTTCGGTTGAACTTTTAAATTTTTGAGTAGACAATTTTCCGAATTTCTACTCGATTCCAACATGACACTCAAACATTTTCCAAGTATAAGTTACCATTCATACCGGAAGACTTTTAACCGAGAAGTCACTGTGTTTTACAAACAAACCTAAACAATAGGTTACTATCTAAGGGAAGACTTAGGTAGTATCGTCAACTAAGTTCAATTATTGCTTTCGTTTCAGGAATTTCATTCAGACTCCGATTTTCATATCGAAGTCTTAGAGTTTTTCGAAACTCTAACCATTCCTTAGGGTATTTGTTTTATTGTATCACAAAACCAGTATTATATCAGTACTATTGTTTTTGTTGTTCATACAATGCTCTTGAGACTAGCTGTGAAACTAGCTCTGATACCAAAATTGTAACACCCCAAATTCCGTAACATAAATCGTGCCGGTGACACGTGGTTTTATAAAAATTTATCAGAGTTTTGAGGTGCTACTGACTTAGCGTTTTGCGGAAACGGAGAGCATGTACTAAAAATTTGAACAATTGAGTAGGCGATATAAAAATACTCGGACATATGCGATGCCCGACGTATACCGATATATTATAAATTTCCCGAAGGATTGTTCATGTGATACGAATACAAAACTTTATAATTACAATTCTTACATGTAACTATACCTCTTCAGCCAAGCCTTGAGTAGACTTGGGGCATAGAACCTAACTCGTTAAATCATCTCATTTGGCCAGCCGGGTAGGTCTAGTGGAAGTCTCACCGTGCTAGGGTGGATCGATTGTTGAACCACATAGACGACCCTTCTAGTTTAAGCACCAAATGATGTGAAGTAACTTTATTAGATTCATGCTGTAAGGTAGGTTACATTGACTTTCTTCCCGCATTTCCTTTGTGGGGTGCCTCTTCACGCTCCGTCCATTAATTCTCCTTCTCATGGCTCCATTCACAACGTCTTCATAAATCCTGGTTCCTTTCCCGAACCTCTAGTCAAGTCTAAGATTCAAAACAAATTGAATCTTAGGTAACGATTAACCTCATATGAAAAGTATAACAAGATATGTATGAGATATTCATTACATTTCAGCATTAACCAATACATAGCACACGAGATGTAATGTCAACACAACAACAAGTACATAGCACACAACACATGTAAAGTTATCTATACAAATCCATGTATAGTTGTATAGTCTGCACCACCTGTGCCACGATGTACACTCGTGTCCTCAGCGCTAGGAAAACAATCTCACGGCATTATCAAGACTATAACCCGTATCAAGCTGAATGTATATAAACAGTGATTCAAGACAGAGTCTTAACCACGGTGCATGACCCAAGACCAAGTCTTGTCCATGACTCTATGAAATCATCTATCACATATAAGCATACAAGACATATCAGAGTTAAAGTTACTGTACGCGAACGTTCGAGCAGTACACCTTTGTTGTTAGTATGAGTTTTTACGTCATATGGAGATGAGACCGTTTTACTGCTATTATGGAATATTTAATGTTAGGGTATTTGATGCTGGTCGTTAATAGTGGAAGTTTATCATGCTCGTTTTTCCCCTTTTAAATATTGTTTGCACTTGCAGAGAACTGATCATTTTTTTAGACCAAAAAAAAGAGAACTGATTATTTTTCTCAACATTTAATATACAACCTAGGTTTAGAACTGAAGGAATTGTTTTTGTATCTATGTGGTTAAAATTGGAAGCATTCTTTGCCAACAAAGTGTTTCGGATAGATATAACAATGCCACAGGGATTGAAAAATTTTCTGCAGTTCTATTTGTACTGCGGGCCTTCTCTGAAACATGAACCTGGACCATTCAATTTTGACCTATTGTCGTATAGGGGAAAGACAGTTTCTTTACTTTATTTTAATTTAAAATATAAAAATTATTATATTAAATAATTAAAATTAAAGCAAGCTTTGTCAGTATTTAATTGCTAACTCAACAATTTCCGTTAGTGAGAGTTAACGGTATTAAAATGAAGGGATTAAATATACACTTTATACCCTCAAGGGATTAAAATAATACCGATACAAACTTAAAGAATTAAAACTATACTTGAACCTAAAAAATATCATTTCAATCAATAGTAAGTAAATGAAAATAATGAAAGATTTGAAAAAATAAAAATAAAAATAGTATACACATATAAGACTATTTGATTGGATAATTGAAGCTAATGATATGAGCAAACGAATCAAAGGTACAATGATCAAGTTGCTTTCATTCAGCCATACTACCGTTAGTTATTGATGAATTTTTTTATTTTATACATTATGTTAATTAAGATACTACTATGTGCAGTGGTGGATCTTGAAGAAAATGTGTGGGGTGCCAAATGTATACTAATTAACTAATTAAAAAAATTTATGATTATACAACATTTTTAAAATATTATATTAAATTTTACATTATATTAAATTTTAAAAAAAAAATATGAGGTTTGTCACGATTTCTTGGACTTTTGATATTAGGGGTAAAATGATCATAATTTGTTAATTATTCATACAAATGATTTCTTAGACTTTTGATACTTCTTGTTCTTAATTTTGCATTGTAGGTGGTTAAGAAGAAAATTTGAGATTTTGGAGGGTCAGAATTAATGTTTTGAGGATCGAGAAAAGTTATAGAAAAGTCCCCAATTTCTGGAAATTGCAATCAATGAAGAAAAGGGACTAAGGAAAATTATAGAAAAATATCCATACTTTTCAGAAATTATAGCACTCTCTACAAAGTTTTCAAAGATTTGTACTTTAGTCTCTTTTTTTTTAAAAAAAAAACATTAAAAAAAAAACTAAACATTTTTTTTGGGGGCCATGGCCCCCTTGGCCCCATATAAGATCCGCCCCTGCTACCTAGCAAACTTAAACTGTCAATTACTTTCTCCAAATTCTTTAAAAGCTCCCGGTGACGGCATTTCTTGCTCTTGACCTTAACTTTCCTTTGAAACTTCTCCTCCTTGAGGTCCCTTGTAATTTTGGTCAAGACTTGATAACACCATGTAGGAATCACGCATTCATCAAGATCTTAGGAATGTCTACTAAGATTGAAGGAAGTAGAGCAAGAATCCAAATCCTACTTACCCCGATTCGCGATTGGTTTGGAGGTCCGGTAGCACCTCTACCATGTAGACTATAAAACCCTAAAAATTTCTATTTATCATAAATACTATATTTTGATAAATAATACATGTTAAATAAAGGTGAATATGTGTCTCAAGATTTTGTAGTTTGTTAATTATAATTTTAGGCAATTTTTCCTTGGAAGTAAATAAACAAAAGACTAATTTTAAGACTACATATAAGGAACATAAAATATGATATAATTATCATATTAAATGTTGGTTTTTATTTAACTAATAGAGACAAGAAAGTAACATGAAAACACTTAGATTAAGTGAAGCAAATTAGCAAGTACTAATTGGCAATTAAACTGGTATAATGAAGTGTTCATAACCATGGTTCTTAAATAACCAAAAGGAGTATGAAAATGATATAAAAACACTTAACCAAATTAAAGGAAATTAACAAAAATTAATGGGCAATTAAGTTTTCACTAATTAAATAATTGTGTAAATCTTCATAATTAATCAAGGGGAAAATAAAGAAGCAACAATTAGGGGATGTCTTAATTAAAAATCAAGGATCAATTAAAAGACAAGATTAAGCCTTGAATGAAGCACTAATGATCATAATCAATTAAAGAGCCAATCACACTATGATAATTATCCCTAATAACATATAAACCACCATATTAGGAGTGCTAATTGTGGATTAAATATTCAGCCCCAAAATTCAACAAAGATGGCGCATGAGAGAGAGTGAAATAGACAGAGAATTTATAATCTTATAATAAAGATATTATATAAGATAAGAGCACATGTGTTTAAGCAAAAGATCTTCAATAGTAAGTGTAACATCTCATTTTCAAAAGCAGTATAATTTTTTTTTCATCAGAGTAGAGCATCGGAGCGATTGAGTAACTGACACATATATTTAAAATGCCATAAGTCTGGCTAATTACAAAAGCGGTACAGTGACCGAGAGTTTTCAAAGTAAATGACAACAAAGGAAAGTCTTCAGTCAAGTCTCTATGCGGCCTGCTTGCCTCTTCCTCGATCCTCGGTCCTCCTGAACCTGACGCTATATGCAGAGCTGAGGTCCAACGCGCACCGGACCTCAGGTAACGGTTAACCTCATATTTACATATACAGTATATCAACATACAAACAAGCATATCCCAACATCATATAAGCCCCCTGGCAGATATGTCGCACCTAGCATACGTTCCACTCCTAGAAATCAATTCGCACCAAGCATTTCGCACCGAGCATTTCGCACCCAGCGGACGTATCCGACACCCAAGAAGCATAATAACAAGACGATGATCATATCACGAGCTATCAACTATCTCACAACAGCATACAATACACATAGCACATATACGCATACAATAAATATCAGAGTTAGTGTTACAGTACGCGAACGTACCTTCGTTGTCGACTACGGTACGTTTTACGGAAAACAGTAATTTTTGACAGCGGGTGAAACAGCGGTACGACGACGGCACAACAGTGGCTCGACAGCGGTTCGATTATAACAGATATCCTATAAGGATAATATTTAACAATTTTTAGCAATATAACCGGCATTTTAGGTACAAATTATCATTTTGCCCCTGAACCCCTAATCGGCGGAATTTCGCCAGAGCTTCGCTACTTTGACCCGATCTTTCCAAAATTTTGACATATCTCTTTTCCCAGTGTATTTTCGAAATAAATACCATATCTACCCCTAAACATGATATCTAGACTATCTGGGAATTTTAAAGACAATTCTAACATTCCTACTATATCTACCGGAAAAACTACCGAAACTAAAGACTAAGGACCGAAGAACTTACCCAGCACTTCGCTACTCCTTCTTGCTCTGAATTCTCTCTAACTTCTCTCTAGAAATCTCTTAGAATTGGTGAAGAATGAATGAAGAGGTGAATCGCTATTTATAGAAAAACTCCATGGATTTCAACCGTCGGATTAACTTTTCATCAATGGCTAAGATGATGAAGATGTGGCTTCATGTAGACCAAGCTTCCTCCTTCATTCTCCACCACAAAAATGTCCCATGATGTCATGCATGATGTCATCTGATGTCATGCATGATGTCATCTTCAGCCGGTACCGATAAAGTTTCCAGTTCGGTGCCCTTTTTGCGCAATCTTGGAGAAACTCAAAAATACGGCAACTAGGTTTTGAAGTTCTATTCTTTCTCTTTAAAGCTCGGGTTTAACTAAATTTTTGATCTCATTAAGGGTATTCCGTTATCTCGTCGAAGATTTTCGGACAAACGCCCTCATTACGGAATTAAATTCCGAAAGCACCCGCCGTCTAGACAAAAATCCACCGGTTTGAAATACGTTCGACTCAAGACACTAGATTCCTAATTCGCGGCAACTACTTGTTTATGTATTGCCTCTTTTTCCCTATACGCATTTTCTCTCTCCTACCCCGTGTCTTAAATACCCCGTTGGTTTCGGGCCCGACCTCGGAGATAGGTCACTCCGGGATAAAATTCCACTGGTTTATAAAAAATCCAGATGACTTAGACTAAATCCCTATACCTTGGTGTAGGATTTAATTTCTATCCATTCTCAAATGTCCTGTTGGCTCTTTACCATATATAATATTATTTTAATCAAAATATCTAGATATTTTTTTTTTTTTTTTCTAAGCATAAAATATTTTTTTATTATTTTTTTATTTATTTAATAATTTCGAATTTCTCCCATTAAAAATAATTATTTAAATTATTTTTAATTCATTTACTTTATACCTTAATTATCCCATTAATTACCAGATTAGCCACTTACTAATTTTTGATAATTTTCTTGATTAGGATAAATCATTATCTCACAACTATTTTACTTTCATTGGTATTTTATATCCCATGTAAAATATTAAAAATCATGGGGTCACTTATGATCCCAAAATAATACTTAATTTTGCCTCATTATTTTTCAAGGGAAATTATCCTAAAAATTCCTAAAATTAGAGACAACATACTTTCTAATTTTTAACAAATAGCCTCCTGGGATTTATCATAATATTTTTAGGCCATTTAATGCCTCAAAAATACATTTTATGGATTTTAGCTCTTTATCTCTCCTAATTTCAATAGAAATTACCTTAGAAAATAAGATAATTTTAACTTATTATTTGAGACCACATATTTACCAATTTCCAATAGGTATTATTTACTAAATTTATGATATTATCATAAGTCGATTTTAGGGTATTACGGTAAGTAGGATTTTTCTACATAAATAGAAGGCCAAGATTGGATTTAATAGAGTTAAATCCAATGGTTCTAATTAATTACACAATTAAGCTAAATCCATGTGAATTTGAGAGAGCCAATGGGAAGCTTTAAACACTAACTATTAGAGACAAAAGAAACACAATCCTAGAGCTAAAGAGAAGAGAGGAGGGACGGTTCTAGCTTGGATGAGAAGAAGGGATTAATTGTATTATAATCTAGATAAGATTTGAAATTAATATCCAAGATTTGTCTTAATGAGAGCACATGCAAATTGGAATCTTATTAAATGCAATGGAAGAGGATAAGATGAGAAGGAAAGAGAGTTAATTAGAGCTTATAAAATCTTCCCAAGAGTCATAAAAAACGTGCAGCCATGGGGAGGAATATTAGCCAAGTATTTCATGATAATTACCACACAAATACATGTTGAAAAGTCAAGCAAAGCAACTAGCCAATTAGAGACTTCAACCAATGGGAAAAATCAAGAAATAAATGGGCTTAATCCTATGTAATTAAGATAAACCAATGAGAACCTTTTCTTCATAAATTGAGTCTTCAAGAAGACCAAATTGCATGAGCCATTAATTAAGAAAGATGATCCAATGGTTGTGGATCTTGAACTTTCCCTGTAAATAGAGAAGCCAAGCTTCTTCATTCTTCACACCAAAACCATTCCAACAAAGAGTAGAGAGAAGTTAGAGTAAGAAGCAAGAAGGAGGAGCAAGGTTCTTCAAGAGGTAAGTTCTTGAGCTTTAAGTTTCTTTAGTTTTTGTAGTTTTTAGTATAAATGTTAGTTTAATCTAGAAAATTAGAGAATAAATTCCTACTCTTGTCTTTAGGCCTCCTTGCATTGAAAAATTCCTAATGAGGTAAAAACATAGTAGGGAATAATTTTTGGAAAGAAATAGATCAAGATTTTGAAAAATGTAGGATTTTTGGTTTAAAATCCTGTGCTGGCAGCGATCAAAGATGCTGTTATTTTATATATCAAATGAAGTCATGAAATAATGAAATTTTGCATGAATAAATTAGACATGTAGGGATTTCCAAATATATAAAATATGAAGCATTTTGAGTTCTACACAAGGCGAAACATATTTTTGAAGTTAAGCTAGTTTTTCTGGACGAAAATATGGGCAGCGTTGAGAAACAATTAACCTGCGAATGATTCTTGATGTTATAGCTTCTGGAAATATTTTTTCTTGAAAATAGACATGTCAAGGGTCATGAGGAATTTTTCAGCACTCAAAAATGAGTTTTGTAGAATTAATTATGAGTTTTCAAAGTTGCTGCAAAATCTGCCTAGAAATACTGAAGTAGCGTTTTTAATAAAATGTAAGGGTAAAAGTGGAATAATAAAATCCACCAAGGGTAGAAATGTCAAAATAGGTGAAAATATCCTTTTTGATATTACTATAGGAAATATGATATTAATTATAATATCATGGAAAAAGGAAATAATCCGACGATAACGTATAGGATTCCGGGAAGTCCGAGTCGTTCAAAGGTTGGGCATGTTGGCTATTACATAGTGAAAGGTACGTTCGCGTACTAGTAACTTTAACTCGATGTGTCTTGTATGATTATATATGATTGAATAATTCATAGAGAGATAGACAAGACTTGGTCTTGGGTCATGCACCGTAGCTAAGACTCTGTCTTAGTTACTGTTTATACATTCAGCTTTATACGGGTTATAGTATTAATAATGCCATGTGATTGTTTTCCTAGCGCTGAGGACACGAGGGGCCATCATGGCATTGGTTAGTGCAAACGTGGATAACATTACATGTGCTATGTGCTATGTATTGTTGTGTTGTTAACATTACATCTGTTGTGTGCTTATGTATTGTTGTAACCTTACATGTGCTGTGTGCTATGTATGGTTGATGCTGAGATGTAATGAATATCTGTCATATATATTGTTCATACTTTTCATATGAGGTTAATTGTTACCTAAGGTCCGATGGGTATTGGACCTCAGATTTGTCTAAGGTTCAAGAAAGGAACCAGGATCCGAGAAGGCACCGATGGACAAAGCCGAAAAGAGGCACCGACGGACGGAGCCGTGTAGGGGCACCGATCAAAGCAAATGCTGGAAGAGCTTCATCAGAGCATTCATTTTGGCATGAATCTAACAAGGTTACTTCAAACCGTTTGGTGCCGAAGGCAGGGGTAGTCGATGTGGTTCAGTCATTAAGTCGTCGTGAAAGACGGGGAGACTTCCACTAGACACCTACCTGGCCAATATGTTTGATTGACTGAGTTGGGTTCTATGCCCCAAGTCTACCTAAGTCTTGGTTGAAGATTGTATAGTTACATGTAGGAATTGTAATTGTACAAAGCTTTGTATTATTGTATCACATGACTCGGGATTTTTAATATACCATCTTATGCATGGGCATTTTATTTCAGTTACTTATCGTCCAAACGTAAGTGCATGCTCTCCATTCCGCATTACTCTGAGTGGTAGCACCTCAAACTCTGTTGATTTTTCTAAAACTATGTGTCAACCGACACAATATGAAGAATGGAATTTGGGATGTTACATAGACGGCACTAAATACCTCAGATCAAGATTCCAAAACAGTACAAATGTTGCTCTCATCGAGAGGAACGACTTTAGAGAAGGCCTCAGGAGCTAGAAACACTAAATCGGAGGCAAAATCGACTCTGGACTCTTTTTCTCTCCTCTAGCTCCTTCTTCCTCTTTTCCTTCTCTCTCTATTTCGTTTCTCTCTCTCTCTCCTCTTTTCCATGCTTTGGCCAAGAATGGCCTAAAGACAAATAAGGGGAAAAGGGGTATATATAGAACACGGGTGCGGTCCAGAACGCGCCATGTGTCTGGTCTAGAATTCGCCACGTGTATGGTCCAGAACGTGCCACATGTCCTCTTTCCATGAGACCAACATAAAAGTAGCTTTATGCCTTGTCATGATGACGAAACACATGTCATGATCTCATTTCAATGACTGAAAAGCTATGTCATCATTAGTCATGATGAGGGGACACGTGTCACATTTCTATTTGACTAACAAAAGTAGCTTTTTACTTGTCATGATGGTGGACACATGTCATGTTTCTATTGGACCAACATAAAAGTGTGTCATAATGAGACGACACGTATCATGTTCTCATTACGCCAAGGCAAAAGTAGTTTTTTCTTTGTAATCAAGACAGGACACATGTCACCTTCTCATTGGAACAACACAAAAGTAACTTTATACTTTGTCATGATGAGTCGACGCGTGTCATTTTTTTAGTTGACCAACACAAAAGCATGTCATCATGGATCATCATGACTTACTTTATTAAAGTTGCTTCATCGGTGTTTGCTCGGGATTGCAACACGAATGTCAAGACCCAACAAACGATGCGACATACCGATAACGCAGGGCATACCTGACTACCCTGAAAATGTCGTATACTTATATCGACATTTTTTTGCTCAATTAATCGTCCAATACCTCAGGACATAGTTGGGTGGCGTCTTCCTACCAACCCAATGACACCGTATAAGCGTTCTATGCCCTTCTGCACTGACAATGTATTCCTACGGCCTACACAATCTAGGTCCTCTACCCTATATGGCCGTACCATATAGTCCTCGATAGGCTTTCTAACTCTCGACATTATTGGGACTCTTCCAAAACTAGGCTTAGTCGTCTTTAGGCCCAAAAATTGAGATATTACACTCCAACCTCAACCAAGAGTTATATAGAATAAATAGCAAAATAAATTCTCATAAGTGTACAATATGTAACCTTTGAGTTATGGGAATAAAATGTCCTAAAAACTAATCATTAGAGAGGTTATGGAGTGTGGGATGTGAAAGGCCAAGGTTGACAGTTTAGGGACATCCACATCATCTAGTAATTTTAAAACACTTCCCCTTGGATGTCCATAAACAAATATAGTGCCTCATTAAAACCTTAATAGAAAAAACTCAATGGAACAAAAACCTAGTGAAGGAAAAAAGAGTACACAATACATATCAAAGCTGGCTCGTCAAAAACCTTGCCGGAAAATCCCAGTGGAACAGAACCCTAGTTTTTTTATTAAAAAAAAATACAACATGATTTTTACTCCCTTGATATAATCACTTTTCATCATTTTCTCCCAACAGAGTAATGCTAATTTGTCAAGTAGGTTATTTCCAGTGTGTAACATCCCAAGTTTTTTTGTTCCTAATGTATATGTGATTTTAGGATATGATTTATTAATTAACTTGAGATTTAAAGAAGATTAAATCTATTGTTTGAATTTCGGAATCATTGAATTTAAAAAAAAAAAAAAACATGATTAAAAATTTAAGGGAAAAATCCTAATGAAATTAAATGAAGCCCAATTGTTTTTTTTTCCTAAGGTGTGAGATTATCTCTTATAAAGCGCAAAAATAAATAAATAAGTTAAAACCAATGAATAACTGAAGAAAAAGAGAGTTTAAAAAAATAAAAATATATTAAATCAAATAGTGGGCACGTGACCCACTATTTGATGAAGGGTTTATATACCCCCATTATCACGTTATAATGTTATCAAAAGTGTTGTCAACAACTACATCTTTTTAATTCCATTTCTCATATTGCGACATAATTTATTAAAATCTCTTTATTACTTTTCAGGTAACTAAACCTCTTTAGAGGTTTTTGCAATTAGCTATGTTTCAACACTCTTCTAGAGTACATGTCTCCTTAATATGATCATCTTTATTACTTGCTTCTCTTTAACCCAATATTTGGAACCAAATGGTTTTTCATGCTTCGGGCATGTGTCACTTTCATTTATACTGATTAGAGCATTTTCAGCTAGAATATGAGATTTAGTAATTTTCAATTGCATCTGGTAATATTTCATGAATGTAATGTTTGATGAACTTCTAGTCTCTAAAGTATGGACACACAATTTTTTTGCAAAATCTGAGTGTCGGGCGAGTCTGACACTTTGACACGGCTAAACACGCATGTCGGATGTGGTCAACACGCTCCAACACGTTGACCAATCGGACACATGTCTTTGACCATGTCCATCACGGTCAAGGGGACAATCTTGTAATAAAAACAAAAAACAAAACAAAACAAAACAAAAGCCCACAGATCTTAAAACAAAAACGCGGCAAAGAAGAGATTGAGATAGTTCATTTTAGAGTTTCACACCTTTTCAAATCACTTCGCCATCGTTCCCTTTTCTCTCCTTCTTAGATCTGAAAACTCAACTCTCACAAAGTCATCGCTAGTCAGCCGTTGCCACTTGCGCTACGATCTGTCTCTCCTTGACTATGATCTACCTCTCCTCTAAAGTTGAATTCGACTGCAATCTGCCGCTCCTCAACTACGATCTACCATTTACAGCTGCACGTCTCGCGCTCACCGGGTATTCTCAATGGGTTTCACTTCAGTTTCTTTATTTGAGTTTCACGTCTCGATATTTGTTAATTTTTTATTTGACTTTTCTTTAATTTGTAATAGGCCTTGGAGAGTAGCTAGACTTGGTCTCTATTGGTCTATCTCTCGTGCTTGGCTATTTCAGTAATGTATGCATAGTTTGTAATTAGTTGAGTCAAAAAAAATATTAGGACTAGGAGGCGAGAGAGCTTGATAATTTTTTTGATTAATTTTGTTTTTGTTTGACTTATTTAAGGTATGGATCATTCAAGTTCTTGAAGTTACCAGCCTTTCACTTGATGAGCAAGAGCTGGAGGCCATAGATTTATGAGATGGAGATGAAATTAAGTATTTGAACTTATGAGTGGTCTACACTCTATGGATGTTTTGTATTAAATGTGAATTAAACTATATATATTAAAACTATATATATAATATCAAATTGTGCCCTAATGTGCCGAAATTTAAACTTTTTTAGGATTAATGTGTCGACGTGTCGAGTCATGTCGTATCTCGTGTCGCATGTTGGTGTCGGTGCAACATAGCTCTGGTTCATATGGCTAAATTTTAGAATCTACACTTGATAGTAATGATGCATTCTCTTTGTTCTCTTTTCCAACTACTCAATTTCTCCCCCTCATGTTAGGGAAAAAAATGACAATCAACTAATTATGCAAAATAAGTCTCTTAAATTCATTTGTTTCCTTTAGAAACATCTTTTTCTTTTTTTCATTTAGAGACAAACAAGAAGGAAGTTGTTACCCAACAATTTTATCCCAACTTTCTTTAAATATACATTTATGTACATTGTGGTGGATTAATAGGAATAAACTTACACATTCAAGCATTTAATATGGAAAATATATGGCTCCTGACTAAAAGCCAATTTTAACATGATAATTTTGTTGGCTAGTATAAGTGTTGCAGTATATAAGATCAAATATGTCAACACTTTTCACAACAACAACAACAACAAAAGTCAACACTGAAATAAAAATGTTGTTCTCGTAAGTATTGCTCTAGCTATTTATGGAAGAACCATATAATCTCCCCTTCAAGTGTAAGTCACATAAATATGCTTCCCTTATTCTTGTTTTTCAAAAATGGCTATCAATATATAGTAGGTCAAAAACTTATCTTGCACTTGGAAACCAGAGGATTCATAGTTCACATACTATCATATATTCCAATCCAATTGGGCTATCACTTTCATACCCTTTAACAAATAGAAGCTCTTATGTTTCATGATTAATCTTCTTCCTCCCAAAAAAATATATATTTTAGTTCTTCAAGAACAATATAAATTGTGTTAAATATAAGTTATGCATGAACTAACATATAATAAAGCATTTCTATATAACATAACTATTCATCAATAATAATATACTTCAATTTGATTCTTTTAATGCATATTTAAAATACATCTTTCACCACATAAAGAAATATGAAGAGATCTATGATTAGAATACAAAAAGATCACATTGTCATTATTTGTGGTGTATTAGGGCTAAAATTAATTTGAGAATAATACAAAATAACAAATACTTATGACATTTATAGTCTTCTTTGAAAAAAATTCCAACTATTTAACCATCCATAAATTTGTCTTGTACTATATATATAATTTACACATATTACAAAAATGATTTTGTGATTTTGTCCAACAAATCAAAAATAACATCATCTATTCATAAAAATTAAATAAATTCTCATTCTTTCAATTCAAATGTAATATAAATATATTATTTTTATTCTTCTCACAGATGTCACATAAAACTAATTTGATTCCAATATATATCCTATCATAATTAATGTGTGAGATTTAGAAATATCATACAAAAATGTTAAGGAGTAGATGAAATAACAAGAGAAGATATTGGGAGAGAAGACAGTGGCTTATTAATAACAAAATAAAATACGCATATATATAAGGCAAAATAAAAATGCGCAAAAGGAGAAAAGAGATGGAAGACAACTAAAATGAAAAGTAGAGCCAATAATGAAAGAAAGTATCTTAATGTTGGGTTATATAAGTTGGGTGATTGATGGGAAACATTTGGAGCAACTGAGAAGCAAAAATTCGAAGAAGAAAAACAAAGGCATGTTTGGAGCTTGATATGATAAACTCTATCGATATATAAATAATGCTCACATACATCATATATTTGAATTTACAAAGAAGTCGTACAATTAGTCAATTACACATAAATAAGGGAATTGAACAACTTAATTGTACAATTGAAGATTACATGAATAGAGTCTAGAAACCCTTCAATTTGGGAGTTAATTGCATAATGACATTAACAATGTGCTGGAATTCTAAAAGACCATTGAATTATGAACATCTTCACAGCATAATATTTAAATTTACAAATAAATTGGTACTATATATAAAATTTCAAAATGACTGATAATTACTTTTTGGTTTGTTTGATTTCATAGATCGCTTTTGAATACATATCAATATCACAATATCAAATACTTAATTTCTATCACACAAGTTAATTACAATAAATTTAAACAATAAGAAACAAATTAATTAAACATCATATAGCCAAGAGATGAGATGAGCAAGATGAAGAAATACAAGAGGGAATTAGAGAGAAAAGGGAAGCAATTCTTATTCACATGGGTACTCAAAATGTGTGTTACAAAGCCTCTATCAGAGAACAAACAACAAAATGAATTATCACAAGTGTACAATATGTAACTTCGAGTTATGGGAATAAAATGTCCTAAAAACTATACATTAGAGGGGAGCATATTATCTCAGAAGCCTTTTCCTCAGAATCTCATTAGGACCGTTGATTTCTTTTAATCGTGACCGTCCATTGTCCCTCAACCCTCAGCCGCAACACCACCCTCCTTCTCTTTGACCTCATTCCCAGCCTCCGTCCAACATCGCACCCCCACAACACCTCGTCACCTTCCTCTATTCCTCCCCCTCCTGATTTAAGTTCAATGCCCTGCTGCCACATTCCATACGATTCGACACTTAGATTCTGAAATGGTCTAATGGGTATGAATGATTCAAAATGCGTATGCAAGCCATCCGACGACAAAGCAAGAGGGACAACTACGATGGTCGAAGCATCACCAAGGACACCTTGAACGAAATATCTGGTAGTGATGAGTGCGAGCACGATCGAGAGAAAGATTGCAAGCCAACAATATGTATTTTAGGGGTTTGTTAATGAGTGAAGTGTGTGATTTAGAGGCTTCAATCAAACACCTTATCTGTAATTTTGAAGAGGGGTACACAACCGGATCGCAAAATTTTGATTTCTTTCTTTCATGAAATGGCAGAACTCTCAACTTCTTCTTGATTCCTTTGCTTCACCGTTAGAAATTATTGTCGCCCAATTTTTTCTTGTGTTTTTGATTGGCTTGTTACTTTTATGCTTCACCATTAAGAATTCCATCAAAAGCTCAGGTGCTTGAGTTCATTTCTTGATTCACCGCCTTGAATAATCTTGATTGTTTTGACTATTGATGCTAAAATGGTTTTAATGTTTAAATCTCCATTGTTGTTTTAATGGATTTTAGACTTTTTAGTGATTGCTTTTGCTTGAGATTTCTCCTTTCCATGGTTTATTTTTTGGGTTTGCAAAGTTCTGCGTTCTGATGAAAGCAATGGATGGAGGGAGGAATGGAGTAAGGAGACGAGGTATACGATGCGATAGAGGCTGGGAACGAGGTCGAAGAGAAGGAGGGTGATGTTGCGGTTGAGAGCTGAGGGACAATGGACGGTCACAATTAAAAGAAATCTGAGGCAATGCACACAACAATCTTATTCGAATATAAAACTTGGGACTTTGCATTGCTTACATGGAAGGAAAATTCTATACAACTATTTTTCCTAATTAACCTATTCGAGTTCAAAAAGCTACGTCTCCTCACCCCTGACCATCCTTCAAAAATCGCGCCACCTCGCTCATTCACTTGAGGGAAACATTTAAGCTCAAAAGAATCGATGATAGGAAGCAAGTTATTAATAATTTTTTTTTTAAAAAAAAATAAACACTCAGACTAAGATAACATGGTAAAGTAAGTCTCCAATTAATGCAAGTTCAGAGAGATCGAGAGTACCAAAAGCAATGTTGGCAGCGGTGATAGCGTCTCGGATGAGACGATGGGGAACGGTGCCGAAAAGCTTGAGGGTAGTTTCAGGGTCATCGGAGGTGGATATGGCCGCAGCGACGGTGCCACCGCCAATGGTGGATGCAACCAGAGCAAGCTTCGTCCCAGTGCGCCATAAAGACAGTGGGCCCATCCTTTAGAAGCTAGTCGCAGCTTTCAGCCTGTGAGCAACGCAAGAAACAGCGAGTAGAAGCCGAAACGAAGCGCTTAAAGAGAGACCGTTAGTCCGTTACCCTTTAGCGGTGATGTTTTAGAGAATCTTTACCTCATGTTTTGTTTTTTTTTCGACAAAATTCACACACGTTGTTTGCCAGTCAACTAACTAGAGTTGGTGAGCTGGCCAAGAAAATAATCTTGAAAGGTCTACAATTTGGGCTGGGTTGTGTCCTCAATCATGGACTGAAGGATTGGGCTCAACACCAGTCGTGGTTGCTCACACTTCAAATGTTTGATTTTTCATTATTAAAAAAAAATGTTTGATTTCTTATAGGGACTAGGAAGAATAATTTACATAAAAGTGAAACGGAAAAGAAATTAAAAAAAAAAAAATTGAACATTTTGAGAATTTTCTTATTAATATTAATATATCAATAAAATTTCTAAAGTTATATACAATTTATAAAAATGGAGATTCATTCCCTAAATCCATGTAAATTGCACTTGACCATATCTAGTTGAATATAATTTTAAAAATGGAGATCAATGGCTCAGAATTCGGGCGACGAGGGATATTGATGCGCCTGGCGAAGCAATCCGCTCCCCTCCCGGGGAGTGGATTGCCTAACATGTTCCTTTAAAACCCAGTTGAAAGCATCTCCTCCCTCATCTTTTTTTTTTTTTTTTTTTTTTTTTTGTGGTAACAAACGGGGCAACAGCCCTATATTATTCTTTCATCAGTATACATCTTGGGTAAGTAATACCCATATGATCCCTGTCTAGGAAATTCATTACAATAGGTGGGGGCCTATCAAAGAATACTCTATCCTCCTCTAGTATAAGACTATAGTTAGCAATTACATCAACGCAGGTATTACCTTCCCTGAAAACATGTACAAAATCAATGCTAGAAAAATGTTGAGCAACCTTCGTAATTCGCTGTATTAGCTGGGTTTCAGCCTCAATGCTTACCTGCGTATTTTTTAACATACTAACCACAGCAGATAAATCAGATTCAACAACTATTTTATCAAAATTATATGTACTAGCCAACTCAAGGCCTGTTAAAACAGCCCATAGCTCACTCTTCATCGCGGTACAGCTCCTTAGCCTCCTTGCAAAACCACACCGCCACATGCCTCTGCAATCCTGTATTAATCCACCATATCCAGCAGCTTTCTTTACTCCCTTTGAAACACCATCCACGTCTAACTTGGCCCAACCCTCTAGAGGGGCTTTCCATCTGATGGCTACCTCCTTCTTAATACCTTTACCCAACCCAAACTCCTTCCTTGCATTCTTTATTTCAGATACATACCTAAGAATACGCATGCTTCTCCAAGTAATAACCTTTCTCGTCCTATTCTTCAAAAGCAATCCAACTTTACTGTAAACCCAACTAGTGAGAGAGAGAGAGAGATCGGATGTGTTGCCTCTAAACTAGAGGAAGAAGTTGTTGTAACTATCTGTAAAGTGAGGAAAAGCAAGTTAAAGATTGCAATGGGGAATAGATACGCTCTTGCGAAGGCACATTGCAAGTATTTTCATTCTCTGTACACAGTAGCGGCAGCCATAAATCTCTTCATGGCTTGCCATTCTTCTGCTTCCTCAGCTTTCCTCATAACACTTCCCCCACCTTACCCTGCACCTTCAGAAACAGAAAATGTCATAAACAACCCATTCCTCCAGCAGACACCGTTTGAGCCCAAGCATGAAGCTATCACTTATGATTCGGCTGCTTCTTTAACAACAATTTCAGAGGTTATAAGTGGGTACCGTCGAAACTTAGACGACAATTTGAGGGTGGTGAGAGAGGAAGAAGGGATTCCAGAGCTAAAAGAGGAAGGTGAAAGAGACGATTTTGAGCAGCAAAAGGTGGTGACTTTGGAAGAAAATGAAGCTGTAGTAGAAAAGGTAAGTGGGAATGTTGAGACTGTGGATGTTGTAAACAGTGGCGGATCTTGGAATAAATATTTGGGGGGCCAAAGTATATTCATTAACTAATTAAAAAGTTTTATGATTATATAACATGTTTAAAATATTCAAATTTATAATAAAAATATTTTAAAGTGTATGATACTAACAACTTTATCATATTCAATCCCTTTAAACCCCTTTACATCTCTTCATTTGGATAAGTTCTTGTTTCGCCTTGGACGACACTACTTGACTTTCTACTAGGAGAATTATACGAGCTGCGCGCACAAGGTAGGAAGCAAAGATATTAAATTAAGAAAAAGGAAGCAGATGATGACTTTTCGGTGGAAATTCTCATGCGAGCCAAGACTGGAGCAACTCACAATGAATATAATATATGATCGTATTAGTTTAAAGGAAGTTAAAATTATGAATAATCAAAAAACGCCAATTGCTTCAGCGTATGTAGCCGGAACCCCATTCACACCGACTCCGGCTCAAGCAGTGAAATTCTACGTCTGGCCCCTTCCTCATTCATTAAATGCCTCCGCCTCGTCATTTCCACGTTGTCCGTACAGGTGAATTACCTACAATTGCCGGTTAATACTTGTTTAATCTCCCATTACTAGCCATCCTCATCATCTCTGAGCTCCCTCTTTCTTTGCATAACTAACCCAAAACTATTCTCCCTATCAAACAGATCAACCCTACCTTCCTCGTTCACGCCAAGTTTCACTTTCAATTCCGGGTCGAGCTAGGGCCGAAGCCCGAAGGATTTAAGCTCTTGTCATGAGAGAGTAAAAAAAACATCTGAACAATTTTTTGTTTTTGGGGGCCTGTCCGTGAGAAGATCAGCCCCATCCTCATCCTTTCCGAGCTCCCTGTTTCTTTGCATAACCCAAAACTATTCTCCCTATCAACTAGATCAACCCTACCTTCCTCGCTCGCTGCCAAGTTTCACTTCCAAATCTAAACAAATTTTTTTCTTGGGGGGGCCATGGCCCCCTCTAGTCCCTAAGAAGATCCGCCCTTGGTTGTAAATATGGCTACTGAAAGCGAAAACCAGAGGAAGGGAGGGCATTGCTGGAAGCTTTGAAGGATATTGAGGATTATTTAGTTAGGGCATACAATTCTGGAAAGAATGTGACCAGAATGCTAGAGGTTAATAGAATTCTCCTTCAGTTTGGTTTAGAGGAAATAAAAGGTGGGTCCTGACTGTATCTTCAAAGTGTTTGCATGTAATACCCAAAATTTAGACTTGTTATGCTTATCTTTTTGTGCGCAATTTGCGAATATCTGATTTATGTTGCACTCAAGTTTCTCTTCTACTTGCAAGGTTTAGCTCATCCTTTTCCTTTTCCCTTTGCCTTTTTTCTTTCTTTTTTGTTTTAGATATCGGAGAAGAATCTTGGGCTCTATATTCTCGTGGAACTATTCCAGCTTAGACCATGGGCATAGAGCACTGAAATTCACTAAAAAATTTCATCCTTTGAACCAGTTTCAAGGTTTATTTGAACTACCAGAAAAAGAAGGGGGGCCATTACAAGATTAATCTAGAAAATGCCACTCTTTGCCTTTTTCCAAACCAGCAAGAGAGAGAAAAGTGGGAAATTATACTCATTTCATTATATAGTATGACCTGCTGTGGGGTAATCCATTTGCGGGTTAATCCAATTAAAGTTGATATTTCACCTGCTTTTAGATTTTCCCTAACTAAATATTGATCTATGTTTGTCACAGTATGTAGTGAGTTATTGCTAAGTTTTGTTCTTTTCCATGAGTCAGTGTTGTTTTCCTGCTCAGAGCAGTTGTTAATTTGGATGTACTTTCCGCTCTTTTATACTTATTCATGTTGTTTGGAATGAATTCCAACCTTAAGGTTTCAAAATCAATAATATGTTTTATGTATTTATCTATTCCATCATACACTTAATGATGATTTCCTTATATATTTGTAAGCTGATCCTGAACTTTTCAGTTTCAGCCTCATAGAATTTGATTCATTTGATCTCAATGCAGAAAATTCAATCAAACTCATTCATGCAATAACATGGCCTTGCTCTACTTCTAAGTCTTCATCATCATGCATGAGCTTTGTGGTATTAGATCCAAAAAATTCTTCAACTTGGACGGAATATAAGAATGAGCTATTTGATGATTATGGGGGAATGGATTCAGGAAGCCATTCATTAACCTTAGGAACAGAGACGGACCTTAGTGATTACAAGGGGGGGCCATGGCCCCTCCAAAAAAAAAAATATTTGTTCAAAGGACCAAGAAAAATGAAGCTAACCAAAGGATCATTAAGGCGAGTAATTATTATTGACGGCCTTTCAACCCCGTTCAACTTCCCCCGAAACAATAGAGTACAATGGTAAATATTCATGAAAACTCCAAAACGCACTGGTTTGGAAAAAAAATTCTCAATTAAATGAATCTAAAAATTTAAATTCATGCCTATACTTCTAATATATTTATAATCTGGTAAAGACACTTGATTAGAAGTTTTTGAATGTTATTAAAAGATCAAGTAAATTTAATTGCGATTTTCCCTTTATTTTTAGTTTGTTTGTTTTATGTATGTGTTTTTTGTTTTTTCCATTAACCAATCAAATATTTATCTATATATAAATATATCATATAAAATTATTTTTTAACTATTTATATTTGTATTATCGTTTTCTGGCGATTATTTTTTATAATTATCTCATGACAGTAAAACGAGTGGGGTTTAAGTACCAAAAAAAAAAAAAAACAAGCTCGGGTTAGCTTAATATGAGTATACATTTGGCCCCCCCATATATTTATTCCAAGGTCCGTCCCTGCTTGCTTAGGAAGGTTATATGTATGGGAAAAGAAACTATATGAGGAGGTTAAGGTACGGTGGTTTTGTAATTCCTTTTGTTAGAATTTACATATTCTGTTTTCATAATGACACGTATTATGGGATGAATCGCTACTTGGTTTCTCTTACATTTTGCATGTCTTGATGTCTGGGTGCCAGGCATTTCTTGTTGGTGCTTAGTGTCATGGAGTTGATATGAATTCTTATCATATTATTATTAGTTTTTTGTTCTATTGTAATTTGAACATTGAATTTTGTGTGTGTGCGTGTGTGTATGGTGCCAAAAAAAAGGCTTGTGTCAGATGTGACAATGGAGAAAAATGTGTGAAATTTAGAGATAGAAGTACACAACGCGCCGATCATTTTATAATGGATCATTGGATTGCCTCTTTCTTCTAGCGCCATGCGTATGATTAAAAATAAAAAGAGACTTGTGAGCTCTTCAGTTTGTGAATTGTGCAGTTTATTAGCCTCTTTCAACTGCATCATGTCTCATGAGATATGATGCAGCTATCCTTGTGTTGGGATGTTTTTCTTATTGCTTGATGAATTTCAAGTTTAAAGCTACACAATGTATCAAAACTTACATATAAAAACTTATAAATTGCTCAGGAGTTTTTCATGTAAACTGTCGACTTTATTGTACTAGTCTTTGTTTTTATTCGTTCCCTGCTTGCTACATCTTACTTTCAATACTAAAACTTTTTTTCTTACCTTAGGCTGGAGATATAACGAGGAAAAGTTATGAGAAAAAGTGTGCACAAATGAGAAACAAGGATGTCAGAGGAGATGATGTGCGAAGCATGGATAAAACAGGAGCCGCAGTGAAAGACTTATATGCTAGGATCTTGGTTGCCATTCGGCGTGCAGAGTCAATCTCAAAAAGAATTCAGAAAATAAGAGACTAAGAATTGCAGCCCCAAATTGTTGAGCTTCTAAAAGGGTGAGATATTGCAACGGGATGGAGAAGAAGGATCAGTTGGAGGCACTTAGAAGAAAACTGGAGATAGAGAAGGAGAAGCACCAGAGTTGCATTGAAATACAGGATCACGTTACATGGATTGCAATTAGGGTTTTCTCAGGTGTTTGAATCATTGACAGAGTTCTCCAGAGCATCCAGAAAAGTGTACAATGACCTTGCGACATTCAGTGAAAATGCTGATAAGGGTAGCGGCGGCGCCACCGCCAATGGTGGATGCAACCAGAGCAAGCCTCGTCCCAGCGCGCCATAAAGACAGTGGGCCTATCCTTTAGAAGCTAGTCGCAGCTCTCAGCCTGTGAGCAATGCAACGAACAGCGAGTAGAAGCCGAAACGAAGCGCTTAAAGAGAGACCGTTAGTCCGTTACCCTTTAGCAGTGATGTTTTCAAGAATCTTTGCCTCTTGTTTTGTTTTTTTTTTTTTTGGCGACAAAATTCACACACGTTGTTTGCCAGTCTAACACTCTGAAATTCCCAGAACAGGCCCCAGGGCCCTGATTGGGATGAAGTTAATAAAAGAAAGGACATTAATACCCCAGATTAAAAAAACAGAAAAGAACTCTGAAATTGAACCAGCCTCTCTCTTCTCTAAATCATTCGAAAACTTCTCATCCCTTGCTCTGCATTTTCTGATCTCCAGGCCTCCGTCCTCGTCGATCTCGACCTCTACGCCTCCGTTGGCATCGGTCTTGGTCTGCGCCTCCATCCTCGTCAGTCTCCACCTCTGCGCCTCCATTGGCGTCGGTCTTGGTCTGCGTCTCCGTCCTCGTCGATCTACGGTGATTCGCATTCAATCTGTGGTTCGAGGTTTCTTAGTAAGTGGCATTTCCTTAGCCGCTCGGATTCTGGTGAGTTTCTCGCCGCTTTTGGCTTTCAATAATTTCGGGTTCAGTTACTTTAGGATTTTTTAATTGCTCGTTTCTTTCACTCTGGCTTCAATCTTCTCTCTCCATCTTGGTCATTTTACGCTGTAATGGAAAATTAGTGGAGTAATATAATGCTATACACTAACATGCGCGTGGTGCCTTGTGTTCTGGATGAACTTCGAGCTATTCTGAAAGGCGCTCAGTTCTATATCCTTACAATTGTGATGCTTTATTGCTCAGTAGTTTTTCTGGATATTGTAAATTGATAGTTTAGTTAGAAGAATTCTTTTGGTCGCTGCTTAAGTTATGTAGAGTCTTAGAATAACCTTCCCGCATGCTTATCATCCTTTGTCAAGCTTGGAAGAGTCTATTATATGGTCCGACATTGCCCAACAGCTTGTTTCTTGTGTAAGTTACATGATCAAATAATTTAATATCCGGGGTTTGCTAATTTTGGGAGATATAGCTTTGTATGGGCTTTAAACCAGTGGAGTCTTATTGCTTAATCTTGTCTAAAATTCTTCCCTTCATGATGGAATCAAACATCACGAACTACTCTAGTCTCCATCCAAACACTTCATGAAATGTTGTTTGAGGTCATAATGAATTTTTCTTTAATATTTGTATTTTGTAATATCTTAATGAGTAGATTTTATTACTTTTTTGTTAGACATTGTTGTTTCCATTTATGATCCTTTCCCAACCCCGTGGACAATCGTTGTGTTTTGGGCGTTTTCGGCTTCTTTTTCTTATTATTGGGCATGAGATACTAGTGTTATCCAATTGCTATTGATGTGTGTGATCTATAAACATCTTGAAATAGGTGTTAGGAGTCAAGCTTTATAGACTTTTAGTTTTCTTTTTTTCCCTAATTGTTATTTCACACAATCAATAAGCATGCAATGAATGCAAGTACCTTTACATCTGGAATTTGAATCATTCTTTGATTTGTTTAGAAAAGAAAAGGGAATAAGTATTGTCAAATTCTTAGTTTAAATGATAAATTAAATGTTGGTTTTGGTTGCATTAATGTTGTGCATTGCGTTGATATCAGGCTCTTTCATTCAAAGGTGCAATACATGCAGACATGGAGGTGGACAATTATCATGTTTTTCTTGTTGAATTGTTGGGGCATACTGACTTGGTTTGAATCTTGTCTTCGATCCATATCAAACTTACATAATTTATGTTCTCTAAATTTATCCATTATACTACAATTGTTTTTGTTTGTTCAACAAATTCATTAAATGAAGAACTTGAGGTGAGGAAGAAGATTTAGTAGATGAAGAAGTGGGAGTGAGGAGGAAGGGTCACTAATTAAAGAATATGATGGTGATCAGGAAGATTCAGCAAATGAAGATTTAGTGATTGAGCATTCTTTTGGATGTTGAAATTTGATATTGATAGCTGAAAGATGTTGTATTATGTGGTAGCAATTTGTAATTGATCACTTATTGTTATCACAGTATCATTATGTAATTGTTTTATTATTGTCATCACAATTATTTAGCACTGGTTTTCAATGATATACAAATGGATTGGAAAATTCAAATTAAATATTATTTACCATTATTTATTCATCAGCATCACAGCATCTGGTTTAAGGTTTATATAACATTAGTAGTAGCCTAGAATGATGAAATATTGCTCTATATCAGTCAAGACCACCTTAAGTCACTTAGTTTTCTATCAAGGAAAACAACAATTGTTTTGAATATTAAAATAGGTAATAAGAAATGTTATAAGAAAGAAATATTATATTAATTTGAGACATTCAGAAAGATCTGTCTAATATTGAAGCATGTCTCTAGACATGGAGTGTTAACAACTAGATCAGCCCTATTAACAACTAGATCAGCCCCATTAACAATTACATCAGCCCCTATTGACAACTACATCAGCCTATATTCACAACTGCATCAGCCCCTTTTCACAACAATATCAGGAGCACTAACAACAATAACAGGGGGCACTAACAACAATAACAGGGGGCGTTAACAACAATAACAGGGTCCATTAACGACAATATCAGGGTCTGTTAACAACAATATCAGGGTCTCTTAACAACAATATCATGGTACATTAACAACAATATCAGGGTCCGTTAACACTAATATCAAGGTCTGTTAACAACAATATCAGGGTCTGTTGACAACAATATCAGGGTCTATTAATAACAACATCAGGGTCTGTTGACAACAATATCAAGGTCTATTAACAACAATATCAGGGTCCATTAACAACAATATCAATACCAACTAACAATAACAGGGGGCGTTAACAACAATATCAGGGGTCACTAACAACAATAACAAGGGTCACTAACAACAATGACCCTTGATATTGTTGTTAGTAACCCCTGATATTGTTGTTAGTGACCCCTGTTATTGTTGTTAGTGGGTAGTTATTGTTGTTAGTGCCCCCTGTTATTGTTGTTAGCGCCCCCTGTTATTGTTTTTAGTGACCCCTGTTATTGTTTTTAGTGACCCCTGTTATTGTTGTTAATGGGGGCTGATGTAGTTGTTAGTGATTACTGATACAAATGACTGATATGGCTTATACAAATGACTGATATTGCTGATACAAATATCTGATTTAGTTGTTCATCCTTCTGCTGTTCTTATTCCATGAAAAAATATCAAAACATAAGCAAAAATTTGCTATTGTCATTTAATAAAAATTGTGAAGTTAGCATCCGTACACAAATTACAAAGGAACAAAAGATCAAAACGATTGTGCACCAAAAAAGATATACCCCCGCCCTATACATACAATAAAATGACATGCCTTGCGCACCGGAAAAAAACAAAAGATCAAAACGAATGTGTTGGAAAGCCCCCACAAAATTTTACTCATCTACACCGCATTGACGCCACTGGTGGAGCAGAACAAACTTCCACAAAGAATGAGGTCCCTTGAAATATCATCATGTGAAAAAATCTCTTATAATTGTTCACATGCAACATTATGCAATCGTTGGTGAGGTCCCTTAAAAAGATTATTTACCAACATGAATTGATCATGATCAATAAATTTAGAGATTACACATTGATGAGAAATCTTGAATATAGGCCACAGTGCCTCACATTTTATTTTCCCATCGCTCAAATCATTCTCGCCTAGCAAAATGAAGGGTATTATACCACTAGTTTCATAATATAAGGGTCAATGGTATTTCCCATCATTCAAATTTTGCATCTTCCTGTTTGCTAGACAATGTTTTCTCAATTACTGCAAATACAAGGGTCAATGAAAGAGATGCAAGTAAATGTAGATGAATAGAGGCACGATCACATAAAGTTAACTAGAATAGATATACAGCCTGAAAAAAAAAACATGTAACCAATGTTCCTTTTTACATTGAGGACTTTGGCACTTTCCATAAGATTGAGAGTAAAAAACTGACCAGAGAAATCAATTCATATGCCACTCAAGACACCAAACTTCTCAGCTTATTTCCTAATGTATTGTTTCAACAACAAAAATCTGGTATGTTTGTGAAAATATATTCCATTGTGCCAAAAGGTTGCTAACAATCTCTATATAAAATGAATATTCGAATCAAGTTGATTCCCCTCTTCCACTCATAAACAATCAATCAACAATTGACTCAAATAGCCTTCTTAGGTTAAATTTGCTACCAGGGTTCACAGTTAATAAGCATACATCAAAACACAAACTCCAGAAACAAGTACCAGAAATGGATGAAGACGCGGCCAAGATTGAAGGCTCTTTATATATATGCAATTATATGGTTTAATTGGAATAACAAAAGTATAGATGTGGGTCTCGTGTGTTATATATGGTCATACACGTCTGTGGTTTATAAACATTTGCAAGAACTAATTTTTCTAACAATTTTAAATTGATTTGGTCCTTTTTATAAGATATTGAAATTGGTTAATTTGCTAAGTTCTATTCTTTTATGATAGGAATTAGAGAAATCCTTGACAAAATATTAGCGGGAATAACCAAGACTTGACCTTTTTGAAATACACCAAGCAGGGTCTCTCCATGTATCTCAAAATAGCAAAGTTCATCTTATTTTGCAGATAACAGATAATTGAAGCCATGCAAAATTACGCCCAACTACTAAACCAGACATCACTATGATCCTCGATAATTATCCCACCCTTGTACATTCCAGTGGATAAAAAAAAGAAGAAATAAAACAAAGTAGCTAATTAAAAGGAGCAATAGAGATGATTTACTAAATTAATCACATCAAACTCCCAAAAAAAATCTCAAGCATTTAATTTGGTTCTTCAAAGTGATAGAAAAGATGAGAAAGACATACAAGGAAATCACTAAAAAGCGAGACCTTGAGCAATTCTTTAGTCGTTGGGGTAATCACTCCAGTCCTCGAACAATCTCCACTGTACCTGAAACGACAACATGTGAATCAAAGAAATGGGTGGAAATTAAGAATCTTTCTGCTCAAATCACAGGAAAGATAAGCAAGTAATCCGACCCGGCATCTATGAACCCTAATCCAAATACAGCAATGGCTGAGCGAGAAAGAATGGATTTTGTAAGTCTCAGTGGGAGACGAGAGTGGTTGTCGGAGACGAAGACGAGAGTGAGAATGAGAGTGAGCAGAGATTCGAGAGGGAGTGAGGGAATGATTCTGAAATTGCTCCTCTCATTTGTCAGTGTTAGTGAGGGTGTTTTGGTCATTTGACCACACATTCACATACCAATTAGGGCCCTGGGGCCTGTTCTGGGAATTTCATATTGTTAGAGCCCTTTTGGGTTTTTTTGGGCTATAAGGGCCCATATATGGATTGAAACACCCCTACCGGTCTCGCCCTTTCGGGTGGCGGATAGAGGGATTCCCTTTTATAATTATCATATCCCCACTAATTTACTATTTATTAGTGTGCATCAGAGTTTATCGCGGCAGAGCATTTCTCGGTTGGATTTCCACAATACTGGTATAAATAAATGCAAGTAACAAAATATAATCCCCGAAGGATTAAATATACAGTCATCCACTCTGTGCCCATAAGGCCAAAAAATATATACAGTTATCCAAACCCAAAATAATCTTCCTCTGTCACCGACAAACTCCACCTACTCCAGCTCCGTAGTCTTACCATTGTCACCAGATACAGCCCTCAAAGAACTTCTAGAGGCTCTACAAAAATCTGGGATTCATAAATGAATCCCAGAGTAACCATTAATCTCATATGTAATGCATAAACAGTGTATGAATGTAACCATAATCAGGAAAACACCAAATAATAGCATTCAGTAACAAACGCGCAGTAACACAAATGCAACATACCATGTTAACTACGGAAGGACTACATGTCCTAGAAACAAACGCAGGACTGCTCTGCAAAGCAAGCCCCGGATCCACAGCGCTAGGAAACATATAGTAGTCGGGCTCCGAACCGCACCACACTGAATGCATACAAACACGCATGTCCCTTTTCAGAGACGCGGGTCCACAATCATGGAAAATACAAACATACAAAGAAACACAAAACACATGAGGATTAAGGTTACTACCTGGTAATTAGCCGAAATTAGCAAGTATAAATTTCCTCCGGCGCACAAAATCAAAGTGGCCCTAAAATAATCAAAATATATATATAAATAACTCCTTCTTAAAGACATTTACTTGATGACTCAAAATAAGCCTTTGTCAATTCCTCAAAACTCCAAATCCTCTTTCAATATTTCTGAAATTTTTATTCTTGATTCTAAAAAATATGATCCAAGCATACTCCTATACAAATAATCATTTAAAACACTTCAAAGACCTTAAAACTTCCCAAAACGAATCAGATCATGGTATTTAGGAGGTTGGACGAAATTCTTCCTCTAGGTTAGGCAATCAATCTACCATTTTTTTTCTTCTATCATAATAGCCTTTCTTCATAAACCTCAAGCCTTAAATCCAATCTTTTCTTCATCCTTTTATCTATAAATCATACTCATATTCCATGAAAGAAAAACGCAGAATACTCCCATCATTGACTTGGTGATCATGAATTTATAAGGTAGAAAAAGAACTGTGACTTACTTGATCGATCTTGGTATTTCACTAGCTTGAACCTTGATCCTTAATGTTTCCTCTTCCTTCTTCCAATCCTTCACCTTCCTCTTGTTTGCTTGAGCTCTTCCTTGTACCTCTTGTTAGTTTCCCCTTTTTTTCTCTTTTACTCGATCAGTGGCTAAGTGTGGAGGGAGAGTCCTTAAATAGACCAAAAAGACTGATCCACTTGATCTCTTGATGCTTCTCTATTGTTCTGGATAAATCCATAAGTTTCCCTTATATTTCTCATGAGCTCTCACTCGTCAGATATGCAATGAAATATTGAAGAATTGTGTGTATATATATATATATATATATATATTTTATTACTATTTAATTATTTCCTTTGCTTTTCTTCACGTCAGGAACATTGAGAAGAATTGGAAAAATGTGTGTAATCCATGCCTCCACGTGATACTTCCTGTTCTCTTCTTTAATTAAATTGAGTTGTCCAATAATTCTAATCTCTCCCCCTCACGTCAGATGCAAATTATTTTATATATATATATATATATATATATATATATATTCCTCTTTGTGTCAGGCACACGTCGGGAGGATTGAAGGAAAAAAAAAGTTAGTGATTCAAATTGCCCTGCTTGAAACCGTACACACCCCCTCTGGTTCTTCATTAATGTTGGATGTCCAATCACATCTCTCTCTCACGTTAGAAACTAAGTATATATGCATATTATACTTCCTTCAACTTCACTTTTCTTCAGGCACCTTGTGGAGCTTTCACGTGCCTATTCCCTCCCTCCTTCTTCAATTAATTTTTGCTTTGTCTAATACATCAAGTCCATAGATTATAGTTGCACTCAAGAGCCTAGCTTTAGGTCATATCACATACTTTTTTTCCTTTTTTCCCTGTGCTACGACGACTTGGCTGATGGAGGATGTTGTATTTTAAATTTTATCAAATAATCAACTACAATTTCTCCTTCTTCTTTAAACACGTAAATGTGAGAAAAATAAGATTTTTAGGTGAGTTTGTATCATATAAATCTCATCCAATACCCACCTTTCCAAATAATTACTCATTATTTATTATTATTATTATTTTTTCAATAATTAATTTATCTTGTCAAAATAATATATCATCGACTACTACTACCTAGTGAAAAATTCTTGTATTCAATTAATTTTAATTTACATGAAAAGGGGGATGTTACATAGATTTTCCCGAAAATAATCTTGAAAGGTCTACAATTTGAGCTGGGTTGTGTCCTCAATCATGGGCTGAAGGATTGAGCTCAACACCAGTCTTGGTCTCTCACGCTTCAAATGTTTGATTTTTCATTATTAAAAAAAAATGTTTGATTTCTTATAGGGACTAGGAAGAATAATTTACATAAAAGTGAAATGGAAAAGAAATAAAAAAAAATTAACATTGTGAGAATTTTCTTATTAATATTAGGGTAAAGGAGCAATTTTACACATAACCTTTACCCCGGGGAGCGCCCAGCACCACGACCTTTCAACTGGAGCAAAAATACACATAACGTTATGTTTTGGGAGCGCCCAAAGACTATGGTGTGGATTAGTTGACCGTCAACTTGGACGCAACGACGTGGCAACTGATTTGGACCGACACGATGACGTGGACGATGACGTGGATGCCGACGTGGAATAAAAAAACAGAAAAATTCGAAAAAATTTGAAAAAAAAATTTGAAAAAAATTAAAAAAATTATAATAATTATTAAAAAAATCGAAAAAATTCAAAAAATTAGAAAAATAATTAGAAAAAAATAAAAAATAAAAATAATAATTATTAAAAAAATTACAAATAATTCAAATAATTAGAGAAAAAATTTAAAAAAAAAATCAAAAAATTAGGAAATAATTAAAATAATTACGAAAAAATAGAAAAAATTCAAATAATTAGTAAAAAATTCAAATAATTAAGGAAAAATTAAAATAATTAAAAAAAAATTAAAATACCTCCGCAAATGGGTCCCACCACCGCACTGTGTCCCGGCCACCGCTGCGGCCGGCCCGATCATTGGTTGCTGTTGCCGCCATGGCGGTCACCAGTAGCTTGGTCGACCATTTCCAACCATTAAGCGGCGGTACGGCGGCCGAATAACCAACTAGTGGAGGAGGAGTTGTATATACACGGACAAAGTGCAGTTGTTGAAGATGTACTAGGGTAAGTTTGTTCATTAAAAAAAATATTAATTAATTAATTAAGATAATCTTCTTGTCAATTCTCCCTACAAAGATAAATCTAATCGATATGTAAAGTCTCGACTAAGAACTAGTGGGGCCCCACGGGCAGGGGGTATTTTAATTTTTCCTTAATTATTTGAATTTTTTACTAATTATTTGAATTGTTTCTATTTTTTGTAATTATTTTAATTATTTCCTAATTTTTTGATTTTTTTTAAAAAATTTCTCTAATTATTTTTCTAATTTTTTGAATTTTTTTGATTTTTTTAATAATTATTATAATTTTTTTAATTTTTTTCAAATTTTTTTAATTTTTTTTTTCGAATTTTTCCTAATTTTTCTGTTTTTTTATTCCACGTCAAGATCCACGTCATCGTCCACGTATCATCGTGTCACCCAAATCGCCACGCCAAAGATTCCATCCAAGTTGACGGTCAACTAACGGGCCATGCGTGTCTGTCAAGCGCCCCAAAACATAACGTTATGTGTATTTTTGCTCCAGGTTGAAAAAGGTCGTTAGTAGTCTTCAAGGGGCTCCTAGGGGTAAAGGTTATGTGTAAAATTGCTCCTTTACCCTTAATATTAATATATCAATAAAATTTCTAAGTTATGTATAATTTATAAAAATGGAGATTCATTCCCTAAATCCATGTAAATTGCACTGACCATATCTTGTTGAACATAATTTTAACTATGACTTAATAGTTATATTTAACATGACAAAGAAAAATAAGAATGGACGTTCAATTTATATTTTATTTTATAAAATTTAAATTTTAAAATAAATAAATAAATAAATAAACATCTCAGTATCTAAAGTTTTTGAGTAAAACGTGAAACGTAGTTTGTTGCTTGGCTGGACTTCTTGTTTTGTTTGTCCCCATCGTTTTTCTCCATGTGGTATGCAATCTTGTTCAAAATGACATATCCTTATGCCTTGATAATTCTTTTGGCGCCTTTGCTTATACTTATATATTTATACATATTTTCCCTACTGAATTCAGACTTTTCGACCGAATCCATTCATTCGCTAATGATGAAACGCTAATTTTTTATATTTTTTAATTTTTAAATGCCACGTGGACCTTCCCAATCATCCTGTCACGTGTCACCGCTCCATAACTCCTCAAAATACATCTCTTCTTGGTTCGAATCCGCAGCCTTATCATTTGGGCTAGAATGCTTTGGTGTTTTACTATTCCAAAATTATCTATATATAATCTCATTATACATAATCAATTATTTATAATTATATTTTTTTTTCATATAAATAAAAATGTATTATTATAAAAAATAATGATAAATATAATAAGAATATGAAATAATTTTTCATATTCTTATAATTTTTTTTAATATAAATTAATTTCAAATTTTAAAAAATGCTACATCTTAAATAAATTCTCATATTAATATATTTTTATCCAATTTCTAAAATTGAATTTTATTTTTAATTAACATTAGTTAATAACTAATAATTTACATATACATATGGATACTTGCTAAATTATTTACACCACATTTAATTAGTAAAAATACCCTATAGGACATAAATCCTAAACTTCTTAAGTAGAAAAATTAATTTTTAAATTCCTACTGCCTCCAAACAATAAATCTAAACCTATTAAAATTAATTATTAATCATCATTTACAGGTATGTAGTCTTCTATTGTCAAAACTCAAAACTTTCCAAAACCATAATTGCAAAATTTTCACTAATCAATGCAGTATCACCCTCATTAGATAGAGAAAAATATGTATAATATGTAAAATAAAAGAGTAAGAAATATTAATTAAATATTTCCAAATCCACTTCTCTAAATATTTTAAATCTATTTTAAATTTGTTCCCCTCCTCTCACTTTTTTTCTCCCCTCACCTCACACCAAACAAGTCCTTATTGTGTTCTGTTTTTTCTATTTTCTTGTACAAATGGTTCTTTTAATTTTAGGGAATTTTTTTCCCGACAATATTAGGGAATCGCTGATTATTATTTTTTTGATAATGGGGAATTGCTTAATTGTTGAGATTAGTGTAATGACAATATGTGATGGCTGTTATTAGTATTCTAAATTTTGTAATTGAGCTATGTATTTGGGCCAGTGTTGTTGTGGTTGTTAGTGTGTCTAGTCTATAAATAGATAACTCGATTGTTACACAGCCCTTCAATGGCGATTGTTCTCTCTGAGAAAGCGACCGTATAGGTTCCCTCATCCAGTGAGGAAGACGATCTGTTACTCCAAAGTTCTAAGAAGATAAAGAATGGAGTACACGATATCACTGAGGAGGAATGGCCTAGACTTGGAACAAAGGTCACAAACTAAAGATCACTGGTCCATCTTTTGCAGAAAAACTACAAGTCATATGTATTGAGGAATGGCCTAAATTGCAGCTTGTTTAAGGAAAGTTGGAAGTGGAACGGGGTGGAACGAATAAAAGTTTTTATGTGGAAGGTAGCACCGAATCGTTTACCAACTAAGGTGTGGAGAAGCTACTGGGCACCTCAGATATATGCGACTGCTGTCATGTTGGTGCTAAGAGTATACTGCACATTTTGAGAGATTGTGGGCATGCTAAACAAATGTGGTTAGATTTAATTATGCTCAAGCATTTCTCTTTGTTTTTTGTAGCCGGGTTGAAGGACTGGATGGCAATGAATCTTAAAAAGAGGCTAGGAGTTGGCCTGGTTCATACTGTAAACTCGTTTTTGGTATTGCAATCTGGAAGCTGTGGGGTGGCGAAATTCTTCATTATTTGATGAGAAGTTTGTTAAACCACAGAACCCTGCTGCAACAATATTACAAACTTGGAAGACTTTTGTATTAATTCCAAACTGTGTTTCTACTGGGGAAGTCGTTGCAGAAGTGCAAAGTTCAGAAGGGAATTTAATTTGGCAAAGACCACCTGAGAACTGGGTTAAGCTAAATGTTGATGAAGCTATGGTACTGAGATCATCCAAAGCTGGTTGTGGGGGTATTATACTAGACAGTAGAGGTGAATGGATATGCGGCATTGATTAATAAGAGAATATTGTTCAGCTTATATGACTCAGGTAGAGGCCCAAAAGCAAGAAACAACCCAAACATGGGAGAGAATAGGGGTTTTTGATATATGTTCTTATTAATATCTTAATAAGACGGAATCTTTCAATTTCTAACTTGCATAACGGTATTGATATGAGACAATCCTTGTAGAAGTAGTTGTAAAGTGGGTTTTTGGATTTGAAAGATGAAGTTATGACACAAGAATATGGGAGAAATATCTTTGTGATAAACTCACTTTTTATTATCTAATATTTATAGTTATTTTTATATTTATATTGAACATTCATATTTATTTAATTATTTTTAATTATTTAAAATCTTTAAGAAGCAGCTGCAACATAGAGAGTCACTTCAACAGAATATGGGAGAGAAATGATGGGAAGGTGGATGGAGCCTATGATAACGAGCATGATAAGCAAAGATCCCAGCCGTAATTTTCTGACTTTTTGTTTTCTGGAAAAATAAAGAGAAGGATATACAAGGCCTAGAACAAAGTAGTGATAGTGAAATTGCTAGGATGGAAGGGTTCAGCACACCAGAAGCATATTTCTTTCTCTTGTTGCCGTTGTCGTTTAGAATCCATAGATGATACTCGCGCACTGGGGGAGGGAGCTGATGACATTGAAGATGACATACTAGCACTACTAGAAAAATAGAAAATAGTTACGGAATTTGCTACGGAAAATTTTCCGTAGCAACAGTGACGGACTTTGCTACGGATTTAACACTCCGTAGCAAAGGAACGAAAAAGCAGGCAAAATTGCGACGGATGACGTCATCCGTCGCAAAAAGGCGGACAAAAAATCTCCCTTTTTGCGACGGATGACGTCATCCGTCGCAAACTTGCGACGGATGACGTCATCCGTCGCAAAAAGGGAAGTCTCATTAATGAGACTTCCCATTCGTGTCTTCTTCCTCCCACACCGAGCTCGTCCCCCAGCTCCGGCAACCCTCAGCTCCGGCAACCCCCAAGCTCCGGCAACCCTCAGCTCCGCAACCCTCAGCTCCGGCCCCCCAGCTCCAGTTCCCCCAAGCTCGCCCCCAAGCTCGCCCCGCCCCCGACTCCGGTTCCCCACGGCTCCGGCCCCCCCGGCTCAGTTCCCCAAGCTCGCCCCCCCTAATTTCCTCCGGCCTTCCTCATTTCCGGCCCCCGGCTCCGGTTCCCCACGCTCCGGCCCCCGGCTCCAGCTTCCCTCATATCCGGCCCCCGGCTCCGGTTCCCCCAAGCTCGCCCCCAAGCTCGCCCCACCCCCGGCTCCGGTTCCCCGCGGCTCCGGCCCCCCGCCTCCCGGTTCCCCCTAAGCTCGCCCCAAGCTCGCCCCCACCCCCTGACTCCGGCCTTCCTCATTTCCGCCCCCGGCTCCGGTTCCCCCAAGCTCCGGCCCCCTAAGCTTCCCCCATTTCGCCCAAGGTCGCCCCACCCCCTATTCCGGCGCCGGCTCCGGCGTCCCCCTCGGCTCCCGGCGGCGGATCCGGCCCCTGCTCCGGCGTTCCCTCGCCTCCGCCGTCCCAGATACGTCAAGCTCCGGCCCCCTTGATTTCATCTCCCATTGCCTCCCTCCCTCGGCTCCTCCGCATCCTCTTTCGCGTTTTGGTCACCGCCAGTTAGCTTGAAGTATTTTTGTTTTTTATATATATAATTATTTAGAAATATTTATGTTAGATTTACTTTATTACATAATTGAAACATATATGTTAGTAGAAGATTATAAGTTACATGATATTAAGTATTCTTTTTTGTTTTAGTTTTTCCTTTAGCTGAATATATTAATTACATAATGATCTACATTTAGTTGTTTATCAATTTGAATTATGCTTATAGTTTGTAGGAGTTTATATGAGTTTTTTTATTATTGGGCTGTAATGATTATTATTTATGATATTGATTTTTTTCAAGTAAACACAGTTAATACACGTATATAAATATTTCATGTGAAGTATTTTATGTATCACTTTTTAGGAATTTAGAAATTTGGATTCGATTTTGATAGGATAAAATTATGATTTTGTATTTGTTGGTAATGATACATAAATAATCTATTTTACCAAGCCCATATATGTTAGAAACTCCAAAATATTTAGTATTCTATTCTTTGTTTGCCCCCTCCACATGTATGTCCCCATGTTCGGTGTGTGCTATCCTCATTCTCCGGTTGCTTCTTTGGAATATGTTCTTTGTTCAATGCATGTGTTTGTTTTTCACTTTCTTGATTAAGTGGCAATTGGTAGGCATAAGAGGCGACTTATATATATATATATATATTTGTGGTATGTTGAGAAGTTAATTAGGGTAGTAATCGAACTAGCTAGGAAGTATGGAAGGCAACCATGATAGAAGTTGGATGTACAATCGTCTAACTGATAGAAGAGAACTAACGCAAGCATTCTTGGTGGGTTTGGAAGTGTTCGTCCAATTTGCTTTGGCGAATTCAAATAATTCAAGAAGGGAGATCAGGTGTCCGTGTGCCAAATGTAAGTGTTTAAGATTTACAGATGCGGAGACGGTCAGAATTCATTTGTGTCAAAGGGGATTCATTAGAGATTATGAATGTTGGGAATTTCATGGCGAAGTCCGACAGACACCGAGTGGTTATTACGGGGACAGTAGTCATCGAGAAAACCTTAATCAATATGAGCAGTTGGTTATGGATGCCGCGGGACCGTCGGTCGGCCAATATTTTGATCCTCATACTCATGCCGAACCGTCATACATGGGAGAGGAGATCGGTACCCATCCTCAACCATCAAACATGGGTGAGGATCCTCATCCGGAAGCCGCTAGGTTCTATAAAATGCTTCAAGAAGCACAGCGTCCGTTATGGGAAGGTTGCGAACACTTTGAAAATAGTGAATATTCATCGCTATCGGCTACCCTAGCAACACTAAGCTTGAAGACTGATCACCATATGAGCGAGAGGAATTACAACGAAATGATGCGAGATCATGAGTAAGGTTGTTCCCAAAGACAATAATTTGCCGAAGGACTTTTACCAATCCAAAAAAGGTGAAAGAGCTTGGGCTTGGATGTGAAAAATCCATTCTTTGCCCCGAGAGGATGTATGTTGTATTACAAGGATGACGCTGAGCGACCAATTGCAAATTCTGTGGAGATGACAGATATAAAGTTGTGGGCAAAGGAAGGAAAAACACCCGTCATGCAATAAGCAAGATGTGGTACTTTCCTCTGGTGCCCAGACTTACGAGATTGTATGCATCCGAACAAACAGCTGCTCACATGAGATGGCACCGGGAGCATCGTAGGGATGAAAACTTTGTGACGCATCCATCTGATGCCGAAGCTTGGTGTAAATTTGACGAGGCGAATCCTTTCTTTGCTATGGATCCCCGTAATGTTCGTCTTGGTCTATGTTCGGATGGGTTCGCTCCTTTCAACAATACGGGCAGGAATTATTCCTGTTGGCCAGTCATTGTGACTCCGTACAACCTCCCACCTTCTATGTGCATGAGAAGAGAGTTTTTCTTCCTTAATGCGTTAATCCCTGGGCCGTCGAACCCAAAAAAGAAGATAGATGTGTACCTCAGGCCTTTGATAGACGAGTTGAAAATGTTGTGGAGTGAAGGTGTTCTTACGTATGATATATCATTAAGTCGAATTTCACCATGCGGGACGCCTTAATGTGGACGATAAATGATTTCCCCGCCTATGGGATGTTGAGTGGTCGGCAAACGTCGGGAAAGCTCGCATGCCCGGTATGTCTTGAACAGTAACATGGGTTTTAGCTTGGAACACATCGCAAGGTCAGTTGGTTTGACAGCACCGACGATTCCTACCCCCGATCATCCGTTTAGGAGAAATAGAAAAGACTTCACGCGGAATCTTTGTCGAACGAGCAGATCCACCTCGTCGTTTAAGTGGAGAAGAAATATGGGACAGGGTCGGGCACATTCCGAGTGTCGAAGAGGTGCTGCTTCAAGCGAACCTGGAGGGTACGGCATTGATCATCATTGGAACAAACGCAAGATCTTCCGGGAACTACCATATTGGAAAGATCAATTGTTAAGACACAACCTCGATGTCATGCATATTGAGAGGAATGTGTTTTGCAATATTCTCGTACACACGTGATGGACACCAAGGGCAAGACGAAAGACACGGTCAACGCAAGATTGGACGTTGAAGCGATTTGTAGAAGGCCTGCTTTGCATTTGGCGGAAAATGGCACTGGACGAATTTCCAAACCCAGAGCGCCGTACACATTCAATAAAGAGCAGAATTTAGAATTGTTGCAGTGGGTAAAAGATCTGAAACTCCCCGACGGTTATGCGTCAAACCTGGAAAAGATGTGTCGACATGCACGAGGTGAAGTTGAGCAAGATGAAGAGTCATGATTGTCATGTTTTTTTCCGAGATTGTTGCCGTGGGCCTTCAAAGCACTACCGAACCATGTATGGTCTATTCTAACGGAGTTTTCAATGTTCTTCGAGAGAAATTTGTGCTTGAGCTTAATGTTGAAAAGTTACGACACCGGAGGCGAGCATGCCCATAACGCTATGCAAGTTAGAGATGGTGTTTCCTCCTAGCTTCTTTGACTCAATGGAACATTTGCCCGTTCACTTGGCCTACGAAGCAAAGGTAGCAAGCCCGCAACAGTATAGATGGATGTATCCGTTTGAGAGGTAATATATATATTGACCTACATGGTACTTTAGATTATAAATATCCTCTGATATTCCATTGTAGGTTTTTACGCACACTTAAGCACAAGATCAAAAATACAAGGTACGTTGAAGGATCTATCGAAGCTTATCTAGTCGAAGAGGCCGCAAAATTTGCGTCATACTATTATCCCCCGAAATGATGTCAAGATGGAGAGGGGTACCTCGCAACGATGATGCCGGTGATACGAGGATCAAAAGTCAATATTTAATTTTCCAGGGCGAGTCGTGGGAAAACGTTGGAAGTCAACTCTTGACGGAAAAGATAAGCGAGTTCTTTGAGTGGTACATTCTAAACAACCGTGAAGAGGCCGCCAAGTACCTCGAGTAAGTTTTTTTGTTTGTTTACTATTACGGTAAGTATTAAAGTATTAACTTAAGTTTTTTGTTACGTTACTTTTCTAATTGGGTCCGATCGGGAAATCCTTCAATGCGGTGTCCCAAGTTGATCAATTCACTAGTTCCGAGTTTCCAAAATGGTTTCGATCATATTTCTTGGAAAATCCATCGATCCCAATGAAGTTGCGTGGAGTTTATCTTATGGAGCTGCAATGACAGTTACCCGATGCAACAAATATATAATCAATGGGTATCGATTTGCAACTGTTGACGCGAACGCAGTACACTATGTTGCAATTACGGTGTATGTTGTCGAGGTGACCAAGTTGACGGGGTGGAGACGACTACTACGGGAAGTTAGTTGAGATAATTCAGTTAAGTTACCGGTGGGACAAGGTGGTGACCCTGTTTAAGTGTGAGTGGTTTGATAACGGTCCGCGTGGGACAAAAGTGGACAAACTTGGAAATATTGAGGTCCATTTGGACAAGGAGATATACGGTTGGTTATGACCCATTCATCCTTGCTCAACAGCTGAACAAGTTTACTATACACCATACCCTACATCTCGCCAAGGGTGGACGGGAGTTATTAAAACCAAAGCACGAAATATTATACCAAAGTCGAAAGAGCCGGAATCAAATGACAAGTATGGTGAACCTTTCCAAGCCGATGTGGAACATGTGCTTTGCCCATAAACATCTTCGATGACGAAGTACCAAGCAATCTCTTTGATTTTCGTGTAGAGTTAGAGTTGATTCCTATACAAATTGACGATGAGAAATCAGACGATGAGGATGAGGCAGAAATGAGCTTCTCGATAGTGAATCGAGTTCGACGACTATGAGAGTACGAGATGAGGACATGCAAGTAGATGTCGATGAACATGAATCGTCCGGTTGATTTGTGTTAGTTCTTTGTTTATGACGATATGTTATACTACATACTTTGTAAGTACTTTTGTCATATTAACCAAATATCTTTCTTTTTTTATATTTTTTGACATTATGTCTATAAGTGTTCGAGATGGAGCATCAAGGAGGACGTTCGGGTAGTGGACGTGGCGTGGTCGATCCCGACCCCGTACTATAAGAGGGGGTAGGACGACGCCAACTACTCCATATGGAGGCAGAGGGCTCAGCCCAGACGTGCCACTATTTGATTTTTCGTCGTCCCCGTCTGGATATTTGTCATCTTCACCATCACTTTATACATCGTCGTCACCGGCGGCTAACTCCCCGATTCGGCAAAGGGGACAACGGGTTTACTTTACCCTTTCGATTGATTTACATATGTTTAGTTTCTTGAAACCATCTATGTACAAAAATCTTCAATATTTCACATTTCTTCCTTAGCACACTTCGTCACCTCGAGCCACGTCGGGAAGCGGTGTAGTTCCTCCGATACACCTATCCGGGGCTCAAGAGATCCCGAGACACGGGGTTTCTTTGGATCTCGCACTAAAGGCAACGAGTAAGTCATGCGAAGTTACCCGTAATGTTACAATTCTCTTTTTTCGATTGGTTTGTATGCTAATATTTGCATGATAATCTCGTTTTCAGATTTGTGCTCGATAATCCGGTGGCGACTTTCATGTCGACCCAAATATTCCGTAACTACACTCATTGTTGGACCGCGTGGATGAGATTCCTACGAGCAACGAGATATGTGGTTCACGAGTTCTTGGTAAGTTATTTGTTTTATGCGTGTTAATTAAGTACTTTTAAAATTTGGAGCACTAATTGTTCGTTATTGATTTTCGGGAAAAGCATATGACATTGCTCGAGCATCATGAAAATCTGAAAAAAGCTTTTAACCACAAGAGCGTCTTTGGTGCGTCGAAAGCTCTATTCATTGAGAAGGTCGAGAGGCAAGCAGATTGGCTTCCACGGGACACTAAAGATGAATTATTTGGCACTTGGGAAAACAATGAAAAGTTTAAGGCCATAAGTGCGAAAAATAAGGAAAATAGGGCCAAAATGGCGGGACCGTCATATCTTTGGGGGCTCCATATCCATTCGAGCATCGACGCAAAGTTGTAAGTACACGTTATTTTCTATTTACGTATTGAATATTTTGTACTTTGAAGTAATTAATTAAGGTCATCATTTGCGTTTGCGGGAAGAGTCGGGGAAGCTCCACCTGGATCGGTTGAGTGGGTTACCTTTCGGCGGACCCATTCCCGACGGTCGAAGGGAGTGAGAGACAATGGATTAACCCAAGGGCGAAACAAATAGCGGTGAGACATTTATTGCCTTTATTACTTGTTTTATGCACGTTATTTTCTTATTTGTTATGTATTTCTTTGCTTGTAGGAAAACTTTGAGAGGCCGTCGCGGGGAGAGAGCCTCGCGGCGTGAGATCGACCCCTCATCCTCTATATCCGATAACGAGAGTCTCTTCTTTGAGGCTGCGGCGGATTTGACAAGAAAGGAGGGTCTTTGGATACGGTGAGTCTGCGGCCCGATCGAAGCAATCAAAGCGCCTCTCATCCGCACGCAGGGGTTCCTTTAGGTAAACATAATACATTTGATATTGATAATTTTCATTCTCTTGTCCATTCAAATGAAGTACAAATAATAAATGTACTAATCAATTTTGTAGATGAGTGAAGAGGATGAAGTCGTTGGTGGAGGAGCAAGCAAACACTGAGATGACCCAGAACGAGAGATGATGAGCCGGTTAACTCGGGAAACGGAGATGATGAGGCAGCAGATGCTTATGGAACAAGAACTGATGAAGCAGACGTTGCAGCAGGAACGGGAGATGATGAGACGGGGAGATGAATCAGGCGGAGATGATGAAGGAGATGCAGCTTCAAATGATGTCCCTTCCGAAAAGATGAGGTTTCGGGTCCGGGCCGACTCACTGGTGATGATGACCATTTGGTGATGATGATGATCACAATCTTTCTTGTTTAGCCTACTTTTTTTGTATTTGTTTGTTGCTACGGATTATATATATATATATATATATTGTGTTTTCACTATGTAAACTCTTTTTTATCGTTAATATATTCACGGTACATTATTTTACTATTTGTATTCAATTTTTCTATTAAAATTTTTTAAAAATAAAAATTTGCTACCGTAAAATAATTCAAAAATTTGCTACGGAAAATAAATCCGTAGCAAATTCCAGAATTTGCTACGGAAAAAAAATCCGTAGCAAAAAACAATCCGTAGCAAATTGCTACGGAAAAAATCCGTAGCAATTGCTACGGATTTGATAATCCGTAGCAATTGCTACGGATTTCATAATCCGTAGCAAATTTGCTACGGATTTGATAATCCGTAGCAATTTGCTACGGATTTTCAAATCCGTAGCAATTGCGACGGATTTTAGAAAATCCGTCGCAATTGCGACGCCATATTTTGCTACGGACAAAATCCGTAGCAAAATCCGTAGCAAAAACATTTTGCTACGGATTTTTAGGTTTTGGCTACGGATTTTTTCCGTAGCAAAATCTGAAATTTCTAGTAGTGTAGGGTGTCGTTCGATGGTTGATGGTGCCGCAAACTTTCTAGTTTCACACGAGGGATAGGACTCGTGGGAAGATGAGTGTTGAATACCCAATCAAGTGTTGGGTTGGTGTGCCGATCAAAGATAATGGGCTTGGGCCCACTTGAGATCCGTAATTGTTGCTCAAACTCTAATGCTAAACTAGCGGCTCGATATCAAAGCAAAAAACTAGCGACTCGATACACGGTTCTTGGTTTGTAGAGGCGGACGTCTGACCACAATGCTTCTTGGAGTCCGGTCAAGAACATGCCGAGAAGGCAGTGCTCCGGCCAGTTGGAAACTTACGCCACTATCCTAGCCCATTCTTGTTGATACTCTTGCGCTGTGCCAGTTTGTTTAATCAAGCAAAGATGTTCATCCGGATTTAGAAATTTAGGAGGTCCAAAGTGTTCCTCTAATGCTTTATTGAGATCAACCCAATATCACACAGTCCGCTAGGAATTCAGCCATGAGAACAATTCGAAAGCCTCCCCTTCGAAATATAGTGATGCCACGTCAACTTTGACTTCTTCCGAAGTGTCATAATAACAGAAGAATTTCTCGGCTTTAAGGATCCAACCTCTCAAGTCACCACTTACGAACTTTGGAAAATTGATCTTGGCAAAAGGAAGACGAGAATGTCGATGAAGTGACTCAGAATCACTGTCACTATCATCGGCATAGTGTCTCTGTTTTCAGTTGAGACATTGTGGGTTGGCGGACCTAGCTTCTAGTGCGTTCACCTTGTCGCGTAATTCAACAAGGGCTTCAAGACGTGCTGCGATGGCAGCGAGTGGGTCTGTTGAGGGTGAAAAGGTTAGTCTTTAGGTTAAGATTAACGAATGGCTTCCTGAATCCATTCCCCCATAATCATCAAATAGCTCATTCTTATATTCCGTCCAAGTTGAAGAATTTTTTGGATCTAGCTAATACCACAAGGCCCTTGCATGAGGATGAAGACTTAGAAGTAGAGCAAGGCCATGTTATTGCATGAATGAGTTTGATTGAATTTTGTGCATTGAGATCAGATGAATCAAATTCTATGAGGCTAAAACCGAAAAGTTCGGGATCGCTTACAAATATATAAGGAAATCATCATTAAGCGTATGATGGAATAGATAAATACATAAACATATTATTGATCTTGAAACCTTAAGGTTGGAATTCATTCCAAACGACATGAATAAGTATAAAAGAGCGAAAAGTACATCCAAATTAACAACTGCTCTGAGCAGGAAAACAACACTGACTCATGGAAAAGAACAGAACTTAGCAATAACTCACTACATACTGTGACAAACATAGATCAATATTTAGTTAGGGAAAATTTGAAAGCAGGTGAAATATCAACTTTAATTGGATTAACCCACAAATGGATTGCCCCACAAACAAGTCATACTATATGATGAAATGAGTATAATTTCCCACTTTTTCTCTCTTGATGGTTTGGAAAAAGGCATAGAGTGGCATTTTCTAGATTAATCTTGTACTGGCCCCCTTCTTTTTCTCGTAGTTCAAATAAACCTTGAAACCGATTCAAAGGATGAAATTTTTTAGTGAATTTCGGTGCTCGATGCGCATGGTCTAATTTGGAATAGTTCCACGAGAATATAGAGCCCAAGATTCTTCTCTGATATCTAAAACAAAAAAGAAAGAAAAAAGGCAAAGGGAAAAGGAAAAGGATGAACTAAACCTTGCAGGCAGACGAGAAACTTGAGCGCAACATAAATCAGATATTCGCAAATTGCACACAAAAAGATAAGCATAACAAGTCTGAATTTTGGGTATTACATGCAAACACTTTGAAGGTACGATCAGGACCCACCTTTTATTTCCTCTAAACCAGATCAAGGAGAATTCTATTAGCCTCCAAAGATTCTCGGTCACATTCTTTCCAAAATTATGCCCCTAACGAAATAATCATCAATATCCTTTAAAGCTTCCAACAATTCCCTCCCTTCCTCTGGTGTATCAATAAGAGCAAGTCCCCTCTGTCCCCTCAGGTTTTTGCTTTCAATAGCCATATCCGATACCGACACACTATCTCGACTCGATACCAACTCACTATCTAGATTTCGATACCCTATCTCCGATACCGACACACTAACTCGGACTCTGATACCAACACACTATCTCAGACTCTGATACCACACACTACCTCGAACTCTGATACCAACACACTATCTCGAACTCTGATACCCTATCTCGAATTCTGATACTCTATCTCAGATTCTAACACCCTATCCCAGATCCCAGCAACCCCAACTCGAAACCCCTTAACCCGTAACGCCTCCTCAACCTGGAGAAATGATTACAAAGAAAATAATAATAATGTTAAATAAAGTGGACACAACAAGGTTTAATTTGGGGTTAAATAATAATGTTAAACCCCAACTCTGATACCAACAATGATTTTTGTGTTAAGTTTTGAAATAGTAAATGATCAAATTTTGTCATTAAATTTTGCAAAAATAAAGTGGACACAACAACGTTTAATTTGATATGTCACACACCTTATTTAGAGTTGTATTCAAAGAGATACGAAGTTTTGAAATTGACCTATTAAATTTGAAATTTTTCTGGATTGTATGTCGAAGTATATGGCACTAAATGTGTTTAAGTGTAGGGAAAAAAACTTGGTGTACACTCTATCTCGGATTCTAATACCTCAAATTCTGATATCTCATTACACACTACCTCGAACTCTGATACCTATACACTATCTCGGACTCTGATACCATATACTACCTCGGACTCTGATACCAAAACACTATCTCGAATTTTGATACCACATCTCTGATACCGGCACACTATCTCAGACTCTGATACCAACACACTATCTGGGACTCTGATACCACACACTAACTCATACTCTAATACCAAAACACTATCTCGGATTCTGATACCCCATCTCTAATATCGACACACTTCTTGGACTCTGATACCAACACACTATCTCGGATTCTGATACCCCATCTCTGATATCAACATACTATCTCGAACTCTGATACCAACACACTATCTCGGACTTTGATACCCTATCTCGAATTCTGATACCCCATCTCAGATTCCAACACCCTATCCCAGATCCCAGCAACACTAACTTGAAACCCCTTAACCTAGAATGCAGCCTCACAATGATCGTTCTTGGGGTGAGGACACAAGGAGAAGGGGTTATGGCAGGGGAGGATTTGATAGAGGAGGAAGAGGCAGAGGTAATGGCAAAAATGGTGCGGGATCTCCAGTTCAGGTAGTCAGTGAATCGCTTCACTCTCGTAGTTCTGCTTCCAATCCAGGTATTTCAATCGAAGTCATGATCTCTTTTATGATTTGCTTCTCTTTTATGAGATGTGCTTAGTCATGTCTCTAATCTCTATCAGTTATTGCTATAATTATTCATCTGAATAGCCGTCAGTTTATTGTGAATAATGTTTTAGCTTAGATGTTTCTTAGCATTATGTTTGTTAAGCTAAGTTTGTGGTATCTTTGTTTCCCTTAGAACCTCTGCTGCTCTTAACATGAGTATGATTTGTAGTATATCCAGGCCTAATGATTTTTTATTCATTCTTTTATTTCTTTATTTTTAATCGTAGCGGTTCCGAATTGGAGCAACCACAAATTTCGCATCCAATTCTAAAATCAAGTCAAACCCAGGATACAATATATAAGATTTTGCCCATTCCTAGGCCCGACAAGGGTGGTACATTAAGAATTCGAACTAACCAGCTTCGTGTCAATCACTTTCCTATCGGGTTTAAGCCTGATACCTTGCTGATGCATTACAATGTCGGCGTGAAGCCAATTTCACCGTTTAGAGCTGGTCGACCTCAAAGAATATCAAAGTCTGACCTCTCTATGATTAGGGAGAAATTGTTTTCTAATGACACTAGGTTGTCATTGTAGCAGACAGTGTATGATGGAGAAAAGAGCATTCTCAATGTGGTTCCTCTTCCAGAAGAAACCTTCACAGTTACTATCGCAGCAGGAGAGGATCAAAGAAGCTATTCATATCAGGTCACCTTAACCCTTGTTAAAAAGCTTGAATATCGCAAGTTGAGCCAATATCTCAATAAGAAGGAGTCTATGTCAGTTCCAAGAGACATTTTCCAAGGGATGCATATAGTGTTCAATGAAAATCCAGCCAAGCGTACAATCCGTGTGGGACGTAGCTTCTGTCCTTCAAATTCTCCCCTGTATGTTACATCGGGATCTTCGCAATGGCATGATTGCTCTAGGGGGATTTCAACACAGTGTGAAGGCCACATCTCAGGGTTTGCCCTTATGTCTGAACTACTCTGTTTTTTCTTTGCGAAAGAGAATGCCAGTCTTGCATTTCCTACATGAGCGTATTTGTGGCTTTAGATTACAAGAATTTCGACGTTTCCGCAGCCGTGTTAGGACGGAACTGATTTGGTTGAAGGTAAACGTGACACACCGTAGAACCAGACAAAAATACACCATTGTAAGATTATCATATCGTGACACAAGGGATATCACCTTTCCTTTTAAGGACCCTGAGGGCCGGAGTGAACCACGAGACGTCTCAATCCTTCACCATTTCTTGGATAAATACAATAAGGATATTGCATACAAAGATATTCCTTGTTTAGATTTTGGGAAAGGCGTCTTAGTGCCAATGGAATTTTGCATCTTAGTAGAAGGTCGATATGTCCCAATGAGAATTTGGATAGAAATGCTTCCGAGACCTTGAAAGATATGTCGTTGGCCACTCCAAAGGACGTACAACGTACCATACAAAGGATGGTGCAGTCAAGTGACGGACCTTGTGGGTAAGTTGAATTGTATTCGATTGATTTACTTTTACATTATACATTCGTTTAGGACAATTTATTGCCTTTTCATGTTCTAAGTCACCACATTTTGTAAATTATAATTATAATTATTAGACACATTGCATGAATTTATTTTTTCCTTGAACTTGCTTAGGCCTCTTTGCAACTACTCGTTAGCTCTTGCTATCTTGGTACTTAAAAAAGCATTATTCTTTTAAAGATGAAAATCCATCCATTTTATTTTAATTTTTCATTTTGTGAAGCTTTTAATTTAATATAATAAGAATAAATGACTGAATATGATGAGCTAGCTGAGGCTCAAAGTTTGCTTTAGCTTAGTATGTGAATGTACATCCATAATTTTTTTCGTCGAAATAGCTATTTTTTTGCTCTTGGTGCCAAAAATTATGTTGATTTACTAAAGCATAATTGATTCCCTATAGAAATGCTACTTTCTATAGTGTCATTCCTCAATATTGTTTTCTTATTTTGTTCCCAACGTCTCACATAAATGTTTTTCATTTGCAGTGGTGGTATTATTCAAAACTTTGGAATGAAAGTCCACAACACCATGACTGTCGTTTTGGGACGCATTACTGAACCACCAAAATTAAAAGTAGGTGGTCGAAATGGCCAGATTATGACCGTTAAATTGGAGCTGGACAAATGTGAGTAGAACCTAGTTGGAAAATCTGTGATGAAAGCTAAGCCAGTCGAGCGTTGGGGAATTATTGATTTCACAAGCTCAGAGATAGATTTCCGGTTCAAATTAAGATGCGAGGAATTCATTCCTAACCTCAAGGAGAAATTTAGAAGTTTGGGCATTGACATGAAAGATCCTCTCTGGGTTGAGGGATCTTCAATGAATGAACTTAAAAGTGGTGATTCGCTATCTGCGTTACTTAAGAAAGTGAACAATTTAGGTCAAGTGCAATTTATTCTGTGTGTGATGTCTCATGAGCACTTTGGATATAAGTCCCTCAAGTGGATTTCAGAGACTAAGGTTGGTGTAGGGACACAATCTTGTTTAATTAATAATGTGAATGGAGGAAGTGATCAGACTCTTACAAGTCTTGCTCTCAAGATCAATGCCAAACTTGGAGGTAGTAATGTTGAGCTTAAGAATAGGCTCTCTTGCGTTGCAGGGGATGATGGGCACGTTATGTTTATAGGGGCTGATGTCAATCATCCTACTTGCGCAGACGGGTTATCGCGGTTGTTGGAACTGTCAATTGGCCTGCCGCAAATCGTTACGCGGCACGGGTCAGCCCTCAATCACATAGAAAAGAACAAATATCGAATTTTGGAACATTTTACCTTGAGCTTGTTGACTGTTACGCCAGGTTTAACAAAGTGAGACCCAAAAAAATTGTCATTTTCCGTGATGGGGTAGGTGAGGGTGAATTTGACATGGTTCTCAATGAAGAACTCCGAGATCTGAAAAGGGTTTTCCAAAATGTAAAGTATATTCCAACTATAACTTTGGTCCTAGCACTGAAGCGACATCGAACTCGCTTGTTTCGAGAGGAGCCTTCTTTAAAAAATGTGTGTCCTGGAACAGTGGTGGACACAAAAGTGGTACACCCTTTTGAGTTTGATTTCTACCTTTGCAGTCACTATGGAAGGAGAGGGACCAGCAAGCCCACCCACTATCATGTCTTGTGGGATGAGCACAGGTTTACCTCTGATGATTTACAGAAACTGATATATGATATGTGTTTTACCTTTGCAAGGACTACTCAACCTGCATCTTTGGTCCCTCCTGTGGTTTATGCTGACCTTGTTGCTTATCGGGGACGACTATACTATGAGGCAAAGACTGAATTAGAGAGCTTTAAAAGGCCAGCATCGTTTTCTGCTTCATCTGCAAATGAAGACAAGAACTTCAAGCTGCACGAGAACTTGGAGGACACAATGTTCTTTGTCTGAGGTACCTCTTCTAAGTTCTTTCACGGGATATGAACACTCATGGTTGAGCCTCATGTAGTATTGATTTGAGTTTGTGCGTGAATATAATGGGTCACGAGACATGAACTTTAGTTTCTTCTGCTCTTTCTTTATCAACCTCACTTCATTGCCTTTTCCATTTCATTAGATTGGTTGTTCCAGTTGTATGTTTGAATGATTGGAGCCTGCTTGGGAAAGTATCGAAACAGAGTAAAGGCACGGCGAAAGGGCATAAAAGCCTGGTGAGGGGAAAAAAAGAAGAAGCTCATTTTCCCCTATTTGTCTGGGATAGTATCAAAGTTAAGTAGACTTGTAGTTAAAAAAACAGCAAGTACAAAATTGCAGCTCTTGTGGAGGAGCTTCGACCCTGGTTCAGTAAATGCGAAATTAATTCCCACAACTAATTTGTATACAATTTTGTCTAGAAAATATTTTTAATTAAGAACTTCCGTGTTTTTATTTTTAATTTTTTTAATAACAATTTAAGTTTTTTTATGAAATTTAAATTTAATTTTTTTATCTTTAATTATCAGAATATATATAACTATTGTGCGTGCCTAGCTATTCAATAAGATTTATATCATTTTTAATCATTTTCCATCTCAACTAACTTTTTAAATAATAATCTAAACAAGAGCTACTTCAGCTACCATCATTCCAATTATAAATCACATTTATAATATAATTTTTATTCTATCTTACGTTTACAAAAATCAGATTGAAAATAAGTTATTTTGTCACCGCTATCCCAATCAAGAAAACACACATCTTTTGATCATTTTCCAAAGAAAATATGTTTCAATGATTGTATATTACACATTAGCTCGGTGCTCTATACAGTTTAAACCAGTTATTTAATTGTATTTCAGGCAAAAAACAAAAAAACAAGTCGTTATTTAATTGTATGTTTTATTTTCAAGTTTATTGTATACTTTATTTCCTATTTTATGCTGTAAGCTTATTTTGTAATTTAAAGGAACTAGATGGACAGCTGAATTAGGTTGAATTAACCCGTTGCATAAAAATGAATTGGCAATATAAACAAAAAAAGAATTATTTGATAATTGTAAATGTTTTTGAGATGTGATAGTAAAGAATAGGAGTCATAGGTTATTAAACTACACCTAGGCGTATGTATATTTAGCATTTTAAATGATTTATACATGTTCCATTCTAATAGTAATTCTATTTATACAAAAATGTTTGGACTTTTAATTGACCTGCGGGCTAACTTTTTAAGTTATTAAAAATTTGGCATTTCATGTGATATGTATATATTATGTATAAACATATACATAGATGTTATTTTAAAATTTTAAAACTTATTATTAACAAAAATGTAGGAAAAAATCTACTTGCCTCCAACATTGGGTTTTTCATATGTGTCACATGTGATTGAAAAACTTGACGAAATGAATATAAGGAATTTGATGTAAATATAATCACATCTTCAAAGTGCTGAATACATTTTAACCTCTTTTTAATTGCACATTCATATTCTTTTATACTACTACCAATCCTTATTATAAGGTCTAATTGGTTAATTTAATTAGGTATCATCTTTTATCATAATTATCCTTGAATAGAAACCCCGAATATGTGCTTCTGGTAGCTCTTACATTAATTAAGCGCTTGTTTGGCAAACGAAAAAACATCCTATATATACAATATCCCACAACAAACATCATAACTACAACAACAATAGCAATCTCAATATAGATACAGGTTGGAAAATGCATTGTTTCATTGAAATAATTCATATTCAAACATACACATAATATATATATATATATATATATATATATAAAATAGAAATTTCATTTTAAGTCATCATTCCCTCATTTGATGGAACCCGCATTTTCAAGGGAATAATCATTGGCTCACTCCATTTTCTTAGTTGTACGAAAACATAGTTCTCACTCATTCCCATTCCCACCGTCATTATCTAAGCCACACATACTGTAAGGTCACATGATGTGTAATGAAGTGGAGGGCAGACATAAAGCTAGAATAATCTGTTCCAGATCATTGTTAACGAAACGTAACCAGTCATTTGTCTTCAGCATTAAAAAAATCACACGTGGTAATCTCCTTAAAAGCTCTGAGATTTGAGAGAAATACTGAGAAGCGTACATCTGCAAAATAAATTAGCACAGTCATCTCAATGTTTCATTTCAATTTAGCCTAGACACACAAGGCTACTTATTTTCAAATACTAATGATTCACTTTCAGGTCCAAAAACAAAACCAATGACTCAACACACCAACAAAGAAACAGAACCTTGCTCTACTTACACCTAATTATTACAAGTTCTTAACATATGAACAACTCGTGGCAAAATGGACACACACACACACACATATGAACCACTGAACTTTATTATAATTGAGCAATTTATGAACGGGTTCAGCCGCAGGACACAGAATACACAATAGAATGATCAAGAATTGAGAAAGAGACGAAAAAGTAAAGTCCAGAGAGAGAAGAAGAGTCTGAAAACTGAGGAAACACAATATTATTCAATTCAATGTTTCTCTCCTACCTTTATACAGTAAGAGTAATACAACTCATTGTCATAACTTGTTGGAGGATCAGAGCCAGCTTGAATCTGGCAGTTTGAGCTCCCATGAATCTGGCCCTTATGGAACCTTTGTCGGTGTCTATGATGGCCATGGAGGGCCGGAGACATCCCGGTTTATCAACGATCACCTGTTTCACCATCTCAAGAGTAACTAACCTCGTGGTTGGAATTATCAATTATGTTCTCTAATCAAACGTTCACCTGTTTCACTCGTGAATATTTTTCGAACTCAGCACCACATGATTGGCCTCCTTACGTTTTGATTGAAAACCTGATAGTAAATGATCACAAAATTTTATCTCAATTTCATCCTGTGTGTATTTGCATATCGGGATGTGGCATTTTCTCTGCTTTGCTATTTCAAACTTCTTCAGTACTTTAGGTTGTTTTTAAGTTGACAAGTTGTATGTAGGAGTTTGTGGTTTAAGATAGACTCAAGGGAAGAAAACATCCGTCAAGCCCATTTCTGAATGCTTTTGAAAGATTAAGGAATATAAATGTTTTATTTCTTTGAATTATGTATTCCTTTAATTTACAAGACACAAGAATTTGCTAGGTGAAACCGTATAGGTCTTAATAAAGGACTTTCATCGTAAGACCAAAAGGATCCTTTCATTTTTTCTATTTCAATTTTCTTTTCCTTCAGATTAACTGTGAAAGCATGGCAGATGACATGTTTTCAATTTTTTGGTGCAAGAAATGGTGGCAGGGGTGATTTTCCTTCATAGTATGTGTTTGTATCTTACTATTGTATGCAGCGGGTTAAGTTTAGATAAGTTCTCCGGTATAGACGACATTGTAGGGTTTTAGTACATGTCTAGCTACTTGACTGTTATTCTGTACTTGGATTCTTAATCTCCACCTGGTGAGTGGTTGAAAGAATTTTTGCTCAACATTTAATTGCAGGGTTTACTGCAGAGCAACAATCAATGTCGGTAGATGTAATTCTCAAGGCATCCAAGCAACAGAAGAAGGATTTATGTCAGTTGTAGCCAAACAGTGGCAAATGAAACCACAAATTGCAGTAGTAGGGTCGTGCTGCCTTGTTGGTGTTATTTGTAATGGTAGCATTTATGTAGCAAATCTTGGTGATTCCCGTGCTGTTTTGGGAAGAGTAGTCAAGGCGACTGGAGAGGTTCTAGCCATGCAATTGTCTACGGAGCACAATGCAGCTTTAGAGTCTGTTAGAAAGGAGCTGCACTCTTTGTACCCTGATGATTCAAAGATTGTTGTTTTAAAGCATAATGTGTGGCGAGTGAAGGGCCTTATACAAGTGAGTCATTTACAGCTCATCATATAGTTTTCCTGATTACCTAAGCCAGTCATATTATTGCGCTATCTGCCTTCTGTACATGGTGATACTGATACACATCATGACATATACTCCTTTCCTATACTCAAAGCATTCATCTAGTCCTGCTACAATTTGAAACATTTCACAATTGGAGTTAAGAACTTTGTAATGTATTCTTTTGGGATGTGAAGAATGACTTCAAAGTCTGGACAGTAAGAAAGAAAATAAAAGAAGACAAACAAAAAATGAAGCTGGTAGGGCCCCAAGGGTGAGAGGAAGAAAACTTCACGAATATGTAAGATTCTTGAAGGGTATCAAATTCCAAGGTTGTTGATAGAAAGGGGGCTTAGGTTTTTTCCTCAATTCTGCAGATGTTACCATGGCTTTTACGTTTGGAATTGGTTTTTATTACACAATCAAAATAATGACTATATATAACCAGGATTTCCATTTGCTTGCAATAATCAAATAATTCTTGTTATCGCATTAACATATGGAATTCCTGCGCATTTCTGGGATCATCCTGAGTTCTTTTAGATTAATTCGAGGATTATAATTGTCATACTAAACAAATTAGTAGTATCCCTCAATGCCACTCTGTCCATCTCCCCCCGTTTTGTCAGTCCATCTTGGTGCAAGGGAACTTGAACTCTTGAGTTTTACTTAGATCCTATGACAGTGGGAAAACAATTATAGTTCTGATTTCTTGATCAGGTCCTGTTATGGACTCATATATTGGGCCTAGCAGGTATGCGGCCCAATGAGAGGACTCACAGCAGAACACCCGTTTAGCCAGGTAAATTGTAGCAAAAAGAAAGCTAGGACAACAACCTAGTCACCATACGCACAAGAGAAAATCATGATACTACCTCCTGGCCCCTAATTATAAGCACCTAGTTGACTTTCTTTTAGAGATTAAGAAAGCTAAATAAATTACTTAATCATTTCATATGTTGTGTATCCTTGGATTATATATTAGTTTATTAGTTAAACTAATTAGTTTGAAGAAAAAAATAAAAATACTATAAAGTAATTTAATTAGCTTCCTTAATCTCTCCAAAAAAGTCAACTAGGTCTTATAATTAGGACCGGAGGAAGTAATAGCTAACAACACAACATTGTTGATCTTTCAAGAACATTTCAAGACAACTCGAGGTACTCCTCCGGTCCTAATTATAGGACATATTTAACCGATTTTGGGGAGATTAAGGGAGGAGTTAAATTAGTTAATTTTATTCATTTTCCTAAAATGTCCTTATATAAATTTAAAAAGACATAAGTAAAAGTGAATCAATGCCTCTACCACATACCTCTCCAACCTAGAACTTTCTTTACCACACGCTTTCTAATTGAAATAATGATCTTGCTATATATACATATATGTGTGTGTATATATGTATACATATAGATATATATACATAAATGTATGTGTACACACACACACATATAGACACGCACACACACATAGACATATACTCCCTCTGGTCCTTATTATAAGGCACCAACTAACTTTTCTCACAAACCAATAAAAACAGTTAAAGTCAATAAAGTTGTCCTAGAATTTAAGTAATTTCCAATATTATCTCTACTAATTACACTAAACTCTATTATCATATTAATTATTACACTCACCCACTACCCTTATTAATTATGGGTATATATAGAAAAACATAATTAATGTTCTTTGGAAACAAGCAAGTGCCTTATAAAAAGGACCAAATAAACTTACAAGTTGGTGTCTTATAATAAGGACCAAATGGAGTACATATATATGTGTGTGTGTTTTTATATATGTACGCACAGATATACATATATGTACACACACATGTGTGTGTGCGCATACGCGCTTGTGTATGTCTATATATATTTGTGTGTAGACACACACACATATACACAAACACATATATATAGACACACACACATATGTGTGTGTATTGACAAATTAACATCAGCTGATCAATAAATAAATTAAAATTCAACAATTTAAAAGTTTCACTAATAAGAAGAGTCTACGCACCTACTACATATACTCACCAAAACCAAACACACTTGAGAAAATAAAGTAAGGGTATTTTAGGAAGATATTGACAAAAATTAAAATTGTGTCTTATAATTAGGACCAAAACCAACTCCTAAAGTTGTCCTATAATTAGGATCAAAGGGAGTGTGTGACATATATATATATATATAGCTGGCACGCACAAGTATGATACAACTCTACTTCCCAATTATCAAAGACTAAATTTTACTCTAGTAGCAGATATGATATCAGGGTACCTAATCCTCTCTACAATCTCTCATTAAGATATTAAAAGCATTAAATGAATATAAACAAATCACTACTTTCCGAAAATCCCAGTTGCATTCAATCAAATGAAACCCAGCCATTTTTCCAGCCCTAAACAAAACCATGGAATTGCGACACCTAACACAGAACCATTGAATTTCAGTTATTGGTACAACAAGAAGATATGAGTTCAAATTAATTTGGTGTGCTTATAATTCTAATGAAAAAAATACAGATGAACTCCACAACCAAATCAGACATATGATTTAATAATAATCTCAACAACAAAAATCACATTATTCATTCATCAAAGGGATGGAAATATATATAATGAGAAAGGGGTATCACGAATTAAGATCCCATAATTAACCAATGAATATATATTGTCGCCAGCACTTTGTGCGAACCCAAAACAGCATCTCTTTTCTTCTACCTTCTTCCTCTTCACCTCCTTATAACTTCACAAATTTGCCATTCATACAAAAGGGGGGAAAACATGGATTATTATTATAGATTGATTGAATCACTGATTATTCATGCTTTTAGTATTAAATCAATTACATGTTGGCTCCAAACTAGAGGAATGTTAATGCAAAACTTCTTTTAAAACGATGTGTTAAAAAATAACATTATGCCCATGACTTTAAACAATAATATATATTGAGCCTGTTTGGAGCGAGCTTCAAGTAGCTTAAAGCCAGAAAAAAAAAAAAAAATTCAGTAGAAAAAAGCCAGAAGTAGAGTGCTTGGGTTGAGCTTTAAGTTCACTGGATTTTTTTTTAAAAAAAAAAGTTCCTAAAAGTCAGTTAAAAAAAAAGCTCCATTAAGTAGTTTTTTCCAAAAAGCTCTTAGCTTTTGGACATAGGCCTCGCTACTTCTACTACAATCAATTCAAACACAAATCATATTTACAACCTGACTTTTGGACATAAGCTGTAACATCCCATTTGAAAACGGCGGAATTTTTTTTTTTTTTTAAACGTTTCCAAATATTTCAAGCGAGTAGTCGAGTAGAGCATTGGAGCGAGTGAGTAACTCGATTCATAACAAACATCAACCATAGTGTAACTTTGTAATGATTACAAGAATCCTAGAGTTTGAAAGTGTATAACGAAAGCGGTAAAGATATATAAGTCTCTCGGCCGCACGTCTATCGGGCTTTGCTTGCCTCGATCTTCGATCCGTATTCTCTCGGATCCCGAAGCTATAGCCGAGATTCAATTCACCATATTGAATCTCGTGTAACGGTTAACCTCATACCCAAACAATACAATATACAGACAACAGATATTTCTAGAGCTAATACCACAATATATCATAAGCATACAAACGATGCATGATCATTATGCCGACAAACATAAGCACAAAGCAATATGTAAAGCCCCATAAGGTAAACAATAACAGCCTGCACTATTCACCAAAGTGCCACGATAATTACTCGTGTCCTCGCGCTAGGAAAACAAAACGGTGTTACCAAAACTATAACCCGTATAACCGTCTCGTATAACGGTCTACGAACATATCATTGACATATAAGTATTTAAGATGTACAAGATTAGTGTTACAAGACGCGTCCGTACCTTCGTTGGCAACGTTAGGTACTACCGGCGGAAGACGTACTTTTTTACGGAAGAACGTGAAATGTTCGACACGGCACGTCGGCAACAGAACGGAAAGCAAATCGAGTTTCGATGCCCTATCGAGTAATATCACTTTCATTAGTGATTTGACATCATAACGGCATTTTAGGTAAAAATTACCATTTTGCCCTTCTACCCCTAATTTGGCGGAATTTCGCGTAACTTCGTTACTTTGACCGTATTCCATTTCAAAATTATCCCCACTATGTTTTTACCTCGTCGTGCATCTTTCAATGCAATGAGGCATAAAAACAAGCATAGGAACAAATTCCGAAACTTCCTAGATCAAAACAACAAGTTCTACTATAACTACCGAAAGAACTACGGAAACTAAAAACTAAGGACGTAAGAACTTACTCTGAGCTAAGGCAAAACTTTTGCAGAGCTTCTCACTCTAAGTTTCGGCCAAGGTAGAGAGAAGAAAAGGTGTGAAGAATGAATGAAGAGTTCATGCCTTTATATAGGCAAAAATTGGGCTACTTTGGTAATTTTCACTTTCCAAGTTTTGTAATTTTTCCTTTCTTTTCAACCATGTAAAATCAAGTTGAAATGTGGTAAATTCTTGTCCATGGCTGCCTTGGTCGACATAAGGGAGGTGATGTGGCATCAAACCATTGGTCCAAGAATGGTGACTTAAGCTTACTTTATGCCCGGCCCGATAGAATTTCCCGATCGGTGTCCGTTTTGCGTAGTCTCTAAATTCTGAATTCATAACTTTGAAGATCTTTCTTCCTCATCAATAATATCTAATTTAACTTAGATTCCAGTCCCTTACGGTGGTTCCAATAGGTCAAAGTTGAAGTTTTTCTCGAAAAACGTGTCCAGTAAGCGTCCGGTTACGAAAATCGTTTTGAATCATCAACCTCCTGGACAAAAATTCACCGATTCCAAATATGTCCATATAATCATAAACTCATCTCCGGATGTTGAGTTATAATTTATTTTCTTCGATCCAAAATGTGACTATCCGCATTTTTCCCTATTTCGTCTTATTAGGTAAATGTCTTACCGAATTCGGAATAAACTTCCGGAAGAGGTCACTTGAAGGTAAAAACTCACCGATCAATATTTTACCTTGACTTTGGAATTCCTATTCCTGGTTCTCTAGATAGGATCCGTTTCCTATTTATTCATTTACTATTCACTAACTTTAATTATATTATATAATAATACAACTTTACCATAACATTAAAATTTGTTTCTCTCTCCTTTTTCTTTCAAATTTTCGGATGGCATCTTATTATTTTTATTTTATATTTATTTATTTTATATTTTATTTTATTTATTTTTTCCAATTTTTTCCAAAAATTCCACAAAATCACCTAATTGGTCCATTCTTGCATTTAGGCTTAAAAATACCTAAACTCACTTATTTTTCACAAAATTCTCCAATTAATTACTAAATATGTTCTTACTAATTTTAAGCCAAAAACCACTAATTTTAGGGTTTTACAAAATTACTTATGAATTTCCTTTACTTATGCTTAAGTAATTAGCCGTAAATTACTTAACTACTTTATTATCACTAGTTGATAATTTTCTTAATTAAAATGCCTCATTACCTCATAATTCTAGCACCGACATTTCTGTTTTCATGTATTCTCGCATTATTCTAGAATTTGAGAGGGTATTATGGTCATTACAATGCTTTTTGAGCATTGTTATTCAATTTCCCCAAGCTCACAATTTATCAAATTATCACAATTAGAGATAATATACTCTCCTAACTCAAATAATTATTTCATTGCCTTTTAGGATTTTTCACAATTTTCCTAAATCATTTTGCATACCAGGGGTATTCTCGGTCATTTGGCACTTTGGCCCTTAAATTCTCTAATTTCCTACGTAACTCATCCTAGAAAAATAGGCTATAATAACACAAGTCTTGCAACAATAATTTCACTTATCGAAATAGCCAATTTATTTACCAAAATGTAATATTTCGGATAAATAAATATACGGTATTACATTTCTCCCCCTTAAACAAAATTTCGCCTCGAAATTTAATCTATACTAACTAGACTACGGGCCATAAACTCGGGTATTTCTCCTTCATGTCACTCTCGGTTTCCCAAGTTGCCTCGTTTTGTGACAAACCCTTCCGCACCACCTTCACTATCGGTATAGTTTTAGTCCTAAGCCGTTTCTCCCGGCGTTCGAGAATTTGCTCCGCCGACTACAAAGGTGTTATCATGCCGTACTTCAACATCATCGTACTTTATGACATGATCTCGATCTGGTAGGTATTTCTTCGGTTGTGACACGTGAAAAACATCGTGGAGATTACTCGGGTTCGGGGGTAACGCTAGTTGATACGCAATCGGTCCTCGCTCGGCTAACACTTCAATTGGTCCAACGTAACATGGACTAAGCTTCTTTCTCTTCGTTGTTCCGCCGACACCGGTTATCGGAGATAATTTCGTAAACACATGGTCTCCGACTTCAAACTTCAACGATCTTCTCCTCTTATCTCGCATAGCTCTTCCGTCTACCGTGTGCAGTAAAGGAGTCTCTTCTTGATCGAGCGATCGCTCGGAGGTCTCTTTTAGCATATCCGGTCCAAGCAACCGCTTTCGTACGCATCGTCAAAGATAAAGGCGATTGGCACTTTCGCCCATACAAAGCCTCGAACGGGGCCATTTGTATGCTTGAATGATAACTATTGTTATACGCGAATTCCGCTAGTGAGAGGTGTTCGTCCCAATTTCCTTTGAAATCCGGGGCACATGCTCGCAAAGATATCCTCCCGGCTCGTACGTCCTCTCTCGATTGACCGTCGGTTTGAGGGTGATAAGCCGAACCGAACTTCAGCTTGGTACCCATTCCTTCATGTAGTGCTTGCCAAAAGCGGGATTGGAATCGAGTATCCCGATCGTAGATAATACTCTTAGGGACTCCGTGCGTCTCACGATCTCTTTGATGTAGATTGCGGCCAATCGTTCGGAGAGTAGTGGATGCTAATGGGTATGAAATGTGCCGACTTGGTTAATCGGTCAACGATCACCCAAATGGTATCGTGATGCTCGATCTTAGGTAGACCTACCACAAGATCCATGGTCACATTCTCCCATTTCCACTCCCTATAGGTTCTAGTCCTTGAAGAAGACCCGGGGGTCGCGGTGTTCAATCTTTACTTTCTCGGCAAGTTAAACACCCAGCTACGTACTGAGTTACATCTCTTTTCATTCCAGGCCACCAAACTTCGGCCTTCAAGTTCGTACATCTTGACCATTCCCCGGATGTAGAGTGTACTTACTCTTATGAGCCTCATCCAAGATCTTCCGCTTCAGTTCATCAACTGGCGGTATGTAAATGCGCCCCTTGTGTCTGACCAATCCACTCGATGAAAGGTCGTGGTCTTGGGTTTCACCTTGAGAGATTTTCTCCCGCATGGAGATTGCCCAATCATCTTGTCTCTGAGCTTCATCAACTTCTTCTCTCAAGTCGTACTCCCTTGACTCACAAGAAGATTTGCAAGGTAGGCCACTTGGTGCGTTGAAATTCATGCAGATTTGGTATGAAAGATTCGGGTCTCCGAAATCTTCAAGTAATTTCGCTCTTGTATCATCATGTATGACACTTGCACCTTCTTCCCGCTAGAGCATCGCAACGACGTTTGCTTTCCCGGGTGATACTTGATCTCCAGGTTGTAGTCTTTCAGCAATTCCATCCAACGACGTTGCCTCATATTCAGTTCCCTTTGATCAAAGAGATACTTCTGTGCTCTTGTGGTCGCAGTATAGTTCTACGGTCGTACCGCGAGATAATGCCTCCATATCTTCAAAGCGAACACGATGGCAGCAAGCTCCAAATCGTGTGTAGGATAGTTCGACTCGTGCGGCTTCACCGACGAGAGGCATAAGCCACCACTCGCCCAATTGCATTAGGACACAACCCAATCCTTGCCCACCGGCATCACCGTAGACAACATATGTCTTATCGGGATCCGGGATTATCAATACCGGTGCCGTAGTCAACCTCTCCTCGTCTCTCGAAAGCTCTCCTCACGTCATCTCCCCATATGAAGGGTTGATTCTTCCTCGTAAGCTTTGTCAATGGTAGGGCAAGACGCGAGAAATCCGTATAAATCTGCGGTAATATCCCGCTGAGACCTAGGAAACTACGTATCTCCGTCACTTGTTTCGGCCTCTTCCAGTCCGTAACCGCTTCCACCTTGCTCGGGTCAACAAAGAACTCCGCCGCTAGATATCACATGGCCCGAAATCTCACTTCCGGCAACCAAAATTCGCATTTGCTCAACTTTGCGTAGAGTCGCTTCTCTCTTAGTATGCTCAACACTAGGCGTAGATGTTCTTCATGCTCTTTTCTTTTGGAATAGACGAGTATATCGTCAATGAACACCACCACAAACCTGGTCTAGGTGTTGTCGGAAGATACGGTTCATGTAATCCATGAATACCGCAGTGCATTTGTTAATCCGAAGGGCATCACAAGGAATTCGTAGTGCCCATATCTCGGTTCCGAAAGCCGTCTTGGAAATATCATCGTCTTTGACTCGAATCGATGATATCCCGAACGCAAATCAATCTTTGAAAAGACAAAGTGGAACCAGATAACCGATCCAAAAGATCATCAATCCGGGGAAGTGGATATTTGTTTTTGATGAGTCACTTTATTTAGTTCGCGATAATCAATGCAGTAGTCGAAAACTTCCATCTTTCTTTTCACGAACAGAATCGGAGCCCCCAGGGTGATACATCGGGTCGAATAGAACCCTTCTTCGAAGTTCTTCCACTGTTTCTTCAACTCTTGCATTTCATTTGGAGCCATACGATACGGCGCCTTTGATATTGATCCTGTGCTAGGCATCAATTCAATATTGAACTCCACCTCTCGGATAGGAGGTAACTCAGTGAGATCCTCCGGAAATACATCGGGAAAATCATTCACCACAGGGGATATCCCGGAGTGAAAGTTCGGCTCTCGCTTTAACCGAAAAGAATACCATGTAGGCATGGCATCCCCGTTTCACGCATCGATCAACTTCGTAGCGGAGAGAAAGCTCGTGCTCACATCAACCTTGTCTCCGGAAATGATATCTTCTTCTCGCCACAATCGATCATTGCACCGTTGGCTGTTAGCCAATTCAGACCGAAAATGACGTCGATGCCGTGAAGAGGTAGACGGATGAGATCTATCTTTGAAACTCGCCCATCCACGTTAGCGGTACAGTTCATACACGCGTCGAAGCTAAAGACTTTACACCCGGTGGTGTAGACACTACCGAGATAAAAAGGTAAACTACGGGCATGCATTCCTAAACGACTTGCACAATCATATGATATAAACGAATGACTCGGCACCGAATCATACAATGCTTGCAATTTATTCCCATTAAGATAGATGGTACCTTGGACCATTTCGGAGACTGTCGGCCTCGGTGTTTGTCAACGCAAAGATCCGGCCAGCGCTCGAGGTCTCGCCTCTGCAGCCTTCTCGGGGAAATCCGGCTAATGTGTCCGACACCCGCATACGTAATCAGACTTGTTTCCCATCACAGTTGGCTCCCGGATGGTACTTCTTGCATTTGGACACGTCGGGATCATTTTGTTTGGGGTAATTCAATTGTCCAGTTTGGTAGGGTCTCTTGTTTCCGCCTCGGTTATCGCTCCAAGGCGCCTTCCTCTTCGTGAGGAGCCTCGCGGTTAGACCACCGCGGTTTGCATTGTTTCCTTCTTGGCCTCGAAATTTGCGCAGTTCTTTCAAATTGCGCTCGTCAATCCGGGATTCCCACGGCTTGGGCCATTCTCGGAAACCGCCTGCGATACTAGCCTCGCCTTATGTCACATTTCGGTCCGGTCACTAGTCGATTCGCCTTCCAGCTCTCATTTTTGTGGCCTTTCGGATATGATGAATAACGAGACAGTTGGTGAAACGGGCGAAGTAATCGTCGAACGATTCTTCATTTCCTCGTCGGATGTGAAGAAATTCTTCTTCCTTAATCACCCGTACCGGGAGGAAAATATTGTTCGTTGAACTGTTCTGGAATGCTTCCCAAGTAACGGGGCCTTGAAGGGTTGTGGAAACACTCTTCCACCACCCGTGGGCATCGCCCTCTAGCTTGTAGATTGCCACCGAGCCTTCCGGTTTCCGGGCACTCAATGACTTCGAATATCTTCTCCGCACTCGAAGCCAATCCTCGGCCAATTCACTCTTTCCGGAAACCGGGTGGTTTAAGCTTGCGAACCGGTTGACCAGTTTTCCTTTCCGTGGTTCTCTCTTCTTCCTTGTCGTGGAGGTGATCGGGATCGATCGATTCATTTTCCTCATCGTTAGGTTCATCATTGTCACTTTCCTCATCACGTTCTTCCTCGCGTTGTCGTGCTTCCAACTGTCTTTGGGCTTCTTCATCCTGTTGATGTTGCCTTGCCAAGAGTGCATCTATGAGAGCTCTCTGCTAATTTAGACTCTGTACTAAACTACACTTTGGACTTATTTGCTCCAGAACTTTTCTCTATATGTCGGCCGCTCCACTTGATGATCGAGAATTCGCTCAGGATTGACCGTAAAGATCTTGTCACGTCGTACTTTGATATATAGTATTTCCCGTGGCACCCATATACCGTGGTCAATACCAGATATCAAAATGTCTCCATGGCGCCCATACACCATGGTAACAAAAGATACCTTAAATGTTTCCATGGCGCCCATACATCATGACAACATAAGATACCTCCTACTCAATGACACGATCGCGGTCCGGTTGTAGTAACTAGGAGATATGCATCGGAAACTAAAATTTTCGCGGCAAGTAAGATAACTATTTATCAAACCATAGGGGAAAAACGTTAGATTTAGGAAGACAATGATTAGTCTATCGCAGACTTTATCACACTAATACTACAAACGAACGGACACTCGTACTATTTCCCCTCGTTCAGGATTTCGTTGATTCGGTCTACTTAGAAACGGGTGCGGAATTTCGTATCGAGTTCCTCTACATGAGTCAAATACTGCATGTATCTATCCTTGTTGGTCTCGGAGTTTCATCCGGCGTGGCCTAGCTCCACATATAAGCTGCGCTAGGGACGAATAGTCGTCCAAAGACAAAGCGACAATTGTCGAATTATCGTAAATCGATATCAAATATGAATATGGACGATGGATTTACCGATTCTCGGGTTAGAATGATGCACCGACGAGAGGGTGGTACACGGTTCGGAGTAATGGTATACCCAGTCCGGGTACACCGACTTAGGGCTATCTCGTACTCATTTTCAAAAATGTGCTCACAATTTAAAAGGCTTTTTGAACATAACTCCGTTATCCGACGAATGGCGATAAGTGTCTATCATGGGGACCTCACCAACTCTATGGCGACCGATTGGCCACACCCACATAGACTAGCCTTAACGTCCTACCATACTATCCGTAATAACATAGTCATATCAATGCCAGGACTACTGCTCTGATACCATAAATGTAACATCCCATTTGAAAACGGCGGAAATTTTTTTTTTTTTAAACGTTTCCAAATATTTCAAGCAGAGTAGTCAGAGTAGAGCATTGGAGCGAGTGAGTAACTGATTCATAACAAACATCAACCATAGTGTAACTTTGTAATGATTATAAAGTAATCCTAGAGTTTGAAAGTGTATAACCGAAAGCGGTAAAGATATATAAGTCTCTCGCCGCACGTCTCTGCTGCTTGCCTCGATCTTCGATCCGTATTCCTCCGGATCCCGAAGCTATAGCGAGATTCAATTCACCATATTGAATCTCGTAACGGTTAACCTCATACCCAAACAATACAATATACGGACAAGATATTTCTAGAGCTAATACCACGGTATATCATAAGCATACAAACGATGCATGATCATTATGCCGACAAACATAAGCACAAAGCAATATGTAAAGCCCCATAAGGTAAACAATAACAGCTGCACTATTCACCGGTGCCACGATAATTACTCGTGTCCTCGCGCTAGGAAAACAAAACGGTGTTACCAAAACTATAACCCGTATAAACTGTACGTATAACGGTCTACGAACATATCATTGACATATAAGTATTTAAGATGTACAAGATTAGTGTTAAGATGCGCGTCCGTACCTTCGTTGGCAACGTTAGGTACTACCGGCGGAAGACGTACTTTTACGGAAAGAACGTGAAATGTTCGACGGCACGTCGGGCGGCGTAACGGCAGCAAATCGAGTTTCGATGCCCTATCGAGTAATATCACTTTCATTAGTGATTTGACATCATAAGCGGCATTTTAGGTAAAAATTACCATTTTGCCCTTCTACCCCTAATTTGGCGGAATTTCGCGTAACTTCGTTACTTTGACCGTATTCCATTTCAAAATTATCCCCACTATGTTTTTACCTCGTCGTGCATCTTTCAATGCAATGAGGCATAAAAACAAGCATAGGAACAAATTCGAAAACTTCCTAGATCAAAAAACAACGGTTCTACTATAACTACCGAAAGAACTACGGAAACTAAAAACTAAGGACGGTAAGAACTTACTCGGAGCTAAGGCAAAACTTTTGCAGAGCTTCTCACTCTAAGTTTCGGCCAAGGTAGAGAGAAGAAAAGGTGTGAAGAATGAATGAAGAGTTCATGCCTTTATATAGGCAAAAATTGGGCTACTTTGGTAATTTTCACTTTCCAAGTTTTGTAATTTTTCCTTTCTTTTCAACCATGTAAAATCAAGTTGAAATGTGGTAAATTCTTGTCCATGGCTGCCTTGGTCGACATAAGGGAGGTGATGTGGCATCAAACCATTGGTCCAAGAATGGTGACTTAAGCTTACTTTATGCCCCCGATAGAATTTCCCCGATCGGTGTCCGTTTTGCGTAGTCTCTAAATTCTGAATTCATAACTTTGAAGATCTTCTCTTCCTCATCAATAATATCTAATTTAACTTAGATTCCAGTCCCTTACAGGGTTCCAAACGGTCAGTTGAAGTTTTTCTCGAAAAACGTGTCCATAAGCGTCCGATTCGAAAATCGTTTTCGGAATCATCAACCTCCGGACAAAAATTCACCGATTCCAAATATGTCCATATAATCATAAACTCATCTCCGGATGTTGAGTTATAATTTATTTTCTTCAGATCCAAAATGTGACTATCTCGCATTTTTCCTATTTCGTCTTATTAGGTAAATGTCTTACTCTAACCTCGGAATAAACTTAGGAAGAGGTCACTTGAAGGTAAAAACTCACTGATCAATATTTTACCTTGACTTTGGAATTCCTATTCCTGGTTCTCTAGATAGGATCCGTTTCCTATTTATTCATTTACTATTCACTAACTTTAATTATATTATATAATAATACAACTTTACCATAACATTAAAATTTGTTTCTCTCTCCTTTTTCTTTCAAATTTTCGGATGGCATCTTATTATTTTTATTTTATATTTATTTATTTTATATTTTATTTTATTTATTTTTTCCAATTTTTTCCAAAAATTCCACAAAATCACCTAATTGGTCCATTCTTGCATTTAGGCTTAAAAATACCTAAACTCACTTATTTTTCACAAAATTCTCCAATTAATTACTAAATATGTTCTTACTAATTTTAAGCCAAAAACCACTAATTTTAGGGTTTTACAAAATTACTTATGAATTTCCTTTACTTATGCTTAAGTAATTAGCCGTAAATTACTTAACTACTTTATTATCACTAGTTGATAATTTTCTTAATTAAAATGCCTCATTACCTCATAATTCTAGCACTGACATTTCTGTTTTCATGTATTCTGCATTATTCTAGAATTTGAGAGGGTATTATGGTCATTACAATGCTTTTTGAGCATTGTTATTCAATTTCCCCAAGCTCACAATTTATCAAATTATCACAATTAGAGATAATATACTCTCCTAACTCAAATAATTATTTCATTGCCTTTTAGGATTTTTCACAATTTTCCTAAGTCATTTTGCATACCAGGGGTATTCGGTCATTTGGCACTTTGGCCCTTAAATTCTCTAATTTCCTACAGAACTCATCCTAGAAAAATAGGCTATAATAACACAAGTCTTGCAACAATAATTTCACTTATCAGAAATAGCCAATTTATTTACCAAAATGTAATATTTCGGATAAATAAATATACGGGTATTACATAAGCCACCACTCCCACCGCTAACCCAAACAGGCCCATTATCATCAATTCTCGGGTACTTGGCTTCCCCTTCCACCATAGCCCATAATGTCTCTTCTGAGACTCGAACTTGAGACCCTAAGGGATCTAGCGAGGTCTTACATAACTAGATTAACTCCGTGTTGGTATGCTTGGAGATATATATAATGATATCATTTTTTTTTCATTGAGATATAATATAATGATATCATTGATATGATAATTTATAGGGTAAAAAAAACTTTTGTTGATATCCTACTCTCATAGACATAGAGTCGGAAAATCGGTCCGAACCCTCACAAACCGCCCATTTAAGCCCGCCCTTCAAGGACCGAGCTTGTAAATTGGAAATGCTAAATGAAGTCGGCCTTACAAGGCCGGCTCTACAGGGCCGAGGACTTAAAAGGGCAGGCCGTGCAAGGTTAAGAGCCGGCCGGTTAGGGCCTTTAAATTTTTTTTTTCCATTAACTTGTCTTGAGTAAGTACCGAGACTTTGACCAAAAAAAAAAAGTAAGTACCGAGAGTGTCTGGGGTGAAGCAACCCTAAAAATTCAATTCTCAGTCTCAGTCTCTCACTCACTCACTCACTCACTCACTCAGTCTCAACTCTCAACGCTCAATTATCAATCTTAAGTCTCAACTATCAACTATCAATCTCAGTCGACATTCTCTCACTCGAAGTATAAATACATAATAACTATATTCTGATTTTATTATTTGGTTTATTATTTGTTGCAGATAAAGGTTACGGATGTATTCATGATGCGGGAGGAAAAATTCTTGATATTTTTACCCATGAAGCATAGCTTACTACTCAAAGTGAATCACAATCAAATGTCTTTGAAATTGATGATAGTGGCGAAGAAGATGACAATGATAGTCATCTTACTCATGTTGCTTAGTGGTAAGCCTCTTTTATTTTATGTGAGTTATTTGTAGACAACAATTTGCTTTTGATTATGAGTTAGTGATTGTGTTTGTTTGTTGCATGATGTGTGTTGTTTGGATATTACTATTGACGACATTTATTTGATAAATTAGAACTTTAATTGTTGTAATTTACTAATTATATTTCTTTAAAAAAAGAGGAAAAATAGTTAAAATTTGAAATAATAACTTCCATTCGCCCTTGTGCTCTCGGGCTAGGATTTGAAAAACAGATTTTTTTCTTACCCCGGACCTAAAAGGGCTTGCCTCTTTAGGCCCTGGCCCTTCAAGGGCCGGCCTTGATTCCCACTCTACATAGACACATATAAATGTATTTATCAAGAATAATTTTTAAAAACCCATATTTTTAAAAATTGAATTAAAATGTATATTAATTAAAATTATTCAATTCAATTAAATAATATCATTTCAATAAATAGTGAATAAATAAAAATGAATGATTTATTTTTATACTACTCTCAATTAAGTATTAATAAATTATTAATCACCCATACCCTTAAAGGTATCATGCTTTCTTTAAAAATAAAAAGATGTGTTATCACTAAAATGCTCATCATTTGACAAATAATTTGCCTAGCCCACTGGCTATACGCAATAGTCAGGACCTTTCAGTTGTCACACATCTAATTTTATTCTAATAGAAGGATATAATCTTACAGAATAATTTTACAAAACTAATGTTCTTATCTATACAAAAATTGTCATTTTGGTCCTTAAATAGAATGTTCCCTTAATTTTCCAAATAATACTGTTAATATCAACACACAACAAGAACAACAACAAAGCATTATCCTAGATATGGTCGGTCAACACACACATATTGAGACTAGTTTAGATAGTAAGAATAAAGTATACAGATAGAGGCTAAAAGTCATTCAACAAATACCAAGTCATTGTAAAAATTAGTTGAAATAAAAGTCAATTTTACAAACGTTAATTCAAATAAACCCTTAAATTTTGTGGATTTATTTGAGTGAAGAAAACGTTGGAGGTATTTATATAGAATTTTTGTTCTTAAAGGTTTAAACGTAGTCATTATGTATATAAAAAAATGAAAGTTTATTTAGAACGAAATCTATTTGTAATTAACAATAAGATGAAAATGTGTGTGTAGAATTAAAGGCAGAAAAGAAATGAAGAAGAATATTGATCGGGTGACGCAGACACAGCGTACTGACCAAGCGTGCCCTTCCCCTTCTTCTACTCCCCCTCCTACGTCATCAACTCCCTCACATGATGTCATTACTACACTTTCTTATACTATCTCTTATCCTTAATATAAGATTTAGTTAATTCTTTTTGGAGAGGTTAAGGAAATTAAATCAGTTAGTTAATCATAACTTATATTATATATCGTTTAATTATACATCAGTTTATAAATCAAACAAATTAGTTTGATATAAATAAATAAATATAAATACTTTAAAGTAGTTTATGTAGCTTCCTTAATCTTCTTTTTTAAAAAAATAAAATTAAATTAACAGGGTCATATATTAAGGTAGTATTATAATTGATAGAAATTATAATATCTATTTCATATGTTTATCAATTTTTTCCTAAATTAATCCTATTGATATTCTCCCAACAATGCAATAATCAAGTAGGACATGGAGAGATAGAATTAAGAAAGCTGGCTAGAGGGGAAAAAAAACTCACATTAACTAACTTAACTAACATACTTCATCAACTTAAATTAGGTAATTAAGTCTTACATTTAGAATCGGAGCTAGTATTAAGGATGGACGCTTCAAAACATTTAAAACAGAGTACATCATAATAAGGTGTGTGTTCCATAATTAAGGCATGTAATGATCAAACAACTTGTACAAGCTGCTTCTCTCATTTTCGTAGACGCCTTGAATATCCACCTTGAGAGCATAGTGTCGCCAGCATTTTGTGGGAATCCCTAAACAGCATCTCTTTTCCACCCTCTTCCTCTTCACCGTTTTATTCTCATATTCGAACTGCAATATTTTCCAAATCCATTTCAATGCATGTTTTTTATAATTATAATATGATAAAATCTTATTCCTCTTATATCTAACTCAATACGCTATAATACATGCTAAAGGAAGATGAATTAACATACTAAATTGCATTTATAGGCAATGAGATTATCTAGCTAGCAAGAAATCCCAGTTAGCACATTCATTTACCTCGCAATAATTAACATGGTCAAAAATCATATTCTAATTTTTCGGATGGAGTTGTGTGATCAATGATTGCTCTTCCAACCACACTTTCAGTAAGACTTATAAGTCAATGTATCAAGATGTTTAATTAAAAACTATGTAGCTAGAACGCATGATTCTCAAGCTATGTATATGGGCAAAGGTGTGCCGTTGCTTTCTAATAACAAGTACTCCTATGGTCCTATTTATATGTCTGAAAGTGAAACACACTAAAAGTTACTTATAAACAGGTCTTAGATCAGTAATATAACAAGTTTCCACTGAATAAAACTGATAATTTGATAGGTAGTTGAAAGGTTTATAAAACGTACCTTCAAGGTGCTTCTGACACCATCGAGGAAGAATGTAAATTTTAATGGTTTATGAACCAAACGAAGTAAGCTTCCAACCAATCTCCTCACGGGTTGACCTTGTGGAAAATCTAAGTTTTACTTTAATATGCTTCGCATCATGCAATAGAGATGCATTATTTTCCAAAAACTTTACTGGAATGATCAAATCCTGGAAATTCAACCAAACAAAAACAAACCAACTTAAGATTTCAAATACAACAAGAAACTCTATCAATAAAAGACTCCTCCATTTTTTTTCTCAATATCAAGACTTAAAAACCACATTTCTTCAATACATCTCAAAAAGAGAAATTTGTGGACAATTTTTGAATTGCTTTGGTATGGAGGGAAGTAGGATCAATAATCACGCACTATCACTAACCTCAAAAGATTGTTTGCTTTTTATGACCTTAAATACTCTCGTCTATTACTATTATAAGTATGTCATTTTCAAAACCTCACCAAAATTTAAAAAACCATTTAACTTTGCTTTGGAGTAAGTAATAGTGAGGTATTTGATTTGATGTGATCAAAGCAAGAGAGAAATAAATGAGTGTCTTGCCCTATAATATCAGTGGAACTCTTATACATGCCACACTGCAAAAAGAGAAATCAATACATACCTTTACTTTGGAGCAACTAATAGTGAGGTTTTTGAAGTGATCAAAGAAATAGAGAAACTGCTTCAGGTTACCAAACCATAAGTCATAATGTAACACCCCCTGATATAACAACATTTATCAGAGTTGTAGCGCACAGCTTAATGAGCATAAACGTTCTAGCATAGTATTACTGATATTAAGATCTGATTACATAACTAAAAACCCAACAGGGCTATACAAATACCTTTTTAAAATTCTAAAGTAGGCTATTAAAAATAACCTACAAGACACCTCTTGTCGGCTATTCTCCACCGTCTTGTCCCGAGAGTCGTGGTCCGATATGCTATACATACCACAGGTAGCAACAAATACGGGACCCGAAGGTTCCTGAGTAACATGTTAATCTCACATTCAAAGTATAATACGTATATACGCTTAACCATCATTTATACATTCAACACATACAAAGACAACCAATCATTCAATACATATTTGTATATATACAGAATGGTACATACAATCATATAAAGACATACAAAGAATGTAAGATTAGAGTTACTACCTGGACACTTTACCAAGCCTTGTTTTAGCTCCCCAACACTTTAAGTCGTTCTGGACATTTGTCAAGTCCTATAAATATTCATTTATAGACTATGGATTATTACTTATCCAAATTCTCTCTTTTCTCACAAAACTTATTTTTGTACATAGTATATGTGAATAGTAACTCTACTACAGTACGACGTATACATGAATAGTGTTGTTGTACAGTTACAATTACATCACATATCTGTTTTCTCTTTTCCAACAAAATACGTTCAGATGCTACAATACTGTATACGTGAATAGTATCGTATTCATGAATAGTGCCTTATACATGAATAGTGCCGTATTCATGAATAGTGACGTATTCATGAATAGTAATTTACTATTGATTTACCGCACAGTAAATAATTTTCACTGCACCGGTAAATAATTTTTTACTGTATCGGTAAATAAATATTTACTGCGCTAGTAAATAAATTCACTATAGTAAATTACCATTATTTCCAAACGCTTAAATCATTGTAGCAACCGATTTTTGATGAATAATAACTTGCATTTTCCGTCCATTTCCATCATATATGCATTCTAATCCTGATAAAAATGCATAAAACTAAGATAGAAAGAGGATTATAGCTTTACCTTAACTCTTATTCAGTAAATCCTGCAGATTTTCCTCTTCCTTCTCTTCTTAAATCTTTGGCCATAGCTCTCAAAAATACTAAACATAAGAGCTATTCACAATTAGGAAGTAGAAATGGAGAAGAACTATGGATTATAAATCCTTAGCTTAAGAGATTACCTCTATTTTCTCATATATTGAGCATCATCTCCTTCCATTTAGCCTTCTTCTTCCTTTTCTTTTCTCTCTCTTTCTTTCTTTCTCCTTCTCACTTCGCATCGTTCTTCGGGAACGAAATGAAGAAAGGAAACGCATCTCGCGTTTTTAAAGAAAAGGAAAATGGGTCCTTATGTGTAATTTTCTCCTTTGGGTCCTTTTACGTAATTTTCCCCGCACCCATTTTCAAACACTTCACAGAAGAAAATATTGTCCGTGGGTCCCACACCTTTATATATTATATTATTATTTAAATAGTAAATACTATGCAAATAGTAATATAATATTCTCGTGGGTCCCGCGTGCATTTTTATTCAACACTCACTCGTGGATGTGTCGGCAGAGGAGAAATAATTGGTCGTGGGTCCCACATAAATAGTCATACGTATTTATGAATAGTAAATACGTATTTTTGAATAGTAAATACTATTCATGGGTCCAAAAATTCTGATTCCAAATTTGTCATTCCCAAAAATAGGGTCTAGTAGTCTTCCAAATATAGACTAATTCTCTAGTCTTTAGACCCAAGATTCGAGATATTACATTTCTCCCTCCGTTCAATAAATTTCGTCCTCGAAATTTGAACATATCACCTCAGAGAAATCATCAAGGACCTTCTGTTTATTCTTTGCTATGCATGCTTACCAAGCATGGAACACATTCATACATATTTCTCATTCATCCTGTACCCAATGTATAGTATTCAAACACAAAATCCATTAGTCCAATATCCGAGCACTTGGTTATACAGGCCCTACTGCCTGGCATATTCTTTCTTTCAATCTATTTCATTATGGTTTTCGGCTCATTCAATTACCACAGCGCTGGATATTCTAGCCCTTCTGCCTAGGAAACACCCTCAAACCTTAGGCATCTCGACTACAACCTAGTACAGTCTGAATATTCTACCAGCTTCAAAACATACTTTGAACACTCTGGTCTCAAAGTTACTATGCCAGTCAACAAACACAATGTTACGCATACAGGTCTTATAGCCCAGGGACACCGCCCATGCAAACTTGCTTACCGGGTCTTACAGCCTTGAGCTTCGGCTCGTCTATCACATATCTAAGCTTATTCGATCTAAGTTCACTGATTACTTTCCTCTTGCTCAGCACTATAGCTGGCAATCACTATCTGACCTACTTGATTCAGATCTTTAGACCATTCTAACAGTTTCTGTTCCTGTATCGACATATTCACCAACTGCACCGCCTTTCAACTCAAAACATCAGCGATGACAATCACGTCATTACTTTTCAATTCAACACATCAGCGATGTTAATTACATCACTGCTTTTCATTCATCTATGTTGTCTCAATTCAAATTTCCAAACATTGAAAATTTTTGTGGTTGCAGTACATTTCATAATTCACACTATACCAAAAAGTAATAGTGCTATTACATTTTCAAACTTTAATCGTTGCCAATAAAAATTTGTGAAAACACATTCACTGCCGGATTGGTTTCAGAAAACATTTACTACCGGCACACATTTATGAGTAGGATTATTCATTTCACAAGTTTATTATTCGAAGGCTCTCGCCACCACTTCAACCTTTCTACGGCATAACCCAATCCTTTCATACACAAACCACCGCAAAGTGGCAATGCACTTGTTGGCCAATGTGGGAGAGTTTCCATCCCTTTATAAGAGACCCAGTGTCCGCACTGGCACATATAACGGGCCACCCACCAAAATCCCCTACCCGGGAAAAAAGGACTACTGTCCAGGAGCCCTGCTCCAAACGCCTGCGTGGGTGCCGACCAAACAAAGTAAAACATGCACCCCTACAAGGCGAAACTTCTCAGATTGGATGCATACACTGTTGGTGCGAGTTTCAAAACATATCCCCTCAAAACCTTTACCATTGGCAAACAATTTTTTTTTTCTAAAAAAAATATTTTAAACACAACTGACAAGACCCAGCAAACCGTGTACATCTACAACAGCTTCTGGCCTCTTCCAGTTCTGTACTGCCTCTACCACAACAAAGTTAAAAACTCAGTTTCAAAACCTGGGTTCTAACAAAACCCCTTTTTATGAGACAATATATTTCACAAATTGACCGTAAAAATTGGTCTCAAATTCTATTGAAAAACATTTCTTTCGAAAACTCTATTTCGAAAATTTTCACAAATTCGAAAATTCAATTCTGAAAATTCATAAAAACAAAAGGAGTGCATTGGAAAATTCAATATTTCAGTTTTCAAACATAACCAGGAAATGCATAAGTTTGTTCTTAGCATATTATCCAAGATAACACTTCCAGGCTCTAGCTATCATACGGTTCCATCAAGGAACTAATTCTCAACCATACACTCTAAGGGAATATCCTATAATTAAGATTCTTTAATCAAGATCTTTCCCTAGGTTTGATCAGCAGCTAACAACCTCGAAATACTTAATCACATTATAATACTTCAATTCATTCAAATCAATACCACATTCTAGTACCTTTATTCATTCTAGTCGATTCAAATTCTTACAGAATCAATTCAATTATCAAATTTTTCATTATTAGGTCACAATTCAGTTGATAGCACGCTTTGAATGCCTATCAAACACTTAGGTTTATCAACCTAATTCTAAAACTTCAACAATATTCCATAAACATGTTAACATTTTCAAGATTCATAACTTACAACATTCAGGTACTATCCTCAAATATTCCTAAAATAACAACCATCCACTTTTCAATCAATTCTTAGAACCTCAACATCTGTTGAGCTAAGAAATCATATTCATCATCAATACCCATTGTACATATTAGGATTGAAATTCACAATTCCTAATCAAAACCTCAAAATATTCGAATAAAATTCAATAATTTCTACTAGGTTCTTATTCTATCTCCATTCTCAATATCACTGAGACATATTCTAAACATCATTCTTTTACCTCAAGGTAATAATCAATCATATACAAAGCATTACTGACAATGCAGCACTACTCTCAAAATTCATACGATTCATACTTTCGGGTACTAGATCCGTAGGCAACCTTGGTCTCATTTTAATTCAAACATTATTTCAACTTAGACCATATTCAAGCCTATCTTCAATTAAACTGCATTCGTTCTAATATTTTCTTAGCATCCCAAAGGACCACCATTTTTCATACTTCAAAGTACTCATACCTTACATTGAAAGGTTTCAAATTTCTAATACTTCCAATAAGTCACCTATTTCGAGAGCACTCTCACCTGAGCACACTTAACCACGGAGTTCCATTAAAATCTCACAAACCAGCCTATCATCACGATTCGGTGGCACACTCTCCAACTCAAATTTCCTGGAGACACGGCCATCAATCAATTACCATACGACGTACAAACGTCAAAACGATGTAAGACTAGTAGCTAGTAGGATGCATTAGGATGCGGCGTTACTCAAATTTTAAAAATTTAAACGTTACTAGTTCAGCTATAAATCGAGGAAGACGAAGGGTAAATGCCTTACACGCTTTCAAGTTTTTCAGCATACCCATTTCCTTTGCATTTATACCTTTCTCTTTACTACTTCTACTATCTTCAAACATGGCAGGTCCAAGCAACTACATTCCCGTTTCAGATTCATATAGCCCTTCTTTTCTCGAAGCTACATTCCATGATAATCAGTCTAACACATTGGCTAACTTATCTAGCATTGCACCATTTTCATATTCTTCTTTACTTTCTTACAATCCTTTAGAGGTGTACGTTCCTCCTTCTGCCTCAATGCTTCATGTTCCAACTTCTCTTCCAGGGGCTAATGTACCTCATCCATCCCCTAGGATTCAAGATCCGACTCCTTTAATTACAAACCAAGAAGTATCTGAAGCAGGTCCATCAAGGCGACCAGTCAAAAGATGTCGTAACATGGCCGAACTTATGGAGTCTACTAAACCTTCTTCTCCAATGAACCCCGCTCCCGGCCCGTAGAAACCACTACCCTTTTTCCGCCTAGCTAAAATTACTAACCCTTTTTCATGTGGTTGTTGCCATGTTCTACGTGAAATTATTCATACAAATGGTCTTCATCTAGCCAAAATGTACAAAAAGGTTCTTCCAACCTTCAAATGTATGATCTCAATAAGAAGAATACAGAGGAAATCAAAGATTTTCTGACACAATATTGCATAAAACAAAATGCATCAGGGTATGTCTTAGTGCCAGATCCATTATCATCCTATTATGAGGCTCTATGTGTTGGTTTAGAATGGATCGAGTCTCATAATGAACTATTTGGTAGTTCAATCAACATGGAAAATAGATCTTCTAAAGGAAAAGAACCCTTGATTGAAGATGATTTTCATGAACCGAGTGAAGCGTATAGGGCAAGACTTGAACAACACAAAAGAGCAGAAGCAATGACACTGAAATATTTTTATAATTTCTTCCATTTGACCCTTGAGGAAACGAGTCAACAGATAAATTTGGGCATAGGTACCATAAAAAGAATATGTCGTAAGGAAGGGTTAAGAGATTGGCCTCACAGAAGGCTTTCAAAACTTATGAGACGAGTGGCTACACTAAGAAAGGCATTACCTCAACTGGATCTTGTCTCAAGAGAATTAGCTCAAGAAGAAATTAATGAACATCATCAAAAGATGATTCATCTTTGTAATGGGGCTGTTCCGATTGTTGCTCTTCTTAATTGAAATCATATAGTCTTTTATTTTTAGTCTTCTTGCTAATGTTTGTAATTTCTATTCTATTCTAATATTCTCATGGCATCCCTATGGATCACTATATTTCATATCCCAAGGTATTCAAACCTTGAATCAAGAAATTTCAAATTCCTATTCACCTATCCCGGGGTTACTCTCTCCTGATCACTCTTAATCACAGTGTTCCGTCAAAATCCGGGTCATAAGCCAACTTAGCATCAAATTCTCTGGAGCTCATATTTTTCAACTAGGTATACTTTACAAACACTCCATTTCATTCTCTAAATATAGTTCAACCCCTTCCCTAGTACTAGCATACCAACAAGTGATCGGGGAAAAATTCTATTTTCTAGGTTTGTCTATCACATTTATTTTCTTAATCCTGGAACCACTCAGGATTATCCAAGTATCAACACATATACTATTCATATAATCAGGGCATACTAGCCAAATGCCAAAATAACATCAAAATTCAAATAGGATCTAGGGATCCAAATCATATCCCGACTCAACATCGACCACCCTAGAGTTAGCAATAGAATCCCTATTCTGAGCAATCTCATCTGTCTATGTAATCATATATCAGTATACTATTCTCAAAATGCCAGAACCGTTGCTCTGATACCATTAAATGTAACACCCCCTGATATAACAACATTTATCAGAGTTGTAGCGCACAGCTTAATGAGCATAAACGTTCTAGCATAGTATTACTGATATTAAGATCTGATTACATAACTAAAAACCCAACAAGGCTATACAAATACCTTTTTAAAATTCTAAAGTAGGCTATTAAAAATAACCTACAGCACCTCTTGGTCAGCTATTCTCCACCGTCTTGTCCTGAGAGTCGTGTCCGATATGCTATACATACCACAGGTAGCAACAAATACTGGGACCCCGAAGGTTCCCAGAGTAACATGTTAATCTCACATTCAAAGTATAATACAGTATATGACAGTTAACCATCATTTATACATTCAACACATACAGCACAACCAATCATTCAATACATATTTGTATATATACAGAATGGTACATACAATCATATAAAGACATACAAAGAATGTAAGATTAGAGTTACTACCTGGACACTTTACCAAGCCTTGTTTTAGCTCCCCAACACTTTAAGTCGTTTCGGACATTTGTCAAGTCCTATAAATATTCATTTATAGACTATGGATTATTACTTATCCAAATTCTCTCTTTTCTCACAAAACTTATTTTTGTACATAGTATATGTGAATAGTAACTCTACTACGACGACGTATACATGAATAGTGTCGTTGTGCGTTACAATTACATCACATATCTGTTTTCTCTTTTCCAACAAAATACGTTCGATGCTACAATCCGTATACGTGAATAGTATCGTATTCATGAATAGTGCCTTATACATGAATAGTGCCGTATTCATGAATAGTGACGTATTCATGAATAGTAATTTACTATTGATTTACCACCCAGTAAATAATTTTCACTGCACCGGTAAATAATTTTTTTACTGTATCGGTAAATAAATATTTACTGTGCCAGAAAATAATATTTACTGCGCTAGTAAATAAATTCACTATAGTAAATTACCATTATTTCCAAACGCTTAAATCATTGTAGCAACTGATTTTTGATGAATAATAACTTGCATTTTCCGTCCAATTTCCATCATATATGCATTCTAATCCTGATAAAAATGCATAAAACTAAGATAGAAAGAGGATTATAGCTTTACCTTAACTCTTATTCAAAAAATCCCGCAGATTTTCCTCTTCCTTCTCTTCTTAAATCTTTGGCCATAGCTCTCAAAAATACTAAACATAAGAGCTATTCACAATTAGAAGTAGAAATGGAGAAGAACTATGGATTATAAATCCTTAGCTTAAGAGATTACCTCTATTTTCTCATATATTGAGCATCATCTCCTTCCATTTAGCCTTCTTCTTCCTTTTCTCTTTCTCTCTCTCTTTCTTTCTTTCTCCTTCTCACTTCTGCATCGTTCTTCAGGAACGAAATGAAGAAAGGAAACGCATCTGCGTTTTTAAAGAAAAGGAAAATGGGTCCTTATGTGTAATTTTCTCCTTTGGGTCCTTTTACGTAATTTTCCCCGCACCCATTTTCAAACACTTCACGTGAAAGGGGATGGAGGCAGAAGAAAATATTGTCGTGGGTCCCACACCTTTATATATTATATTATTATTTAAATAGTAAATACTATGCAAATAGTAATATAATATTCTCGTGGGTCCCGCGTGCATTTTTATTCAACACTCTTTTTTTTTCTTATTCAACACTCACTCGTGGATGTGTCGGCAGAGGAGAAATAATTGGTCGTGGGTCCCACATAAATAGTCATACGTATTTATGAATAGTAAATACGTATTTTTGAATAGTAAATACTATTCATGGGTCCAAAAATTTCGATTCCAAATTTGTCATTCCCAAAAATAGGTCCAGTAGTCTTCCAAATATAGACTAATTCTCTAGTCTTTAGACCCAAGATTCGGGATATTACACATAATCTATCTCACATTCTGGTAATTTGATGCTGGCAGTACTGCATTTGTTTGCTAAGATTTGCATCGGATGAACTTGCGGGCTTCCTTGATAGTTAAGTTTGAGCAATTTTGGCGCTTCAACGATTGCCTCTTTTAAATTGGAACATTTCTTCAATGACAAAATCTCAAGCTTGTCATTTTTCAGCTCCATCTTCTCTAACGCATTGCAATCTCTTATTGCTAGCTCCTTCAGACAACTTAAGTCTGATATTGTACTCCTCACACACTCGTCTGTTAGGGTTACTCTTACTAATTTCAAAACCTTGAGAGACAGACATGCCGAGATATCAATGCTACATTTGGAGGAGTTGTAAACTAGGTTCTTACAAAAACTGATTTCAACCTTCTCCACAGAAGGAGATGAAACAGTTATAGTTTGTGCTCCTTTGCAAGAGGAGATCACTAGTTCTTTAAGTTTTGGGCACAGTATGATAGAATCAGCTACTGAAAATCTAAAGCGCTTAAGGTTCAGCACAGTCAGGAATTGTGATGAAAATAGACTAAGAAGAGAATCAGACCTCACATTAACCCAATTGAAGGTGCATATATCAAAAATAATCTCTGTAGCATGGTTCTTTATTGCAATGTTGAGCAACACCTCAAACAAAGTATTGACAAAAGAGTCTAAATAATGATAGGGGTACTTCACCCTTAACCTTTGAAATGGCTTATTGATACGATGAGGGCAACGATGATGGAGGGTTTCCAATATGAAAGACAAGAAGGTGCAATGTCGGTCTTTGTGTTGACCAGAAAAGAAAGTGTGGTCAAAGTCAAGTACAGGAAAGGAAAGCCACATGGAAAGAAGGGTTTTAGATAAAACACTAAACTTGACCGCGTCATTGTAAGGGACATAATTCATGATGTGGTGGATGAGATGTTGAGGAAGATTTTCGAACTCAGCAGTATTGTTTCTGGTATTTTCAACCATGATCTCTTCCATCATCATCATCTCCTCAAAGTCCTTTGTGTTTCTCTATAGCGATTATATCAAATCAGATAATAAAAATTACCTCGGAAAGAATATTGAGTTTGGATCAAAGCTACTGTTAATCTGTTATTGAGGAATCTCTATTAAGAGGTCGATTGGACGATACAGCGTCTTCCTCTCCCTTACAAATTCCGTAGAGCACAGAGAGAGACTATATATATCGATATATATATACAGTGTAAAAGGGTTTATACAGTACTCAAGAAAGAATGGGCTTTTCGTAATAAGAGCCAAACTAATACAATAATTATAAGAAAATTATAACTTTTCGTAATAAGAGTTAAACTAATATAATAATTATAAAAAAAAAAAACTTTTCGTAATAAGAGCCAAACTAATATAATAATTATAAGAATAATAATACCTTTTCGTAATAAGAGCCAAACTAATATAATATTTATAAAAAATAATCGTTATAAGAGCCACACTAATATAATAATTAAAAAATAATAATAATCAATGTGTTGATTAGTCATCCCAAATCAGCCAAATTCATATCAAGTCCATCACTCATAATTAGTCATCAAAATAGGAAAACAAAAAGTTACCCAAATCAGCCAAATTCATGTCAAGTCTATCACTCACAATCATTTCAAATCTTATTTACTGTACAGATAAACACTTAATTATTTCATTTGACACTTAATTATTTTATATATATAATAATATAATAAGTTATTAAAATAAAAATCATGTATTTAAAAATAATTTAATATTAAAAATAGCTCTACAAAATTTAAAAATATATAATATAAATAGAATCATTAGATAATTATATACATTAAAAAATTATTATTTTCTTGAAATTACAATATAAAATATGTGAATTTTTCAATATTATGTTACATATAAATAAAACATAAAAATATTATAAATACAAATAAAAACTAAAATGTATAATATAAATATTATTACTTTTTTCAATTTTGCAAATAAAGAATATAAGAATTATTAATAAATATTTGCATGAAATAAGAAAAATAAAAATATAATAATTTATTAAATTAAATATATTATACAAAATTTATATATATATATATATGTGTTTGTATAATATAAATACTATATTTCTTTTGTGAATTAAAACATTATATATATATATATATATATCTTGTCAGTAAACTGATTTTTTTTTTATTCAAGAAAAAATGAAATTAAGTAAAAACAAGTTTTACAAGGTACTTGTAATTGAAACACCACAATAAAAACTAAACAACTTAAAAAAATAAGGTAAGGTAATGATCTTGACACCAACAAAAGTCCGACACCAATCTCTCGTGCCAAGTGACAGTCAACAAGTGGAGCATTGAGCAAGAATACAAATGTAGCCTTTCTTGACACAGCAGATTGTGAGAGGCAGTTTTGCATCAGTTGCTACCATGTCAGAGTTATGATTCCAAAATAACAAAGCTCTTAAAACCCTTGAAAGCTATATAGATATGTTGATTGATTTCTTCATAAGAATTCTTTGAAAGAAGTGCCTCTATGGCAGATGATTCCATGACAATAATGCCTATTCAGCCCCCTATATTTGTAGAGGACAATATCTCATCCTTCAATATTGAGAGAGATTTAAGAATTAGATGGAGAAGGCAGACACCGATCTTGATTAGCCCAAGGTGAGTCATTGTAAGCCACAGCTATGTTATTTGTTGAACTTCGTAGATGATGTCAAGGGAGAATCACAATATCTTTGATGAAGAGCCTTATTGTGTTTTCTCCTAATAATGTTAAGCAAATAATTTCACATACAATAGAAGAAAAACCATCATTGTTTAGCTGCAGCCTTCAACCATCCCTTAAACTCGTGAAAGTTGAAAGATGGGATTCTGAAATTCCATCGGTAGTTACACGAGATTATTATTATTATTATTGCGGTGTGATACCCTCTCACCTATGAATAAGTATTTGATAAAGATCTTTTATAATAAAGTTTTGTTTAAATAATTAAATTTACATTTAAAGTTTAAATAACGATATATAAATACATGTGTATGTGTGTGTATATGTATGTATGTATGTATATATATGTTTGTGTGTATGTATGTATCCCTATCTTGAATTAGATACATATAATTATAATATTATAATATACTTTAATAAACATGTATATACATATACACACACCAATATTATAAATTTAGCACTTCATGCCAAAAACAAAAAGTAAAGAGGGGGAAGTTAGTCTTCTATATCAGTATATTATCAATATAGAAATAAATTTTTTTGACAAATTGTAAAACCATTCGCAAATCATGGACATCACTTAATTATTGTGTTGATATTGTATATGTGGAGCCTTATTTAGTCTATCATCGATAATATATTGGTGGGCACTAAAAAAAAGTTTATGTAAGTTTAGTCCTGGCTATAACATGCTTAGGTTCAATGATAGTTGAGATTACGAGCCAGCCTGCAGGCTATGCAGTATGTGCGGCCCGCACTTTCACAGTCTAGAAAATCACCAACCTTAGCACGCATGTGCGGGTTCCCAGGCTAGCCAGCAGCTTGCACAATTTTTTTATAAAAGAAACTTTTTTCCCCTTTTTTTAATATAGTGTTCCCCTGTTTTTTCTATCATGCTGAAATTGCCTTGTACACTACATTTTAACGCATATAATATAACTTATATATAAATCATCAAGGTTGGTTACAAAACTTCCTAATTTACCAAACATAACCTAGTGAAAGTGAAATAGTGAAATAAGCTAGGGTTTCTTTATACTTTGGGCCATTGGGCTTCAACACAATAGATCTTCCCAAGTTCACCTCAGCATTTATATTTTTATTTTTTTTAAAAAAAAAATACGGGCCAGCTCGCGGGTTAGACGGTTCGGGTTTGTGCTGCCCACATTTTTTTTTGGGCCCCAAAAACCCCAACCCTATCATAACCTGCAGGCTACGGGTTGGGCCCGTTTTACCAGCTCTACAGTCAATAAACACTTATAAAGATACTTACTTATCACCCTCCAACATCGGGATTAGAATTTAAACTCACGAAGTTGTGAATTATAACATTATTCTTTATAACTGTACTTAAAAAAAAAAAAAATTTGCCCATTTGTTACAGGCTTTTGGCGCACCGCATTGGACAGGCCTTAATACGATAAGGTTTTATCGTAAGTTTTAATACCATGCCATATTTGATATCACATTATATAACACAAGTATTTTATAATTTTATATATTAGTATTATCCTATGCTTGGAGATATATGATATGATATTTGCTAGGGTAAAAATAATTTTTTGACCGCTGATTTTCTGCTCACAGATAGACACATATAAATATATTGATCATGAATCATTTTAAATTTTAAAAACACATAATTTAAAAAATGTCATATAAATTTATTTTAAAATTCCATTCAATTAAAAAATAGGCTAAACTATAGTTTTGGCCCTTTAAAGTTGTATTAAGTATCATTTTAGTCCCTTATGTATATAAACTATAAAGTGTATTTTTAGTCCTTAAATCTTAATGTTGTTAGCTCTAGTAAGCAATTAAATACTAACAAAGGATGTTTTATTTTTAATTATTTGATATAATAATTTTTATATTTTAAATTAAAATAAAGAAGAAGAAAAGCGTCTTCTCCCCTTAGACATTAGCTGAAAATTGAATGGTCCGCGTTCCTCTTCAAGAGAGGGTCGGAAGTACAAATAGGAGAACTCAATTCTTGTGAGTAATATTCAAACTTTTGCCATTGGATCTCTTTCGAGTAGTACACCTTTGTTGTTAGTATGAGTTTTTACGTAATATGGAGATGAGATAGTTTTACCACTATTATGGAATATTTAATGTTAGGGTATTTGATGTTGGTCCTTAATAGTAAATAGTAAGGTTCAAAAAAAAAAAAGTTAATAGTGGAATGTCCGGAGTTTATCTTGCGCGTTTTTTCCCCTTTAAATATTATTTGCAGAGAACTGATTATTTTTTTCGACAAAAAAAAAAAAAGAGAGTACTGATTATTTTTCTCAACATTTAATATACAACCTAGGTTTAGAACTGAAGGAATTGTTTTTGTATCTATGGTTAAAATTGGAAGAATTTTCTTGCCTACAAACTGTTTCGGATGGATATAACAATGCCACAGGGATTGAAAAAAGTTCTGCAGTTCTATTTGTACTGCGGGCCTTCTCTGAAACATGATCACCTGGACCATTCAATTTTGGCCTATTGTAGTATAGGGGAAAGACGCTTTCTTTACTTTATTTTAATTTAAAATATAAGAATTATTATATGAAATAATTAAAATTAAAGCAGGCTTTGTCAGTATTTAATTGCTAACTCAACAATTTTCATTGGCGAGAGTCAACAATGTTTAGATTAAGGGATTAAAACATTACTTTATACACTTAAGGGACTAAAATACCTGATATAAACTTAAAAGACCAAAACTATACTTTAACCTAAAAAAGATCATTTCAATCAATAGTAAGTAAATGAAAATAATGAAAGACTTGGGGGGGAAAAGAAAGTCTACATAAGACTATTTGATTGGATAATTGAAGCTAATGATATAAGCAAATAGATCAAAGGTACAATGACCAAGTTGCTTTCATTCAGCCAAATTACCGTTAGTTATTGATGAATAATTTTAATTTTATACATTATGTTAATTAAGATGCTATTATGTGGATATTTAATTGCATTTGATTTGGGTCAAATAAGACGGAATTTTGAAGAGTGGGGGATGTACGTAATTACGTGTGGGGGATTACAAAAAATTAGAGAAATTAGAGAAAAAGGATGCTTTAACTAAAAGAGAAGGATTACAAAAAATCAACAACAACAACAACAAAAAAAAGTAATGTGAAAATGAAAGCTAACCAAAATTAAAATATTTCTTCTGTAAAAAATAAAAAAAAAAAAAAAAAAAAAAAAAAAAAAAGGTCGCAACTATGATTGATGAGCCCCGTTGAATATTGTTAAGCATGTAGCAGTGTACGTAGCACCAGTATATTATATGGTAGTAATAATTTTGTTTTTATTATGGTTAATAATTAATCACTACCAAGTACCAAGTGTCTTATACTGATTAGTTTCTCTTCATCACAAGCCTAAAGGATAACTAAGCTTATAAATTAAATAACACGAAAGATTATAACTTTTAGGAAAAATTATGCTTAAAGACCGAAGTTGCAAGTTATTCACATATAAGGATTTTAAATTTCTAAAATTATTCCGCTTGCTTTAAAAATAAAAATATTTGTAATCACTAAAATGCTCGTAAGACAAATAATTTCCCTTGTGTAGTAGTTATACACAAGAAATTTAATATATACAGAGACAGATAATTTAATGCAGAGTAGTTGGCATAATTTAGTAGCGCGCGCTCAGAAAATTTCTTGTGTCACTATGTGTGACTGACTATTCAATTCTCTAGGTTAGATAGTATTAATATCAAACACACACATATATAACTCATAATTGAGACTAGTTTAGATAGTGAGAATAGAGTATTTTGATAGAGGCCAAAAGTTGGAAAAATTCCCAATACACACTCCCAACATTTTCCAAACTAAATCAATCGTCATTCAACAAATCCAAAATTAGTATGAAGGGACCAATTTGGGATGTGTGAATGTTGTGCTTTTACCATACTATTCATTTGTTTAAAAAAAAAAACATGACACCTCTATTTTTTTTTCATAGGGAATTCGAACGGCCACCATATTTCGGTCGAACGCCAATCGGAGGATGGGTATTCTAAAGGAGGGGCGCATGTTTCAAAAGTGGACTGAGAGAGAATCCTAACTCTCTTCTCTCTCACTGTTTCTAATTTAGACGGAGCGCTTGGCCATAAATAAAAACAAAACAAAAACAAAAAAAACAGAAGCGAACTCAAGGAACCAGGGCGGAACCCTTGCTTTGATACCATAGTCAATCAGTATCCCTAACAGTTCTTTTATGAGATTAGTGATAGTAATTATAAAGACTAAGGTATTGATCTTTGTTATTATTGATCCTACTACCCTCCATACCAAAGCAAGTCAAAAATTAATCACTACCAAGTACCAAGTGTCTTATACTGATTGGTTTCTCTTCATCACAAGCCTAAAGGATAACTAAGCTTATAAATTAAATAACACGAAATATTATAACTTTTAGGAAAAATTATGCTTAAAGACCGAAGTTGCAAGTTATTCACATATAAGGATTTTAAATTTCTAAAATTATTCCGCTTGCTTTAAAAATAAAAATATTTGTAATCACTAAAATGCTCGTAAGACAAATAATATTCCTAACAGGAAATTTAATAGATACAGAAACAGATAATTTAATACAGAGTAGTTAGCAGCGCCCAGAAAATTTCTTATGTCACTGTGTGTGACTGACTATTCAATTCTCTTTGTTTAGATAGTATTAAATATCAAACACACACATATATAACTCCTAATTGAGAGATAGTAAGAATAGAGTATATTCCTTTACCCAAAAGTGAGGAGGTTCAATACCCGTTGATGTAAAGGCCTCGTTGGTGGTCAATTTATAAATACATCTCGTAAGTTTTTAGCCCTGAGGCATGCCCTAACGCCTGGTGAGGTACCTTGTCTACCCCCACCTAAGCTTTTTCTCTTTTTTTTTCCACCAAAAAAAAAAAGAATAGAGTATATTGACAGAGGCCAAAAGTTGGAAAAATTCCAAATACATACTCCCAACATTTTCAAAACCTAAACCAATCCTCATTCAACAAATCGAAAATTAGTATGAAGGGACCAATTTGGGATGTGTGAATGTTGTTCTGTTACCATACTATTCTTTTTTTAGGGGGAAAACATGACGCCTCAATTTTTCAGCAAGTTTTCAACATCAATCGTACATTTCTGTCTTTCAAGAAATATGATTACTTTTTTATATACCGAAATTTTAGGAAGGGGGTTGGATTCACCCACGATCCAGGGTAGAGGCGAAATCTCCCTTCCTCCTAGTGATATCGATGTTAGGTAGGCTGGCCGTTTATTACTCTCGGCGTTAACTTAGGCACCTAGGAGCTATGATTAAATTTAGTTGAGCTTCTTAAATACTCTCTTCTATCCCTATTATAAGTGAGCCACTTTCAGCCACATCACCAAAATTAAATGAGAACATTTAACTTTGCTTGGGAGCAAGTCATAGTGAGGTCTTTGATGTGATCGAAGCAAGAGAGAAATATCTATAGAGACCAAGGTATTGATCCTACTACGCACCATACCAAAGCAAGTAAAAATTGTCCACAAATTTCCTTCTCAAGAGGGAACTGCAAAAAGAGAAACCCATTAGTACCTTTGTTCTGGAGCAAGTAATACTGAGGTGAAGTAAAAGAGAAACTATTTCAGGTTATTGAACCATAAGTCAGGATCTTTTGGTAATCGATTTGGTGGATAAGATTTGCATCGGACAAAGTTGCGGGCTTCCTTGATATTCAAGTTTGAGCAAGTTGGGGAATCAACAATTGCCTCTTTTAAATTATTTTTAAAATTGGAAGATCTCTTCAATGACAAAATCTCAAGCTTGTTATTTTTCAGTTATGATATTATAACCCTCAGACACTCATCTGTTAACTCTTACTAATTTCAGAACCTTGAGAGACACATGCTGAGATATCAACACTACAATTCTTGTAGGAGTGATAAACAAAACGCTCTAGAATGGGAGTCCAGAGGAACATGTTCTTCAGTTTATGATTATTATCCATCTCCAACACTTTGATGCTAGGGTTATGAAAGCTCAAGCTCTAGGCAAGTTACACTCTTTAATCAACAAACTCTTTGATCAACAAACGATCAGTGACTAGTTCCATTAACTGCTTAACTGCTTTGAGACCTTTATGTAATATAGAGACATATGTATTATAAATTCAGATGTCCCTACAAAAACTGATTTCAACCTTCTCCACCGATGGAGATGAAATAGTTATAGTTTGCGCTCCTTTGCAAGAGGAGATGACTAGTTCTTTCAATTTTAGACACAGAATGATAGAATCAGCTACTGGAAATCTAAAGTACTTAAGTTTGAGCATAGTCAAGAATTGTGATGAAAATAGACTAGGAAGATTTCAGAACTCACATCAACCAAGTTGTTGATGCATATATCAAAAATTATCTCTTTAGAATGGTTTTTTATTACAATATACTGTTTAGCAACCCCTCAAACACACTATGGAAGGGAAAAGACCCTCTATAATCATAGGGGTACTTCATGATGTGGTGGATGAGATATTGAGGACGATTTTCAAAGTCAGTATTGTTTCTGGTATTTTCAACCATGGTCTCTTCCATCATCATCATCTCCTCAAAGTCCTTTGTGTTTCTCTATAGAAATTAAATCAAGTCAGATAACAAAAATTACCTCGGAGAGAATATTGAGTTTGGATCGAAGGTACTGTTATTGAGGAATCTCTATTAAGAGATCGATTGGACAATACAGCGTCTTGCTCTCCCTTCCAAATTCCGTAGAGCACAAAGCACGAAGACAGGCTATATATATATATACCGTCAAGAAGGGTTTGTATACAAGAAAGAATGGGGTTTTCGTATTAAGAGCCAAACTAATATAATAATTATAAAAAAGAATAACAATCAATGTGTGTATTAGTCATCTCAAAAATAGGAAAACAAGAAGTTACCCAAATCACCCAAATTCATATCAAGTCCATCACTCATAATCATATCATATCTTTTTTTTCCAATCAATATATCAAATCTTATTTACTACCCACATAAACATTTGATTATTCCATTTGACACTATAAGAAATATAAAATTGCTGACGGTATTCTTCAGGAACAATTCCGCAGCTAATTTTATCCTTAAATACAATTTCGCACAGGATTTACCAATGGGATTTTTTCCGTACGTAATTCTTTCGATAAAATTTTCTATAAATTTTATTATTATATTATGATCATTTAAATAATATGATAAGTTATTGAAATAAAAAATAATATATGATGAAAATAATTTAATATTAAAAAATTAATAAAAATTAGAATATAAATAGAATAATAATATAAATATATAAAATTCTTGATTTTATTTTTTATGGAAATTAAAATATACAATATGTTAATTTTCCAATATTATATTACATATAAGTAAAACATAAAAATGTTATAAATATAAATATTATTCTTCTCAATTTTCAAACAAAAAAATATAAGAATTATTAATGAATATTAACATGAAATAAGAAGAATAAAAAATAATAGTAGTAATAAAAATATATTGTTAATAAAAATAAGAAAATACAAGAGAGGAGATTAGGGAGATGAAGAAAGACAAAAGAGAATTGGAGAGAAAAAGGGGTAATTCTTATTCACATGGGTACTCACAATGTGTGTTACAAGGCCTCTATTTATAAGCCTCCAACCTCAACCAAGAGTTATATAGAATAAATAACAAAATAAATTTTCATAAGTGTACAATATGTAACCTTTGAGTTATGGGAATAAAATGTCTTAAAAACTAATCATTAGGGAGGTTATGGAGTGTGGGATGTGAAAGGTCAAGGTTGAGAGTTTAGGGACATTCACATCATCTAGTAATTACACTTCCCCTTGGATGTCCATAAACAAATATAGTGCCTCATGAAAACCTTACTAAAAAAACTTAATGGGACAAAAACCTAGTGAAGGAAAAAGAGTACACAATACATATCAAAGTTGGCTCGCCAAAAACCTTGCCGGATAAACCCAGTGAAACAAAACCCTAGTTAAGAAAAAAAAGAGTACAACATGATTTTTACTCCCTTGATTATATAATCACTTTTCATCATTTTCTTCAATGCAAATTTGTCAAGTAGGTTATTTCCACTGTGTAACATCCCAAGCTTTTGTTCCTAATGTATATGCGATTTTAGGATGTGATTTATTAATTAACTTGAGATTTAAAGAAGATTAAATCTATTGTTTGAATTTCGGAATCATTGAATAAAAAAACATGATTAAAAATTTAAGGGAAAAATCCTAATGAAATTAAATGAAGCCCAATTGTATTACTTTTTTTTCTAAGGTGTGAGATTATCTCCTATACAGCAGAAAAAAAAAATACTTTTAAATTAAAACCAATGAATAATTGAAGAAAAAGAGAGAGTTGAAAAAAAAGTTAAAAAAATAATAATATATTAAATCAAATACTGGGCACGTGACCCATATTATATACCCCCATTATCACGTTATAATGTTATCAAAAATGTTGTGGACAACTACATCTTTTTAATTCCATTTGTCCTACTGCGACATAACTTATTAAAATCTCTTTATTATTTTTCAGGTAACTAAACCTCAATTAGCTTTGTTTCAACATTCTTCTAGAGTACATGCCTCCTTAATATGATGATCTTTATTAATTTCTCCTCTTTAACCCAATATTTAGAACCAAATGGTTTCTCATGCTTTAGGCATGTGTCACTTTCATTTATACTGATTGGAGCATTTTCAGCTAGAATATGAGATTTCGTAATTTTCAATTGCATCTGTCAATATTTTCCATTTCATGAATGTAATGTTTGATGAACTTCAGGTCTTTGAAGTACGGACACGCAATTTTTTTGCAAAATTTGCGTGTGCCTGACGAGTCCGACACTTCGATACTACTGACACACCTGTCAAATATGGTCAACACACTCCGACACATTGACCGGTCGGACACGCATCTTTGACGGTGTCCGACACGGTCAAGGGGAAACCTTGTAATAAAAAACAAAACAAAAAAAAGCCCACAGATCTGAAAACAAAAATGTAATACCCGGATAATTATTTATCTGGAATATTATATTTTAGTACATATTGCCTATTGGAAATAGGTGAATACGTGGTCTCAAATAATAAGTTATAATTATCTTATTTTCTAAGGTAATTTCTATGGAAATTAGAAGAGATAAAGAGCTAAAAATCCCTAAAATGCATTTATGAGGCATAAAATGGCCTGAAAATATTATGATAAATCCCAAGAGGCAATAAAATATTTATTAAAAATTAGAAAGTATGTTGTCTCTAATTTTAAGAATTTTTGGGATTATTTTCCTTGAAAATAATGAGGCAAAATTAAATATAATTTTGGGGAGCATAAGTTGCCCCATGATTTTTAATATTTTACATGGAGCATAAAATACCAATGTCAGTAAAATAATTGTGAGATAATAATTAATCTCAATTAAGAAAATTATCAACAATTGTTGGGCAATTAAAATTGCAATAATTCGAATATTTATATTAATTTTCGTAATTAATTAATAATTAAATTAAAAAGGCATAATCAAGAAATGTGTGAGATTAATTAGTGATCAAAGGCTAATAAAAACCCAAGATTAGCATAAAGGAGATTTCTAATGATCATAATTAATATAGAACCAATCATACAATAGCAATTATATCTAATAACTTCTAAACCACTATATTAAGGATGTTAATTAAAGATTGAAACTTCTATCCCAAAAGTCAATAAAAGTGGCGCATAGCACATGGGTAATTTCTTTTTGTTGTTGTTATTGTTATTTCTCTTCCAATAAAACAATCAAACCAAGTAATTAATAATTGTTGCTAATAGTAATAATAATAAAGGAAAAGAAGCAACACACGTTAATGAATAGGATGTCGGCAATGCAAATGGGGTATTTAAAAATAAAATAAAATCAGATTTAATGGCTAAAGCAAATGTATGTCGGCCAGAGAGTTACTTTTCATGAATGAGGTAATTATTAAATAATACAATGTACTCTAATAACTAAGAGCAGAACAAAACAGCTAATTGGGTTGTGTATGTCGACAAGCCTTGGAGGGGTGGAAATTAAGTTTCATAAAGTGCATTTTCCATCCAAAGGCTAGGGTGAAAGTTGGTCACATTTTAATTCCATTTGTGTCCCCAATTTTCTTCTATAAATAGGAGGCTTGGGATCACTTCATTTCCACACCAAAATCAAGTAACAATCTGAATATAGAGTGAAGTGAGAGTGGGTAAGGAGTATCTTGAAGGAGTTCAAGTAATAGCAAGGTAAGTTCTTAGAGTTTTAGCTTTTAAATTCATAGATAGATTTTTGCTTTGATCTAAAATATGCTAGAGTAATTTTATTCTCAAGTTTTTATGGTTAGAAATGGTTTTATTTCGAAAAAATGATGAAGAAAATGGTATAGCAAAATTTTTGGAAGATTATGATCAAAGTAGCGAAGCTCTTGCGAAAATTTGTCGGTTAGCAACTTCTGAAAGCTTTTTCAAAAACGCTGGTATCTTATGTTGAATATGCTATCCCAAAATTCTGAGAAAATGCATGGTGATAGTAGACATATAGAGCTTTCCAAATATACCTATAGCATGTCATTTTGAGTTTTGTGCTAGGAGATAAAAATGTTCGAAGATAGGCTAAAAATACTGGAAATTTCTGAGCAGAACATGTTGTTGCAAAAACTGGGAATTATTTATGAAGTCTGGGCAAGAACTAATACTTTTTACTAAAATTAGACATCTTAAGGATTTCGATGAATTTTACGGATCCTTGTTTCGAGTTCTGTGGAATTAATTATAATTCTCCTAAGTTAGGTGAAACATCAGCCTAAATACTGTTAATAGCGTTTTTACGAAAATTAAATGAAATAATGGGGAAATAATTAATCCAGGGGTAAAATGGTCATATATAGCCAAAATATCTCTTGAGATAATATTTTTGAATTAATAGAAGCGATATTACCCTTATAGGATATCCGTGATCGCCATCGTCAAAACATACCGAAAAACGTCAACGAAGGTACGTTTCGCATCGTAACACTAACTCTGATATTTATTGTATGCTTATATGTGATAGACGACTATACGAGTGATTTGTATAGATAACTTTACATGCGATGTGTACTGTTAACATAGATAACTTTACATGCGATGTGTACTGTTAGCATAGATAACTTTACATGAGATGTGTACTGTTGTTATATTAATCTTGCATCTGCTATGTACTTATGTGTTGATTAATACTGTGATGTCATCCATATGTTGTTTATATAAGTATGAGGTTAACTGCTACCCGAGGTCCGATGTGCATTTGGACCTCGCATTTAAAATAGCTTCAGGGTCAGGAGGACTGAGAGCCGAAGATAAGGGCAAGCAGCACGCTTAGAGTCTCGGCCGGATAATTTCTTTTGTTGCCACAGCATGGGTGTTGCCAGAGAGACACTTCTACTGCTATTTACTTTTGAAAACTCTTGGTCATTGTATCGCTTTTGTAATCAGCCAAACTTACGGCATTTTAAATATATGTATCAGTTACTCAATCGCTCTGATGCTCTACTCTGATGAAAAAAAAATACTGCTTTTAAAATTGGGATGTTACAAAAAACGCGGCAAAGAAGAGATTGAGATGGTCCATTTTAGAGTTTCACACCTTTTCAAATTCCTTCGCGGTCGTTCTCTTTTCTCTCCTTCTCGATCTAAAAACTCAACTCTCACGGAGTCATCGCCGGTCGGGCATTGCCACTTGCGCTGCGATCTGCCTCTCCTCGACTGCAATCTACCTCTCCTCTAAAGTTGAAGTCGACTGTGATCTGCCTCTCCTCAACTGCGATCTACCATTCACAGCTGCACGTCTCGCTCTCACTGGGTATTTTCGATGGGTTTCACTTTAGTTTCTTTATTTGAGTTTCACGTCTCGATATTTGTTAATTCTTTATTTGAGTTTTTCTTTAATTTGTAATAGGCTTTGGAGAGTAGCTAGACTTAGTCTCTATTGGTCTCGTGCTTGGTTATTTCAGTAATATAATGTATGCGTAGTTTGCGATTAGTTGAGTCAAAAAAAAAAAGAACTAGGAGGCAGAGAGCTTGATAATTTTTTTGATTAATTTTGTTTTTGTCGGACTTATTTAAGGTATGGATCATTCAAGTTCTTGAAATTGCTAGTCTTTCACTTGATGAGCCAGAGCTAGAGGCCATAGGAGATGAAAGTATTTGAACTTATGAGTAGTCTACACTCTACACTCTATGGATGTTTTGTATTAAATGTGAATTAAACTATATATATTTAATATCAAAACATGTCCTAATATGTCAAAATTTAGATTTTTTTTAGAATTAACATGTCAGCGTGTCGGGTCATGTCGTATCTCGTGTCATGTGTCGGTGTCGGTGCAACATAGCTTCTAGTTCATATGGCTAAATTTTAGAATCTACACTTGATAGTAATGATGCATTCTCTTTGTTCTCTTTTCCAGCTACTCAGTTTCTCCCCTCATGTTAGGAAAAAATTTCAATGACAATCAACTAATCATGCGAATAAGTCTCTTAAATCCATTTGTTACCTTTAGAAACATCTTTTTTTTTTTTTCATTTAGAGACAAACAAGAAGGAGGTTCTTACCCAACAATTTTATCCCAACTTTATTTAAATATCCATTTATGTGCATTGTGATGGATTAATAGGAATAAACATTGCACATTAAAGCATTTAATATGGAAAATGTGTTGCTCCTAACTAAAAGCCAATTTTAAGACCCGACCCCTTTCCTAAAAAAATTTTATCAAAAAAAAAAAAAAAAAGAGCCAATTTTAAGAAGATAATTTTGTTGGCTAGTATAAGTGTTGTAGTATATAAGATTAAATATGTCAACACTTTTCACAACAACAACAAAATTCAACACTGAAATAAAAATTTTGTTCTCATAAGTATTGATCTAGCTATTTATGGAGGAGAATGAACTGTATTTTCTAGAAATTGTGTGTAGAACATAATAATTCATTCAGGATGTGAGTACAAATTTTCTGTAACACCCGCATTAAATAATCCATTTATTACGTACATGGAAGCGTTATCCTAAAAAAGTGATGTTACTATTCACAAATATGGTACTATTCATTATTCATGTATACGAAAATACTATTCACGTACAAATACTTTATACTTCAATAGTATATAGCTGACGGAAGTAAAATCTTTTTCCATCTTGATCTACACGTCCATGATCACCTTCTTCGTTCTTGAGTCTTCTTACACGAGCTGCAAATTAGCTAATTTCACAAATATGTTGGGATTCAAATGAATCCCAGTAATAACGTTAATCACTCACAATTCATACATACAATTCAATACATTCAATATTTAAAGATACATATGATATGCAGTATTTACTACTTTTAAGGGATTCACTAATTCATTCCCACAGCACTGGGTATTCTATTATGAATTCAATACATTCCATACATATAATTCAATGGTAAATACATGCATATAAAGTCACATGTAGTATGTGAGAGAAAAGTTATTACATTATACTCTTTCCAATTCTTGATTTGATTCTCAATTCTTTGGTTGTCCTAGATAAATACCAAATCCAAATTTCACAATCAAATTTGCTTGGTCAAAACCTTGCATGAACACAACGACCTCACAGCATTTTCTCGGGAAATGGCAAGTTTTCACTCTCTCTTATTTTCTTTCCCTCTTTCTTTCTTTCCCTCTTTCTTTCTTTCTTTCTTTCCTTCTTTCTTTCTTTCCTTCCTTCTTTCTCTCTTTCCTTCTTTCTCTCTTCCTAACCGTGGATGTGAGTGTGTGAGGGAGGGATTATATAATGGTTGGAAAATGGGTCCTTAAGTGTAATATTTCACTTGGGTCATTCAAGGTAATTTTCCCCAAAATATAAAATTACACCTCCCTTCCCTCGTTTCATCCGTTCAAAACATTTAATTATTTTATAACATAATTACTCCTCATCCTCCTCCTTCAATATAACGTGCGCAAAGACCTCCCATATTATAGGCTAAAGTATAGTTTTAGTCCTTTTAAGTTTTATATAAGCCATACTTTTGGTCCTTTAAATTTATAAAGTATACTTTTGATCCTAAAATTCTAACACCGTTAATGTTGCTAATGTAAAACGTTTACGCAAAGAAACTCAAGTAATGACTAATAACATTTAATTACACAAATTTTATATATTCTTCAATTTACCCATATTTTAAATGTAAGTTTAGTAGCATTTAATTACTCAGTCATCATTTAAGTTTACATCGTTATCACTTGAGTTTCCATTTTTCGTTAGCAAAATTAAAGGTGTTAGAATTATAAGACTAAAAATATACTTTATAAAGTTAAGGGACCAAAAGTATACCTCATGTAAACTTAAAGGACTAAAAGTATACTTTAGCCTTATATATATTATATTATTATAATATAATATAATAGGAAAAAGTATTTCTCCCGTCATACCCCTTGTAATTACGACACTTATCGTAGTATTGCAAGCGAATGATAGTGATCAACACAGGATAGAATAGTAAACTGATAAATAAAACATACTTGGTTGTGTGCAAAAATAACCTACTGAGTTCTTAATACAATAACCCATGAACATATCGGTACCAAAATAATAAAATTAAAAAAAGGGAATTAAACAAAACATGTCTATAAATTCTCAAGCCTATTAAAATCTAAATAGAAGCCATAAGTAGTCCGCACTTGCTGCCTTTCCTTTGAAACTTTGCTTGCCGCAATGACCATGCCCGGATCCTGAGCTCTTAGGGATATCTGGGATTCAATTTGAATCCCAGAGTAACAGTTAATCTCACAAACAGAGTATAAACGGTATATGACAGTTTCAATTATAACAAGTAGTCCACAACAGCATAGCATTCAGTAAACATAGTGTAGATCTCATGCAGTTAAACACAGATCACAAAACTATAGCTCTAGGTATACCCATTGGCATGTACCGAGAGTCCCCTTGTACACCGGAGTTCTCAATCGAAACACCCAACTAGGATTAGTAGACTATGACCTACCGAGAGTCCCCTGGAATCGCTAGAGTTCTCAATCGAAAGCATCTGAGTCATCCGAATGTAACTAGGTTAGCCACCTAAGGACTTTTGTCCAATAGGCCCTACCCCAATTTCATCCACCGGAAGGTACTCCATTGTCGCCCTTCCGCTCAATCGAGCCGCGAGTGGCGTCGCCCACACAGACGGGACAATCATGTGTACGATTTAAAACAGACATACACATCCATATAGAGTGTGTGAGGATTAAGTTACTACCTGACTGCTTCAAAATCTTCACTGGTTTCACGTCCGTTTAATTGTCTCGGCAACTACCGCGTCCTATAAATATACATTTACAGATGGTGGATTATTATTTGTTCAAACTCTTCATAATCTCCAATGTCATGGGACTAGGCTTAATGTAAGGCTATTGGGCCGGTACTAACTCTCCAAGGTCCATTTAATTTTTGAAAGTCAAAATAAATATTTTGGGTCTTATTTTTCATTTTTATTCTTAGGCCCAATTTAGCCAATTTACTATTATATTATTATTATTATTATTATTAAATCTAAACTCTCAGAGGTTATCTCAACACCTTAAATTAGGAGTTTAATAAATGCTCACACCACGAAAAATATGCTCCACTATATGCATATATTAGTTTGTAAATAATATTATAAGTGAAATAATATAGGAATTAGTTAGATTAGATCATATTATATAGGAGTTTATAAATACTAACAACCTAAAATATATAACAATAGGTATTCCACTCACTTTCCAATTGCAGCGTGACTTATACTTTGAAAGGAATTATTTTATTATTATTATTTTTAATTATTATTATTATTTTAATAAATATATGGTTCCTGACAATCACGGTTTGAACAGCAAATTCCAAACTTCAAAAACTTGAGTTCAAGGCAGCAATATGATTATATAGATATATATATGTATATCTACCTATACTTAGCACATGACGCAAGTTTCCTTTTCTCACTCTTATGCATTTACAAACACATACACACAGTGGCAACAAAATCCTTCTCTTCCCTATATATATATATATATATATATATATATATAAGCAACGTTATGCATATATATATATATAACACCATTTCTCTTTTTTTTTTCCTTCTTTACCATTCTACATGAAATATGTTTCCTGATTATATATACATAGAGGCATTAAGTTTTGTGTTTTAACACCATTGTAACCATATATATATGGGGTTTAAACTTCTCATGTTGCATGAGAAGAAGAAGATTCCTACACACACATGAAATGGTGGGACCCACATATATATAATGTTAATTTTATATATGTGGGTCCCACCATTTCATGTGTATAACATGAGAATACACTTCTCTTACAACATGAGAAATGTTTTTCTATATATATATATAAAAGCAGCAAGTTCTCTGTCCTTTTTTTTTCCTTATATAGAGCATCATATGCATATAAACAGCAAACACTCTCTCTTTTCCTTCTCTTGTGCAGCAACGTATATTAGTAACCTAGCAAGGTTTTGGGTTTTATTCCTCACTATTACCACATTACTATACCTTGTTTTTTAAAATATATATATATATATATATACACACACACGTGTTTGCGGCGTGGGTTTTAAGAATAGCAGCCTTTTAGTGTTATAAACATTTACACCCACGAACATATGCATGCGAGGACTCTTACACCAAGTCTGGAATTCATGCTACTGTCGACAATAATGAACTAGAGCATGTATACTTGATGAAAATATCGATGTGAAATGTGTACTTCAGTTCTCAACTATTCTAGCAACCTCATCTGCTTTAGTATTCTTTTAGCAGAGAATTCATGGCTACTTTCCTTATGACTTCCTACTCAGAAACTTGCGTTGGAAAGTGGTGGAAACTAGAAGGAAGATGTTCAGAAACTCACCTTGGTTAGCTTCTGAATTGCACTCAAGTTCGGACTTGATGCTTTCACCGTAGCTCTCTGCCTCCATTTTTTTCTTTCTGGATTTTATGCAGAGCAAACACTAGGCTAAACTCTCTCTCTCTCCTTCTCTCGTTCATTCTCTCTTTCCTTCTCCCTCTTCTTCAGTTTCGGTTTTGGTTCTGTTTTGAGTTAAAACTGATGGGAATGAATGAGAGCCAAGGCAAACGCTTTAAATAAAACTTAAGGGTCCAGTCCGAGAGGCACAATGGAGAACGGACCGATGGGGAATGATACGTGAGGGGCTCAAGATGTATGGCGTTTCTGGTTTGTGTACAGTTGTTGGCTGAGAAGCATGGGAGAGTCTGAATTCAATGACGTGGGAGGCGTGGCGTGATCTGATTTGCCGTGATCCCTTCTGCGTAAATGACGCTGTGCTAATATCTTCCCTTGACAGTGCTGCTTATTCGCATGGCAGAGAAGATAACTGATTGTATGATATATATAAAAATAATGGGTTAGGTTTTACTTGCTGCTATCACACGTGTTGGGCCAAGGATTAATGAATTCAAGGTATTGAACATGAATAAATGGAGTGGACTTTGTATCTTATAGCATATGGGCCGAAGAGCATCTCATGGATTGGGCAAATGTTAGGCTTTTATTTGTAGTTGGGTCTTTTGTTCATTTAATGGAAAATATTGGATAGATACTAAAAGTAAATCCTTAATTTCCATGTAAGGATTTTTCTTTCACAATTAAACTTCTTTTGGCCTCAAAATATCAATTCCATAATTTTAGGCCTAAATTATTCCTTATTCAAATTTATCATTTTTCCCGATAAATTAATTAAGGGAAAATAAGCCTAAATTTCTAATAATTAATCTCATAATTATTTTAAGCCAAAGTTTCGTAATTAATTTCCATATAATAAATCAACTTCAAATCCCAAAATTTGGGATGTTACATCTCCGATCACGGAGATAAGTTTATCTCCAAATGACTCCTAAAAACTACGTCGTTTTGAATTAATGGGTGTCTTTGTAATTTTAAGTGAATTAATAAAAGGTGTTTCGGTAAATTTATATGATAAAAAAGTAAACAAAATTACGGAATCACCCTTCATTAATCCAAAACGACATTCTTTTAGGGTCACTGGAGATAACTTATCTCCAGTGACTGGAGAAATCCTTTACCCAATGTAATACCCTAATTTTCATAACTCTTATAAACATTGTATTTTGGGAAAAATAATTACTAAAATACAAAGATGAATATGTGTCTCAAGGAATTATAATCCATTGATTATATATTCATCCAAATTCCACTTTGGAATTAATTAACCAATGGTTAATTATGAGACATTATGTAGGGGCTATTTAATGTGATATAAATAGCACATAAATTAGTGATTAATTTGTAACCAAAAGAAGTAAGAAAATGTTGTGAAAACACTTAAATGAAATAAAGGAAATAAACAACAATTAATGTGCAATTAAATTTACACTAATTAAAATGATTGTGTAATTCTTCTAATTAATCAAATGGCAAATTAAAAGGCATCAATTAGGGATGTATTAACTTAATAGGAATTCAAGATTAGCATTAAATGAATTACTAAAGATAATAATCAATTAAATAACCAATCACACAATAACAATTATACCTAATAACATTTTAAACACTACATTAGGAGTACTAATTAGGATCAATCCCCTTGAGTCATGGTGTGGGGCGAAAATATCAAAAGAAATAGAAAGGGAAGATTAAACAATAATAAAGATAAGAGCACATGGGATTTAAAACAAAAAAATCTTCAATAGTAATGGGATATTTCTACCTAAATAAAGGGTCAAAATTGGGTTTCATAAAGTTAAATCTAATGGTTCCAATTAATCATGTAATTAATCTTAATCCATGTGACATTTAATGGACCAATAGGAGGCTTAGCTTTTCATTTATTAGACTCACATGAAACACAAATTCAAAGCTAATATGAAGAGGAGGGGGGCAGTTTTGCTTGTGGAAGAAGAAGAGGGAATTGTTTAATATAAATATACACACACATGGGATAATTGCATTGAATAAATGGAAGAGGATAATGGTACTTGGGATAAGGTTCTAAATGGAGCTAGAAGAGGATAAAGGAGAGAGGGATGAGGGGGACGGTTTGGAGGTGTTTGGGAGAGTGAAGAGAGGTGTTTGGGAAAAGGAATAAGAGAGTTTGAAACCAAACATAAACCTAGACATTTTGCTGTAAATAGGAGGCTTGGGTTCACTTCATTCTTCACACCAACACAAGCAATAGCATCTGAATATAGAGAGTAGAGAGGGAGTGAGGAAAGCTTGAAGGAGTTGAAGCAAAAGCAAGTAAGTTCTTGAAGTTCTAGTTTTAAATTCATAGTTAGATTATGTTTTGATCTTGAATCTTCCAAAATAGTGTTGATTTCATGTTTTTATGGTTAAAAATGGCCTCATTTCGAAAATTTGATGGAAAATATGATGGAGCAAAATTCTTGGAAGTTGAAGATCAAAAGTAGCGAAATTTTGGAAAAAATTTCGGTTAGGAATCAGCAGCAAAAAGGCCATGATTTTATATAGAAGATGAAGTTATTAAAGTCTGAGATTTTTCATGGTTAAAGTAGACATATAGAGCTTTCTGAATATACCTAGAGTGTATCATTTTGAATTTTTTGCAAGGAGATAAAAATTCCTAAAGTTGGGCTACATTTTCTGGACGAAAATCTGGGCAGTGTTGAGAAAGAATTAAAATGAGAATGATTCTTGGTGTTCTAGGTTCTTGGAATATTTTTCCTTGAAAATAGACATTCCAAGGGTCATGAGGAATTTTACATAACCTCGTTTTGAGTTTTCTAGAATTAATTATGATTTTCCAAAGTTGCTGCAAAATTTGCCCAGAAAATCCAGCACTTCGTTTTTTAATAAAATGTAATGGCAAAATGGTAATAACAAATCCACTGAGGGTAGAAAGGTAAATTAAACCTTTAGGATATTATTCTAAGCAATATGATATTTATCAAATATCATATAATAATCCGACGATAATGTATAGGATATCCGGGAAGTCCGGAGTCGGATCAAAGAGTCGGGCATTTTGGTAACTACACGGTGAAAGGTACGTTCGCGTACAGTAACTTTAACTCTGATGTGTCTTGTATGCATGTATGTGGTAGTATGATTCATAGGGTCATGGACAGGACTATGTCTTGAATCATGTACCGTGGCTAAGGCTTTGTCTTAGGTCACTGTTTATACATTCAGCTTTATACGGGTTATAGTTTTGATAATACCGTTGAGTTTTCCTAGCGCTAAGGACACGAGGGCCATCGTGGCACTGGTTTCCGATGGGTATTGGACCTCAGCTTTGACTAAAAGTCAGGGAAGGAACCTGGATCAGAGATGGCACCGGTAGATGGAGCCGTGAGAAGGCACCGATGGACATAGTCGAAACGGAGCACCGATGGATGGAGATCGGGAAGAGGCACTTAGGACAAAGCAAATGCCGGAAGAAAGCGTCATCAGAGCATTCATTCTAGCACGAATCTGATAAGGTGACCTCAAACAGTTTGGTGCCGAAGGCAAGGCTAGTCTATGTGGATCAGTCAATAAGTCGCTGTGAACTCAATGAGACTTCCACGATAGACACTTACCTGGCCAAATTGTTGATTAACTGAGTTAGGTTCATTGCCCCAAGTCTAGCTACGGCTTGGTTGAAGATTGTATAGTTACCATAAAGATTTGTAATTATACAAAGCTCTATACTAATGTATCACATGAATATTCCTTCGGGAAATTTTTAATATATCAGCTTATGTCGGGACATCAGCATATGTCTGGGCATTTTATATCAGTTACTCGTTGTCCAAACGTAAGTGCATGCTCTCCGTTTCCGCATTACTCTGAGCAGTAGCACCTCAAACTCTGTCATTTTTTTAAAAACTATGTGTCTACCGACACAATATGAGGTATGGAATTTGGGGTGTTACACCCAATATAATATTATTATTATATTATAATAATATAATATAGTATAATAATAAATAATACTTTTTTAAAACAAAATAACAAAAGCCACCGCAATAGGTAGAAGTCACAAGGAAAATTGGAAAATGTGTAGATCAATTCTAGAATAATTTCATTTGCTCTTCTTTGACTTCCAATAAGGCTGTTGTTTGCATCTTAATCATTTCATCATTTAATTGCAAACATTGAAAATAAATCCTTAATACCATATAAGGATTTTTCTTCCTCCATTTGCTTCTCTAGGCCATAAAATATTGACTCTAAAATTTCTAAGCCAAGATTTATTCTCCAACTATTTTTCCTTGAATTTATTATTTTCCCAAAAATTCTAAGGAAAATAGACCTTAAATTCCAATAATTACTTCTACAATTATTTAGGCCAAATTTTCATAATAAATTCCCATTATAATATTTCCTTATGTTCAAAATACTATTTCATGATATTTTCCAAATTTCAAGGTCCAAAATAATTGTAATAATTATCTTAAGCTTTTCCTCATAATAAGCTTAAGACTTTAGACTCTTACTAGCTTAGAAGCCTATTTATTTGTCTTATTCCAAATATTCTAGTTCCAAAATTTGGGATATTATATTTTCGACATTAACTCACTTGTGTTCTAACAATCTCCCTCTCAAGTGTAAGTCATATAATTATACTTCCCTTATTCCTATTTTTCAAAAACGGTTATCAATATATAGTAGGTCAATAACTTATCTTGCACTTGGAAACCCAAAGGATTCATAGTTCATATATTCTAATCGAGCGAGCACTTTCATAGCCTTTAAAAAATCGAAGCTCTTATGTAAATTTATGGATAATAAATTTTCATGATTAATCTTCTTCTTCCTAAAAAAATTAAAATCTATTTTAGTTCTTCAAAGAACTATATAAATTTTGTTAAATATAAGTTATGCAGAACTAACATATAATATAGCATAATTTCTATATAACAAAACTATTCATCAATAATAATATACTTCAATTTGACTCTTTTAATGCACATTTAAAATACATCTTTCACCACATAAGGAAATATGAAGAGATCTATGATTAAAATATAAAAAGATCACATTGTCATTATTTGTGGTGTATTAGGGCTAAAATTAATTTGAGAATAATACAAAATAAAAATACTTATGACATTTATAGTCTTTTTTCAAAAAAAAAAATCCAACTATTTAAGCATCCATAAATTTGACTTGTAATATATATATATATAGAGAGAGAGAGAGACATATATATATATACATACACACACGTACATTACAAAAATGATTTTGTGATTTTGTCCAACAAATAAAAAATAACATCACCTATTCATAAAAATTAAATAAATTCCATTCTTTCAATTCAAATGTGACATAAATATATTATTTTTATTCTTCTCACAAATGTCACATAAAACTAATGTAACAATCCAAATTCCATACTACTTACTGTGTCCATTGACACGTAGTATCTAGGAATATGGTGCTACAACTCAGAGTAATGCGGAACGGAGAGCATGCACTTACGTTTGGATAATGAGTAACTGATATAAAATGCCCAGGCATAAGCTAGTATATTAAAAATCTCGAAGGAATATTCATGTGATACAATAATTCAATACTTGTATAATTAAAACTCCAACATAATCTTAAACCAAGCCTTAACTAAACTTGTGGCTTAGAACCCAATACAGTTAATCAAACTCATTGGCCAAGCCGGGTAAAGTCTAGTGGAAGTCTCCCCGTCTTTCACGGCGACTTATGACTGAACCACATAGACCGACCCTTTCTTAGTTTAAGCACCAAATGGTTTGAAACAACTCTATCAGATTCATGCCAGAAACTATACTCTGATGACCCTCTTCTAGCATTCGCTCTAACCGACGCGTCTTCTCGGCCCCGTCCATTGGTGCCTTTTCACGGCTCCGTCCACGTCATCTTCTTACATCCTGGTTTCTTTCCTGAACCTTAGTCAAATCTGAGATTCAATACCCATTGAATCTCAGGTAACAGTTAACCTCATGCTCAAGTAATAACAATATATATGACAGATACTCATTTAAATTTCAGCATCAACCATACATAGCACACAGTAGATGTAAGGTCACAACAATACATAGCACACAGCAGATGTAATGTCAACAGCACAACATAGCACACAGCAAATGTAATGTTTGTAACGTTTGCACTAACCAGTGCCACGAAAGTTCCTCGTGTCCTTAGCGTTAGGAAAACAACCATACGGCATTATCATGACTATAACCCGCACAAATTGAATGTATATAAACATGTGACTAAGGCCCATAAACTTAGTCACAGTCATGGTAGTGAAAACGTAGTTTTTAGCTAAAAACGAAAGGAGAATGAAAAATCGTAAAACGTAAAATCGTAATACAAAACGTAGTTTTTACCTGCATATGTATATAAAAAAAATTCAAGAAAAGTAAGATGATAAGTAGATATTTTATAATTAAATAAGTATAGATTCTGAGATATATTAGATTAAATTTATTAATATTATACTTATTTAATTATCTTTTATATGTTTATCCATCTTTTAATTAAACATAGGATAAAAGAATATTATAATGTAAAATCTATTGATATCCTATTTTATTGTAGGGGATATTATGTGATCTAAGAGAGGCAACAAATTAAATTGAAAAGGATACAATATAATATATTATATTATATTAGAAGTGACGTGGGGACCACACATGAATTCAAGAGGCAGATCACGCACAGTGAGCAAAGAGTCAAAAAGATATGATATATCATATCTTTAATGAATTGAAGGAGAGATGCGTGGGGCAGATCATGGCTGGTTTTTTCCCCCACGTTTTTTGCAAAAACGCAGGGTTTTTACGTTTAAATGCTGCGTTTTTACCATTTTTACTCTGAGTCCGTTTTTTCCACAACGAAACACGTTTAACCCAAAATAAAACGTAAAAACGGCGTTTTTACCGTTTAAAGCGCGTTTTTGACTACCATGGTCACAGTGCATGACCCAAGACCTAGTCTTGTCCATCACTCTAAGAATCATCTATCACATATAAGCATACAAGCCACATTAGAGTTAAAGTTACTATACGGTACGTACCTTTCACCGCGTAGTTACCAACATGCCTGACCTTTGAATCCGACTCCATACTTCCCGGATATCCTATACATTATCGTCGGATTATTATATGATATTGTGATAAATATCATATTGCTTAGAATAATATCCTAAAGGTTTAATTTACCTTTTTACCCTCGGTGGATCAATTATTCAATTTTTACCCTTACATTTTCTTAAAAACGCAATGCTGATTTTCTGGGCATATTTTTCAGCAACTTTGGAAAATCATAATTAATTCTAAAAACATCGAAATGAGGTTCCGTAAAATTCCTCATGACCCTTGACATGTCTAATTTCAAGGAACAATATTTAAAAAATCTATAACATCAATAATCATTCCCAGTTTAATCGTTTTTCAACGCTGTCCAGTTTTAATCCAAGAAAAAATGGCTTAACTTTAAAAATATCTTACTCCTTGTGTAGTACTCAAAATGCTACATAATTTATATATTTAGAAATCCCTACGTGTCTAATATATTCCTGTAAAATTTCATGATTTAATGACTTCATTTACTACATAAAATAATAGCATTAATTTCGCTGGTTGCACAGGATTTTAAACCGAAAATTCTACAATTTTTACAATCTTGATCCATTGATTTCCAAAAATTATTTCCTACCATGTTTTTACCTCATTAGGAATTTTTCAATGCAAGGAGGCCTAAAAACAAGTATAAGAATTTATTCTCTAATTTTCTAGATTAAACTACATTTATACTAAGAACTAAAAGCTAAAACTCAAGAACTAGAGAACTTACCCTTGAAGTTCATACTCCTTGTAATACCCTAAAATTCCTATTTATCATAAATACTTTATTTTGATAAATAATACATATTAATTACAAAGGTGAATATTTGTCTCAAGAAATTATAATCTATTGATTATATTTTCATCCAAATCCTACTTTGGAACTAATTAACCAATGGTTAATTATGAGACATTATTTAGGAGCTATTTAATATGACATAAATAGCACATAAAAAGGTAATTAATTTATAACCAAAAGGAGGAATGTAATATCCCAAATTTTTGAATTTGGAAACAAGAAATGTTTTATGGGAATTAATTATGAAAATTTGGCCTAAATAGTTTTAAAGCTATTTTCGGATTTTGAGGCCTATTTTCCAAATAATTCAAGGAAAAATAGTTAGAGGATACTTTTTGGTCTAGAAATTTTAGAACCAATATTTTATGACCTAGAGAGTTATTTATGAAAGAAAATCCTTATATGGAATTAGGGATTTTATTTTCCAATAATTATTTAATATTTGCAAATAAATATTAAATGGTAGTTTTTGGTGGATGGAATAGGTAAGTGGAATGGTAGTTTTTGGTGGATGGAATAGGTAATTAGAATGGTAGTTTTTGGTAGATGGAAGAAGAGTGTTTGGTGTAAGAGTGTTTGGTTTGAGTGTTTGGTTTGAGGGTTTGGTTTGAGTGTTTGGTTAAGGAAGAAATGTAGTTGGAATAGCCTTGAATTTCTTCTATAAATAGAAGGCTCTTCTCTTCATATTCTTCACACCAAAATCAGCTCAAAGCATCTGATTTTAAGATTAGAGAGTGAGTAGAGTGAAGTTCTGGGAGCAAGAAAGAAGTAGTAGCAAGGTTCTTCAAGGGTAAGTTCTCTAGTTCTTGAGTTCTAGTTTTAAATTCATAGATAAGTAGTGTTTTGATCTTTAATTTTCCAATATATTTTTGTTATCATGTTTTTATGGTTAAAAATGGTTTTATTTCGAAAAATGATGGAAAAGGTTATATAGCAGAATTTTTGGAAGCTAATCATAAAGTAGCGAAACTCGCGAAATTTTATCGGTAAGCAATTTTTGAAGTCAGGGGTAAAAACGTCAGTATTTTATATTGAAGATGAATTTATAAAATTCTGAGAAAATTCATGGTTAAAGTAGACATATATACCTTTTCAAATATACCTAGAATGTATTATTTCAAGTTCTGTGCTAGGAGATAAAAATGTCCAAAGTTGGGCTACGTTTTCTGGAAATTTTCTGGGCAGAAGATGAACACGTGAAAACTGGGAACTATTCATAAAATCTGGGCAAGAACCAGTATTTTTCCACAATATTAGACATCCTAAGGATTCCGGGGAATTTTACGGATCCTCGTTTTGAGTTTTCTAGAATTACTTATGAATTTTCAAAGTTAGAAGTAAATCTGACCATAATGCTGAAAGTAGCGTTTTTATTAAATAAAATGTAATGGCAAAATGGTAATAACAAATCCACCAAGGGTAGAAAGGTAAATTAACCTTTTGGATATTATTCTAAGCAATATGGTAATATGTTAGGATATCCGAAGATTCCGGAGTCGATTTGAAGGACGGGCATATTACTATTCATAGTGCCGTATTTATGAATAGTACCGTATACATAAATAGTAAATTACTATTCACACGGAAGGAAGGTACGTTCGCGTACAAGTAACTTTAACTCGATATGTCTTGTATGCTTATATGTGATAGATGATTTCATAGAGTCATGGACAAGACTTGGTCTTGGGTCATGCACCGTGGTTAAGACTCTGTCTTGAATCACTGTTTATATACATTCGCTTGATACGGGTTATAGTCTTGATAATGCCGTGAGATTGTTTTCCTAGCGCCGAGGACACGAGTGTACATCGTGGCACGGTGTGGTGCAGACTATTCAACTATACATGGATTTGTATAGATAACTTTACATGTCTTTGTGCTATGTATGTTGTTGTGTTGACATTACATCTGTGTGTGCTATGTATTGGTTAATCTTTGAAATGTAATGAATATCGTCATACATATATCGTTATACTTTTCATATGAGGTTAATGTTACCTAAGATTCAATTTGTTTTGAATCTTAGACTTGACTAGAGGTTCGGGAAAGGAACCAGGATTTATGAAGACGTTGTGAATGGAGCCATGAGAAGGAGCATTAATGGACGGAGCCGTGAAGAGGCACCGGTCAAAGGAAATACGGGAAAAAGTCAACAGAACCTACCTTATGGCATGAATCTAATAAAGTTACTTCACATCATTTGGTGCTTAAACTAGAAGGGTCGTCTATGTGGTTCAGTCAATCAGTCACCCTAGCACGGTGAGACTTCCACTAGACCTACCCAGCCTGGCCAAATGAGATGATTTAACTGAGTTAGGTTCTATGCCCCAAGTCTACTCAAGGCTTGGCTGAAAAGGGTATAGTTACATGTAAGAATTGTAATTATAAAGTTTTGTATTCCGTATCACATGAACAATCCTTCGGAAAATTTATAATATATCGATACGTCAGGCATCGCATATGTCGAGTATTTTTATATCGCTACTCAATTGTTCAAATTTTTAGTACATGCTCTCCGTTTCCGCATTACGCTAAGCTGTAGCACCTCAAAACTCTGATAAATTTTTATAAAACCACATGTCACCGGCACGATTTATGCTACGGAATTTGGGGTGTTACAATTTTGGTATCAGAGCTAGCTTCACAGCTAGTCTCAAGAGCATTGTATGAACAACAAAAACAAGAGTACTGATATAATACTGGTTTGGTGATACAATAAAACAAATACCCTAAGGAATGGTTAGAGTTTCTGAAAAACTCTAAGACTTCTGATATGGGAATCGAGTCGAATTAAATTTCCGCAATGAAAGAGAAGTCGGTAGACTTAGTTTTCCCGTAGAAAACAATGAACTACTGATTAAAGTTTCCTTATAGAAATAGTAACTTGCTAGGTTACCCTGAGGGGACAATCCCTGCCTACTAAAGGTCGGACATCATGCGTACAACGGAGTGTGGTTCCGAAGATGGAGGTCTTTGACTAAATCTTTGACGGTGGTGGTCCATTACATAAAAAGGGTGTAACTGATAGGAAAGGGAAAGTACCCAATATTTCTGGGGAGGCACATATGTCGTACTAGTACCTATGAGAGTTGTCGGTATGCGGTGGTATGTGTATCGGTATTAGTACCTTAGATCCGAGACGTTATGAAGTTAAGCGTGCTTAGGCGAGAGAAATCTCGGGATTTTTAACCCCTGGGATGTAGCATAAGGATGAGATCCTTTGAGCTAAAGCACGAATACCGTGAGGTATGAAACATAGTAATCCTTTGGGATACCGTGAGAATATATGATAGACTTAAAGAAGAGATAGTGCTTAGGTCAAGATATGACCGAGCATTTCGTATGTTTCAAAGCACGAGAGTTGGAATCGTGAGAAAGTATGAGTGAGATTACCTTAGGTTCAACGCCTCGAGAGTAAGTCCCTTAACAAAGTGCAAACTCCTCGAAAAGTTGAGTTGTTTGGGACGTTATATCAAAATCATGTCAAAAAGGTGTTTAACATTTTAAACATTGTGCGTCCAAATTTCTCGTTCACGAGACATCTCATCAGGTGCATTTAGAAGAGTACATGTACCAGTTGTGAATGATTTCTGTGACTTGATCGAGAACACGTTACAGAAGGACCTTGACTTCAAAAGGAAAGTGACCATTATTCAAGATTTGCGTGAGATGACAAGTCAGGTACTTCATTACTACAAAGGAGATAGAACCTTAGTAGCCATGGGTTATAGTTTCAAGGTGGGACCAATAACCATAGAGATATTAGTGGTAAATAAATTCCCTAAGAAGAGGGTGATTACCCAATAGGGAAAGTTAAGCTAAGGATTATGCCTGGAGGTAAATGGATAGTGACATCCACGAATAGAATGACCCTAGATAAGATGGCAGACATAGAGACAGTAGATTACGAAACCACTAAAGGGTAGGAACCTGATAGAGATATGAGTTCTTGTTATAATGATTCAGAGACGATCAACTGACGCTACTTGTGGAAAGTTTTGATTGGAGAAGGCTACCTACGGGGAGTTCTGATCGAGGAGGTTTTACCTACAAAGGATGCTGACCGGAGAAGCTGACCAGTCAGAAAAGACTGTGTGAAGCACCGAGTAAAGTGCCGTAGAGCAGAGCCACCGTGATGACGAGCCGTAAGGTGCAGCCGCCATGACAATGAACCATAAAGTAGAACTATCAGTATATCGATTCTCTAGGTAAGTACATTGTAGCAAGTCCCATATCTAATTGGTTCCCTAAAGGGAAGGTTTTCGTAATCCAGTATATCGCCATAGAGTCCTCTAGCGCTATATAGCATATATTGTGCTATGGTATTCCGGCAGGAACAAAACTTGCACTAGTAGACTTTCTAGTTGTGAACAAATTTTGTGAGATGTTTCTAGAAGCTCTCAGCGAATTACCACCAGTAAGGGAAGTTGAATTCACTGGTTGGTTGATGCCTGGAAACGAACCAATATCAAAGGTGCAGTATCTGATGTCTATAAATGAATGAGTTTCATGAAACGAAATCGCACACCAAAACGAATAGCCCAGAGACTAAAGAAGAATAGACTGAGCATTCTATGAATGGCTTGAATAGCCAAGGACAGAGGTCCGAATGCGTTAGTTAGTAATGACCTTCTAAGGTTAGTTGTCTGGTTCCTGAATAGTTTTAAAAATTGAATTTTTGACTTACCAATACACCTGCTATATTTGAAATTTTCGGAAGTGATTTGCGAACTAGTGAATTTTGAAATTGAGTTTTCGAATGAAATGTTTCCAACAGAATTTGATACCACAGTGATGGTTATTTTGAAATGATGTTGTCTTATAAAAAGGGTTAGTTAAAACCCAGAGTTTGAAACTGAGTTTTCAAATGTGTTGTGGTAAAATCAGACTGAATCGGAAGGGAGCTGTTGTAGATATACACGGTTTCTTGGGTCTTGCCGGATGTTTTAAAGTGTTTGAAATCGGCGTCGTTATAAAGCTCATTTGAATTGAAAATTTGTTTGATGGGATATGAGAGGTTGACACTCGCACCAATGGTTAATATTCCCAATCGAGTAGTTCCGCCTTAAAGGGCGCATATTTGTGAAAGAGGGGCGGCACTAACCGTGATTACGAACCGGTCGGTTGGGAAAGTGGTGCACGGTGGTGACCGTGACTACGGACTAACTTGATCGGGAAAGCGATGCACAATGGTAGCCGTGATTACGGCGGTCGACTAGGAAAGCGGTGCACGGTAGTGGCGTGACTACGAACTAGGTTTGACGGGAAAGCGGTGGAGAGCCTTTATTATATATGCTAGTGTGGACACGGGGCCTTGTGGGGATGGAAATTCTCCCACATCGGTCGGCGTATGCGTTGTTACCGTGATGGTTTGTATGAAAGGATTGAGATATGTCCTAGTAAGCCGGGGCAAAGTGGTGGTGTGTGCCTCTTAGTTGAATTTTGTGAAATGAATTATCCCTCTTAAAGGTATATACCGGTAGTAAAAGTTTTTGAAACCGCTCCGGTAGTGAATGTATCTTCATGAATTTGTTATGGCAGCGATTAAGTATGAAAATGATAGCACTATTACTTTTTGGTATAGTGCAGATTATGAAATGTACTGAGACCACGGAAAATTTTCAATGTTTGAAAATTTGAAAATGAGACAACATAATGGTTTTTGGGTAGCGACGACATGTTTGTCGATGCTAATGTGTTGAAAAACGATGTAGTTGGAAATTTTGGATATAGGAACAGAAGCTATTAGAAAGGTCTAGAACACTGAACTAGTTAAGCCAGATAGTTGTTGTCAGCTATAGTGCTAAGTGAAAGTAGTCTCGAGAGCTTGAATGAGAAAGACTCGAGATGAAATAGACGAGCCGATGCTCGAGGCAGTAAGACCTGGTGTGCAAATATGCACGGGGCGGTGTCCCTAGGAAATAAGACCGGTAATGGATAAGCACTGTGTGAAATGCAGATTGCCATGATGACTTTAGACTATTATGTCTACAGTACCTTTAAAGTCTAGTAAAACATTCATTGTACAGGTAAAGGTTGAAATGCTTAAGGCCTAAGGATGATTTCCTAGGTAATAAAGCTAGAATCTCCGTCTTTGTGGTAATTGATTGAGCCGGAAGGCCAATGTGTGTTAAGTCGAGAGGCTAAAAGAGTCGGGCGAAGAGGCCGCATAACCAAGACCGAGAGAATGGATCGGTGGATCCCGTGTTTTGATACTATACCCGGGTGCAATACGAATGAAATTAGAGTACGTGCTAATAAATATGTATAGAAAGGAATAGACTAGAAGTCTAAATAATATTTCAAGATTTTACGATCAAATTTCGAGGGCGAAATTTTATTTAACGGGGGGAGAAATGTAATACCCTAAAATTCCTATTTATCATAAATACTTTATTTTGATAAATAATACATATTAATTACAAAGGTGAATATTTGTCTCAAGAAATTATAATCTATTGATTATATTTTCATCCAAATCCTACTTTGGAACTAATTAACCAATGGTTAATTATGAGACATTATTTAGGAGCTATTTAATATGACATAAATAGCACATAAAAAGGTAATTAATTTATAACCAAAAGGAGGAATGTAATATCCCAAATTTTTGAATTTGGAAACAAGAAATGTTTTATGGGAATTAATTATGAAAATTTGGCCTAAATAGTTTTAAAGCTATTTTCTGATTTTGAGGCCTATTTTCCAAATAATTCAAGGAAAAATAGTTAGAGGATACTTTTTGGTCTAGAAATTTTAGAACCAATATTTTATGACCTAGAGAGTTATTTATGAAAGAAAATCCTTATATGGAATTAGGGATTTTATTTTCCAATAATTATTTAATATTTGCAAATAAATATTAAATGGTAGTTTTTGGTGGATGGAATAGGTAAGTGCAATGGTAGTTTTTGGTGGATGGAATAGGTAATTAGAATGGTAGTTTTTGGTAGATGGAAGAAGAGTGTTTGGTGTAAGAGTGTTTGGTTTGAGTGTTTGGTTTGAGGGTTTGGTTTGAGTGTTTGGTTAAGGAAGAAATGTAGTTGGAATAGCCTTGAATTTCTTCTATAAATAGAAGGCTCTTCTCTTCATATTCTTCACACCAAAATCAGCTCAAAGCATCTGATTTTAAGATTAGAGAGTGAGTAGAGTGAAGTTCGGGAGCAAGAAAGAAGTAGTAGCAAGGTTCTTCAAGGGTAAGTTCTCTAGTTCTTGAGTTCTAGTTTTAAATTCATAGATAAGTAGTGTTTTGATCTTTAATTTTCCAATATATTTTTGTTATCATGTTTTTATGGTTAAAAATGGTTTTATTTCGAAAAAATGATGGAAAAGGTTATATAGCAGAATTTTTGGAAGCTAATCATAAAGTAGCGAAACTCTGGCGAAATTTTATCGGTAAGCAATTTTTGAAGTCAGGGGTAAAAACGTCAGTATTTTATATTGAAGATGAATTTATAAAATTCTGAGAAAATTCATGGTTAAAGTAGACATATATACCTTTTCAAATATACCTAGAATGTATTATTTCAAGTTCTGTGCTAGGAGATAAAAATGTCCAAAGTTGGGCTACGTTTTCTGGAAATTTTCTGGGCAGAAGATGAACACGTGAAAACTGGGAACTATTCATAAAATCTGGGCAAGAACCAGTATTTTTCCACAATATTAGACATCCTAAGGATTCCGGGAATTTTACGGATCCTCGTTTCGAGTTTTCTAGAATTACTTATGAATTTTCAAAGTTAGAAGTAAATCTGACCATAATGCTGAAAGTAGCGTTTTTATTAAATAAAATGTAATGGCAAAATGGTAATAACAAATCCACCAAGGGTAGAAAGGTAAATTAACCTTTTGGATATTATTCTAAGCAATATGGTAATATGTTAGGATATCCGAAGATTCCGGAGTCGATTTGAAGGACGGGCATATTACTATTCATAGTGCCGTATTTATGAATAGTACCGTATACATAAATAGTAAATTACTATTCACACGGAAGGAAGGTACGTTCGCGTACAAGTAACTTTAACTCGATATGTCTTGTATGCTTATATGTGATAGATGATTTCATAGAGTCATGGACAAGACTTGGTCTTGGGTCATGCACCGTGGTTAAGACTGCCTCTTGAATCACTTGTTTATATACATTCAAACGATACGGGTTATAGTCTTGATAATGCCGTGAGATTGTTTTCCTAGCGAGGACACGAGTGTACATCGTGGCACGGTGGTGCAGACTATTCAACTATACATGGATTTGTATAGATAACTTTACATGTGTTGTGTGCTATGTCTTGTTGTTGTGTTGACATTACATCTGTTTGTGTGCTATGTATTGGTTAATCTTTGAAATGTAATGAATATCTGTCATACATATATCTTTGTTATACTTTTCATATGAGGTTAATCGTTACCTAAGATTCAATTTGTTTTGAATCTTAGACTTGACTAGAGGTTCGGGAAAGGAACCGGGATTTATGAAGACGTTGTGAATGGAGCCATGAGAAGGAGCATTAATGGACGGAGCCGTGAAGAGCACCGGTCAAAGGAAATACGGGAAAAAGTCAATGTAACCTACCTTATGGCATGAATCTAATAAAGTTACTTCACATCATTTGGTGCTTAAACTAGAAGGGTCGTCTATGTGGTTCGATCAATCAGTCACCCTAGCACGGTGAGACTTCCACTAGACCTACCCGGCTGGCCAAATGAGATGATTTAAGCGAGTTAGGTTCTATGCCCCAAGTCTACTCAAGGCTTGGCCGAAAAAAGTATAGTTACATGTAAGAATTGTAATTATAAAGTTTTGTATTCTTCGTATCACATGAACAATCCTTCGGAAAATTTATAATATATCAGTATACGTCAGGCATCAGCATATGTCTGAGTATTTTTATATCAGCTACTCAATTGTTCAAATTTTTAGTACATGCTCTCCGTTTCCGCATTACGCTAAGCTGTAGCACCTCAAAACTCTGATAAATTTTTATAAAACCACATGTCACCGGCACGATTTATGCTACGGAATTTGGGGTGTTACACTCCTTCTCCTTGCTCCAAGAATTTCACTCTTCTCTTAAACTCAACCATTTTTATATGAGTTTGGTGTGAAGAAATGATGTAATACCCTAAAAATCGTATTTATGATAAGTATCATATTTCGGTAAATAATACCTATTGAAAATAGGTGAATATGCAGTTTCAAATAATAAGTAATAATTATCTTATTTTCTAAGGTAATTACTATGGAAATTAGAGGAGATAAAGAGCTAAAATCCATAAAATACATTTTTGGGGTATAAAATGGCCTGAAAATATTATGATAAATACCAAGAGGCAATAAAATATTTATTAAAAATTAGAAAGTATGTTGTCTCTAATTTTAGGAATTTTGAGACTATTTACTCTGGAAAAGGATGAGTCAAAAATTAAATATATTTTTGGGAACCCTAAATGACCCCATGATTTTTAATATTTTACATAGGACATAAAATACCAATGTCAGTAAAATAGTTGTGAGATAATGATTAATTCTAATTAATAAAATTATCAACAATTAGTAAGTAACTAATTAAGTAATTAATGGCTAATTAAGTCTTCTAATTAAATTAGAATATAAAATTAAAGTAATCATTGTTGAAATAAAAAGAGGGTTAATTATATTTGAAAATAATTAAGCCAAAGAGAATGAAATAATACTTGTCTAAATAAATACTAATGACTTTGATAAAGTAGCAAAACAATTAGGCAATGACATTTATAATCAAGGGACATGTAAACACTTGATTATGGAGATAAATAAAGCTTCTTAATTAGCCCCAACACCATCATTTCGTTCAGCTGAATTGAGGGTAAGAAGAGATGGTTTTAATTAATTATTTAGAGTTGAAAAGTCAAACTTTTTACAAACCAATCAAAAGCCATTAAATAAGCAATGTATTGTTAATTGAAAAACACATTTAATGGCAATTAAAAAGGGAGCATGTCGGCAGCAAAGTGGGGGTGGAGATTTGTCTTCATAAAGTGGATTTAAATCCAAGGGTTAAGATGAGATTTAGTTACAATTAATTTCCATTTGGGTCCTCAATTTTTCCCTATAAATAGAGAGGCTTGGCCTCTTCAATCTTCACACCAAAATCAACCCAAGAGGTGATTTTCTAAAGAGAGTAGAGAGAAGTGTTAGCTAGTTGGAAGCAAGAAGAATGAAGTTCTTCAAGGGTAAGTTCTTGAGTTCTTGAGTTCTTGAGTTTTAAGTTTTAAGTTCTTGTAGTTTTAGTAGAAATGTTAGTTTGATCTTTAATCTTCCAATATAGTTTTGTTTTCATGTTTTTATGGTTAAATATGTATTTATTTCGAAAATGTGATGAGAAATATTATGGAGCAAAATTCTTGGAAGTTGAAGATCAAAATAGCGAAGCTCTGGCGAAATTTTATCGGTTAGCAATTCCTAAAGTCAGGGGTAAAAATGCCAGTATGTTATGTTGAAGATGAGGTTATAAAATTCATGGCTAAAGTAGACATATAGAGCTTTCCAAATATACCTAGAGTGTATCATTCTGAATTTTGTGCAAGGAGATAAAAATTGTTGAAAATAGGCTACGAATTCTGGGCGAAATTATGGGCAACGTGGTGAAAAATGAAAACTGGGAATTACTATTAAAATCTGGGAAATAACCAGTATTTTTCATCAACATTAGACATCCTAAGGATTCCGATGAATTTTACGGATCCTCGTTTCGATTTTTCTAGAATTAGTTATGATTTTTCAAAGTTAGAGGAAAATCTGTCCAGAAATTCTGAAGTAGCGTTTTTAAATAAAATGTAAGGGCAAAATGGTAATAACACATCCACCAAGGGTAGAAAGGTAAATTAAACCTTTAGGATATTATTCTAAGCAATATGATATTTATCAAATATCATATAATATTCCGACAATAACATATAGGATATCCGGAAAGCCGGAGTCGGATCAAAAGTCGGCAAGTTGGCCAAAACGCAGTGAAAGGTACGTTCGCGTCATCGTAACACTAACCCCGATATTTACTTTGTATACTTATATGTGATAGACGACTATACGAGTGAATTGTATAGATAACTTTACATGAGATGTGTACGTTAACGTAGATAACTTTACATGCGACGTGTCTTGTTAGCATAGATAACTTTACATGAGATGTGTACCGTTGTTATATTAATCTTCCATCTGCTATATACTTATGTTTTGATTAATGCTATGATGTCTTCCATATGTTGTGTATGTAAATATGAGGTTAACCGTTACGAGGTCCGATGTGCATTTGGACCTCGCATTTAAAATAGCTTCGTGGTCGGGAGGACCGAGCGCCGAAGATAAGGGCAAGAAGACGCTTAGAGTCCCAAATAGGAGGATTTCTTTTATTGCCACAAAGCATGAGTGTTGCCGGGAGATACTTCTATTGTTATCTTCTTTTGTAAACACCGTGCAGAGTGTACCATTACTCGTAAATGACCGGACTTACGGCATTTTAAATATAGGTATCAGTTACTCAATCGCTCCGATGCTCTACTCTGATGATATATGAAAAAACAATACTGCTTTTAAAAATGGGATGTTACAAATGAGGAGGAGAAACCTTCTATTTATAGGCAAAACTCCAAGGTTAAAATGGTAATTAACAAAGTGGTTCAAAGTTTCTTCTTTCTTCACAACCATAGGATTATTTTGCACTTTTTCATGTTTAATCATATCCCTCCAACAAGCTGGCCGACATCTCCTTCTAATAGCCATTAAATATGCCCTTTCATTTGCAAAATATCCCTTGGTCCATTGCTCTTATTGGCTAGTTGAAAATGCTGACTTTTCAACTCTAATTAACAATGTTATCATCACTTTTCTTCCTTCCCAATCAGCTGCACGTTTTTGCTAAATTTAGGGGCTGATTAAGAAGCTTAATTAACTATCTAATCAAGTGTTTAAATGCCCACTAATTACATGTGTCATTGCATAATTAATTTGTTAGCTTAACCATGGTAATTAATGCTTATTTAGACAAGTATTATTTCATTCTCTTTGGCTTAATTATTTTCAAATATAATTAGCCCTCTTTTGATGCTTTTAATTTGTCTCTAATTAATTAGGAGAATTTATGCAATTAATCCTAATTAATGCAAGCTAATTTGCCCATTATTTTCTAATTGACACTTAATTCAATTAAGTGTTTTTATAACTTTTTCATGGTTAATTTGAACTTAAAATAGCCATTATTTTATGTGACTCTATGTCACATATGTTAACCAATTTAATATGGTAACATATTCCAAAATACAGAATTTTCGGTAAATTGAAAATCGGGTATTACAACTAATTTGATTCCAATATATATCCTATCATAATTAATGTGTGAGATTTAGAAATATCATACAAAAATGTGAAGGAGTAGAAGAAATAACAAGAGAAGATATTGGGAGAGAAGATAGTGGCTTGAGTATAACAAAATAAAATACACATATATGTAAGGCAAAATAATAGTGCTCAAAAGGAGAAAAGAGAGGGAAGACAAAACTAAAATGAAAAGTAGAGCCAATAATAAAAGAAAGGACCTTAATGTTGGGTTATATAGGTTGGGTGATTGATGGGAAATATTTGAAGCAACTGAGAAGCACAAATTCAAAGAAGAAAAACAAGGTCATGTTTGGAGCTTGATATGATAAACTCTATCGATATATAAATAATGCTCACATACACCATGTATTTGAATTTACAAATAAGTTGTACAATTAGTCAATTACACATAAATAAGGGAATTGAACAACTTAATTGTTCAATTGAAGATTACATGAATAATGTAATACCCTAAAAATCTCACTTATTATAAGTGTCACATTTTAACAAATAATACCTATTAAAAATAAGTGAATATGTGGTCTCAAACCTTAAAAGCTTTTTGATTATTATGTTAAGTAATTTCTTCTTGAAATTAAATAAGCTAAAGGACAAAAATTCTAATTTCTTGTAGGGATCATAAAATTATCATAATTAAGCATAGTCTTAATTTAATCAGGAGAGGCAATTAAATGACATAGAAATCTTATTTCAATTAGAGAAAATTACCAACAACTATTAGGCAATTAAATTTGCAATAATCATGTTAATTTTCGTAATTAATTAATAATTAAATTAAAAAGTCATAATTAAGGAATATATGAGATTAATTAGTGATCAAAGGCTAATAAAAACCCAAGATTAGCATAAAGGGGATTTCTAATGATCATAATTAATATAGTAACCTATCAATTAAGCCCTATAACATCTAAAAACACTATCTTAGAAATATTAGCCAAGATTAATTTAATCATCCCTATTTAAATAAAAGTGGCGAAAAATTCCTTTTGGAAGAGGCAAGATAATTGCACCAATATTAAATCCTAAGAGCCCATAATATATTAACAAATATCATCAATAGTAGTAGGATATTTCCAACACAAATTAGAGGCTTGGATTAAATCTAATAAAGCTAAATCCTAAGGCCTTAATTTAACTTCATAAAGTGTAATCCTTGTGAGGTAAAAATTAACCAATAAGAGCCTTCCTTCTAGATATTGTAAGGTAAATAAAACACATCAAATTGAAGAACAAAGGGGAAAATACACGGTTCATATAAGGAGGAGTGAAAGTGATTAAATAAATAAAATGCTCAAGTTAATTAAGTCACATGCAAAGTCATAATTATGGAAGAGAATAGTGTACTTCCCATTAATGCTCTTAATGAAGGTGTAAGAGGTGTTGTGAGTGTGTGTGTGTGTGTGTAAGAGTTGTGACTGTTGTGAGTCTAGTGTAGGAGAGAGAAAAATGTGTACTTTCTTTGAATTGAGAGTTAAAAACCATTGGGATAAATTCAAGACACAAGTAAATGAGAATCTATAGAGAATAAATTGTATCCTGAGAAACTTTAATCATAGATCAAATATAAAGATTTATTTTGAACAAGCATATTTTAAGCTTGGAATAGGTTGACTTCAAAATCTTTTTCCCAACTTTTGTAAGTAATCTTAAAATGATCAAAGGGCAATTAGAGACTTCTAATGGAGTCATGAATTTTGAAATTAAAAGAAAAATGAAGAGTCAAGATTAAGTGTAATAAAGTGGAATCTAATGGTACTAATTAATTAAACAAATAAAGCTAGATCCATGAGGAATTGGTAGAACCAATAGGAAGCTTGGAGCCTTGTTTATGAGACAAATAAAACACATATATTTTTGGGTGAATTGAAGGAAAGGGGCCACAGATACAAGTCTTGGAGAAGGGGGTTTCCATTTGTTTAATATAAATCATATAAACACATGCAAATTGAAGGCACATGGATCATTAATTAGGGTAGACAAATTGAAGAGATGAGTAATGGGATCACATGGGCTCATAAATGAATTGGAAGAGGATAGAAAGGGGAGAGAGAGAGGGATGTACACGGTTTTGGAGTGTGCAAGAGGGAAAAAGATGAATCAAAGGTTGAGATGCAACCTCTCATTTTAACCTAGATCTAATGGCTCAAAAACAAGAAGAGGCAAGTTCCATTTAACTACCAAAATGTCACACCAATTTGCTATAAATAGGAGCTTAGGTTCTTCATAATTTTCACACCAAAACTCAACCAAAGTAGATGAGTATAGAGAAGCAAGAGTAGAGAGAAAGTCGTAGCAAGAAGGAGTAGCAAGGTTCTCCAAGGGTAAGTTCTCTAGTTCTTAAGCTTTAGCTTTGAGTTTATAGCTTAAATGTTGTTTTGATCTTTAACCTTCCAATATATTCTTGTTATCATGTTTTTATGGTTAAAAATGGTTTTATTTCGAAAAAATTGATGAAGGAAATGATATAGCAAAATTTTTGGAAGATTATGATCAAAGTAGCGAAGCTCGGTGAAATTTTATCGGTTAGCGATTCCCGAAGTCGGGGTAAAAATGAAAGTATTTTATGTTGAAGATGAGGTTCTTAAAATTTGAGAAAATTCATGGTTAAAGTAGAGATATAGAGATTTTCAAATATACCTAGAGTGAATTATTTCGAGTTCTGTGCTAGGAGATAAAAATTCCCAAATTTGGGCTATGATTTCTGGAAATTTTTGGGCAGAGGTTAGAAACACTAAACCTGGGAATGACTCACATTTAACTGGAAAAAAATGAGTATTTTTCCTTAAAACTAGACATCTTAAGGATTCCGAAAATTTTACAGATCCTCATTTTGATTTTTGTGGAATTAATTATGATTTTTCAAAGTTAGGCGAAAAATCAGCCCTAATGTCGTTAACAACGTTTTTTACGAAATTTAGGGAAAATAATTGAAAAATAAATACATCGGGGTATAATGGTCATTTTTGACTAATATATCTATTAGAATATTATTTATGAATTAATAAATGCGATGGTACTATTATTTTAAAATGCAAAATGGAATGGAAAACATGTTAGGGAATAAGTTTTGAAATCAATACATCAAGATTATGAAAATTGTAGAATTTCCAAGTGTTAAGCTTTCTACTGGCAGCAAAATTGATGCTATTATTTTATGTAGTAAATGAAGTCATTAAATCATAAAATTTTACAAGAATGAAGTAGACATGTAGGGCTTTCTAAATATATAAAATATGAAATGTTTTGATCTCTGGTCAAACATATATGAATTTTTGAAGATAAGCCTTATTTACTGGATTTAAATCTGAACAGTGTTTGAAAACACAAAACCTGGGAATGATTCTTGATGTTCTAGCTTCTGGGAATTTTTTCCTTGAAAATAGACATGTCAAGGTCATGAGGAATTTTGCAGCACCTCATTTCGATTTTTGTATAATTAATTATGATTTTTCAAAGTTGCTGCAAAATCTGCCCAGAAAATCTAGCAATGCGTTTTTGAGAAATGTAAGGGTAAAAATGGGATAAATAATCCACTAAGGGTAAAAGGGTAAAAAGAGATGGAAATAACCCTTTAGGATATTATTCTAAGCAATATGATATTTATCACAATATCATATAATAATCCGACGATAATGTATAGGATATCCGGGAAGTCCGGAGTCGGATTCAAAAGGTCGGGCATTTTGGCATTACGCGGTGAAAGGTACGTACGCATACAATAACTTTAACTCTAATATGTCCTGTATGCTTATATGTGATAGATGATTCATAGAGTGATGGACAAGACTAGGTCTTAGGTCATGCACCGTGACTAAGTTTATAGGCCTTAGTCACATGTTTATATACATTCAGCTTTATGCGGGTTATAGTCTTGATAACGCCGTAGGGTTGTTTTCCTAACGCTGAGGACACGAGGAGCTGTCGTGGCACTGGTTAGTGCAAACGTGGATAACATTACATGTGCTATGTGCTATATATTGTTGTGTTGTTAACATTACATTTGCTTTGTACTATGTATTGTTGTAACCTTATATCTGTTGTGTGCTATGTATGTTGATGCTGGAATGTAATGAATATTTGTCATATATACTGTTATTACTTGAGCATGAGGTTAACTGTTACCTGAGATTCAATGGGTATTGAATCTCAGATTTGACTAAGGTTCAGGAAAGGAACCAGGATGTAAGAAAACGACATGGACAGAGCCGTGAAAAGGCACCAATGGACAGGGCCGAGAAGAGGCGTCGGTCAGAGAAAATCCCAGAAGAGGCTCATCAGAGTATAGTTTCTGGCATGAATCCGATAGAGTTGTTTCAAACCATTTGGTGATTAAACTAAGAAAAGGTCGGTCTATGTGGTTTAGTCATAAGTTGCCGTGAAAGACGGGGAGACTTCCACTAGAATTTACCCAGCCTGGCTAATGGGTTTGATTAACTGTATTTGGTTCCAAGCCACAAGTCTAGTTAAGGCTTGGTTTAAGATTGTATAATTATTATGTCAAGAGTTTTAGTTATACAAGTTTTGTATTATTGTATTACATGAATATTCCTTCAGGAAATATTTAATATAACCAACTTATGTCTGGGCATTTTATATCAGTTACTCATCATCCAAACGTAATGCATGCTCTCCGTTCCGCATTACTCTGACATGTAGCACTGTATTCCTAGATACCACGTGTCAACGGGCACAGTAAGTGGTATGGAATTTAGAGTGTTACAGGTTGGGAGTTTATGGACATCCACATCATCTAGTAGTTTTACAACATATATAAAATTATATGTATTTGTATAATATAAATACTGTTTTACTGAAATTCAGTCGGTAATTACATGAGTAACAAGTTGTTCTTTTGGAGTGTGATACCCCGGCCTCTCACCTATGGGTAAGTATTTGATAAAGATCTTTTATAATGACTATTTGTTTAAATATTTAAATTTAGAGTTTAAAGTATATATATTTATTTATGATGTGATATTTATTTATCTCTATTTTGAATCAGATACATATCATAATAATAAAATAATATACTTTAATAAACACACACACACACACGTATATACCAATATTATAAATTTAGCGCTTCATGCCAAAAAAAAGTAAAGAGAGGGGGACGTGAGTCTTCTATATAAGTATATTGTCAATATAAAAATAAATAAAAAATTGACAAATTCTAAAACTATTCGCAAATCATGAACATCACTTAATTATTGTGCTGATACTGTATATGTTGAGCCTTATTTAGTCAATCATAGATCATATAAAATATAATTTATGGCCAATAAAAAAAAATATGTTAGTTGAATCTAGTGGTTTATCAAGACTATGAAGTGCTTTTAGGCTCAATGAGCACATATAAAATTACTCACAGATTACTCACCAAAATCATTATAACTGTACCCAAAAAAAATTAATATTATGCCATATTTGATATCACATTATTTCCATTGTTATAGACTTGTGGCGCACCGCATAGGACAGGCCTTAATACGATAAGGTTTTATCATTAGTTTTAATACTTTGCCATATTTGATAGGGATAGGATATTGTCACTACTACTTTTTCACCGTTAGATCAGAATCTCATCTATCTTTATCATTTCTCTCTCCTATTGAGATTCTAATCTAACGGTGAAAAAGTGGTAGTGACATTGGTAGTGACAATATCCTATTCCTATTTGATATCACATTATGTAATGCAATGTATTCTATTAGAATTATAAGGTGATTAGTTGATTAATTAGTTAAACCTAGTCTATATATTTAGGGTCTTAACTAGTCCTTCTGGTCCTTATTATAAGGCATCAACTAACAAGTATATTTAGTCCTTTTTATAAGGCACTTGCTTGTTCCCAATTTCATATATGCTCCTAATTAATAAGGGTAGTGTGTGAGAGTAATAATTAATGTGATAGTAGAGTTTAGTGCAATTAGTATGAGTAATATTGAAAGTTACTTAAATTGTAGAACAACTTTATTGACTTTAACTGTTTTTATTGGTTTGTGAGAATTGTTAGTTGGTGCCTTATAATTAGATCCAGAGGGAATATTATGATTAGGGTGTGTTGGATATAGAGTCCTCACCATGTTTAAAGAGGGAGATAACTTGGTCTCCTTCCAAGAGAGTTAACTTAGTCTCAACCTAAGAAGGAGTTAACATGGTCTCCTTCCAGGAGAGTTAACTTGGTCTCAACCTAAGAAGGAGTTAACATGGTCTCCTTCTAGGTTTTAGAGATAATATAAGTGGGTTACTCATTAAATGAGCATGTTGCTCTTTGTGATTAATACAATAAGATTCTTCAATCTTCTTTTTCCATATTATTTCTTCAATTATATTTGTTAAAAACGTGGTATCAAAGCAAACTGATTTTAGTTTTGGAGCAATTAACTCAAATTGTTCTCACAATCCAATAGTTCTTGATTTGCAACGTTCAATTTCTTCCACTCCGAATCAAGCAATGGCTCAGTTTCAAGAAAAGGGCCCAAGACAAAGGTCGAGATGGATGAGTCAAATCTTGTGTTGGTGGTCAACCAAGATTGAGTTTCTTGCATAGGTTCGATCTAGATCAAGGCACGTCAATCATGACGAAATTGAGCGTGTTTTGGGTGGCAGAACATTTCTACCTGATTTTAGGTACATTCCTCTGGCGATCAACTCAAACAAAGGCGAATCCATCGAGCAAGTGAAGGAGCACATTCTTGGTCAGATCTCTAGTTTCGTAATCAACCACGTAAATCTTGGTTTCTAAAATTAGCAAGTTCATCTTCATCGCTGGATTATTCAATCTTGGGCAATTTCTCGCTTCCTGATCCACAACAGAAATCTCTGGTTCTACAATTAGCACTAGGCAAGAAAATTTTATGCGTTTTTCTTTTCTTCAATCACACAACAGACGCATTCATACAAATCTTGGTGGGACTGCAAATTATCCAAGTTGGAGCAGAGGCATGCGACTAGCTCTTCTTGGGAACAAGAAGATTGGCTTCATCAATGGTTCATGCAAACGTGAAGCACAACCGCTGGATTTTCGACCTCAAAGGGACAGATGCAATGCCATAGTTTTGTCGTGGATCGTCAGTTCTGTTGAAAAGGATCTTTCTAGTGGTTTATCGTTTTCTGAGTTTTCATATTTTGTTTGGGAAGACCTGAAAAAGCCCTTCGATAAGCGAGATGGAGCAAAAATCTTCGGATTACATAAGTTCTAGCTTGTACTTGTGCGTCTTCAAAGGAGTATGTGAAAATAGTCTAGGAACAAAAATTATTTCAATTTCTGATAGGTCTCAATGAGACTTACCAGCAGGTTCGTTGTCAAATATTGTTGTTAACACCTCCACCAACAGTTAATCAAGCTTATACACTTGTGAGTTGTGTCTCAAGGTCAAGAGCAACGTACAATTAGTTCTATGAATATTCCTTCGCATGGCCAGAATACAATTATGGCGGCCAGAGGTGGCAGATTCGGCAGAGGAGGACGAAAAAGGGGTTGTGGAAGGAACAATGGCTCACACGAGTGCTCTTACTGTGGTACGAGAGGACATGTACATGATAATTGTTATTGGTTTCCCACCAAATAATCTAACCTATCGTGGAAACAAACCTGCTGATGCTCAAGTCAACCAAGTTACTACACATATTACTAGTTCGAATTCTTCTCCAACTGAAGGAAGTGTGGTGGCGCCAAGCTGGACCCTTGACAGTGCAGGATCATATATTTTAATGGGTGAAGAAGATTGCAAATACAAGAGGTTGCAGATTGGTTTTGGTCAAGGAAGTATGGGAGAAACAAAGAGTATTCATGGCCTAGAAGAGAAGCATGCCAGAAATGACATGGAGAATAATGTTGTGGATGCTATTGCAAGGCTTTCTTACTTCTACAAGCATGAAAGTTGTGGGCAGTGCACACCATGCAGAGAGGGTACAGGATGGCTCTGGATGATCATGGAAAGATTGAAAGTTGGGAATGCAAAGCTAGAAGAAATTGATATGCTTCAGGAAGTGACAAAGCAAATCGAAGGGCACACAATCTGTACCTTGGGTGATGCTGCTGCTGCATGGCCAGTGCAGGGTCTTATCAGGTATTATAGACCAGAGCTTGAGAGAAGAATTAAAGAGCAGGCAGAGAGGGAGTATTTGTGAAACTGCTGCTATATTTTCTTATGTGTTCTGTACACATGAAATATTAGAAGAACATGTCTGAGGCATCAGAAGAATTAAAGGCATATGAGTTAATTTCAAGCAATTGGTGGCTACCAATAAAAGAAAGCAGCAAGCAAGAGAATTTAAGGGTCTATTGAGCATATAATCTGGTCAGAGATGATGCCACAAGTTCAAGCAAGGTTTTTCCTTAGGGTTGTGCAGCTATTGGGAGTCCGAGCAAAGAAGATGCAGCATTTGTTTGTGTTGAAGCCTTGGAATGTGTGCCACAATTTGGATTCATACTTGAGGTCGTCAATGGAGAAAACAAATGTGGATATGGCATGAATATTGTGAATTGAAGAAGTCTTTGTATTATTTTTGTTAATTAGAAAACTGGTCAATTTAATTCATCTTATCCCTTTTTTTCTTCAAGTTGAGAACCTTGTTAAGTAGTGTTTAACTTGAGGGGACATGTTACAATTATAAGGTAATTAGTTAGTTAGACCTAGTCTATATATAGAGATTCTTAACTATTGTGATTAGTGTGTGAGTCCTTACCATGTTTAGAGAGGGAGTTAACTTGATCTTCCTCCAATAGAGAGTTAACTTAGTCTTTCTCTAAGAAAGAATTAACATGGTCTCCTTTTGACTTCTGAAGATAACGCAAGTGTGTTACTCATTGAATGAGCATATTACTCTTTGTTGTTAATACAATAAGATTCTTCATCTTCTTTCTCCATATTATTTCTTCAATTATATTTGTTAACATATTGTATATACTTTTTTTGTCAAACAATGTATTGCACATATTAATATTATCCTATGCTTGGAGATATATAATATGATATTTCATAGGGTAAAAATAATATTTATTGACGGCTGATTTTCTGCTCACAGATAGACACATATAAATATATTTATCATGAATCATTTTAAATTTAAAAAAAAATGTCATATAAATTTATTTTAAAATTCCATTTCAATTTAATTAAATAGTTTTGGTCCTTTAAGTTGGTATCAAGTATCATTTTAGTCCTTTAAATCTATAAAGTGTAATTTTAATTTCATTAACTCTTTGATCGAACCATATTTTTATATGATTTCATAACTAAATTGAGATTTTTAATGCATTTTCTGGGACATTATTGCATTATTAAGCGTTGATTTGAGTTAGGAATATTTGTATTGAATTAAATGTAATTAGGGGTAAAATGGTCATAATTTGTTAATTATTCATGCAAATGATTTCTTGAACGTTTGATGTTACCTTATGCTTAATCTTGCATTGTAGGTGGTTTGAAAGAAAATTGAAGAATTTAGAAAAATGTCATTCGGATCAAAAATTAATATTTTTGAGGACTATGGGAGAATATATTATAAAGAGCAAGCCTAAAAAGAATACTCTATATATGGAAGGAAAGAGAGAAGCAAAGCATCCAAAATTAATAGAAGTTTGGTCTTGCAGGTTGAAGATTTGGATTTAGAGATGTGGGCCATGGAAATTAATGAAGCAAGGAATTAAAGCCCAAAGACGCAACACTCCCGGCCCAAGAAGAAATTAAATGACCTAAGAGAGGCCTTTACCAAAAGGGGGAAAAAAAGTGGGGGGAGCTAGAGCTAAGAGACGAAGACAGGAACTGGATAGGAGAGACATATAGCACCGCAGAACACAGAGACGGGGACAACGACCTCATCCTTCCTTTCTCCACCTTCCTTTCCTTTTGTCGCTGGCGGTTTCCATCCTCTTTACCATTGCCGCCGGCAACTCACCTACTCCGTGAGCCAGAGCTGGTTTTGACAGAGCAGAGGCACCACGGAGCAGAGCAGGAGGACGAGAGAGAGGCGATCGAAGGAGGACAAATCACATCTCATCACCATCGTTCCTCCTCCGCTGGGAACTATTCTCGCCGTTTAGCATTCTTTGCTAGAGAGAGAGATCTTCCCTTCAACACCATCGTCATCTTCAACCACACAACCGCCAATCTCGCCTCCTACCGTCGACGGACTCACAGCTCACCACCACACCATTAACGCCGGAAATAACCTCTAGACTCGATCTGGACTTCTAGAGCATCAACAACCACCATCCCCATCGATCTAGCTTTCACCACCACTTTCCTTCTTCTTGGTAACTGCGTTGTACTATTCTATGGTGTTCATAGGGTTAAGAAGCAAATTGGCCAACAAACTATAGGCTCGAGCATCTAACACAAAAAAGTTTTGAGGATGCCAAAACTACCAAACAAAAATTTAAAAAAAAAATCACAACGCTGTTAGTGTGTGATGTAACGGATGTTTAAAAGAAAGTGGGAAAAGAATTTGACTGAAATTGCTGATGTGGCTCAAAGGGAAGGAGCATGTGGTATATACACGTCAGGAAAATGCAACAAGGATCTACGGAGAGTTCATTCCCACAATCAAAGCTCACCTGATCAAAATGGCCGAAAGGGACGACTAGATAGCCCACGAGTTTCCCTTCTTTCGTGTATACAAAAAAAACCCAATACTACCGAGAGCGACAGAGAAGGCGAAAAATCAATTTCTATTATCTCAAATATATTTTTCAAATGTTGATCAGGGGACATACATCATACATGGGCAATACCCAGATCTGTTGCGATTATTCAAATATGGTGGTTTTCCGCCGCAATCGAATTACCTCTTCCTCAGAGATTACGTCGACAAAGGAAAACAGAGTATTGAAACCATATGTTTGCTTCTCACCTACAAGATAAAATACTTGGAGAATTTTTTCCTTCTCACAGGGAATCATGAGTGCACCTCCGTAAACAGGATCTACAGATTCTACGATGAGTGCAAGACGAGATTCCGCGTGCAATTGTGGAAGGTATTCACATATTGTTTCAATTTCCTGCTGATGGCGGCGATGATCGACAACAAGATCCTGTGTATACACGGCGGTTTGTCGCTGGAGATGGAGAGTATAAACCAGATAAAGGAGCTAGAGAGGCCTGTGGATGTGCCGGATCAGGGATTGTTGTGCGATTTGCTTTGGGCAGACCCAGATAAAGAGATCACAGGTTGGGGTGAGAATGATAGAAGTGTTTCGTTCACATTCGGAACAGATAAAGTTGCAGAGTTCTTGGAGAAAAATGTAGTTTTTTTTTTTGTTCTCTTCGTGTCTTCGTATTTTGGCTGATCAAATAAGAGTATCTGCAAGTAAAATAAGAAAGCAAAATAAGGCCAGCTGGACTTCTAAAAGCCACCTGGCAGTCTTCATTTAACACCTAAAACGGAAGTTTCATGACCAACTGACGGTATTGTGGGTTTTAAAACATTTCAATTGTTTGTTAGTAGTTTTGGTACACTCAAAACTTTTTTGTGCCAGATGCTCTTGGTCTAATAGTTCGTTAGCCAATTTGCTCCTTAACCCTTCTATATATGGCTGGAACTTTAATTGTGTTTGGAGGAGCTATTTTGATGGTTGGCAGTGGCTAATTCCTTTACTTCTTGGTGATGAGGACTTGTTCTTGAGCTCAATGGACTTCATAGAGGAGTTTTTCTATCATTCTATTATAGTCTAGAGTTAGATATTTAGATTGTCTAGTTTTAAGAATTATTGTATATGATTCTGGAATTTGAGATTAATGTTAATTGTCTCTGTTGGTTTGATAATTATAGTTGAGATTGGATTTTGTAGTGTGAAAAATATACATGTTTGAATTTCTTTATGGTTGCAATGATATTATATTAATTAGCGTGTTATTGTCTAGTTAATGTGATTGATTTGTGACTTTGAGTGACTGTTTAGTACTCAATTTCAAGAACACTCATATTACATTATTCCAATTTTAATTACACATTAAGCGGTTTTAAACAAAATCTCAAGAAATAGTGGTTAGCTATGTTTGTAGGAGCTACTATTAATTGGAAATATTGGACTCAAGTGTTATCTTGAGGTTGTTATTAAGACTTGATGAATTTTAACTCTCATAATATTTTATGAGCAAGGATAGTCATTTCTTCAATACCAAGAGCATTCATCATTCATATTTTCAATTCCATACTTCATTCCATTTTTATAAAGAAAATACCAAAAATAATAGTTAGCATTTAATTTAATTGATTTCTATTTTAGTTTATTAATTTGAAAATCCAAAACCAATTTCCCCTTATTTTACTTGCATTTGCATGGCATTTAGATTACTTAAGATTCAATAAAAGGCTTCTCAAGAAGAGAGAACGATCTTAGGTTTGCTTATATGCAATCTTTAGTTAATTTTTTATTGGGACCCCAAGGCTAACAATAAAAGGCCCTCAAAGCTAACAATAAAAGGCCCTCATCACTCTCACGTTCGAACCACAAGTTCACGAGTCGTGTCAAGTAATAAAGTACTCCCTCCGGTCCTAATTATAGGAACACTTTTATAGTGTAAATTGCACTACAAAAGTGTTTCTATAATTAGGACCGGAGGTAGTAATAAGTAAATTATCATGTTCATGAGGATTTGGTTTCAAAATCCAGTTAAGTATTGATTATCATACTTTCGCCTAATTTGAGAGGTACTATCATCAAGAGTGAAGGGAAATCATTTTTAAAATTAGAAAACAAATAAAACAAGTGTATCATGGACCCTTCAAGGATAAAATGAGGCCTAGGATTATTTAATCTCCTTGTATTTCATAACATTCAGTTAAACTCCTCTTATAGATGTTCATAATGAATATATGTGCTAGTCTAGGATTCAAAAGGTACTTGAAAAAGTTTTCTTAGGTCAAGAACAAGTGTTTAATTCCATTAATTCCTCAATAATCTCTTATTACAATTAATAAAACTTAATTTTCAAGCTACAATTCTAATGTGACTATCCAAGGTTAGCAAGTATATCTCTATCTTGGCAATAAAAACATCCTTTCATCATGAAAACTTCAAGTTGTTACACAATTTTACCCAAATTCTATACTCAACTTAGCGCTTTCAAGCATTAATCAAGTGAACAAAGCATCTAAATGGTGATCAAGCACTTGGAAGCGAAGGATTAGGTAAAGAGTAAAGTAAACAATATATATCATTAATAATAAAAAGAAAACAGAGCGGTGTATTTAAGAGTTAATTCGTACAAGGCTTCAAATTAAAATAATCTTAGAATAAAGTATTTAGCCTCTCATGTTCAACAAATCCATAAGAATATACATATACATCAACAACAACAACAAAAAGAACAGTAGAGAAAGCAAGATGAAGAGGACAACCGAGGAAAGAAGCCCAAATCTCTTCAAAACTCCAAAACCTAGCTCAAACTCCACCAAGAAGCAAGCCCTAGCTCAACAAAATACTTCTAAATGCTCCAAGGAAGTCCAGAATGGCGGCCACACACGAATTGAGGGCTTTAAAACCTAGATTTTTCTGACTTAATGCTACTATGCCTTTGGATATCGGCGATTGAGTTGTTTTGAGTTGGATTTTTAAAAGTTGGAAAAGTAGAGTTGTAAAATTTTAATAAAGACAAGATATAAGATAAAATTAAAATTAATTAAAAAAATTTAATCCCACTTCTACATTTTTTAAAATCTAGCTCACAAAGATTTTTCCTCTACTCCCCCTTCCCTCTAAATCCCTCGTATCAAACAGACCCAAAGGATGATGTGGTTATAAATAGAGCGATGGAGTCTCAAATTTGGAAAGGTGCAAGTCAGTAGCTTCGATTATCCTAGACATATTAGAACGGTAAAATAGGTCATGGTTTTGGAATTAATATCTTTAGCCGCCTCTGATGCATATGGTTATAACAAACAAACAAAAAAGACTTTTGTCGCCGACGCTAAAAGTTTAAATGTCGCCGCTGAAAGGTTTAATTGTCGCCGCTGATATGACCGTCGCCAATACTTTTAGCGGTGACATTTCTATGTCACCGTTGAAAGTAGACAATCGCGCGCGACATTTTGTCGCCGCTGAAAGCATATCAGATATCGCCAAAATTTTATGTCACCGCTGAAAGTGGGGTATTGGTGGCGACAATTGTCACCACTGATTCCTCTTTCAGCGGCGACAAAATTGTCGCCGTTGATTCCTCTTTCAGCAGCGACTAAAATGTCGCCGCTGATTCTTGTTTTAGCGGCGACTAATGTCGCCACTGATACTTCTTTCAGTGGCGACACTTTTGTCGCCATTGATTTTTCTTTCAGTGGCGACAATTGTCGCCTGTAACACCCCAAATTCCGTAGCATAAATCGTGCCGGTGACACGTGGTTTTATAAAATTCATCAGAGTTTGAGGTGCTACGGCTTAGCGTTTTGCGGAAACATAGAGCATGTACTAAAAATTTGAACAACGAATTTAACAATAAGTTTAACAATGAGTAACTGATATAAAATACTCAAACATATGATGATGTCTGACGTATACTGATATATTAAAAATTTCCCGAAGGAATGTTCATGTGATACAGTAATACAAATCTTCTATGTAACTATACCCTCTTCATCCGAGCCTTGAGTAGACTTGGGCACCGAACCTAACTTCGGTTAAATCATCTCATTTGGCCGCCGGGTAGGTCTAGTGGGAGTCTCACCGTGCTAGGGTGCGATGATTGACTAAACCACATAGATGACCCTTTCTAGTTTAAGCACCAAATGATATGAAGTAATCTTATTAGATTTATGCCATAAGGTAGGTTCTGTTGACTTTCTTCCCGTATTTTCTTTGATCGGTGCCTTCTCACGGCTCCGTCTACTGGTATCTATCTACGGCTCCATCCCCTGGTGCCTCTTCTGATTCATGACCCTTTCCTGTCTATTCATTCAGACTGAGGTCCAATGCCCATCGGACCTCCGGAGTAACGGTTAACCTCACGCTTATGTAAACAATATATGTATGACGGTATTCATGACATTTTCACAAAATCTACTACAATGACCCATGACGGATGTAGAAATACACAAATATGTATATACGGCAATAACAATACATGCCCCCTGCGATATGTTTGTTATCCGATCGTGCACTTTCAAATCCAAAGTGCCACGATGGCCTATCGTGTCCTCGCGCTAGGAAAACTCTAAATGGTGTTATCAAGACTATAACCGTGTATTCATGATTGCATTTAAAAATAATTGAGACGAGTCTCGCAAAGACAAGAACACAAAGAATCATATATAAGCATAACACAAGCACCGAGTTAGTGTTACATAAAGACGCCGCGAACGTACCTTCGTCGCGGTATAACGGAACTCTTGCGGAAAACGGTAAATTTTGTGAGTGGTGCAAACAAGCAACAACAATGCGGTACGACAAACGATGCGATTATCTCGGATATCCTATAAGGATAATATTTATCAATATCTAGCAAAGATAACAAGCATTTTTAGGTACAAATTACCATTTTGCCCCTAGTTTGACTAATCGGTGAAATTTCGCCAGAGCTTCGCTACTTTGGCTCTATCTCTCCAGAATTTTGACATATCTCTTTTCCCCATATATTTTCAAAATAAGTATCATATCTACCCTTAAAACATGATATCTAACTATTTTGAAAATTCGAGATATATCTAGCAATTCTACTATATCTACCGAAGATCTACCAAAGCTAAAGACTAGGGACCGAAAAACTTACCTGTGGCTCCGCTATATTTTCTCCGAGCTCCTCCTTCTCTCTAACCTCTCTCTAGGATTCGAAAATTTGGTGTGAAATGAGAAGAGGAGAGCTTGCTATTTATAGAAGAAAAAGATGACACTATTCATGCCTTTTTCAGATTAGTTTTCGACCGTCGGATCTCACTTCGACACGTGGCATCATCTTGGCTCTCCAATGCTCAAGGCCGACCTCCTTGCACACTTCCCAAGGCAAATTGAGGTCATGCATGACATCATCCCTCTTGCTTTATGAGCCAAGCATCGATAAAGTATCCAGGTTCGGTGTCCAAATCGCGTTAATCTCGAAGAATCTCAAAAATTTAGTAGCAAGGCATCAAGTTTTATTCTTTCTCTTCAAAACTACTTGGGTTAACTAAATTTTTGACCCGTTACAGGTATTCCGTAGTCTGCTGAAGATTTTCGGATAAACGCTGTCAGTTACGGAAATAACTTCTAATAGCACCAGCTTCTGGACAAAAATTCCTTGGTTCATAATATGTCCAGACCTAAGAAACATAATCCCTGGTTTGTCACAACTATTTTGTTTTCTATAGGTTCTCATTTGTGCTATCTGCCCTTTCCCTTATTTATCCTGTCTCTTAAGACTGTTCGTTGGTTTTCGAAATGACGGAGACGGTTCACCTGGATAAAACCTCATTTGGTTTACAAAAGGTCCGGATGTTAAAGACTTGATTCCCATGTTTTTGAGGTAGGATTTTATTTTATCGGTTCTCGTTTAGCCAACCTGGCCTTTCTACCTAGAATATATTATTATTTAATTACTTAATATCTAGATATTATTTTTGATATAACCCTAACCCTTTTCACACTACACTTTTTATTTATTATTTATGTAATAATTTCGCCCCCCCCCCCCCCTTTAATTAATTTTTATTTATTTCCTAATTAATTCACTTATATCTTAATCTAAGTAATTAGTCATTAATTACTTAATTAGTCATCTACTAATTGTTGACAATTTTATTAATTAGGATTAATTATTATCTCACAACTATTTTAATTACATTGGTATTTTATATCCATGTAAAATATTAAAAATCACGTAGCCAAAAAGAGCTCATTAAAATAATATTAAATTTTCCCTTTATTCTTTCCAAGAAAATAATTTATTAAATTGCTAAAATTAAGGACAATACTTTCCCTAATTTTTAATATTTAATTTACTACCCTTTAAGATTTAACATAATATTTTCAGGCCATTTTATGCCCTAAAAATATATTTTTAGCTTTTTGGCACATTTTTACTTCAAATTTTGAGATTTTTTCCTGGGGAAATAAACTAATTACGCTTCAACATTTGAGACCATAAATTCACTTATCTTAAATAGATAACATTGACTCAAAAGAAATATTATAAATATTCGGTATTAATTATCCAAGGTATTACATCGCCACATTTGAAAGTAACAATTTTTATTTTTTTTGGATATAAATTGCTACAATCAAAACCTAGCTGAAATGTAATGATAAAGTTCAAAATAATGTTAAATTAATAAAATACTAATTAGTAAGAATACTAACATTCTTCAAAATTAATAAGCAAAGATACTAATATTCTTCAAAAAAAAATTAACGGCAAGTATTTAAATTTTCTAACTAAGGCCTAAATATTGTCATCAAACATGAAAAATATGAAAGACTTGGTGGTGAGACAAGTCCTTCAAACTTGCAGCCTAAATTTTCTAACTAAGGCCTAAATATTGTCATCAAACTTGCTGGTGAAACATAAATTTTCTTCAAAATAATTGCTACAATTGCTAGTGCACGCTCTGCTCATGATAGTAGACTTCCTAGGAAAACTCTTTCTTCCAATCTGAACTTACATTCTCAGCCTTGAGAACTTTAATGGCCACGTCCTGACTACAATATGTGCCTCTAAACCTGTTTTAAATGGAAGAGTTGATTACTTGAAGAATAAAACAATATCTGACAATGATGTGAAAAAAAAAATCTATTAAACTGCCATAAAGGAAGACAAATATTTCTAGATTACTCACAGTTCACCAAATGATCCAGATGCAACTTGAATGTAAATAAATAAAAAATGCTTTGGGATAAGGTAACCAATTATGTTTATTACCCTTAAGATCTTGTACTTGAATGTAAAGTTTGCGATTTTCTTCATGAACTCTGTGATATCCAGAAACCGCATGAGCTAAGCCATTAATGTGCTTGCCTATGAAGTTCAATGTCAATTAATAAGCACACGCCATACATCAATCCCAAGGCAAAAATGGGGAGAAATAAACAAGAAAGCGATGAGCTTAAATATTGTTATTCCAAATCCTTACAGAAGCATGTACTGCATGCCAACTTTTGTTATGAAGAGTATGCTTTAGTTCCTACAAAAGCATGAGAATAGCAACATCTTACATACCACTTACAAAATTTCAAAATGGAGATTATTTATATTACTACAGAGATTCCCTATTTGAATTTCTCTTTGCTGCTGATCAAAGTGCATTCACTGTTTCAGAAGTTGGGTTTGCAATTCCTTATCAGTGGCCCGGCCTTTATGAAGGAATGCCTCTTTCTTTGTGACCATATTAAGCATTAATCAGGATTAGGATTGTTTATGCTAATTGTATTGTTCAGAAGAGTCTAGAATTATTACCTGTATCTATTCGCTGTATCCCTTGTAGCATCTCCAGGATCAAAGACTAACTTACAAAAGATAAGAAGAGAGTACTAGAAGTGTAAATAATGGATAAATCTCAGCAGCAAAATTCAAGCAATAATCTGTCCTGACTTGGCCAGGGTCAAAAACCATAGAAATTGGTGATGGCAAATTTAGAAAACCAAGACATGCAAAAATAATTTTGGTGAACGTCACTAGAACAACATATGAAACACGATGTATGCATCTTATCCAAGACTACACTGAGTAGAAATGCAAGGACCAAGAGGAAAGATAATAAAATCATCGAGAACCCAATGCTCACCACAATAACTAGTGGCAACGGATCAAAGAGATCAGTGAGCCAATATGCCTTCGGAACAGGGGCAGTGTACTGAAACTCTACGAGTTCAAAAAATTGTCTTTGTTATAACAGGAGCAGATGTAAATTTCAGCAAAACACTAATTCAAGCAAGCTTTCTTTTTCAATACGATAGCCAAAATAGAATTTAAATCCTTCCCCACCATCAAAATACTGTAGACACATGTCAAAATAAGTCTTTTCCCCTTTTGAACATTTTATCAAACACCTTAATCAAGATTTACTCATAAAACAACATCGCAGAGCTTAAATATAGAAACATGGCAGAGAAGAATCATAATCCTTTTCTTTCCACTCTTAAGGACCGGAAAAATGTAAATTAGAAATACATACCCCTTATAAATTTCTTAGCCTTCAAATTCAATTATTCACCAACTCCAACTTCTCCCTTGCTCCTTACACACGTACTGCTTCAAAGAAAAAGGGGAAAAAATTTCAGCCCACCTACTGCACAATCATACCACCCACATCCCACAAAACCAAACAGACGAGGAAGATGAACCCAAAACCCCTCCTAAACTCACACTTATTTCAACGTCCAGCAATAGAGGAATGAAGAAATACCCCAATCTCATATATATGACGCCACACACAATCAGGATGAGGGATTGAATGTGCTACACTTCTGAATCTCCCTAAATATCACAATTTAAAACATTAATGATGATTTACTCACCCACCAGATTCGCCCAGCGGCATAAAGGAAAAAAACGAACTCAAATACTTCCCAAGCCACCTAGAATCACCGACCAGAAATGAATTGAGAGCAAATCGAAAAATCACATATGGAAGAAGAACTTCTGCGATTTGGAACATAGAACAGAGATGCCGACGGTCGAACCAACGAACGGCGGCGAACGAACCAGCGGCGACAAGGAAGGGCAAAAGGACAAAGATGAATGAAGGAGGCTGGGGTTAGATTAAAAATCGTGAAGCTTCTGCTGCCCCAAATTTGGCGAAGTCGCGCGCTAAAATGAAAATCGTGAAGCTTCTACCGCCCCAAATGGTTAGATTAAATAACTAATATAAAATTAGCTTATAATATTATAATTTAATTTATTAATTATTATTATTGTTTTATTCTCAAATATTTAGACTATTACACTAGCATTACTAAAATATATTTTTTAATATTAAACATAATAAGATAAGAAACATATTTACCTGAACTCATATTTTCATTCTAATAATATAGCTATCATAATATATATTTTTTAAAACAAATTCTAAATATTTAGGCTATTGCACCTGACTTCTCCTTTACAATTGAATTAGAACTTTGAATATAAGTATGAAATATATGGAATATATAATCAGAATTACATTTTCAAAATTTAAACGGATATATTTGAGATTGTTTAAGATCTGGTTCCTCACTCGCAATGGTAGAATTGTTCATGTCATATTTTTAATTATATTATATCATATATTCTTCTCACTCAATTTTTTTAATTTCTTTTATTAATTGTCGTTGGAAAAAATATGAATTTAAAAATAATTTAAAAGATTTTACAATATATAGGTTGTTTTGACTTATAGCCTTATTGAGAGTGTAACACCCCAAATTTCGAAGATAAATCGTCAAGGTGACACGTGGTTTTATAAAATTTGTCGAGTTTTGAGGTGTTACGAACTAGCGTAATGCTAAACGAATAGCATGTGTTAAAAATTTGAACAACGAATTTAACAATGAGTCATTGATATAAAATACTCGGACATATGATGATGCCCGACGATACCGATATATTAAAAATTTCCGAAGGAATGTTCATGTGATACAAAGAATACAAAATTTAATAATTACATTTCTTCTATGTAACTATACCCTCTTCATCCAAGCCTTGAGTAGTCTTGGAGCATAGAACCTAACTTAGTTAAATCATCTCATTTGGCCAGCCGGGTAGGTCTAGTGGGAGTCTCACCGAGTATTTACGGCGATCGATTGATCGATCCACATGACGACCCTTTCTAGTTTAAGCACCAAATGATATGAAGTAACCTTATTGGATTCATGCAATATGGTAGGTTCTTTTAGCTTTTTCCCTGTATTTATTTTGACTGGTGCCTTCTCACGGCTCCGTCCATCGATGTCTTTCTACGGCTCCATCCCCTGGTGCCTCCTCTGGTTCATGACCCTTCCTGACTATTAATTCAAGACTAAGGTCCAATGCCCATTGGACCTCGTGAATCTGTTAACCTCTACGCTTATGTAAACAATATATGTATGTCAGTATTCATAACATTTTCACAAAAATCACTACAAAAGCCCATAATGAGATGTAGGAAAAACATAATCAACTATGTAAGGCAATAACAATACACGGCCCCCCGCATATGTTTGTTACCCCGATCTGCGCACTATCAAATCCAAAGGCCACGATGTACGGCCGTGTCCTCGCTCTAGGAAAACTCTAACGGTGTTATTAAAACCATAACCCGTATACTCATGATTGTATCAAAAATAATTGAGACAGAGTCTCAAAGATAGGAACACAAAGAATCATATATAAGCATATCACAAGCATCATAGTCAGTGTTACAGTACGTCGCGAACGTACCTTCGTTGATGGTACTTTGGTACGTTTTACGAAAAACAGCAGTATTTTTACAGCGGCACAACAGCGGTACGACAGCGGTACGATTATCACAGATATCCTATAAGGATAATATTTATCAACATTTAGTATCATAACAAGCATTTTAGGTACAAATTACCATTTTGCCCCTAGTTTGCCTAATCGGCGAAATTTTGCCAGAGCTTCGCTACTTTGATCCTATCTCTCCCAAAATTTTGACATATCTCTTTTCCCAATATATTTTCAAAATAAATACCATATTTACCCCTAAAACATGATATCTAAACTATCTTGCAAAATTAGAGATAAATCTAGCATTTCTACTATAACTACCGAAAGAACTACCAAAGCTTAAGACTAGGGACCGAAAAACTTACCCAGGGCTTCGCTATATTTTATCTGGGCTCCTCCTTCTCTCTAACCTCTCTCTAAACTCAGTTTTGGTGTGAGAAAAGTGAAGAGGGATGGATGGCTATTTATAGAAAAATTATGGTTACTATTCATGCTTTTTCAGATCGAATCTCAGCCGTTGGATCTTGTTTCGACTACATGGCATCATCTTGGCCTCTCCTTCCCCTTGGCCGACCTCTTTGGCCCCCAAAGTCAAAAATTGATGTCATCCATGATGTCACAAGCTCCTACTTTATGGCCGGTATCGATAAAGTTCCCAGTTCGGTGTTCTAATCGTGTAATCTTGGAGAATCTCAAAGATCCGGCAGCACAGCGCTGAAGACCTATTCATCCTCTTTCAAACTACTTGGGTTAACTAAATTTTTGATCCCATTAAGGGTATTTCGTTGCCTGTTAAACATTTTCGGACAGATGCCATCGGTTACGGAAATAACTTCCAGTAACACCAACTTCTGGACAAAAATTCACTGGTTTATAATATGTCCTGACCTAAGAAACCTAGTTCATGGTTTGTCACAACGGTCTTGTTTTACATAGGTTCACATTTCTACTATCTGCCCTTTTCCCTTATTAGTTGGTCTCTTAATTATTCCGTTGGTTTCAGAAATGACTTCGGAGATAGCTCACTCCGAGATGAAATTTTACTTGTTTATAATAAGTCCAGATGTTATAGACTTAGTTCCCATATTTTGAGGTAGGATTCAATTTCTATCGGTTCTCATTTATCATGTTGGCTCTTTACAAAATATCTCATTTTATACTATTATTTTAATACAAAATATCTTGATATTTTCTTTATTATTATTATTATTATTTATTTAATTAATTTCGCCCCCTTATTATATTATTTTTTATTTATTTTCTTAATTAATTTACTTTATATCTTAATTTAAGTAATTAGCCATTAATTACTTAATTAGTCACTTACTAATTGTTGACAATTTTCTTAATTAGGATTAATTATTATCTCACAACTATTTTACGACATTGGTATTTTATATCCCATGCATTATATTAAACATCATGGGGCCTAATTAGGGTTTCTAAAATAATACCAAATTTTACCCTTTTTATTTCTAAGGAAATAATTTATTAAATTGCTATAATTAAGGAAAATATTTCCCCTAATTTTTAATAATTATTTAATTTGCCTCTAAGATTTATCATAATATTTTCAGGCCATTTTATGCCCTATAAATGCACTTTATGGATTTTAGCTCTTTATCTCTTCTAATTTCCATAGAAATTACTTTAGAAAATAAGATAGTTATAACTTATTATTTGAGACCACATATTCACCTTTGTATTTTTAGTATTTATTTACTAAAATTCAATATTTATTTTAGGGTGTGTTATGATCCCAATATGAAATCTCAAAGAGAAATTGCTCATAAATCTATAACAATAAAGTTACAAAATTAGAGACAATATACTCTGTTTGAAATATTTATCCAAATATATCATTTATATTAGTTAGGGTTTTCAGGGTATTACAGAGAGTGTTTGAATATATATAAATTTTCCACTTATGATCTTACTTTTTGTTTGTGTTCTTAGTGATAAGTTGGGGCTATTGAGCTTAATTAAAATATACTTTATTTATTAGGGAAAAAGACAAAAAAGAGATTTGAAATTGTAAAATATCAAATCAGATATGTTACTAATAGTTAAATTCTTCATCTCTCTCTCTCTCACACACACACACACATATATATACTAGTACAAACATAATTATCATCTCTCTCAAATACACACATGTTCGCTATCACAAGTGCGCACGAGTCACGCCAAGTAATAAAGTGATAAGTAGAGATATGGTTTCCACAAGGATTTGATTAGCAAATGATTTGAGGCTTAGTGAATTCAATTAAGTTGAGTCATGACAAATTTCGATATGGAAAGAGTGATAACTACAAATGATTCTTTAACTTCAATAATTAAATGGAGCCTAAGATTATTTCTCTTATTTTCATTTCATAAAACTAGATCAATTTCCTCTCTACTAGTGTTTCAATGAATATGTGTTAGAAGTAAGTTTAAAAGCACTTGACAAAACAGTCAAAATCATGTTTATCTTTTCATCAAAATGTACAATCTCTTGCTACTATTAATGAAAATCAACTTTAAGCAACAACATTAATGTGACAATGGCATGTTAGTAAATATCACTCTCTTCCTCTCACTCTTAAATGCACAACACACACTATATCTCAAACTCTCTTTATCTCACAATGATCGAAAAAAATTATTTATTTTTTCATAAGAAATAACATCAATAAACATATTTATTGTATAAATATTATAAAAAAGAAAAAGAAAAAAGACTTTCGGCGGCGACATTAAGTCGCCGCTAAAACATACTTTTAGCGGAGACATATAAGAGTCGCCGCTGAAAGTATGACTTTCATTTATATATATATTTTTAAAAAAAAAAAAAAAAAAAAGGACTTTCGGCGCGACATTAATTCGCCACTGAAACATACTTTTGGCGGTGACATATAAGAGTCGCCACTGAAAGTATGACTTTCAACGGCGACAAAAATTGTTACCGCCGAAAGTCAATACTTTTAGCAGCGATTCTATTGTCACCGCTGAAAGTCATACTTTCAGCGGTGACATTGAAAGCCGCCACTGAAAGTCTATTTTCTTGTAGTGATATTACCCTGGTAAGAAACTTCAATGGGCAACCTAATTCTGAATGATGTGAGGATTTGGAACAAGGTATGATTTGGGTACTTGTAAAAGCATTCTTGAAACTCCTTTTACGGTCTTTCAATGAAGGAGACTCTCACTCTTGGTGGAGTAGATTCAGACATCCATCGTTCGGTGAAACTCCTTCGAATATCTTTTGACATTAGTGTTAGATATTATAGGTCCCTACTTAGTGGGTTTAGTAGCTGTTCTTATTTTTCATTTTGTATTTCTAACAAACGTATAAGCTTTAGCGGGAAAATGGAAGAAGAAGCAATACAACGTTGGCACAGCGTAGGATAAACCTATAGGTTTCTACTTTAGTACTCCCTCCGATCCTAAATATATAAGACAAAATTTGTATTCTTTTATCAAAATTAATTAGTTTGACTAATAAACTGATATATATATTTTAAGGATATATAATATATGATACTCTGTATTATAATTAGGACATGAGGGAGTAAAATTTAAGTAAGTTTTCAGCATCACACTTATGTCTTTCAATACTTAAAGCACTTGCGTAAGATCTTCAACTCCATTTCTTTGATGTGAGGATTAAGAATTCTTCAATTCGTGGACCATAATATTTTGACAACTAATCACATAGTCTAACGGTAGTGATGAATTTATTCAGGATTATCCAAGGTTGCTTAGAGCAACATGAAACAATTGATGATAAAAATTACTACATAATTAATATAAGATTTACTTTATACTTTAAATTGAACCACAAAAAGCGAATCATATATTCACTCAAGTTCTTGACGTAGGACTTCATTAGACATAGAGAGAAGATAGTTTTTTTTTTTTTTTTAACCTTGTGAGAGGAGAGGTTTAAACTTTGAAACAGAGAAAAAAAAAAGGGAAAATTTCATATAGGTCCCAAGGAACGAAAAAAATTACAATAAAGTCCCTTGAAATCATCAAATTACGCTCAGGTCCCAAGGGACTTCTGTGTAATTATTTGTATGGAGGTTTTTAAATGTTGTTGTTAATACATGCATTTCCGTTGTTAATACATGCATTTTTCGTTGTAAATAGTCGGGACTTCGTGTAATTATTTGTATGGAAATAAAATCCAGGTTTTTAAAAGTTGTTGTAAATACATGCATTTCGTTGTTAATATATGCATTTCCGTTGTAAATGGTCGGGTATTTAAAAGTTGTTGTTAATCTATGCTTTTTTCCGTTGTAAATCCAGGTGTTTAAATGTTGTTGTAAATATATGCATTTCCGTTGTTAATATATGCATTTCCGTTGTAAATGGTCGTATTTAAAAGTTGTTGTTAATCTATGCATTTCGTTGTTAATATATGCATTTCCGTTGTTAATACAAATAATTACACGAAGTCCCTTGGGACCCGAGCGTAATTTGATGATTTCAAGGGACTTTATTGTAATTAATTCCTTTCCTTGGGACCGAGCGTAATTTTCCCAAAAAAAAAGTAGAAACTAGTAATGAGGCGTCGTTTGGAGTGTGAGTGTAGGTGTGAATGGATAGCTCTGAAGCTCTGAGAGCACAGGTCAGATAGCGTATGCCATCATTGTTGTGTGATACAAATCTATTGTGTATACTTTCCCAACACCAATCAATTATGCTTAATTATCAATTATTACTATTTTTTCCATTATCAATTATTAATACTAATAGAATATCCTGAATTTTGGGCCTAAAGACTTGGGAATACGCCTATAAAAGGCAGGTGACTAAGCCAGTTCGAGCGAAGTCTCAAGAATGTCAAGGAATAGAAAGCCTCTCGAGGGATTAAGTAACTCGGCTATACAGATTAATGGACCTAGTATGCATAAGCTGTGGAATTAAAGTGCCAAATAAAAAAAGGGGTAACAGAAGACCTATATGGTGTAAAACCGGTTGGAAAAGATGTCATCCAACTATGTCTTGACGTATTGACAATTAGTTGAGTGAAAATATACCGGTATAAGTAAGTATACGACATTTTCAGGGCAGTCAAGTATGCCCTGCGTTTTTTAGAAAACATCGGTATGTGGCATCATTTTGTCGGGTCTTGGTATGTGTGTCGCATTCTTGAGTGGGCGCCAATAAAGTGACTTTAATAGAGTAAGTCATGATGATCCATGATGACATGCTTTTGTGTTGGTCAAATAAAAAGATGACATGTGTCGACTCGTCATGACAAAGTATAAAGTTACTTTTGTGTTGTTCCAATGGGAAGGTGACACATGTCCCGTCATGATTACAAAGAAAAAACTACTTTTGTGTTGGCGCAATGAGAAGATGACATGTGTCGTCTCATTATGACACACTTTTATGTTGGTCCAATAGAAATATGACACGTGTCCACCATCATGACAAGTCAAAAGCTACTTTTGTTGGTCAAATGGAAATGTGACATGTGCCCCCTCATTATGACATAGCTTTTGAGTCATCGCCACAAGATCATGACACGTGTCCCGTCATCATGACAAGGTATAAGCTACTCTTATGTTGGTCTGATGGAAAGAGGACACGTGGCGCATTCTGGACCATACACGTGGCGCATTCTAGACCGCACCCGTGTTCTATATATACCCCTTCCCCCTCATTTATCTTTAGGCCATTCGTGGCCAAAACATGGAAAAGAGAAGAGAAAGAGAGATAAAACGAAATAGAGAGAGAAGGAAAAGAAGAAGAAGGAGCTAGAGGAGAGAGAAAGAGTCTAGGACTGATTTTGCCTCCGACTTAGTGTTTTTAGCTCCCGAGACCTTCTCTAAAGTTGTTCTTCTCGATGAGAGCAACATTTATACGATTTTGGAATCTTGATCTGAGGTGTTTAGTGTCGTCTACATAGTGGAGGTGCTGCCGGATTTCCAAACCAATTGCAGAATCAAGGTAAGTAAGGACTTGGATTCTTGCTCTACTTCCTTCGATCTTCATAGACATTCCTAAGATCTTGATAAATGATTCTTGCATGGTGTTTTGAAGTCTTGACTGAAAATACAAGGGAGTTCAAGGAGGAAAGATTTCAAAGAAAAACCAAAATCAAGAAGTCGCCGGGAGCTTTTAAAAGAATTTGAAGAAAATAATTGACAGTTTAAGTTTGCCAGGTAGTAACCCTAATCTCATATGCTTTGTATGTTTCTGTATGTATGTTTTACCATAATTGTGTGTTCATTCAGTGTTGTTATTATCCAAGCGCTTTGAATCGGAACCCGTTGTGTGCGACCCGCTATGTGCGACTAGGGCCTTGTTGTGCCCTGCAGTCTATGTTGTGAAAGACTGGTTGTTCCGGATTAGGCTTCGTGCCTCGCTATGTGCAATTTACTAAATGCCTATGGTTTTTGTTTATAGTTTTCTTAGATGCTTTGATTATACCTTGTGTATGAGATTAACAGTTACTCTGTGATCCTTCGGGATGGATTCCAGCCTCTATTACTACCTGTATGTTGTAAATTTGTTGGATGTAGCTCCTAGACGGATTGTTAGCGAGATGGAGGTGTTGGACTAGTTCCAGTTATTAGGAGAAACTCGTTGTAGAAATTTTATATAATTGTAATTTGTAACCAAGATTTGTAATATTTTACCGTATTATATTGTCCAAATTATTACATGCTCGCCGCGTAATCACTCGATACATGAATGTAAGCGATAATAAGGAAAATGTCGCACTACTCGCCACCTCGTGGAAAGCGAGGCGGTAGGGGTGTAACAACTAATCTTTTTTTTTTTGTTAAATATTTTAAGTATATAAAATTATAGATAACAAAATTTAAAATTTCATTATATCAAATTTTTAGTTTTTTTATGTTTCTTCAAATAATTTGTATCATAAATTTTATTACATATATATTATATGTAATTATGCATTTATCAAGTTTATATATATTACTATATATGCAAATATTTTTTATTATATGTTCATTTAATTATTATGTCATCAGTTAGATTGAACGGCTTAAATGATCTGGCCATTTGAACACCCTCTGATTTCTCTAGTTTGATGTCCCGTCCAACTTTTAAAACATTGAAACCTATTTCATATATTTATCAATTTTTTCTTTCAATAATAATCAAATAGGAGAAAGAATGAGAAAATTAAGAAAAATGATTTAAGTGTTTTGAAAGGGAAAAAAAAAACGTATCATGTTAACTAAACTAACATACTTATTCTAGTCAAATGGTGTGTGTATTAGATAACTAAGGCATGTAACGATCAAACAACTTGTACAATCTTCTTCTCTCATTTTCTTTGACGCCTTGAATATCCACCTTGAGTGCATAGTGTCGCCAGCATTTTGTGGGAATCCCTAAACAGCATCTCTTTTCCACCCTCTTCCTCTTCACCGCTTTATTCTCATAATCAAACTGCAATATTTTCCAAATCCATTTCAATGCATGTTTTTATAATTATAATATGATAAAACCTCATTCCTCTTATATCTAACTCAATCAGCTCTTAATACATATGCTGAAGGACGATGCGTTAACATATTAAAATTGCATTTACTGGCTGTGAGATGATCTAGAAACAAGTCCCAGTTAGCACATTCATTTGCCTGGCGATAATTAAGTGATAAACATGGTCAAAAATCATTTTCCAATTTCTCAGATGGAGTTGTGTTATCATTGATTGGTCTTCCTTCCCCACCACACTATATTTATAAGACTTATAAGTCAATTTTATCAAGATGTTTAATTTAAAATTATAGCTAGAAAGCAGGATTGTCAAGCTATGTATATATATGGGCAAAGGTGTGTCGTTTTCTAATAACAGGAGAAAGTCTGAGAGTGAAACATGCTAAAAGTGACTTTTATATGTGTGTGTGTTGTCAAGCTATGTATATATATGGGCAAAGGTGTGTCATTTTCTAATAACAGGGCAAAGTGTGAGAGTGAAACATTGTATATATATGGGCAAAGGTGTGTCGTTTTCTAATAAGAGGGCAAAGTCTGAGAGTGAAACATGCTAAAAGTGACTTGTGTGTGTGAAACATGCTAAAAGTGACTTTTGTGTGTGTGTGTGTGTGAAACATGCTAAAAGTGACTTGTGTGTGTGTGAAACATGCTAAAAGTAAAGTGACTTGTGTGTGCTAAAAGTGACTTGTGTGTGTATGTGAAACATGCTAAAAGTGACGTGTGTGTGTGTGAAACATGCTAAAAGTGACTCGTGTGTGCTAAAAGTGACCTATGTGTGTGTTCTTCAAACTAATTTATTTGACTTATAAACTGATTATAATTTATAACCTAACCATACATAATATATAATATGATTAAGTAACTTATTTAACTTCTTAATCTCTCCAAAAAAAAATGTCAACTAAATTTAATATTAGGACCGGATGTAGTATAACTCGTTTCTACACAATAAAACTACCATGATGTTATAGATAATTTGATAAGTAAATAAAAGTTTAATAAAACATACCTTCAGGGTGCTCTTTTTTTCGCCATAGCCGGAGAATGTAAATTCCAAGGGTTTATGAACCAACCGAAGTAAGTTTTCAGCCATTCTCTTCACGGCTTGACCTGCTGGATAATATATGGCTTCTACTTTAATATGCTTCGTATCGCGCAAAAGAGATGCATTATTTTTCAAAAACTTTGCTGGAAAGACCAAATCCTGGAAATTCAACCAAACAAAAACAAGCTAACTTAAGATTTCAAATACTATATTTTCAAAAAGAGAGATCAACCATGGAAATTGACCTTTTGTTTTCTAGATACACATATTTAAATTATTTCATATATTAATTTTAAAAATCCAAATTAGTTCACAACAACCCGTACAACAAGAAACTCCATCAATATATAATAGACACGTGCATTTTTTCAATACAGTTTCTGACTTGCTTTTGTATGGAGGGTAGTAGGGTCAATAATAACAAGCATCAATACATTAGTCTCTATAATCAATATCACTAACCTTATAAAAGATACTCTCTCTCGCTTGTATTTTATAGTGGGAGATAAATAATCAAATCATGAAAACCAAGAAGTGTGATTAAAATTAGTTGAGCTTCTTAAGTATTCTCTTCTATCTCAATAATAAGTAAGTCACTTTCACTCACATCACCAAAATTAAAGAAGAATATTTAAGTTTGCTAAATGTGAGTATCTTTTATGAGGTTAGAGATAAGTGATTATAGAGACCAAGGTATTGATCCTTGTTATTATTGATCCTACTACCCTCCATACCAAAGAAAGTCAAAAAATTTCCACAAATTTCCTTATTTCCTTTTCAAGAGGGAACCGCAAATTAAAAGAGAAATCAATTGATACCTTTGTTTTGTAGCAAGTAATAGTGAGGTCTTTGATATGATCAAAGCAAGAGAGAAACTGCTTCAGGTTACTGAACCATAAGTCAGGATCTATGTTGCATTTTGCTAATTTGATGTGGACAATACTGCTTTTGGTTGATAAGATTTGCATCGGATAAACTTGAGGGCTTCCTTGATATACAAGTTTGATCAATTTTGGCGCATCAACAACAGGCTGTCTTAAATTGGAACATCCCTTCAATGACAAAATCTCAAGCTTGTCATTTTTCAGCTCCATCTTCTCTAAAGCAGTGGAATCAGTTATTGCTAGCTCCTTCAAACAACTTAAGTCAGATATTGTACTCCTCACACACTCGTCTGTTAAGGTTACTCCTCCTAATTTCAAAATCTCGAGAGACCCACATGCTGAGATATCAACACTACAATTATTGGAGGAGTAATAAACAAAACGCTCTAGATTGGGAGCCAAGAGCGACATGTTCTTCTGATTGTGATTATTATTCATCTCCAACACTTTGATGCTAGGATGATGAAAGCTCAACTTCTCAGGCAAGTCACACTCTTCAATGTACAAACTATCAGTGACTAGTTCCATTAACTGTTTTGAGACCTCTATGTGAAATAGAGACATGTGTTTTATGGATTCACAAGCAAAGAGATTAATGTCACACCGTGTGGGTTTAGTGATTTCATTTTTAAAGCAAAAATACAAAAGGTTCTTTCCCATCATTTGAACTCCTACTAGATCACTACACAAACTGATTTCAACCTTCTCCACAGACAAAGATGAAACAGTTATAGTTTGTACTCCTTTGCAAGAAGAGATGGCTAGTTCTTTCAGTTTTGGGCACAGTATGACAGGATTAGCCATTGGAAATTTAAAGTACTTAAGGTTGAGCACAGTCAAGGATTGTGATGAAAACAAACTAAGAAGAGAGTCACATCTCACGTCAACCAAGATTTTGGAGTGTATATCAAAAATGATCTCTTTAGCATCGTTTTTTATCGCAATGTTGAGCAAGAACTCAAACACAGTATGGAATGCAAAAGAATCTCTATAATCATAGTGGTATTTCACCCTTAACCTTTGCAAAGGCTTATTAATACGATGAGGACAACGATGGTGGAGGGTTTCTAATATGGAATACAAGAAGTTGTATGGTTGGCGAGAAAAGAAAGTATAGTCAAAGTCAAGTACAGGAAAAGAAAGCCACATAGAATGAAGGGTTTTGGATAAAACACTAAACTTGACCGCATCCTTGTATGGGACAGAATTCATGATGTGGTGGATGAGATCATGAGGAAGATTTTCAATCATGCTACTGCTGGTCTCTGATTCTATCATCTCCTCAAAGTCCTTTGTGTGTTTGTCTATAGCAGTTATATCAAATCAGATGATAAAAATTACCTCCGAGTCGGAGAGAACGTTGAGTTTGGGTGAAGCCACTGCTATTGAGGAATCTCTATTAAGAGATCGATTGGTCGATACAGCGTCTTCCTCTCTCCCTTGCAAATTCCAATAAAGCACAAAGAAGGAATACAGAACAGACTTCGTATACAAGAAAGGAGGGTTTTCTTAATATATATAAAAGTCATACCATATCAGAATCTATCACTCCTAATATCAAATCTTAAATACTACACACAAATGGATGAGTGTTTGATAAAGATATTTTATAATGACCAATATTTGTTTAAATATTTAAATTTGAGTTTTAAGATATGATATATATATATATATACACACATATCGATATTTATTTATCTCTATTTTCAATCATACACATATCATAATAACAAAATAATATAATTCAAAATAAAATACATCAACCTCCCCTCTATTTAATCTAAATTACAAAGATAGATCCCCTCTAGTTTGATAAATATTTTTATAATGACCATTTGTTTAAATATTTAAATTTGAGTTTTGAGTTTTAAGATATGATATATATATATATATATATAATGACCATTTGATTAAATATTTAAATTTGAGTTTTGAGTTTATGATATATATACACACACAAACACACATATATCGATATTTATTTATCTTTATTTTCAATCATACACATATCATAATAACAAAATAATATAATTTAGAATAAAATACATCAACCTCCTCTCTATTTAATCTGAATTACGTACAAAGATAGATCCCCTCTATTTTGAAAATATATACAAACCTCCCTTAAAATCAAAATATATGTTGCATAAACCTTCCTTCCAATTTTGACATTTAACTTCAATCTATCCAACTATTAATTGACCATTAAATCATAGTATTTACCTATTATTTTGACCAAAATGCCCTCCTTGACATATCTTATACTTAATTATCATTTAATTACATATATTCATCTGAAATTTAAAAAAAAATTAATAGATATTTTTATTATTTCACATAACAATACTTACATTTTTTAAAAATTTTAGTAAAAATATTAAATAGATCATTAATAAATATTAATATCAAAATATAAATGAGGGATTTGGCATAATGAGGGGTAAATTTGTAAATAAGATTTACTATAATATATATTTTTAATTAAAAAAACTTTAGGTATCTTTTTAGAATATTCTTTAACAATGTTAATGATCTAGACTAAAGTATATGTTTTCAAAATAGAGGGGATGTCTATGTAATTAAGTCAAAATAACATGGTGGTTAAAGTATTTTACTCATAATTTAATAAAAATGTGTGTGTACCAATATTACAAATTTAGAGCTTCAGGTAAAAAAAATATAAATTTATTACACACATTCACCTAAGGATGAGAATTTTATAAAGATATTTATAATGACCATTTGTTCAAGTATTTAAATATTTAAATTTAAATCCAGAGTTTTAAAAAATAGGGTTAAAGTGCAAAAATGCACATGTGCCTTACCCTAAGAAACGTCCAACACCAAGTATTTTTTTAGTTGTAAAAGTGCACACGTAGTTATAAATTATGTGCAAAAATACTGTTTGAGCGTTAAGATTGACTTTTTTTTTGACTAAACAATGACGTGCATTTCAAAGGTGCAAAAATACACATGTATTTCTTAAAAAGAACGTCCAACACTAAGTTTTTTTTTAAATTTAATAATTTTATTTCAATTAAAGGAAAATTATTAAATTCTCTAGGTATAATTCCTGAAAGGCCAAATTTTTTATTTCCATAATTTATTTTCTTTTTTGTAAAATCCTTATTAAATTTTCTAATTAATAATTAATAAATGAGTATTTATGCATTTGAAATTTGATAATATCTCCTTTCAGATAATTCTTTGGGTTCTACTGCAATAATTCCTTGGCGTCGCCTGATCCTTTCCTTCGTCAGCGTCGCCTTTGGCGAATGCCCAGCAACATAACAAAATAACTGCAGGCACGTAAAAATAATGAAAACGCAACAAACATGTTATGGAAATAACTACAACACAAACAAGTTGTTGGTAGAGATAGTAGCAGAAATTTTATCTCGTAATAATAGAGAGACTAAATAAGCTGTTGGTTGTTGTTTTTTTTTCCTTTCTCTATTCTCTATGTTGTTTTAGTGGGCTGTGCATTCATATGGGATTAATATGGTTACGCCACTAACCGTAAATGTTATGGAAGCCCAACATAGAAGATTTGACCTACCTAAGGTTATATAAATTTGGTTAGATTTATACTTTCATCACTAGAACCCTAATTTGATTTGCCTTGTACAAAGCCGCATCTAGCACAGAGATTTAGGGAACATCTAACGACAGACATTGGTGAGAACATATTTGACAACCTTGATCTATTTGTTTAGGCAAGCTTCTCACATTTTTAAATAGTTGATATTGACATCATTGCTCATGTTTGCTTGATTTTCACAGGCTTCAAGGTCTTCAAGAAATTTTATGATTAACTGTATAATCAGGCGGAGGAAGCATATTTGAGAAGGCGATCCGTAATGATTTGAAAAAGTAAAGTTAGATTCAAAACAGCAAATTATAGACACTGATTCACCGATTTTTCAATCAAACCAATTGGTCTGGTCAAATTTTTAAAACCATAATACAAATTCTTATATTTTTTTATGTTTTGTTATTTTACGGATTCTATATATTTTGTTATGGACTTTATTCCTTTATATGTAATTAATATGGTGAGAAAGCAAATATATTGTAAGCCGCATAGTAATCTATATATAATAGACAAACTGACTATTCAAATTTTATCTAAACAATTTAGCTACATTTGTTTTTCTAATATCATGAGACTACATTTGTTTAGACTGTTTAGCACCGCGATAGTTCCAAATGGTCGACAAATTCGGCACAAATATGAAACAAGATACATGAACGGAACAATACCATATATTACATCTTCTCTAGAAAAGGGGAAAAAATCTTTTTTTTTCACAAGAAAAGCTATCACATTGAAATGTGTGCATTTTTTGTTCTTATGAGAATATCTATAACGTTTCTAATATTTCTTTTTTGATGTAATTTTACTAGGTGGCATTATGGAAATGAATGCGATAGAAGAAACAAAAAAGCCAAGAGTTGATGACCATGAAGGAAGCAACACTAAGCTCCAACATCTCCCACAACAGATCATCCACCACATCATGCATTTGCTTCTTTGGAAGGATGCAACCAAGCTCAGTGCCTTATCCAAAGACTTCTATTCCCATTGGATTTCCTTCCCAGTTCTTGACTTCAACTATGATTTCTTTCAACCAAAGGACAATTCAGATGAGACATTCTTCACTTATATACAAAGAATCATTGAACTTCGTGGCCCTCACATAAAGGAAACATTGCAAAAGCTGAACTTCACTTACCATGGAGAGATCAAATCCACCAATCCTCATCTGTACCGTACTGCATTTGATGCCTTAATGGACTTTGCCATGGAAAGAAATTGCAAAGAGATCAATTTTGACCTAAGAATCACAGTCCCTTATCGCTTTATTCTACAAGGCAAAAGCATCATTAATAAGATTGTGAGTTATGACAAGTTTGTTCCTCTATTTTCTTCCATGTTCCTGACTCTGCTCAAACTTACTGGTTTACGGTTTAGTCCAATTGTTGACGCTTTCATAACATGCCCAAAGTTGCAAGAACTACTAATCAATTCCTGTGAAGGATTCCACACTATATATAGTGGTTTCCTGCCCATCCATAAAACAAGTTGAAGTAAAATTCTGCCTTGGGTTGAGAGGATTTCAAGTGGAAGGGGAAAAATTAGAAAGTTTCATATTTGAAGGTATCAGAACCTATACCTGTATGTGATTCCTTGAGATATTTGCATATATGTGTGTGTACACATATATAGACACACATATGTATACATATGTGTGTGTGTGTGTACACACACCTAAATATATATAATTTTGAACATTAACTTGATATAATATCTTTTAGTCTAACACATGATATTTGGGGAATCATCCTCTAATAATCATTTCTCTCCCCATCCTCTTAGCATGCACACATCCTTCCTACAATGTTATATTTCTTTTATCATCATCCTCCAATGCTTTGATTGAGGCCTGAAACAAGTTCAAAGACCCTCTCGTTTTAACCTTAGTGTTTGAATAAAAGAGACATCTTCAATACATATTCATTGTTCATCAGTGTCTAAATCAAGCAAAGATAAAAAAACTACATATTCATACCCGAGTTTGTCTGGCAAGAGCACAACGGCGGATTGACGTGGAATTTGAAATGTGATTGCAGTTTGGATACGTGAGGAGGAGGGTGGAGGAAAGGGGTTCGGAACAATGCTGCTCTACTCTTCCAATCAAATGCTGGAAACACTTTGTGCTTAGGGTTCAATATGAAGGCTTCGATGATGAGGAACCAATGAAGCAGTGTCTAGAAAAGTTCTTCGCTCCCTATATGCGTTATTAGGGAGATATCAGATTACATCAGTCATCATTATTTGACTTCTGTGAATGACTGTGTGTGGCTGTGTTGGGCGAGTGAAAATATGGCTTCAAAACTGATAGTACTTTGTTGTTTGTTGATTGTAATGTGGTTTGTGGTGCTTCTTTTTGTTGTTTGTTGTTTGTAACGTGGTTTGTGATGCTTCTTTTCTTTTTTATAAGAAAAAGTTTTGGAGGGGTTCGACATCGTCCCATGCACTGCTGCAAGATGAACACATATGAAGACTTATGGTGATTTACGAGATCGCCACTACCAAAGTCTAGTCCTAACGACGGAGGATTGAACCCGGCCCAAGGCTGTCTAATCCCTGATCCCTTACCATCTACGCCAACTCACATTGGCTGTTTGTGATGCTTCTTGTTATATGAATTAGCCTTGAGATTAAGGCTGTATGATGGGCTGAATGGTCAACCCACAATCCATCTATTTATTTCTTAAAAGTCACGGCTTGCCCCCATGCCCGTCAGGACAAATGGGCTAGTGTGGGCTAGAATGTGTGAGTAGCCCGATAATGTTTTTAAAAAAAAAAAAAAAACTCAATACGCAGTTGCAGTTCAACTATATTGTTGTCTTTAATTTTTTAATATAATATATTACATATGAGATGTAAATAAATTAATATGACTCATTTCCCTTATTTTATACTTAAATATATATTATATATATGCACATATATATGGGCGAGCACGAGCAGTCTGAGGGTGTGCCCGGAGCCTGTCCCATTTAGTGCAAAAACCCGTCAATTTAAGCCTATCCATTATGGGTCTTTTTTGGGCAGGTCAAAATGGACAATTTTCTACTAGGCTTATACAAGCTCACTGGGCTATGGACGACTTGATCAGCCTTCCTTGGGCAGGTTTCTCTTTTTTATCTTCGTATGTCTTATTTTATTTAATATTTAGTTTATATTTTTTGCCACACTTTCAAGGATATATGTAGAATCTTACTTTATTTATCATTGGGTTAAGGTGCAAAAATGAAAATGTACTTTATCCTGAAGAGCGTTCAACACCAAGTGTTTTTTTAGGTGTAAAAGTGCACACGTTGTTACCAATTATGTACAGAAATACCATTTGACCGTTAAATTTGATTTTTTTTTGCTGATTGGACTATGACATGACATTTCAAAGATTTAAAAATATACATGTGTGGTTTGGTAAAAAGAACGCCCAACACCAAATTTTTTTTTTAAATTTAATAATTTTATTTCAATTAAAAAAATATTTCTCTAGGTATAAGTTTTGGAATGCCAAATTTTTTATTTCTATAATTTATTTATTTTTTTGTAAAATCCTTATTAAATTATCTAATTAATAATTAATAAATGAGTATTTATTCTTACTGGACTGAATGATGCTCGAAAGTCTCAGGCCATTTGGGATTTGTCTACGCGCGTGAACTATGTAAGTACTCCTCTAGTCCTCTCCATTCTCCGTTAATGCTGCCAAGGACTCGTTGCAGAGAACCCAAATAATAATGAGAAAGGAGATATTATATCCTTTCCTCTTGGGCGTTGCCACTCTTCTCCACTTGTCTTATTAATTATCTGGGGAGAGGAAGAAACAGAAGATTGCCAGGATATTCTGTCATTGATCTGGGGAGAGGTTTCAATTCTTCGACTGATACCTCTAAGATTCCTTGGTGTCCCAAGGCGACTCCAAGACGTACGTATGATTGACTCTCCAGGGAATTGCTTCAGCTAGCCTGTTCTATGGGAATGAGGAGGTAAGAAACTGTAAAAAGGCTCCTTTAAAGATGAAATCTTCCTTTATCTTTCAGTTGGACAAATGCCAGACTGGCATAATGCTGATATTCTGAATTTCCGATGCATCCTGCTGCAGCCTGATGTTCCTCTGTTGGCTCCTAGTTATTGGCTTGCTCCTCCACTTTTATGTTGCGGCTACTGATCAGTAAAAGTTGCATCTGCCATCAAATATATCCATAACATGTTTGTTGCGTTTTCATTATTTTTATGTGCTTGCAGTTATTTTGTTATGTTGCTGGCGCATTCGCCAAAGGCGACGCTCACGAAGGAAAGGATCAGGCGACGCCAAGGAATTATTGCATTAGAAGCCAAAGAATTATCATAAAAGAGATATTATCAAATTTTAAATGTATAAATACTCATTTATTAATTATTAATTAAAAAATTTAATAAGGATTTTAAAAAATAAAATAAATTATGGAAATAAAAAAATTGGCCTTTCAAGAATTATACTTAGAGAAATAATAATTTTCCTTTAGTTGAAATAAAATTTAAGTTTTAAAAAAAAAATGATGTTGAATTTTCTTCTTACCAAACCATATGTATTTCGCAGACTTTCAAATACCATGTCATCGTCCCGTCAACAAAAAAGTCAAGCTTAATGGTCAAAGTCAAACTTAACGGTCAAACGGTATTTTTAAGACATAATTTTTAACCACGTATGACTTTCGCACCTAAAAAAAGACTTGGTGTTAAATTTCTAAGACTCTTTAGCAGAAAGATACGTACATTTTTGCAACTAATCCTTTAAAATATGATAGATATATGTGTGTGTGTGTGTGTAAATTTATTTATCTCTATTCTGAATGCATATCATGATAATAAAATAGATAATTTAATAAACATTTGTGTGTACCAATATAATAAATTTAGCGCTTCAGGTTAAAAAGGGCTTCGCGCCAAAAAACAAAAAAGTTTGAGCGGAGGATGTGGGTCTTCTAGGAGTGTGTGTGTAAGAATATTACCAATATAAAAATATTACTACATCTTGTGCTTAATATACCCATTAGATTAAAAACAATTAAATAAATTACTTTAAAATATTTATATTGTCTTTTTATACTCAACTAATTTGCATAACTTATAAACTGATATATAATATAATAGGGTTAACTATCATTTTTGCCGCAAAAATTTTGTCTAAGGAACCCTGAGCACTCGGAAGTTCTTTTTGCATCATTTTTGCCTTATAAGTTTAAAAAACGTAGCAATTTTCCCCGGAAGTTAAAATAACTTTAATTTTTACCGTTGAGTTTCGACTACATTTTGTAAACTTCCGAAGCAAAATTTCTCCCAAAAAACTTTTCAGGTGCTCAGCCAAAACTTCCGGGGTAAAAAATTATATTTATCTCAATATAATAATACACAATATATGTTATGATTAATTAACTTATTTAGCTTCCTTAATCTATTCATATACACAAAAAGAGAGTCTATTGTGTCTTGTATTAAGGACCATAGGTAGAATGATAAATAGTACAACTATTAACAAATCATGAACGTCACTTAATTATTCTCTTGAATTTGTATCTGTAGAGCTCTTATTGCTAGACTGTAGAAATCATCGATCATACAAAATATAATTTGTGGCCATTAAAAAGAAATTTGTGTGAGTTAGATATCTTGGGCTCACCAAAGTCAAGTATTCCTCCCGACTCAATGAGCACTCATAAAGGTATTTGCAAATTTCTCACCAATAATATTATCACATCAATACAAAAATTGAAAAATCATGACTTTATGGCTATGATACTACGGGAGAGGGCTCTCATTGGCGGATCCTCTCCCCATCCCTCCCCATCCCTCTGCCCCCTGGATCTCAGCTGTCCAATCTAGATTTGGACGGCCGAGATAAAGTCTGGATTTTTTAAAATATATATATATATTTTTTTTAATAAAAAAAAAAAAAAAAAACCGAACCGCCGTTGGATCAAAATTTGACGGCCCAGATCGCATGATGATGGGGATGGGGAGGATCCGCCAATGAGAGGATCCGGACCCATGATACTACTCCTTATAATGCACCCCAAAAAAAATTGTGGCCATTAGTTATAGGCTTTTGGGTTGGCGCACCGCATCCGACAGGCCTAATAGGATAAGGTTTTATCCTAAATTTTAGGCTAAATCATATAAAAATTGATCGATATCTTTTAAACAAAAATTATCACGTCAGAATAACACATGACAGTGTGACACAATTGGCATGCTATATAAATTACTAATTTCATAAAACCCTCTGAACTTTGATCATTTACAAATAACCCCTTTGAACTTTGATAAGTTGTAAAGAACCCCTTGACATTTCAAAATTTCAATTTAACTCCCTTAAAATTTTAATTTTTAATATTACATCGCATGCCATTACTTTTATCATTTTAATAAATTTATTAAGACTTTTACTATCATTTTTCAATTAAAATAACTTTTTTGTTTTTTGTATAGCAAAAAACAAGAATAATGTATTTAAAAAAAATAAAAATAAACATTGAACCTCTTATTAAAGAAAAAAATATGCATTACTAATAAAGAATTAAAGAGGGCAAAAACGCTATCTTCTAACGCAAATGTAATATTTAAACTATCAATACTCAATTATCCCAAGAATATATTTACACAAATGATGATATTTTTATACTATCAATGCTCAATTACCCCAAGAAAATAAGTAAATGTTATACAAATGTCTAAATTTTTACTCTTATATTTTTTTAAATATTATTATTCTAGTTTTTGTCATACAAAAAATTTATTTAATTGACCAATTATAGTAAAAATCTTAATAAATTTATTAAAATTATAAAAAAATAACGACAATGGGTTTAATATTATAAATTAAAATTTTAAGGGAGTTAAATTTAAATTTTAAAATGTCATTGGGTTATTGTTAACGGATGAAAGTTCAGGAGTTTATCTATAATTGATTAAAATTCAAGGGGTTTTATGAAAATTAACAATTTCATAAGATGTCACATGTCATTGTTGGACTAACATGACAATTTCCATTAAAAGGATAACGATTAATTAACGCAGGATGTTAATAATAATAAAAAAGTTAGAGGGATTAAATTTAAGCTTAGATGCATTTTGGTATAGCTTAGCCTAAGTTTCTATACTAAGCCTTTTTCTTTTGACAAAAAAAATATGGCGTAGTACTCAGCCGTATTTGATATCACATTATATAACATAATGTTATTATCCTATGCTTGAAAATATATGATATGATATTTTATAGGGTAAAAACAATTTTTTGACCGCTGATTTTCTCCTCACAGATAGACACATTAACACATATAAATCTATTTATCATGAATCATTTTAATTTTAAAAAACACATAATTTAAACAAATCAATATAAATGTATTTCAAAATTCCATTTCAATTCCATTAAACTAAAAAATGGTTAAAGGGCTATTTTGTCTTGAAAATTGTAATGGAGGGGCAATTTTACCCAAAAAGTTCTTCATGAGTATTTTTTGCCCTGGAAGTGTCAAACTTGGAGCAATTTCGCCTCGACCGTTGTCCCAATTAAGTTTTGAGTTAATCGACTAAATATGTTGAGTTTGCGGTTTGCATATCATCCATGCCATTTTCATTTTGGGTTTAGGTTTAAATTTTCCCGAAAGTTTTCACTCAATAGTAAAATTGCCATGGAAGTTTCTAAGTCATAGTAATTTTGCCCCGGATGTTATTCAAGTTAAGTTTACATGTTAGTTGACCAAATATACTTATTTGGTAATCTAATGTGTCATCCACCTCTTTTTTTTTTAAGTTGGATTTAAAAATAAGTAACTTTGTTTTTAAAAAAATACATGTCATTTGAAAGATTAGAGATAATCAAAGAGGTGAAAACATCTTTTGTGGTGAAGAGAAAACCAAAGTGGTACTTGCTTAACTTAGCGTAGTTAGGGTACGACGACAGAGAATTTTCAATGGCTTTGTTATTGGCGATCTTCGTTAGTGTGTTATACATCTAGTGATTAAATCTTTTTCTTCATTACTCTTTGTCAAATGTGAGCTTCTCCTCCATATGTAACTTCTTCTTCTTGAATGTTGGTCACACTGCTAACTCAATATATTCGGTCAACTAACAATCAAACTTAACCTAGATAATCAAGCGCAACATTCTACGAGTTTGGAAACTTCAAGAACATTACTCCTAAGTGAAAGATTCTAAAGTAAATTGGCACTATAACAAAAATGACATGACTACGTTAGAATAAATAGTGAGAAGGGCAAAACTAGAATTCCATGGAATTTTTTTACAAATCCTTGGGTCAGCACGTGGAATTCATTTCCAGCATTTGTAGTGGAAATGGAAATGGGAATTGTTTCGATTCCATCATACCGAATATACATCCTCATGAAAATCAATTTCATTTTCATTTCCATATCCCTCAATTCCATCATACCAAACGGCCCTTAGGGGTTTCTTGAGATTCGCAGTTATTGGTGTTTTTGTAAGATAAAACCCTTGATTAGGGTTTGTTTTCTTGTTGAACCTCAGTGCTGATAGAGAAAACATTAATATGATGGGCTTCTTTCTTCTCATTTGTCTTCCGATTCCATCCCACATTTCTTGTTGCTTTTTCTGTAACTGTTCTCCAACAGTGGAATGAAATTGATAAACAAAAGGGCAGAGATGAAAATATGTGTGCAAGAAAGGGACAATGAGGAAGGTGGAAGGTTTTCGAATTGTTACGTTGCTGCTGATTATCTGTTTTTTTTTTTCAGCTCCGAACTTCGTCAGAATTTAAGATGTTATCATAGTTATAATGTTGCCGTTCGTAATTTGAATCTTTGTAGATTTATGGTGCAGAGTTAATATATATATATATATATATACACACACATTGCATCGTCTTAAATAAGAGAATATGTGATCAAAAGAAATTTTAAATCTACACTGAAGTCCCGCAAGACATTTATACAATATATTCTAAATATGAAAATACTCAAATACCCTTAATAAGTTATAGTAAAAGGGGACAATTTGAAACCCCAAGTATTTACTCAATGGGGTTATTTTAATCTTTTCACATTTGGAATATATTGTACAAATGTCTCATAGACTTCGGTGTAAATTTGAGATTCTAAAAGACCGTTTAATCATATTTTCTTTTATTTGGGATTTAGATGCAATTTTCCTTATAAAAAAAATAAAATAAAATAACCTTCTGGTTAATTAAAGAAAAATACAACCACATTTGCCATGCCAACTAGGTTTCTCCTAATAAATATTAGCCTAGTTAAATTTAGAGTGCTCCATTTTAAAAACTTTCGAGGTAAAATTGTACTAGTAAAAATTTTAGGATATTAGGTATATTTAAGAAAATATTTCAGGGTGTTTGGTGCATTTTAACTCAATATTATATAATCCAAAAAGAAATTATTAAATCTGGGGGACCAATTTGAGGCTAGAAAAGCCTTAGAGGCATTTATTTGAAGTTTTTTCTTCAGAGTTTAGAAGTAGTTCTTATGTTATTATACTCCCTCTGGTCTTTTATTATAAGCCACAGAATAGTAAGTACATTTGGTTCTTTTATAAGACATTTGCTTGTTCTCAAAGACTAGTAATTATTTTTATATATATATGCCCCAAATTTTTAAGAATAGTGAATGAAAGTAATAATTAATATGATATTAGAGTTTAGTGTAATTAGAGGGATAATATTGAAAATTATTTGAATTATATGACAACTTTATTGACTCTAACTATTTTTATTAATTTGTGAGAATTATTAGTTGGTGAGTTATAATAAGGACATTTATGAGTACATAAAAGGAATAATTCGAATGTATATTGAGCATAAAACTATTTGTAATTGATATTAAGATGAAAATAATTAATTAAAGGCAGAAGAGAAATGATGAATTTAGGTGGGTTGGAATGTTGGATTATAATTTGAGTATGGAAAAACAGGGGAACGTGATATGAGCATCGAGTGAGTGACGCAGGCACAGCGCACTACCCACGCGTGCCGTTCCCCCACTCGCATGGCCCTCTCTTTGCCTTCATTTCCTCTTCCACGTGGCTCCCTTTCCCTTCTTCTACTCCCTCTCCTACGTCATCACCTCCTTCACATGATGTCATTATTGCCATCACCGCCTTTTAAAACAAAATGATGACCACCAATGTTAGTTGGTTTAGCAGGATGAGGCGTTAGGTCCCTATCCTACGTTGTGAATGGAGAAGCTATTAGCTTAGGAGGGTGGCTCCCTATATGGACCTCTGCAGTCAGGCGCGGACCCACATATAAGAGAAGAGAGGCAAGTGCCCCCTTAAATTGAGGAATTTTTTTAAAAAAAATTAAAACATGTTTGAATGATTGCACACCCTTAAATTAAATGTCTACCCTTAATACATCAAGATTGCAACTTCGTAATTGAATGGGGATGAAGGATTGAATGATTCTTTAGTTTCGAATATGTGTAAATGCAGAAAATTTCTTTGAGAGAACTATCCCTGATTAGGTCGACAATGCTTAAATCTAATTTCGGTTAGATAGTAATGTAAGAAGAAGAAGAAGAATATTGCCTCTGATAATTACTCCCTCTGGTCCTTATTCTAAGACACCAACTAGTAAGTTTATTTGGTTCTTTTTATAAGACACTTACTTGTTCCTAATGAGCAATGCTTATTTTTTTTCCATGTCTGCCCCTAATTAATAAATGTAGTGGGTGAGAGTAATAATTAATATAATATTGTAGTTAGTAATTAAGTAGGTGTAATATTGAAAATTACTTAGATTCTGTGATAACTTTATTGACTTTAACTACTTTTATTGGTTTATGAAAAAATTAGTTGGTACTTTATAATGCGAATTTATGATGAGTATGAGTTAAATAACTAATTTATAGAAATTAATAAAATTAGTTAGATTAGTTAATTATGAGAAAATTTGTGTTGATTTTTCTGAAATACTTCATTTAGTCAGTTATATTAAAACTACTCTAATGTGTACAATTGATAAAGATAATTTAAAGAAAAAATAATAATAATTTAAGGGAGAAACTGAACTGAGATCTTACCAATAGTACCAAAGCAACCTCCTCAATTAACTGTCTCAACCAAGAGAGGAGAAAGTACCTTTTAATTAAGAGCATTTTAAGGTTGTTGTATTATTATGAATTTTTTGGTTTTATTGGAGGCAATTGATTGTTAAAGCGGTAGAAGCCAAGAAGGTAGTTGGCAAAACGTAATTCTATGCTGTGATGGGGTTTTTGAGAGTTGGTATGTGATAGATGATAGGCAGAATTGGGGTTATCACCCACGTATATATCACTTCCCAACTAATTAAACGAAAAGGCTATCTAATCAATAACTCACACATTTATATAATAATGTCATCTATATATCATCATGGAAGGGTAACTTTTTCTAATTAATCAAAAAGCAAAATTACCTACCTACTTCATTATTGTCTTGTTACTACTCCCTCTAAATCACCTAATTATAAGAAATAATGACTTTTTTCTGAAAGATTAAGGTTTCAAATAAGTTTACTTAATCATTTTATATGTTGTGTTTTTAGATTATACTCCTCCTAATTAATTATAAGACATAGTTGACTTTTAAGAAGAAATTAAGGAAGCTAATTAAATTACTTTAGATTATTTTTATTTTTTTCTTCAAAATAATTAGTTTGACTAATAAACTAATATATAATCTAAACATACCCAACATATAAAATGATTAAGTAATTTATTTAGCTTCCTTAATCTCTTCAAACAAAGTCAACTATATCTTATAATTAGGACCGGAGGTAGTATATTAGTTTATTAGTTAAACTATTTAGTCTCAAGAAAAAAATAAAAATAAAAATACTCTAAAGCCTAATTTAATTAGTTTCCTTGATCTCTAAAAAAGTCAACTGCGCCTTATAATTAAGACTTAGAGGTAGTATTTTATAAGTAAATCAGTGTAAAACTTTTTCCTATCTTTTATTTGAAAAATAAATAATCAACTGATATCTCTGCACATTATTATATAACTAATTAAAAAAATTCATTGATTTACATTTACAATACAAACTAAAGGTGTAGGATATCAGAGGTACTCATTAGAGCTGCATGTCCATACATATCCCAATAAAAATGTGTTCATAAATTGAAAGTGTCAAGCTCATATTACGTGTGCTCAGTGTATCTATAAGTTAAGGAGCTCATCTGACAAAACAACGTCATTTTACTATCAAAATGACACCGTTTTAGAGGATAAGCTCAGCAAGTAATGCAATCTGAAAAGTGTCAGATTATTATTGGTGGTTGCATGGTGTTTATTTTTTTTATTTTATTTTTAAAGCCTTCGTTGCATGGTGTTTGTTTATATATTGACCCTTCATTTTTCCGTCCTTTTTCGTTGTTGTTTTTATATTTGTTGGCCTTTTTTATTTTCTTTGCTTTTCATATGTTGCTTTCTGTTCTTGGACTTCTTAGTTGCTTACTCATAAATCAGCTGTCGAAACTGTATTTTATGTATCGTTTGATTTTGTTAGCAATAAAATAAAAATTTTCCTCTATTTAAAAGCCAAAGAATTGAAAGTGTTACCCTCCAACATTTGACTTTAGTCCATCATGATCGATCGCCATGCATTAATTTTTTCAAGCGAGTAAATTAAAGTTAATCAATTCATATAGTAATACGAGTATTATATATATAGATGTAAGTAGACGGTTACGCTTACGAGCATAATCGTTTTTTTTTTAATGTTAATCATAAAAAAAATATTTCATTATTTTATTTTAAAAAAATCTCTTCCTATTTTGTATTTGATAATTCCTTATATATATATATGTGTGTGTCATTTAACAAACATCCACATAATTAGTTATAATCAACAAATTATGAGTATAAAAACTAATGTGAAAAAACGGTAGACCCAATGTGGGAAAAAAAAAATTCATGAGTCTGATGAACATATTTTTTTTTATCAAAAGTCTAATTTACAAATTAAGAATCAGGTAAAACTATAATAACAATGAATTAATTTTTCTTATTATTGCAGTATCATACTCCCTTTTGTCCTAAATATAAAACAGAGTTGACTTTTTTTAAAGATTAAAAAAATTAAATAAGATACTTAATCATATCATATGTTATGATCCTTATATTGATATCAGTTTATAAGTTAAGCAAAATAGTTTTAAAAAATGATAAATATAAGTATTTTAAAATAATTTAATAAATTTTCTTGATACCTCCTAAAAAGTTAGAAGGGATATGATATATCATATCTACAATTTTAAGAACTACCATTTTTTCATCGTTAGATCGAATCTCATCTACCTTTATCATTTCTCTCTCCTATGAGATTATGATCTAACAAAGGTGGAAAAGTGATAATGGACATTAATAATTAAAATTGGTAGTGATAATATCATATCCTAATAAGAATACGAAATTAAGGAAAATGGTACCTGCGGCCGTACTGAGTAAATTATAGGGCCAAGGCTGGCAATTAATGTAATGCTGAGGAGGCGGGATTGTTGACCAGGGTGTCAAAGTGGGAGAAGATTGCAAAGCATAAATTGGACGGCTAGGAATCTCGAAAGGACAAAAAAGGACAAACCCTACTGTGCTTTTTAGGAGCAAATCCTGGATAATATCGTCATTCTACCTTCCCGAAGTGGCGCATTGCCTGGCTCTAATCATTATTCATTCCGCCTCATATTTAGTTTGCTTTCCACGCATCCCTTCTACGTATTTATCTTCTTCTTTTTTTAAAAAAATAAAAATAAAAATAAAGTTTTGATCCTCTCATTTTTTTTTAAAAAAAAAATCCAAAAAATCTCAACTCCTTCTCTTTCGTTTGGAAAATGTGAATGTGGTTTCCGACAAACAATCAAGTGATCAACCATCAATATCATCCATCATCAATATATAATTATGTATCTATAAAGCTACTAAAATATCATATTAATAAATTGATTAATAATTTAGAGCTAATTCTAGTAAAAATGGAAAAGGTAAATGGTAAATATATTAGAAATTCATATTTATTTAGTACAATAATTTCAAATTATATTTCAGCATTTTTGTGGGTATTTGGATAAGCTTAATTATTTTTAGTTATTATGTGCTATACAAAATGAATATGTTTAAAAAGTTGTCTCATAGAACTTAAAAGAGTTTTTTTTTTTTTTTTTTCTAAATTGATTGAGGTTTCTCAAACACCCCCCACAATTATTAAACTCAAATAGCCAAAAAAAAAAAGAGTGGTTTTCATCCTCTAATTAATCGATCACTAATATCTATAAATTATTGATTATTGTTTAATTATACTATGTTATATCAACGGTTAACTTATAATTGAGAAAAATATATAAAGACTCAATAAATGCATACAATAACCTAATTAAAAAATAAAATAAAATTATAGGAGCTTGCATATTAATTGTTTCCTTAAAAAATGTGTGGGTACACACCATAAACATTATGTAGCAGGACCACTTTCTTGCTAAGAGTTTTGCTTATTGTGTAGAGCTAAACATATATGAACCGTCAAAATGGTCTAAATTTGATTTTTTTTTTAAAAGTCTATATTAAAAAAAAAACTTATTTTAATGTTATGAAATTAACCTAAAATAAAAATAGCATCTTAACTAATATCAAAACCGTCCATATATGCTTAATTAGGGGTAAAAATAGCTAGGTTAGGTTAAATTAGGCTTTAGCTAAGTAGGCTTGCACTTGTGATGAAGATCCAAAGCCTAAGCTTGTATGAAGGTTGTTTTCTAGCTAGGCATGAGCGTTCAAAAGGGTGATTAAAAGTTCGAAATCTATTTAAAGGCCTTGTTAAAACGTAAGTCTTTTAAATGCGCTAAAGTTTTATGCATGATCTAAATTCATATATAATTGATCAAATCTATTTAAATGCTTACGTTATGTTTTAAAAGTTTATGGATTCATTCTTATATATATGAAATAAAAGAGTTAGTAAGAAAAAGAAAAGAATACCTACTGGCAACAATTATCTGAGCAAGTAGGAATAAGGGAAATCAATAATCCATTAACTAAAAAGATATATTTTTAAAATCAATCAAGCACGACAAGTAACATGTAAAACCAGATTTTACTTCTAGTTTTTCTTTCAGAAAATGAGACAAACTCCTTATATTGGGATCATTTTCATTTGGACATCACTAAAATAAACTTACTACAATTATTTTATTGCGTCAAAGACATAAATCAAAGGAGAGGTAATGAACAAGCATTGTCATATACTCATATCGAGCAATGAAAAAGAAGAGAAGTAAATGTAATCAATTGATAAATGATGAGATGTGAAACTTAGTGTCAAGAATAAGTTATCTATTTTATAATTAATTTATAAAATTAATTTAGATTAAAGAGATTGTCAATTGAGATCTGTTTTTTCATAAATAATTTTATTCTACTTTTTTTTTTGCCTTATTATAAGGCTTTTTCCAAGATTTTAAAAAACACACATACAAAGCAAAATAGGCAGTGAATACCCCAACTTTTTTTATATATCACCTCATATTCTTAATACAAGAAATTATATCTTACACTGGAAATGATATTATCATCGAAAAACCTCTTTAAACAATTTAAAAGTAAAATCTAAATTCTTTTTAATTAGGATATGTATCTAAATTGTTTTCTTTCTTGATTTACTATCAATTACAAAATTTGTTACTTAAAGGCACATAAGGACTTTTTGGGCCAAGGAAAAAAAAAAAAGTACGTAAGGACCTAGGACCTTGAGCCAATGTAACTATTCTAAAACCGTGTGCAATAAATCTTCAGCTAATATATACATAGGTGAAAATAAAATACACATAATTAAAAAAGAGTTACAGCCATTAAATATATGTTACAACTGGGCCCTTAATTTTTTTTTTGGCTAAAGTATACTTTTAGTCATTTAAGTTTATATGAGGTATATTTTTGGTCATTTAACTTTATAAAGTATACTTTTAGTCATATAATTCTAACACCGTTATTTTGCTAACGGAAAATACAAACTCAAGTGATAACGGTGTAAACTTAAGAATGATTGTGTAATTAAATGTTATTAATCTTAAATTTAAAATATGGATAAATTGAAGAATATATAAAATTTATGTAATTAAACGTTATTTGTCATCAATCACTAATTCACAGATCAACGTTTTCGCGTAAGTAACATTAACGGTGTTAAATTTTAGGACCAAAAGATATTTTATAAAGTTAAGGGATCAAAAGTATGTCTTATGTAAAACTTAAAGGACTAAAAGTATATTTTAACCAAAAAATTTCATATACCTGTATAGGCAGCAAGTTTTGTAATGAGAAAATTTTCTATTTTTTTTATTTTCAATTATTCAGTATTTTTCTTTCCTTTTCTGCAATTGAGATTTTTTTAACAAGTTAACGTGTCTTGCTTGTTTAAAGCTACTTAATGTATTTATGTTGATATAAATAGGGACAAAACTCATCTTACATATTTATTTTATAGACCATAAATCATAATTAAAAGCGGTAGTTTTTAAAAGTTCGTCCAATCATATTTTAAACAAGTCTTTTAATTCCATACCATTACAAAATGAGTAATATTCAGAAGAAGATAAATTTTAATGGCTTAAAATTTTTATTATTATACTATTAATAACATATTAGTCAATTTGTTTTTATTAATAATATATTTGAAAAGATCCTGAATCATAACTCAAATAATTAATGGTCATGTAATAGTATCTTTTATCATCACCGTGCAATCCACCCCAAAATCATCCCCGTGTGCCAAGCCCCATCAATCAAAATATTAGACATGGTAATTATGACTCAAGTTTCTAGAAGAAAATAACAGTATAATTTGCTCGCCGGTGATAAATTAATTAAAACAAACCAAATATACAAAAATAATAATAATAATGAATTTCGACTTGAAATTGACGTTTGCTCAAAAGGAAAAAAGTATACTACAAAATTGAAAATTTAAAAAATAAAATAAAAGTAAATAGGGGTAAGTGGGAGAGTTGGCCGAGTCTTGAAGTATAATCATCGTGCATGCATTAAGTGCCTCATTTCTTTGTTTCTCCTTTCTTATTCTGCATGCACACGCCTCCTTTCTCTTCCTCTGCTCTTCATTGCCCTCTTCAAGCTTTTCCGGCCACCCTAGATTCACATTACTTCCTTTTCCCCTTCCTTTTCCGATCTGATTCTTCCTTATTGTCCACTTCCTGAATGTGAATCTGAAAGTTCTGCAGCGTCCGGCGGCGCCTAATTTTTCAGCAAATCAACGGTGAGTATGATGCTTCTTGTGAAGTTAAGGTGCTGCTAATGCCAGCTTAAGGTTAGTATTTGGCTGTTCATCTTTTTTATTGGTGTTTTTCGTTTGAGATTTTGTTGTTCAGCTTCGTGAGTTGGTGAGGTTCTCTGATTGGAAAATTGTTAGGGTTTTCAACTGTTTTGTTTTTCGACTGGATGCAATGGAAGCTGAAGAATTGAGTTTGAAAATGGTGTCACGAACCTGCATGAATGCAGCTTGTACCACCTCGACGTCGGTTCAGTGGCGGAGAGGATGGGCCCTGAGATCCGGCGAATTCGCCGATCTCTGTGATAAGTGCGGGTAATATGCTCTAAATTCCGTATTTAAATGGATAATAGATATGTTATGGGATTGTACGGACTGCGGTTTGGGAGATATTTGAAATTTCGCGATTTTTTCATTATCTATTTTTAGTTCTTTCATTTAATTTGATCTCATTTATTTGGTTTGTTTTTATTTGATCGAAGTCCAATAGGGCGTGATGCTCACATACTTTGTTTTGATTTTTGGCTTCTTCGTTCTCTCCCATATAGTATTTTATAAAGGCGCCGTGATGCTACAATAGGACTTTTTCCCATAGTGTTTCTGGACAGGGTCCTATTCTACTTTACCCTATGAAATGTTCTGATTTCCCGGATAAATGGCCAAAGACTAAAAATATTTATTAGTCGTGACCTATAAATAATATAACATCTTTCAATATGAAAAAGAAAACTCACGGATGATTGTTGAAACAACTGGCGATTATTGTGTAGCCCACGTGAAGTACAGAGGAATAAGCTATTCGATGGTTGAACGACATTGACAAAAAATAAACTAAGTGCATAATAAATACTTTAAAGCAATAGAAGTATTGAGTTAGATCACAGGTTGCTTTCAATGACTTTAAGTTATGCACCCATAAGTATGATTATATTAGTTGTGAACAATTTCATCAAGATTGCATGTGGCCTTAGACTGGATTTAAATTGAAGATTTACCAATGATAATTTCACAGTCAGATTCTCACTTTGTATTGTTTTCCCCTCTAGCTCTGCCTATGAGCAATCAACATTTTGCTATGTGTTCCACTCAAAAGATTCTGGTTGGAGGGAGTGTGTGTCATGTGGCAAGGTAGGGTGTATTCAAGAAAGTTACTTAAGCACATTGCTTCCTGTCTTTCTTAAACATTACTCTGCTGCTAATGATTATGTACTATATGCAGCGTCTTCATTGTGGATGCATTGCTTCTCGAAATTTGCTTGAGCTGCTGGATACGGGTGGTGTAAGCTGCATAGATTGTGCACGAGATTCAGGACAACCTGTATGATCAATTTGCTTTTTCAGTAATTTTACAAAGTATACATGCTCACCAATATGAATCAGTGTACTTCCAAAGTCCCACTAATTCTTACAGCCTATACAGAATTGTAGATTTATGAACCAGAGATTGAATTGGTGTCCGGTTTTTAAGCTGCACCTAGCTTTATCAGAAGTTTGTTAGGCTGATTATTGAGGGGCACTAAATGATTTCCCTTGATCATGAATTTGATGATTCTATTTAATGACATTTGTGTGTGACTTGCAACCAAATATGTTCTATGGTTGGTTGTTTACTTTCTTGCATCTAAGGCTATCACCTATTATTAAAATAAAAAAAATAATGTTTTGGTGCTCTTATTTTTGAGTTAAACGATATGCTTCTGGAATTGATAATCCTTCTTTACAGAGTTCAACTATGGAAAAGCCTGATGGATCCAGTACATCAAAACTTGAAATTGGAAGCGAACTACAATGCTCATTGGTTTCTAACCATTTAGGAAGCAATGTTGAGAAAGTGAGAGGGGTGCGAGTTGGGGATTATGCAGAGAATGATGGGCTTAGGAGTTGGCTCCATTCTCATAATGGTGCTACAAATGGGCCTCCTATGCGATTAAAACAAGAAGTTATGCCTTTTATTGGGGAGCTTGGAAGCACTTCAATATCACAATTCCATCCAGAGTCTAATGGATCATCTAAGGCCGTCAAAGTTGACAACTGCAAGACAGATGTAGAAATAAGAGATATGTATGAATCATTTGCGCAAACAAATTTGAGTATGACTCTTGGTGCTCCTTTAGGAAATTCAAACTCCTTCCGTAATGATGTTTTTGATGAGAGGGAGCACAGTAAGACATTATCTTCAACATTACCAGGACCCAGATCTCGCCATCTCTTACCCAAGCCCCCAGGTCAAGCTTGGAGGTAAATGCAGGGATGGTATCTCAAATTCGTGTTGCCAGGCCACCTGCTGAAGGACGGGGAAGGAATCAGTTACTTCCCCGTTATTGGCCTAGGATCACTGATCAAGAGTTGCAGCAAATCTCTGGAGAGTATCCATCAGTTTGTTTGGTGTAATTGTTAAATTATTGGCAGGATACTTCTCTTAGAATGATACACCTTTTACTGTTCTGCTTATTACTTCTTAACTTGAAAAACTACTTCCTTAACCATTTTTCATGATATGTTCAAGTTCAAATTCAATCATTGTGCCATTGTTTGAAAAGATGCTTAGTGCAAGTGATGCTGGTCGAATTGGTCGCTTGGTTCTTCCTAAGGCTTGTGCTGAAGTAAGTTTGCTCAAGTTTGCGTTTGAATTTTATATATATTGTTGCCATTTCATCTAAACATTAACCAAACTATTTCTTGCTATATATGAGTCTTCTTGTAGTCATTTAGAACTGAATGAGGATGTCATTGTGCAGACGTATTTTCCTCCTATCTCTCAGCCAGAAGGCCTTCCCTTACGAATCCAAGATGTGAAAGGAAAAGAATGGGTATTCCAGTTTAGATTCTGGCCGAACAACAACAGCAGAATGTATGTTCTAGAAGGGGTAACTCCCTGCATACAGTCTATGCAGTTGCAAGCTGGGGACACTGGTATGTTTTATTGTGAATCACTTAGTGTATTAACACAGATGTTTTGAGTATAGATAAGCAGTGAACTTTTTATCCTAAAAAGAAAAAACAGTTGCATTTTGTAACAATTACAGAATTTGGAAATTTTTTTATTCTGCATTTGTCTATTTGCTAGAAAATTTCGTCAGCGTTTTTTAAAAAGTCTTTCTTTGGACTGGACTCTCTGTCCTTTGGTCAGGATAGCCATAAAGCCTGAAGAGTGCACTATTTACAATGCATGGCCCTCCTCTCAATCCATAGTGTGAAACAGGATGTATGTCCCTATCAGAAAAGAATTGGCTAGTAGGTGTAATGTTTCAAGATTCTGGCTGCTTACAATGTTATTCAAGTTCCATGTTTTCTTCAGCTCATAAATAAGCCTTGAAGTTCGTTTAACATCTTTTGCTACATTTTCTCTTCGAGAAAGTGAATGTTTTATTTGACAAAAGTTGACTGCTGTGTGCTCACTGTCAACATTGCTCATGAATCTGCAAATCGCCAATATTGTCAAACGGCCTTTGTTTGATGTTATGTTTATTTTTTTACCACTTCTAACGTTGTGGAGACCCTCTGTTTTGTTTTTACTTTATTGTTACCTTCTAGGGCTCAAAATATGGATATAAAAAATATTTTTTAATTAAAATGATGCAGTGACATTTAGTCGTATGGACCCTGAGGGAAAACTGATAATGGGGTTTCGGAAGGCTACAAATTCTTCTGCAGCACAGGTAACAGCCACTTTAGTTTCATGCAAAAATGAGAAAACTCAAGCTTAAATATCTTATATATACATTGGGCAAAACAGCCATCTAATATTCATTTGCCTATCGAACAGGAATCTCATCCACCTAATATTCCCAATGGCAATCGTTCAAGTGAGACTTCCTATCCTGGCGTTTATGAGAATTTACCTGTTTTAAGTGGCTACTCCGGCCTTCTTCAGTCATTAAAAGGAAGTTCCGAAACCCACCTAAATGCATTGTCTAAAAAGTGGAATTCAGCTTGTGGGGACGTGAATTGGCACAATATTGAGATGCCTGAAGGCAGGAAAAGAGAAGGATTGCTTCTGCCACCAGCGCTGGTTCCAGAGAAGAAAAAGACTCGTAATATTGGGCCAAAAAGTAAGAGATTGCTTATTGACAGCCAGGATGCACTGGAGCTGAAACTAACCTGGGAAGAGGCTCAGGATTTGCTCCGTCCACCACCAGCAGTTAAGCCAAGCATTGTCATGATCGAAGATCATGTATTTGAAGAATATGAAGTGAGTAATTTCTTGACAAAAATAAGTAATTCATGCAAATTTATGAAATCAACACTTATTGTTGTTGAATTTTACCTAGTTTTCCATCTTGAGTTCTCATCTATGCAAAAATACATGAATGAGAAGTTGATGTCTTTGACCTCAAATAATCAAAAGGATCTGGAAGAGTTGACATGTAAAATTCCTATACATGACTTCTTGCAGGAACCTCCTATCTTTGGGAAGAGAAGTGTATTTGTAGCCCGGTCAACTGGGTAAGATGCATATTGTTGCCATTTCTGGTAGTAATCACAAGTGTCTTTTTTTTAACCACTACCCCTTTTTCATTTATGTTTCCATTATTTGTCATATCTTTCTTTTTCCAAGTTGGGCTAATACAGCATGAATGGGTGGATAAACCTTAGGATGCATGAACAATGGACTCAATGCGATAATTGCTCAAAATGGCGAAAGTTGCCCGTGGATGTACTTGTTCCCCCTAAGTGGACATGTGGGGACAATTCATGGGATCAGAGCAGGTCAGAAGAAGACCTATTAGTGCAATGCAATTATTAACAAATGTTCTTAACAGGACCTTAATGTTTTCATGATGCTGTCAACAGGTGTTCATGTTCTGCCCCCAGTGAGCTCAGCCCAAGGGAACTAGATAATCTTCTGAGATTAAATAAGGGTATGTCTCCATTTTTTGGCTCTTTCTAAATGTATATGGTGTTATATAGTCACCACTGCATAGTACTTTCTTGGAGAAAATTGTTTCATCAGTGTAATTTGCAGTATCGATGTAGCTCTGGTTCTGTACGATCTCAGTTTCAGTGGATGGTTGCAAAAAGCATTGCAATCCTGTTTGCATGATGGCATTGACTAAATTTGTAGATTTTCATAGTGAAGAAAACAAAATATGATGGATGGTTCATACCACGCATCAGCTCTTGGAAATTGTGTATGGTTCAATAAACATTTTTTATCTGTTCCTAAAGCATGCACGCCCACACACACACACACACACACACACAATGATGCAAGTGATTAATTCATAAAACTTGGCCAACAACCTGATGAAGAATATGAATATCTATATTTCCTGATTAGAATTAGGTATTTCACAAATTATGCTTTTTGATCAAGGAATGGTGTTCTTTCTTTTAATTAATTCTGAATCAGTAATACTTCATCCATCATTTTTGTATAGAATTCAAGAAACAAAGAATGGCAGCTAGCCACAGGCTCTCCCTGGAGCAGCATGAATCTTCTGGACTGGATGCTCTGGCTAATGCTGCAATACTTGGAGACGATGCAGGTGACTCTAGCAGGACACCAGTAGCTACCACCACAAAACACCCTCGGCATAGACCTGGTTGCTCCTGCATTGTCTGCATCCAGCCACCCAGTGGAAAGGGAAAACACAAACCTACATGCACTTGCAATGTGTGTATGACGGTTAAACGTCGGTTTAAGACCCTGATGATGCGAAAGAAGAAACGTCAATCTGAACGCGAAGCAGAGATTGCTCAGAGAAATCAGCAATCATGTGGACCGAGGGATGAATCAGAAGTAGAAAGCACTTCTAGAAATTTAACTCCAGCTGCTGATGGTTGTGAGACTGAAGCAAGGGCGGCACCAAATGAGTTGGAATCAAGAAGTCAAACCGATGTGGCTGAAACTAGCAAGGGAAAGTTAGACTTGAATTGCGATCCTGATCGAAACGACGTGCAAGCCGGCTCAAACAGTGTCAGCATGATGAGTCTACTTCAAGAAGCAAGTCTCCCTTTGGAGGCATATCTGAAACAAAATGGTCTTACTAGCTTGGCAACAGAGCAACAAGCAAATTCAGCTTCCAATGTGCAGGCGCAGACCACTAACGAGAGCGAGGGAAGACACAACGAGGATTGCCGTGCTGCTTCTGATGTTAAGGAGCAAGAAAGCAGTCATGAAGAGAACAGTGGTCAAGACCAAAGCGAAAACAATCCCCCTTCATGAAGTCATGTACCTTGACTTGATTTTCGCTTCACTTGGATGTTTATACGTTTTTTGTTTTGTTTTGACACACATAATTTGTATCTTGTGGGTGTGTAAGCGAATAATTATACGTGCCGGTGCCGAATCTTTTGTGTTTTAGGCTGTAAACTGCAGTCTACAGAAGCCAAGAGCTTAAAAGGAATCATTTACAGGTTCATTTGCCGTGTGCCATAAAACATGTGTCTATATGAGCTCAATTGGTTTCGACAAACACAAGGCTCACAAGAAGACATCTCAATAGGTACTTAGATACGGTTTTGTAGCCATAGAGTAAGATTAGATGGCAGCAACATACTTTAGTTCACCAAAATTTTCACGTTTACAATTCATTTCACAATGATTTTTATAAATACACGAAACTAAATCTAACAAAAAGAACAGTCTCAATGAAAGTGGAAAGGATAAAAAGAATAATACTTCAGATATAAATCTTTATGGCACAGATATTGAAAAGAAAAGCAGGTAATCTAGATTTTAGCTTGGTTTCTTTTTACCTTTTTTCCTCGTTCAAATATTTTGTTAAGCAAGACAATTTTATTCAAACACAAGAAAAGAGATACAAAAAGAGAAGCACTTGGCTTTTAAAAGATCAAATAACAATAAAAAGCACATTAGTCGAATGCAAAGGAAACAGTACAAATAATCCAACCCAAACTATAACACAAAACCTGGAAACAAAACTAATACAAGTTTGGAATCCTAACACAAAACAGAGCAACAATGCTTCACACCAGCCATGTCGCTGCCATCATCATTGCATGATGCTTGCAAAGAAAAAAAAATGACCACAAGTATCCATTGTACTAGAAGTAGTGCAGAGAAAAAGCCATCGAATTGACCACAAGGACCAGGACCAGGACGTGGTAGAATCTTTTGAAAATTCAGAAGCCTTGATTCAAAAAGTCGACAGGGCTGGATTTGAAAAAGTCGGTGCATGTATTGGAAGAAAGAAGACAAACGTCCAATACATGCGCCGAATTTGATAAATGATACGACTTTCTATATTTTGTGATTTTGTTAATTAATTTAAAGAGTCTTCACTTCTATTGATAGAGTTAAATTTCAAAGCAACGTGAAGTCATGAACTTCAAGGACAGTGAATTTAAAAGAGGTATGATCCTAACAATATATCATGAATAAAGTACTAAGTACGTCTTGCACAAAATAAATACGTGTCTCATAAAATATAAAAATGTTTTTTTGGCTAAACCAGGCCCGACTAAAAAATACATAAAATCTAGTGTTTTTATATTCACGTTTGTGTTATGAGCCCATATCGGGAAGCTAAACTCTTAAAGTGAGATTTATAAGTCCATTGGGTTCTCCCTCCTCATAAGCTAGCTTTTGGGGATTGGGCTCTCCCTTTGGATTTGTGTTCATCATATTGGTGCTTTCATTGAGAGCCCGATGTTCACAAAAAGGGCTACCCACGGAGGGTTCTGACCGGATAGGCCGAGTGAAGTGCCATGCGCAGAGAGTTCTGATCGGATAGGCTGAGTGAAGAGCCGTGGAGTAGAGCCGTCGAGGACGTCGGCTCTTAAGGGGGTGACTATGTAATGAGTCCTACATCTTCCTTCGGGCTTGTACACATCACATTATGTAATGAGTCCTATATCGGGAGCCAAACTCTTGAAGTGAGGTTTATGTCACGGTTCTCCCTCCCCTCATGCGCTAACTTTTGGGATTGACGCTCTCCTTTTGGGCCAATGCAGACATCACATTGGTGCTTTCATTGGGAGCCCGATGTTCACGGTGCGGCTACCCACGGAGAGTTCCGCGGCAAGCGCCAAGTGAAGTCTTGTGGAGTGAAGCCGCCAAAAGGGACGTCGACTTGAAGGGGTGACTATGTTGAGTCCCACATCGGGGCCTAAACTCTTAGAATGGCGTTTATAAATCCACGGGTTCTCCCCTCCTCATGCTTTTGGGGATTGACGCCTCCCTTTGCTTGTGTTCATCACAGTTTGATGCCAAATTTTTTTTTTTTTACACCATCCAATACAAGTTATCAAGTAACGAATTCACTCATCCACCTTCTCAACACGGAATTACTTTAATCTTTAAAAAATGCTTCAAAAAATAAAATACAAAAAAGATTGAGACCTTTCAAGAGCTCTAATGCTTTTGTTGCTAACAGTTTTACCTGCGTACAGCCCCCGATAGTAAAAAGGGGGGAAATATGTAGTACACAGACTGAAACTTGAAGGTAAAGAAAGAAGAAGAATATCACCTTATAAATTTATAAATAAACCTTTCCACTATCTACAAAAGAACATCCTCTCACAAATACTGTAAAAGGTGGCAGAATCCGATCTTTAATTCTTTATCTCCTATGAACTAGTGCTAATCACATCAATGAAAAATTAAAAACAAGACATTATAGACAGTCAATATCCTACAACACCAGCCCTCCTAGCAGCCGAGGAAGACGACTTCTGGCTTAACTGCCTATCAAGCTCATCCAAAGAAAGCATCGAGGAACACCCTCGCAAGGTAAGAAAGTGGGGCCCACCAGACCATCTTGGAGGTGAACCAGATGGTTGTGTTCCTGAAGGAAGTGGTGGTGATGGAGAGAAACTCGTTCTGGGCTGGGGACAGATGATGCCATTAAGACTCGGCGATCTTGACATCCGTTTTTTAGAAATCGCAGCAGGCTCTTGCAGAGGAAACCGAAGGGAGTACTTCATATCCTGTACCATTTTCAGACGCTCAACAACAATTCTCATGGTGGGTCTTTCTGATGGCTCCTTCTGAAGGCATCTTAGTGCAATATCAGCTATTGCCCTCGCTGCTTTGGAAGGAAAGCGACCTTTAAGTTGAGGATCCATGATCAATGATAGCCGACAATCATCGGCTAGGAAGGGCCAACTCCACTTGACTAAATTCCTCTCTTCCTTGGGGTGACGGCTATCCAGATTCTTTCTTCCAGTCAGTAGTTCTAGAAGAAAAATGCCAAAGCTCCAAACGTTGCTCTTTGGTGTTAGCAACCGTTTTTCTAGTGTCTCCACTGAAAGGTTTCCGACTGCCTGCACATATTAAGTTTATCAACAGACTGAACGGAAACAGAACTTATGCAATTATCTTTCGTGACAGAAATGAGAAATTTTGAAGCACATATTGCAGAAAATATCAGCTTATTGTATCAAACAGTTTACGGTTTTCTAAACGAATCTGAAGTCATGGTTAGTGTGAAAGACTTCAGCTTGGAACTCATAATGAGGGACAGTACCAACTGAAGGATGAAAATGTATAAAAGAAAGTTATTGGCATTCCATGAAATGAAAGTCTGGGAACCCATCAGTGACGGTTCCATATGCTGAATGTTTTCAGAACCTCATCACTTAGCAACAATTTCTGTAGGTTCTTAACCAACACTGCTTAATATCATTGGTGCTGAATGTGTCATCATTTTCCGCAATTAACTGAATTGTCAAACACTTTGAAGTCAGAACTTACAGATGAACTGCTTGGAATCTCTTCTTCAGGAATATGTCCAACACAACCATATCCTGAAAGCTTTGCACTGAAATCCTTGTCAATCTGTATGTTGGCCGTAGAAAACTCATTATACATTGCCTGAAGACAATAAGAGTTATATCAGCAACAATATCAAAAAACGTACCACTTAGTCAAAGTACCGAAAGAGGGCTGCTAAACTGAAAAAATAGTTGCATACAGCATAAATGATTGCATAAGAGAAAAGACTCGCACCAAACAAAGTTTAAAATAAAAATTACCTGGAATGGCCCTTCTTCATGCAAGAAAGTAAGACCTTGGGCAGCACACAAAGCAATTCTCATTCTTGTATTCCAATCAAGTGGTGGGCCATCAGATCTCCCATACAACAAGCGGTCCAAGCTTCCATGAAAGAGCCTTTCATAAACCAACATTCTCTGTTCTGAACTCTCGCGAGCATGATAACCTAGCAATTTACAGAGGTTTGGATGTTGCAAAGATGCAACAATGTTAACCTCATTTATGAATTCCTTCAAGGCCTGAAAAAGAGAGTCAACGCTGCAGAACTTTAGAATTTCATCAGGTGCTTTGAAATTCTTGGTGGGAGAAAAATCATAGAGTCAGCATAAGTTTTCCAAATAATTTATAATTGCAATTGAGACCACAACATAGCAGTCAGTTAACAGATTCACAAAGTAACAGAATATGGAGGACAAGAGGAAAAGATTGGATTGAGTCCGGAAGCAAGTCAGATGCAGAGTCCTAGTCTAATGGCCAACACTTCAATGACAATTGAAAATATCTCTGCTACAAGCATTCGATGCCAATATATAAAAATTGCAGGGAACTGGATTCTGGCCTTTCTAGGATAAGACGTAAGGCATTAGTTCTCTTAGTTGTGCTTAGAAACATATGCTATTAAGACGATAGCAACTACTAGGCGCAAAGACAAATGTAATTCAGTTTGGAGACTCAAGTACCTGAGTAGAAGGGTGAAGGCGAGTGACAGTGGCTTCAAAAGTTTTTGAACTAGAAGCATCATCACCAAAAGAAGCTTTATACATGGTAGAAGAAAGACTTTCTGACATGAATCGATCTGAAGAGAAATTGTGGCAAGCAGCAGCAATATCCTCAAATGGAAAGTTTCGCAGGGAACCTGTTGGTGGCAGTGGCAAAGGTCCAGAAGCATACAGAGAACCAGAAGCATGCAGAGGACCACTAGCTGTCCCTAACTTAAAGCTACTAGTAGCCTTCAATGTGCCGCCACCCTGAGGAGATGGAAGAGGTAAGGGTTGTGAAGTGGATACACGCTGCTCTTTCATCAATCCAGCTCGGTGTTTTGACTCTTCTTGTTCCTCATACTCAACTGAATCCATAGCATCTTGTTCTGCTGCATCAAGAGTTGAAGGAGCCGATAATGCTCGTATTCTATTTTTTGTGATTTTATCAACAGGTTGAATGGGTTTCACTCTTGTCTTGAAACTAGGAGGTGCAGACTGCAATGATCTAGTATGAGTTCGAGTTTCAGGCAGAATGGTTGCTATTCCATGCTCTTTATGACTGACATGATTTATAGGAATAATCTGTTCAGACTTTTTCTTCTTACTTTTCAAGACAGAGAAGCACCTCATCCTGGACGCAGAACTCGGCAATTGTGTAGAAAGGTGTACTTCTGCCAAGACAGAATTAAAAAGAGCATATATCAGATAGTGGCACAAACTTAGTTCAATCAGTAATATTTTTGACAATCCTCAAGAAAGGACTTCAATGTAAGTTTTCGAGCAACATGAAATTGCAAAATTTCATCAACAAATTCAATGAAGAAAGACATCCGAGAACGTTTTCTTTTATTCTATACACGAAGCCCCCATTTACAGTGAGAGGTTCCCCTCATTAAACGCCTTTTAGGTTTGGGCTTATTTCTAAATCATATATGGGTACCAAACTTAACAATACGATGATAATTACGAATGGATCGTTGGATACAAATATCTCATCTTCTACTTCATTTCTATCACTCTTTTCATTCCATTCATTTCTCAGTACTTGCTCCCAATTAACCTCAACGATTCCGCAGCAACTATACTCCAGTTATCCGAAAATCACAATCAATAAAAATTGATCAATTAATCATTCACAAATCTCCTTTCCGCAGTTGCATCCATCACATTCACAGGAAATAGAATAATATATTAATTTAGTTTGCCATCTCATTGGCCCATTTATGCAACAAATACAACAGAATTCAAGATGGAAAAAAAAAATACCAGAATCGAACCTCCCTAGCAAATTCACGATAGAAAACCTGCAAATTTCGGTAATCAAACAAAGAAAGGAAGAAAAGAAATCAAACCTTTGATGTAGAAGGTCGCGGAAGTCTGGGTTAAGCGAAAGGCAGAGAGGAAATGGTGAAATTGAAATTTGTGGTTATGATTCGGAGAAGAAAAGCCCTCATGGAAGTCAAAAAAAGCAGACGGGAAGGTCTGAGAAGTAAAGATTTAGAGAGAAGACGAAGAAAGAGAATTTGTAAGCAAGCAAGTTGAACATTTGAATACAAAAAAGAGAGTCAAAGACAAATGAGCAGTGGTCAAACCTAACCAAGACAAATTTCATTAAATTAATTAGTATCAAATATATAATTCTTATTAATTTATTGTCACCAAATTTCTCCCCAATTCGCTTTTGACCGTTTTGTCCCCGCAGTTTTCTTCCAATTCATATTATTTATTCGTATAATTTATAAATACTAAAATATACTAACAAGGAATTACAATGAGGTTTCACGAGATTTAATTATTCATAAGTCCCAATGATAACTAAAGAGCAGATGATGATAAGTTTAAGAGTAAGAAATAAATGACAACACCTTACTTATTATTGAGACATTTTGATAATTAAGTCTCTTACTTAGAACCTCATTGTAATTAAACTCAACCGCACATGTAGCTCTCTCCCCTCTTTTCTCCTCCTTCTCTCCTCCTCCCCGCACTTCATCTTCTTCATCACATGCTCCTCGCCGGACTTGTGCGCCTTCCACATAAGCCGCCGGCGACCACCGCCTTTGTCCACAGATGAGTCCAGTGGTTGTTGCGAGTCATATCTTTGATCTACGGTCAGGGTGTTTTGGAGTCCAGGATCCTTGATCTATGGTCTTCTCTCTCGTAGTTCCGTCGGATGTAGCTTTCTCTACCGTCGTGGCGAACCCTTTCCTCTCCTCTCCAAATCTGATCTGTGGAGGTGAGATTTATCTGTTTTTTTTTATTACTTTTCTATGATACTGGGTTGTCTGGTGGTGTTTTTGTCTCTTGTAATAAGCAGATCTGCGTGCATATCCTCTTGGGTGGACGGTTGTATGAACGTTATAAGATCCGATTCTCCCTTGGTAGTTTGGATCTGCATTCTGAAAGATCTAAAGAGGCGTTGCTTGTTGTGTGACCATGGTACGGTCGCGGATCGATTCAACAGAGGAGCGAAGATTTCTTATGGACATCATGGGTCTTCTTACATCCGAGGTTGGGTTTTTTGTGTTCTTGACCCCAATATGGGTGCGCGTACGATTCTTTCGTTGCGGTAATCTTTATAAGGAGGTGTCTTAGTTTGGGTGGGTTTTACAACCATCACCTTCTTCCTTGTCACTTCTAACCCCGGATATTGAGGAGATTTGCTTTGTACATGATTCTACGTCTCTTCGCTAAATATTTTTATGTACGGTGATTTGGTTGTTTTTTGTTGTTGTTTTTGGCTTGGATGTATTTTGTTGTTAGATCGGCTTTACTTTGTATCCAGATATTGTACTTGTTTTTAGTATTAATATAAATAGCTTTCCGAACAAACAAAAAAACCTCATTGTAATTCCTTCAAATATTAAATTCCAAAATTGGATATTTGTTTATAACTTTATATCAGTCATGGAAAAAAATTATCAAAATTGAAAATCCAACTTGGATAAAAACGGTAGCTGAAAAAATAAATCATCTAAAGCTGGTGAAAAATAATAAAAATATTTTAAATGACATCAGAAAAAACTTGTTTCTCTGTCTATCCTTTGAATAGGCAATAAGACTCTTTCACTCACCTCGACGGCCTAGATTTAATTTCTTTTTACTTTTTATTTTTTAAAAAAAAAAATATTTTAATGGATAAGAAATCTAAAATAAAGATAATCTTTCAACTAATATTTTCTTAAAAAATAATTTTTTATTTAAAAATCATTAAATTAAATCTAAACCATCAAAATCTCAGCGAACGCCGAGATAAAGAAAGCGCCTCTTACCTATCCTTTTAAATAAGGATAGAAAGGAAAACGTGTTCCCCCAACAATCTATACAAGAGCAAGAAGGGTCTCTTTTAATTATTTAGTTACCTTTCTTGATCAAAAAAATTTGGATAAATAACAATTATCATTAAAAGTAAGAAGATCAAAATTTAGCTACCTTCCATTTTTGAGAAAAACGTGTTGGTTGTGGGTGAGGGCGGATGAGACAAGGATGGACTATTCGGTAAATTCACATAAGGGCATGGGAATTTCAAGGAAGTACAACTCCGTTGATGAAGTGACAGGCTGGTCATTTGGTCAAAGTTTAAGAACTCATTATTATTTTTATTATGATGATTATTATTATTTGAAAAGGCGACTTTGGTCAAACTGATTGCCGTCTCAGGCTCACATCTTCCGTCCGTATTAGCAACTGGCGGAGAAATCTACGGTCACATAGCTTCCACCTTTCTCCTTTATTTTCCTAACAACAACCATTTTTAAAAATTTCCAATAAGTTTCATTCGAAAATGTTAATATAGAGTTGTTCTAAAGGTAAAATAGGAGTCCATTTGAATTTAGCTTTTAGGGAATAGTTTTTAGGATTTACAAGGTAAAATGACTTTTTCAAAATAGTTTTTTTGTAAAATAGATTATTGAAAAAAGTGTTTTTGATAAAATGATAGTGTTTGGATATTGTTATCGAATAACCTTTTTAAGGTCAAATTTACTAAAAAAGACATTAACTTTTGGTATAATTGCATACAAAGGATGAGGTTGTATTTTAGACATTTTTAATATTAAATTTCATAATAATTACATAAATATGTGTACAAAATTAAAATACTTCAAGGTCAGATTAGTACTAAAAAACACTTCATGATCTTGAAAATTTATTTGAGGATCTTGAAAAAATATTTTCTTGTGGGGAACTAAAAAGATATTTAAGGATCCGACTGACTTGAAAAATACTTCATGATCTTGAAAATTTATTTTAGGATATTGAAAAAATATCTCAAAGTAATGACTGATCTTGAAAAATATTTCAGATACTAACGGATGGATACTAAAAAGATATTTAAGGATGTTGATTCCTACTAAAAATTACTTCTCATGATCTTAAAAATTTATTTTAGGATCTTGAAAAAAAAATTGAGGATCTTTTGATGGACTAAAAAGATACTTGAGAAAAAAATATTGATGATACGTAAGAGAGAGAAAAATCATTAAAAAAAAAAGATTTTTTTTCAAAACCAAGATTTTGGCCCCAAAACCATGGTTTGGAGGCAGAATAGTTTCTTGACATCTGTTTGGTAAACTTTTACCAAAATCAAGGTTTTGAAATTTGTCAAACATGCTCAGAGAAAATACTTGCGTTGGGAGAGGCAGTCACTAGGGGTGGGAATAAGTAGGACCTATCAGTGACTTTCTACTTTGCACTGTTTGATAAAAAGGCCAGTGCCAAGCGCCTATTTAAATGCGCCCGAATATGTAAATAGGTCGACTTTTTTATTTTGTTAAGCGCCGACCTATAGGCCTTAGTCCGGCACTGTTTAAATATTAAATAAATATAATTATATTTATATCATATAAATAAGATAATATTTATTGTTTTTCATTCTTATATTATAATTTCAAGGTATATTTATATAAAGTATTTTATCCAAAAAAATATAAAGTATTTTACAGAATTTTCAATACAGAAACAATCAATCTTGCACGTTTATCCAATATATTTTTTAAGATTTTTTTTTTTTACCTATTTTCCCTAAATTATTACTACCTCCGGTCACAATTATAAAGACTTTTGTAGTGTAAATTGACTACAAAAGTCTCCCGTAATTGGGGACGGGAGGAGTATTTTTTTCGTTCGACATTTTCCCTAAATTCTACCCCAGCCTTGCCATTAGGCTAAACAAGAAAAACGTCAAGCAAAACATGTAATAAAAAAATCAGTCGTGAGGCTCATAATCAAGTTGGTCTGATGATTATATCAAAAAAAAAAGTTGGTCTGATGATATTGCATTATTGCCTAAATTCTTCTGCCTTAACCCATTATATATTATATATATTATAATTTCTTGCCTTTTTATGAATATTAATTGATTTTACATGATTATTTTTATAGCTATATTTCAAGTGATAATAATTTTAAAAAAAAATTAAAATTTTATTTAATATTATTTAAAAATTATGTGCGAGCAATAAATATGGTCTTCTGATCTTTCTTTCTTTTTTTATCAATATTCCTTTATTTGTTGCACCCCGCCAAAACCAACTAGGCCCTAGTTCAGGCCTATGTTGGGCCCAACCACGAGATATTTTTCCTAAGCTAATAGGTATTCTGGGCCATGCCCCAACCAACAGTGATATGCAGCTCGGCCTAGTAAATGTCAGATCCAAATCCTCTTATTGGCGTTTTCTCATTGTCCCTCATCAGCTTTAAATCTGGACCATACATTTGATATAATTTCCTACACCAACAACCTCATTAAGTCAAATCAATTATTTGGATTGAATGATGAGAGATGAGGAAAAAGTTAGCTAAAATTTCCTATTTTAGTAGGGTAAAGGTGCAAAAATATATGTGTTTTCCTTTCGGGAGCGCCCAACACCAAATGATTTTTTCATGTGCAAAATTACACATGTGCTTTCAAAGTTGGGGCAAAAATCACACCACCGTTGAAAGAGACTAACAGACGTTAATTATAACTTGAAAGGACCAAAATGCCCCCAACCTTTTCCTCCCAACATCTCGCAAGATGCCCAAACCCCAGATTGGCCGGAAACCCCAAATCGATTAGAAACGCAGTCCCAAATCAAGACCAACAAGAGACTTTCAAAGCTCGCCGAAAAACCTTCAAACCACTAGAGAGACCTTGGATATATATTTTCATTCATGTGTCCTCTTTCAATGCAATCGCATGCTAGTATTAAAAAAAAAAAAGTTGAATGCATGCTTGTACTTAACAGGGCTTCTGATACAAATCATACTGCTTCATATGTTTATATCATCAAGAGGAGAGATTTATGCCCAAAAATTTCAGCCAAGATTCAGTAGAATAGCAGGCACCAAGTAGGAATAACATCTTAAGAGTTGTTGGATTCACATTTGTTAGTTAATCAAATCCAGAAAAGTTGGCCAAAAAACAAATCCAGAACCCTATATAGAACCTACCAGTTATAAAATTAGAATAAGTTTGTGAAATGATGGGGATAAAACTAAATCATCTAATTTTAACATATTAGCACCCAAATCTTAGCCAATAATCATGTTTTTCTCACTAACATATTGGTTTTTCCGCCAAAATGAAATTGGCTTCTAGCAGACTACAATTTCGGACCATATTAATCTCCGCTAAGCCAGCGTCACTATCATCCACCACCGGAAATCGCAATGTCCAGATCGAACTAGATGCACTATGAGAGACTTTTGGAGCTTTAGATCGGAGAACTAAGAATCGGACCTTCGCCGTCCACATAGCCTCGGTTCTGAGAAGCTTGAACACGACACAGACCAGAGACCGAGTACTCACACGCCACCATCATTGCTCCTCCTCTGGCCTTCACACCATCGTAGCCGCGGCCTTGAGAGCTTAGATCTGGAGTCGATAGGAAAATGAAGGAAGAAAAGCTGCAAATAGGGTAGGAGGGCAATTAAGGGAATTAGAAAATTTAGATATTTTCATTTTTTTTTAAAAACGTAGGTCCCACAAATAGAGTTAGGCTCTTTTAACGGTGGTGTGATTTTTGCCCCAACTTTGAAAGCACATGTGTAATTTTGCACCTAAAAAAAACATTTGGTGTGAAGGCGGCTAGAAGATAAAATACATGTGTATTTTTGCACCTTTACCCTTTTTAGTATCTAATTAAGAAAATTGGCTTTCATAAATCAACCTTTCCAAGAAACTTGGGCTATGCACTTTCATCAAACACGCATGAAAGTTGAAGACGTTTCATCTAGTGTACATGATTTCTTGATGATACGCCTTCTATGTTGACATGCCATACGTGTCAATATATAAGTAACTTTTAATCAACTCTCCAAAATTTATAAAAAAAAAAAATACTTAATTCATTGAATTTGTTTTAATATGATTTTTTTCATCTTTACCCCTATTTAAATATATCTTGCATGTCTCTTTTTTTTTTTTATATCCATTATATGCTAGCTATAAATAGAGGTAAAATTGAAAAAAAAAATCACAATTAGCAATTATATAGATAACTTATATTATGGGTCAATATTTTTTTGGAAAAGATTTTTCTTCTTCTATTTTTTGGTTCAGAGGGAGGATATCATAATCCTTAAGATATTATCACATTCGATCTTAAACGTAAGAGTTAAGGGATCTTCTTTGATCTTGGAGTAAAACTTTAATTCACTTTATTTCTTAAATTTATAATTATTTTTTCAAACCAACCCTATTGGTTCTACATGTTAAAGGAGTTTTCATTAAGAGGTAGTTTCTCATACAAGTAACTAAAATGTTACTTAGGAAAACTAACATACGTATTAAAAATAATTAACTTAACTAATTTCTTTGATATTTTTAAGGGATAAAGGGCTATTTTACCGAAAGTTGTTATAGAGGGGCAATTTTGCCTCGAAAGTATCAAATCTTGAGCAATTTCGTCTTGTCAGTTATTCAAAATAATTTTAACAATTAATTGACCAAATATCTTTGAGTTAACAATCCAAGTTATTTTTGCTAAGATGCAAATTAATCTTGAAAGTTTTTATTTAAGAGCAATGCACCCCAAAAATTTTCAAATCGTAACAATGTTGCATTGAAATTTATCTAGCAAGATAAATTTCAATATTAGTTGATCGAATGTGTTGAGCTAGGAGTGTGCACAACATTGAAGAAGAAGAAGTTACATACAAAGGAGGAGCTCACATCATTCACAAGAAAGTAATGAAGAAAAAGATCCAATCACTAAATGCATACCCCATCGACGCCAAGATAGGCAAGCGCTCTTTGATTTGTTTTCTTTATCACACAAAATGTTTTCATTTTTTTGATTGTCTCTAATCTTTTAGATAGGATGCATTTAAAAGAATACTTATTTTTAAATCTAACTTTGAAAAAAAAAATGGATGGCACATGAACTTGTCAAATAAGCATATTTGGTTAAATAACAAGCAAACTTAACCTTCATAATAGCCAAGGTGAAATCACTATGATTTAGAAACTTCTAAGGCAACACTATCCTTAGTGAAAAATTTCGAGGCAAACTTGCATTTAATCCCAAAATAAAAATGATATGGACGACACATAGACTGTCAACTCAACATATTTGGTTAACTAACGTTCAAGCTTCACTAGGATAAAGGTCAGGGGCAAAATTGCTCTATATTTGCCACTTTTGAGGCAACATTGTTGCCCAAAAAAATTCCAAAATAAAATTACCTCCCCCATGACAACTTACGAGACAAAGTAACCCCATAACCCCATTTGTAAATTAGATATCTCACTCTTATATATAATTTCAAATGGAAGGAAATATCTAAAAATCAAAGACTTATATAAACAGGGGCCTTACTCATGACACATCAACATCAAAGGAATAAAAGTTCTCCCCATCTCTAGCTTATTTCTATAATATCTTCTAGATTTCAGAATTTTTTTTTTTTAAAAGATATATGAATAAGCATATTTGATCAAATAAAGGGAAAATGTACTTAACCTGAATAATAACAGCTTTGGTAAAATTATTATGATTTAAAAACTTTCAAGGCAACACTACCCTAAGTGAAAATTTTCAAGGCTAATTTGTACCTAAACCTAAAATAAAAATGATAGGCGAACGACACATATTTAACTCATCAATTCAATATATTTCGGCCAACTAATAGTTAAACTTAACTAAGGCTAATGGTGAGAGCAAAATTACTTCATATTTGACACTTCCAAGGCAAAATTATTTCCCAAAAAACTTCCAAAATAAAACTCTCTCTCCGTGACAACTTACAAGACAAAGAAACCTTTTAACTCTATTTGTAAATTAGATATCTCATTCTTATATATATTTTCGAATTGAGGGAAATATCTAATAATCAACGACTTATAAAGAGGGGTCTTGCTCATGACACATCAACATAAATGGAATAAGAGTTCTCCTCCATCTCTCGTTTCTATAATATCTTCTAGATTTCAGCATTTTTTTAATATAAATATATATATATATATATATATATATATATATATATATATATATATATATATATATATATTCCAATCCCTTTCTATGTGCTCTTTAATTATTTTTTTTTAACCAAGTGCAATGTTGCATGGGGTTAATATAAAGACCATATATAAAAGAAAGTGAAAGTTTTGCATGTAACATGAATTACAACAACATTCATTATCATTTTATCTTTTTGTACTTCCTTTTTGTCTCTTTTCATTAATCATTTTCTATCTTTTTATTGTTCACCAAGTACAAAATTTTGATCGAGCAAAAGTTTGTACATGGGTTCCCCTTCATTCAAGGCAATGTCATTTTTTTAAAGTGTGAAGTGATTGATGAGAAAGAATTTCATTTATTATGTGCTTAAAGTCAAGACAAAATTTAAAATTTTAGGACCTTTAAAATCTCTAAATTTTGTGTAAGTTTTAATCAAATTAAATTATATGGTCAACCCGGGTCCTTTTCACTTACAAAAATAAAAAAGCTTCAAGGGTACAGAAATTTGAAACAATTCATGTCATAAACTAGAAGGCAACATATGAAAAATAATAAATTACACTTTGTGTGAGAGTTCATAAAAAAAAGGGAAATTTATTATTCAAATCTCATAAAAATTAAGGCTTTGTTTGGGAGTTTGGAAGGAAAGAGATCTGAGGAGAATGGAGGGGGAGGGGATGGAAGGGAAATGAAGAATATTTCCTCCCCTTGTTTGGGAGTTAAAAAAATAGTAAGGAAAGAAGATGGAGGATTAATGAGTTACTTTTACCATTTTTTTCCTTTTATTTAATAATAAATATATAATTATTATACTTTACAATTAAATTTAAATTTAAATTTTCTAAAAATATTATTTATGTAATTTTTATATTCAAAAAATTATTTATGTGGCGGCGGCGGTGGCGGTGGTGGGAAAGGGGCGCGATGGGGGCGGTAGTGGTGGTGGTGGTGGGTGGTGGTGAATGAGGGTAAAGAAGTAATTAAACTACTTTCCCTCTTAAAACCCTCCATATTGGGGGAACTTTATTTTTGTAAAGAATGAGGGTTTTGGGGAATTTGTAAAAATCTCTGATCCCCTCCCCTCTTATTTTTAAAACTCCCAAATAAGGGAAGGGACTACCAAAGCCCTCTCTTCCCTTTCCTTTCCTCCAAAATGGAACTCTCAAACAAAGTAAGGGTATGTTTGGTTTGAGGAAAGGAGAGGGGGGGAGGAAAAAATCTTTTGAGAGGACATTGACCATTTTGCCATTAATGAATGAAATATTCGTTTTTGTTGAGAGTATATTTTATGAATATTGAAAATTATCTATGGGCAATTTTGTAAAGATGAGAGAAAAAATTTCTCTCTCAACTTTCCTCCACTCCCTTCCCTCCAACCAAACATACCGTAAGGATGCCAAGATCTTTGATCACTTGCAAAGTTGATGCTTTTTGTCTCTGTTTAGTCTAGCGGTAGAAATTGTTTTTTCAACATGATTTACAATTTATAAAGTAAGTGTGTGTGAAGAATTTTATTTCAACTTGTGTGAACGTATTTTTCTAACGTCAATTCAAACATATTATAATGTTTACTAGAATAATTCTACTACTTAGCTGGCAAAAAAATGATTACCGTATTTTTAATTATTCATAATAATTACCTTTATCAAAATAATAATTATTATATCCTACTACTTAAAATCTTAAATTGGACGGGGAAATATTCAAATATATATTCAAATCAACCTTTCCAAGAAACTTGGGCTATGCACTTTCATCAAACACTCATGAAAGTTGAAGATGTTTCATTTAGTGTACATGATTTCATGATGATACGCCTTATATGTTGTTATGCCATATGGGTCAATATATAAGTAACTTTTAATCAACTCTCCAAAATTTAGAAAAAATAGCTAATTCATTTAATTTGATTTTTTTTTTTCAATTTTACCCCTATTTAAATATATCTCGCATATCTCTTTTTTTCGATATCCAATATATGCTACCTATAAATAAAGGTAAAATTGAAAAATCACAATTAATGATTTTATAGATAACTTATATTATGAACCAATATTTTTTTTGGGGGGAAAAACTCTCTATATTATGGTTAAGAGGGAGTACATCAGATTCCTTGAGATATTTTCACTTTCGGTCATAAATATAAGAGTTAAAGGATCTTCTCGATCTTGGGGTAAAAATTTAATTCACCTTGTTTCTTAAATTTATAATCATTTTTTTCAAACCAACCCTATTGATTCTAAATGTTAAAATAGTTTTCATTAAGAGGTAGTTTCCCATACAAGTAACTAAAAGGTTATTTAGAAAAACCAACATACATATTTTACAAATAATTAACTTAACTAACTTTTTTAATAGTTGTAAGGATTAAAAGGTTGTTTTGCCACGAAAGTTATCACGAGAGGCAATTTTACACCGAAAGTATCAAATATCGAGTAATTTTGCCTTGTCCAAAGTATCCGGTTATGTTTGCCAATTAGTTAATCAAATATGTTGATTTGACAATCCATGTCATTTTTTTAAGATTAAATTTATCCCGAAAGTTTTCACGTATAGGAGTAATGCTCAAAGGAAGTTTTCAAATCATAATAATGTTGCCCTAACAGTTATATATAGGATAAGTTTCGGTATTAGTTATTTGAATATCTTGTTAGGAGTGTAAACAACTTTAAAGAAGAAGTTACATACGGAAGAGAAGCTCGTATTCGCCATAAAGTAATGAAGACAAAAAATTCAATCACTATATGCATACCCCAACGGCACCAAGATAGGCAAGTGCTCTTTGATTGTTTTTTCTTTACGGCACAATATGATTTCACTTTTTTATTATCTCTAATCCTTTATATGGGATGTTTTTTTTTTTTTTTTTTTTTTTTTTTTTTTTATAAAAAAAGATACTTATTTTTAAATCTAACTTTTTCAAAAAAATAAAGTGGATGATACATGGACTTGTCAAATAAGCATATTTGGTCAAATAACATGCAAACTTAACTTGAATAATAGCTATGGAGAAATTACTATGATTTTCAAACTTTTAAGACAACACTACCGTGAGTGAAAATTTTCAAGGCAAATTGGCACCTAAACCCAAAATAAAAACTGATATGGATTGTTGGCAACAGTTAAACTTAATTAGGTTAACGATCATGACAAGATTACTCCAAATTTGACACTTCCAAAGCAAAAGTGTTTAAAAAAACTTCCGAAGCAAAATTACCTCTTCATGACAACTTACAAGACAAAGTAACCAGTGGCAGAACCAGAAAATATTGTTAGCTCGGGTAAAAAAATAAACATATTGAACTATTTACTAAATAATATCGCATAACATTGAAAATACAAATAAATAATGTAAGCCGATTATAGATCAAACAAAGATATAAAATTATCTAGCATTTTCGGTAGGTATCTTAAAAAATTTTCTTTTCTCTCAACCCGATAAGTAATGAACCAAACATTAAGAAAATAAAAGATTAGTTGGGGGTCAAATTATTATTTAAAAATATCATATAATAAATACGTATATCTTAACAAATTTTAAAAAATCGGCTAGGGTCAAGCCAAAGCCCCAACTGAATAACAAGTGATTCCGCCAGTAACCTTTAACCCTATTTGTAATTTAGATATCTCACTCATATATATTTTCGTATGGAAGGAAATATCTAATAATCAAAGACTTGTAAACAGAGGTCTTGCTCATGACACATCGACGTCGAAGGAATAAGAGTTCTCCCCTATCTCTCATTTCTATAATATCTTCTAGATTTCAGCATATATTTTTTTTTTATAAAAAAAATATGAATTCCGATCCCTTTCTATGTGCTCTTTAATTTATTTATTTTCCTAAAAAAAAATTGAACCAAGTGCAATGTTGCATGGGATTAATATAAAGACCATATATAAAAGAAAGTGAAAGTTTTGCATGTAACATGAATTACAACAACAAAATTTATTTATTTATCATTTTATCTTTTTCTACTTCCTTTTTGTCCCTTTTCATTAATCATTTTCTATCTTTTTATTGTTCACCAAGTACAAAATTTTGATTGCGCAAAAGTTGTACATGGGTTCCCCTTCATTCAAGGCAATGTCATTTTTTTAAAGTGTGAAGTGATTGATGAGAAAGAATTTCATTTATTATGTGCTTGAAGTCAAGACAAAATTTAAATTTTTACGACCAAATTAAATTATATGGTTAACCCGGCCGGGTCCCTTTCACTTAAAAAAAAAAAAAAAAAAAAAAGCTTCAAGGGCACACAAATTTCATGTCATAAACTAGAAGGCAACATATGAAAAATAATAAATTACACTTTGTATTTGAGTTCATAAAAACTAGGGAAATTTATTATTCAAATCTCATAAAAACTAAGGGTGCCAAGATCTTTGATCACCAAAGGGGAAACCAAAAGTTGATGTTTTTTTGTGTTAGTTTGGTTTAGCGGTAGAAACTGTTTTTTTTTTAACATGATTTACGGTTTATAAAGTAAATGTGTGTGAAAAGTTTTATCTCGACATGTAAACGTGTTTTAATGTCAACTTAAACACATATTATAATGTTTACTAGAATAATTCTACTATTTGGCTGGCAAAAAAATTATTACCGTTTTTTTAATTATTAATAATAATTACCTTTATCAAAAAATAATAATAATATCCTACTACTGAAAATCTTAAATATGACGGGGGATATATATTCAAATATATCATCGTTTAGTTTTTGTAGCAAAATTTTAATAAAATTTGTACCGCCTTTGACATGGTCATTTGCAAACACAAATTCCTGCTTGTGCCCATGTCCTATCAATCAAAAAATATATATATATATATATATATATATATATATATATATATATATTAATTACACAATTTTTTCTTAACTTCGCACTATGTATGAAAAGCTCATTTAACATTTAGAATTAGTAATAAATTAATACTCCTCTAAAATCTTAAATTTGTATGGATAACTTTCAACCATAAATTATACATCTCATTTAATTTTTTTTTTCTGTGCATGTACCTCTCACAAATTGAGTTATATGCATATAATGGGCTTGTTTGGAATCAATGTTATGCGGTAGAGTTAATGGGCTTTGGAGAAAAGGTTTCGGCGTGATGTGTTTGGGTTGCGCGTTAAGTTTCTTTGGATTTTAAGTTAAAAAGTAGTTAAGGAAAAAAAACTCTAAAATCCTTTTTGATGTGGGTCCGCCACTTCTACCACCATCAATCCAAACGCAAATTATTATCTATAACCTAACTTTTTTCCTACCGAGTTTTTTAAAATCAAATAGGCTTTTTAAACCATCACTCCTACCGTCAACCCAAAAACAGTACAATACTTCTTAAACATTAAATTATGTGCAAGTAAGAAGTAGAATAGTTATCTACATCAATATAAGAGTTTGTAGGGTTTATTATAGTCTTTTCGAGGACATCCCATGAAATTGGAATGATATATAAAAAAAAAATTAGTATGGCCATCACGCGCAAAACGGGAAAAAAATAGTTTATTATGCAGTTTAAAAATAATGATGAATATGGTCAAGTTGGTGTACAATTTAACTTTTTTAAAAACTCCCTGCAAATAATATCGTAATCATTAAAACCAGGCCGGACTAACTAATTCGATCACGAAACTGATGCACCGGTTCAAAGAGCTTTCAAGTCCTCCAAGTCACTGGTCTAGCACCTGCAAGTTAGCTTTGATTTGACTCTAATCTGACTTATTGACCCTTAATTCACTATTCAGACCGTTCCCAGTGACCAATCAGAATTTAATAACCTTGAACAATAGACCACTCTTTCTTATCCACTGTTTCAGTGGTTCAAGAGTAGCTTTCACTAGTAGAGTTGTCTTTTAGTGTTTTTTCTAAGAAATGTCTTGTAGTTTGGCTTAGCCATGAGCTTGCCCTAAAATCAGGTAAAGAAAGCCTCATTGATCTGATTATGAGAAATGTGATATCGTTAAGGATAACAAATGTATGAGTATGAATTGGCTGGCCAATTAACAAAAGGCATTAGTCTTAATAAAAGATATTTTGGCATTTAAACTCGAGGTTTAAGCTTTTCCAGTTTGGGAAAAAAATCCTTAATATAAAGTTTTTAAAAAAAATTTAATTTACATTGTAAACGAGATCTTATGTTTAAAACGGGGAGTAGTATAAATTTTTGTGGCCAACCACTAACTTCTACTCCATTGATATGTTGCAGTTTTTTTTTTCCCCAACAGATATTAATTCAAATAATTATAAATATGAGAATTTCAGTGAGAAATCATCAATAGTAATTTATGAAATGTAAATGCTTGATTTGCAAGTAATATTCACATATTTGCCACCATCGTAAGTGATATCTGCAACTTTTTTTAGTAAAATTTTAGATCTTAAATGGTAATTAAACTGATATTTTAAGATTTGAATATCACTGAAAAAGCTAACTAGATATTAATTATTACTATTATTATTACTAAAATTAAAATTCCAACATGAGGTTGCGGCCAGAAAATTAAATATCTCTAGATCCCTCTCTGATTGGACGATTTCCTCAACTTGCCTGCTCATCGACGACCGCGGCAGCGTGGACTTGCCCGTTGCCGCTGGACCCATTTGTCGGCGCCTGAGCTCTGGCGACATCTCCTCCTCCTTCACGCCTCCGATTCGAATTCGGATTCAGATTTGTGGATTTCTCGAGCAGCGAATGGCGACAGTTGGGGCAAGAAGAGTGTGACAAAAGCCACGTGTCAATGCAGCTCACATGGAACCCGTGATTACATTTTGGCAGCATTCGCACCTTATCTCCTTTCTCGAATTCCCCGAGGCAGATAGGACATTCCGTCGACGGAATATTCACCCCGGACCCGTACTCCTTCACCGGAATCTTGCTCAGGTGACGTTTCTTCAGGCCCGTTGAGGCAAGCCTTGCAGATGTTTGTTCTGTGGTCTCTGTGGAAAATCTTTGGCTACATCGCAACACACATCGCACTATCGAGTTCAATCCAAGAGCGCATATTAATGCCGACAATAAAGCCGCCAATATGATCACCATGTTCGCGTCGAAGTTCACATCGCCGACGAACGATTCGCGAGTCTTGTTTCCATCTGCCGGCGACCCAGTTAGCCCGGCGTCGAGAAGACGGCGATGCATTTTCACTGCCCGCAAGTTTTCGTTTTACCGATGGATCTTAACTTCAAATCACAGGACAATACTGCTTTCTGCTTCTTGGATAGCAACTGGTTTTTTTGGGTTGGAGCAAGATTTGAAGCAATCACTGGTAACAATTTTTTATTGGTGTCTGGAATTTGAAATCCCGAAATGGTATTGGTTTCAGGTTCTTGAATAGAAACTGGTTTCAGAGTCAAAGCTAGTGGCAAATTTTCTGATGAGTGGAACCAAAACTTGAAGCAGCTACTGGTAAAGAGGATTGATCTGATGAGTTTTCTTGAGTCTTCTACTTCTGAACTAGAAACTGATTTTTTGAGTCTCTACTCAGTTGTGGCAGATTTTCTGTTTGGTGGAGTCAAAATCTGAAGCAGAATCTCTTTCTTCTTGTTCTTCTGTGTGAACTTTGAAAACCAGGGATGGGATTGCTTTGAGCTTATCAAGTAGAAACTGGATTTGTGAGACACGGCTGTGTGGTTGTGAAGATTCCGGTTTGGAAAGAGACAGAGAACAAGGTGAGATTGAGAAGCATATTTGATCTTTTGTCTTTAACCGTCTTGTCTATAGGGATAAAGGGAAAAAGAAGAAAGTGGTGAAATTGGTTTTTGGTGGGAATTCTGTTATCCAAGCTGGGGACCGTTCTGTTCTGGTGTTTGATTCTCAGCTTCCTTCTTGATCAGAAATGGTCCTCTCTTGCTTGCAAGCCAGGCTGCTTAATCGAGCAAGATTGAAGGAGAAGATTGAGAGAGAACAAGCAAATCTCAAAAGCCTTTTTTTTTTTTGCGCCCCTGAAACCCCAGGTTCAGGTTTTTGCTGTAATATATCTAGTAACTCCCAGGTTTCTTCAGAGGCAGGGAAATAGCAATATGTATATGTGTGTGTGTGTATATATATATATATAAGTGAGTATTGTGTCTATAAATAGGATCTAGTCTGGTCTTAGGGACACCGTACGATCCCAGACAAAGATCACAAAAGCGAAGGGATCAGCTCAAGTACTATAGAAATGTAGTGAGGGATCATGCACGAGTTTTTTTAAATTTCACAACACCGTTAATTTAAACTGGTCCTTAATCTATACATAAACATGAAAATGGTGGGGGAAAAAATAAACATAAAAAAATGAATAAATTCCAAATAAATAATTTAATTATCAATATTTTTTGTAAAAAGGAAAATTATATTAAAGGTAAAAAGAGTTTATAATACATTATTTGTATTTGTGAAAGAGTGAGGAAAATAAGAGTACTACAAGTGTGAAAGATGAGCGATAAAAAATACTACTTCCATTCTTTATATAAATTCTGACTTTTTTTTTAGAAATTAAAAAAACTAAATAAATTATTTAATTATAGTATATATTGTGTATTATTAAATCATAGATTAATTTATATGTTAGACAGGTTAGTTTGGAGAAAAAATAAGTATAAAAATCTTAATGAGGTTGATTAATCTAAAAAAGTTAAATAGCTCTTATATATTAGCAATTAATAGAATTTATTTTAAATTTTTCCAGTTCATATTCGGTACGCTTACGCTTGCTCTTCCCTCCCACGAGAGTATATGTTTGGTTTGAGGAAGGGGAGGGGAGGGAGTGGGAGAGAAAGTTGAGAGAGAAATTTTTTTCTCATCTTTACTAAATTGCCTATAGATAATTTTTAATATTCCTAAAATATACTCTCAACAAAAAGAATATTCTTTTATTAATGGCAATTTGGTCAATGTACTCCCAAAAGATTTTTTCCTTCCCCCAAACCAAACATAGTGACGATCGCACTTTATTTATTAAAATAAATAAATAATAACATATTTAATTAGGGAAAAATTTCAGAAAAATACAATTAAAAATGCAAAAAGATAAATTGGTCTTTGCAAATGTATCAAATCCCACGTCGAATCAAGTAAGAATCTAGGATTTCCAATTTCGACCAAATGATTAAAATGCCCCGAATTGCGGCCATAAGTTTAGGTCAATAACAACATATGTATCTATATTAACAATATCAGATTTTACATTAATGACTTTATTTTTTTGTTTGACAACTTCATATCTCAAAAATCAGGGATAATTTTGCGGGTACAAATTTTAGTGATCAATAAGAATATCTGTATTTATATTAACAACATCAGATTTTATATTAACAACTTTACTTTCATGTTTCACAACTTAACTTAGGGTAATTTGGTTAACTGGAAATCTCATATTCCTACTTCAGTTCTGACATAAGATTTAATAAATTAGCAGCACTTATTTATCTTTTCTCATTTTTAATTATATTTTTGTAAAATTTTTCCTTTAATGAAATAATGTGATGGGTGAGTAAGACGGAAGATGGAGAAAAATTGTTCTTGTATAAAAAAAAAAACGAATCCCTCGTAGTTTAAAACTCAGTCCCATAGTAAATAATTACTAGTATTTTTATTTATCGTGGTTTGAGGAGGGGAGGGAGGGGAGGGAGAGAAAATGGAGGGAGAGAAAAGTTATTTATAGTGGGGCCACAAGCTAATTTTCCTCTCCTTTAAATTTTTTTCCTCCATTTTCCCTCCCCTCCCCTCCTCCCCCTCTTTCCCCCAAACCAAACAAAGCCTTAGTAAATTCTTTTCACCATATAAAATTTGGGTAATTTATTTTTCCATTATGTATAGAACCATCTAGAACTTGGTCCTTCATTATTTTTCTATTTGTAGTAGTTTATTGGCAAAACTACCATTTTGCCTACTAAAACCTAAATGATTAATAATTAAGAGAAAGTTATGGAATCATGAGTCGTGCAAAATTGACTTTTGGTGTTACATGTAACTGTCAGTGTGAGAAGTGGACTTGGTTGCCACAGTTCTATTGGGTCTTGATATTTTTTTGGCAACTTTTTTTTTTTTATGTCTGATTATGCAAGCTTACTTGGCACATTTGTATTAAAAGTTGGTAGAGCATAAATAATAATAATAATAAAAAAAATCTCTACCTCCCTTTCACTGTTCGCGTTAGGCGGCTTATACAGTAAAAATATCTGTGCTTTTTTTTAGGAGTACCTAGCTCACTGATATTTTGTTGCCTCTTTTCATATTTTTTTAATTAAAAAAATAAGTTTCTTAATATTAGAATAGTATATTATTAGGTTTAGCGTCTTAAAATGAAAAACCCTTACAATCTAAACTAACCTTCTTTGTCTCATCAATTATTATAGGCTTTGAGGTTTACTAGTTTGGAGCATCTTTGATAGATTTTTCTTTTTCTGAAAAATAACCGAGTTCATTTTTTCTTGTTAAGTATAGGTATAATCTTAACGAGGGTAATTCTATTGATAGCACTATTATTAATTTAATAATCACTATTTGGTGCTTTTTTATTATTGCCCTTCCAATGGGAACAACTCCTAAACATGATATCACCGTAATTTGCTTTCAATTTAGAAGCTCATTCGTTTAAATATTTTCATACAATACTTGTATAATGAGATAAAAAAACTACATTCAATCCTAAATATAGGATTTATTTAACTTTTTTCACAAAGACTAAATAATTTGAATAAATTACTTAATCATATCATATGTATACGATTATAATATATATCAGTTTACAAGTTAGATAAACTAGTTTAGAGAAAAATTATAAAGATAAATATTTTAAAGTAATTTAATCACCTTCCTTAATTTCTTCAAAAAAATCAACAAAATTTTATATTTAACACCTAAGGTAGTAAAAGGGTTTTATTTATGGGAAAACACTTCACTACCGTGTTGTAGGAGAAGTGTATTACGCACATACATACATCGTGAAATGGTGGACCCACATATATATATATATATATATGTGGATCCCACTATTTCATGTGTGTGTAGAAATCTTCTTCTTCTCATGCAACATGAGAAGTTTAAACCACTTTATTTATATGGATGATCTCAATGATAGAGATTTTCAATTTCAAGAAATTAATGTTGAGACTATTAATTGTTTGACCAAAGTTGAGATTTTAGCAAAGTTTGAATTCCCCTTTTAGATATATTTATATTTAGGGTAGGCTTGTTTGAAAAGATGATTGGACTATTTAAAATTAGTTTTCTAAGGTTATTTACAATTGAAAAAGCAATTAAATATTATATAAGAAGAGTTTTATTTTGATTTGCATGAACGTGTTACAATAAAGAGCTTCAAATAAGTATTTAGTGTTCTTCAATAGGAACATGATTGTCTCTGTTGAGGTGATAAAAAGAAAAAAAGAAAATCCCCCTCAGGGCCTAAATTATTAAAATATTATCAAAAAAGGCTCAAAGAGAAGTAAGATGTTAGGGTCTTTTTTTGTATTATTTCAGAAAACATTGTACTGATATAGTTGTTAACAGTGTACTGAATTAGTTGTTAGGATATTGTTGTTAACATATACTGATTTAGTTGTTAACATTTATGAAATATCTTAGAAAAGCGTAAGGTCTTTTTTGATATATGACTTTTTTGACAAGTTTTTTGATTATTTGCGCCATGAGTAGGATTTTCCAAAAAAAAAAAAAACATTTTAAGGTTTGAGAAGGCATGTCGCTAGAAAATTCGAAAGACGCATCAATCTGATTCTGTGATAAATGATTACTGCGAGCAATGCCACATTGCATTTCATGAGTCACCAACAACCAATTAATCTGATTTACCTTTTTAATTCCATTATCATAAGGTGATGGGGTCCCACACTCGATGAAAACCTTAGAATGTGAGTCTCCATGTTGTATTTATATATATATATATATATACAAAAAATGGTGACAAAGTGTGTAATAATTTCACGAGATCCCCGTTAGATGTCAAAGTGGAGACCCTCTCAAGAAAGTTTTTTACATTCACAGCGCTCGAAACCGAGGCCTCTTGTTTAAATGACTTGAACTCCTTCTACTCGACTAAGGCCTCATTTGTTCTGAAGAAGATTTGGGAAAGGAAATGAATGGAAAGGAAAGGAATGGAAGATTTGAAAGATGAGGGAAGATGGTTTGAGTTGTTTGGTAGGAAGAAAATGAAGAGGTGGTAGTTGGTAAAGAATAAAGAAATGTCTATTTTACCCTCAAAAGAAATTAATTCAAAATATATATATATATATATTTTTTTGCTAAAATATATTTAAAAAAATATATTCTTGTTAAGTTCGAAATCGTGAAAAAAAAAAAAAATTCGCCAAATTCAAACTTTCCCGCCAAATTTGAACTTTCCCCGTCAAGTTCGAACTTCCCGTCAAGTTTGAATTTTAGGGATAAATCATCAAAAAAACACTTTCTTGGGAAGATTGCAAATTTTCTTTCCATTTTCTCGATGGAAAGCATCTTCCCTCAAATAAGGGAAGATAAGTATTTACTTTGGAAGATCTTGACGGACTTTCTCTCTACCAAACACCCAAAATTCATGGGAAGATTGAGATCTTCCCTTTCCTTCCCCACCAATTCTTTGTAACAAACAGGTCCTAACTTCCACTGGTTCTCCATGTTGTATTTAGTCCAGTAGCTTACTCCAACTGGTCCCAAGAGGCATGAGGCCTCAGACCTTTTCAGATAAACACACAGTTCGAAAACACACACTTGTCAAGAAAACTTAGTCCACTTGGGTTTAATAATTATAAATATGGATAACGTTGGTGGGTTCGATTGTTATTAAGAAAATTAGTTAATTTGTTAATATTATGAATATTTTATAAATCATCTTAGTCATTTTTCTTAATTCTTTCCTTTATTATTTTTGAGGGAACATCCATAGCGATAAATTAAGAAAATATATATTCGGGGAATTTTACTTGGGGAGTAATCTGAGCGATTGAGCTCGCTAGGGTTATCTGAGCGATTGTGGGAAACTCCGCCACCTACTGTGACGGAGATATGAGCGGCCCCTCCGGTCGCATCTTGCGAGGAGGGGAAGGTGAGGATTTGATGGAGGAGGAACGAGATGATTTAGGACAAAGGAAGAGGAAGGTCCGTCTTGCGACGGAGGAATTTTCGGGGGAGGAATCTCTGAAGGCTCGAGAAGAGGTGTGGATGCGTCCAATCGGGAAAGAGCAAGTGCCGAAGTCCTATAGGGAATCACTGTTGCGAGAATGTGAGTTCAAGGAAGTGTCGGTGGGAGTGGGCTAGATCTGAGGAGGACGAAGAGACAGAGGACTATGGCGCTGAAACCGACTTTGCGAAAATACTGAATTCAAGTGATGGAATCAGTGTGGATTTCTCTAATCCACAGTGTCCGTCGTTCAATCTCGAAGAGAAGGAGAAGGAGAGACTCTTGAAACCATTTCGCCGTACACTGGTGGTGAAATTGATGGGAAAGCGACCATCCTTTGGCTTCATGATGAAAAAATTAAAGTAGATTTGGGAAAGAAAAGGTATGATCGACATCTTTGATCTGGAAAACGATTTTTACTTGGTGAATTTCCAACATCAGGATGACTACATGGGGGCTCTGATTGGAGGTCCTTGGGTCATATCGGATGCATATTTGAGTGTGTCTAGATGGAAGCCTGACTTTGATCCAAAGTGTGAGCAGATCAAATCGTTAGTTGCTTGGGTCAGGTTCCCGGAATTGCCTGCTCCTCTGTTTGATAAAAAATTTCTCCTAAATTTGGGGAATGCCATCGGTAAAGCCATCCGACTAGATATTCACACGGCACAGCGCACTAGAGGGAAATTTGCGCGGATGTGTGTAGAATTAGATCTCACTAAACCGCTAACTCCGACATTCTGTGTGGAAGGTCAGAAGCTGAGCATTGTTTATGAGAGTCTGAGCATGTTATGTACAACGTGCGGCGGGTATGGGCATAGGAAGGAGGGTCGTGCTCGGTTTCACAAGTCACATAATGAGCGGGGCATGGATGTGGAAACGCAAGGAGAGGAGAATAGGGAGTGTGAAGATAATGGTGAGGTAAAGGAGCTATGGAGGACAGTGCAGCGTACAAGAAGGCCACGAAGGATTGACACGGCTAATCAAGAGCAACATACGGGGTCAAGATTTGCTGTACTCTCTGGAGATGTAGGGGAAGATAGGAAGGAGAATGAAGCGAATCATTTGATGGAGAGAGTGGATGTATCAGTAGGAGTTGTGAAGGGTTCAAGGGAGAGGGTTCAAAATCATCAGCACAAACAGGGGAAGCAAAATGTTATGAGATCAGAAAGTGTTACAGTAGCTCCAGGGCGAAAGGCCCAAGTGGAAAGAGTAGGACAGATGGAAAAAGTGGGGCAGGCTATTAGGAGGGAGAAGGTTCTGGTGGTTAGGAATGGTGAGGGAACAAAGAGTAGTGCATGTGAAAATATGCAGACAACTGAGAGCTGCGAGTTCATTCCTGAAAGCAATTTGGAATTGAACAAGTGGAAGACGGTGAATATGAATGGGAAGGAAAACCTCCATCCTGGGGGAGCCTTTGTGAGGACCGAAATGGGGTCCCTACTAGTAGGAGCGTCCGGGAAAGATGATGATACTGCGAGAGTGTGGCGGCGAGTATGGGGGATGAGTTCGTTACCTGTCTTATCGGCCGAATGTTGAAGAACTGAATTTGGTTAGTACTTAATCATTAATTGTTGTTATGATTAATCTCTTAATATGGAATAGTAGGGGGGCAGCAAGTAAGGGTTTTGTGGCTGTCCTAAAGGATACAAAGTTTAGATATAAGGTAGATGTAGTTGTTATTCTTGAGCCACGCATTAGTGGTGTTCTTGCATCCAAAACCATCAAGAGTTGGGGATTTAAATTCTCAGAGAGAGTAGAAGCTGTTGGTTTTTCTGGAGGAATTTGGATATTGTGGAATTTGTATGATCTGTGTGTGGATGTGTTGATGAAAGAAGATCAATTTATTCACTGCAGATTGAACTTGAACGGAAAGGGAATGCTATTCACAGCTGTGTATGCGAGCCCAATTGAACAAAAAAGGCAACGGGTGTGGAGTTCATTGCAATCTTTAGCGAGTGAAATTGCTGAGCCTTGGTTTTTGGCTGGTGATTTCAACGAAATAAAGTCACCTTTGGAGCAAAAAGGGGGTGAAAGAGTTAATGAGACCAAATGTAGGAAGTTTAGGGAGTGGATTCAGAATTGTGGCCTACTTGATATGGAGGCTAATGGCCCATTCTTCACATGGAAGGGACCTAAATGGGAAGGTCTAGACCGTGTGTATAAAAGGCTTGACCGATGCCTTTGCAATGTAAATTGGATTGAAGTTTTTGAAAATGCAGAAGTTAGAGTTGTACCGAGAATGGGATCAGACCATCATCCTATGCTAGTTAAATTGTGTGTGGACCCTATTATTGCAGGAGGAAGGAATTTTAAATAGGAATTGATGTGGCAAATGCATGAAAATTTTGTTGAGTTTATGCGAAGTAGCTGGAAGGATAAGGAAGATACTCATGTAATGCTGAATTTATTGCAACATGACTTGAAAATATGGAACAGAGAAGTATTTGGAAAGATAGAGTACCGTAAGAGACGAATCCTAAACAGGCTGAATGGGATTCAACAATGTGTGTCACGGAGAAGCAATTCTTTCCTTTGCCGGCTAGAAAAAAATCTTGAGGAAGAATTGCTGCAACTTTTAAGGCAAGAGGAGGTGTTGTGGTTCCAAAAGTCAAAGGGAAGATGGTTGGAGGAGGGTGATCGCAACACAAGGTATTACCACACTAAGACCTTGTGTAGAAGAAGGAGAAATAAGGTGAGGATGCTAAAAAACGCTGAAGGGACATGGGTTGAGGATGAGGAGGAAGTGGTAAATATGATGCAGAATTATTTTTGTGATCTGTTCAAGGAAACAAAGGCTGAGAGGGAATGGGTCTGTACGAATCAGCAATGGGGAAGATTCGAAGAGGAACAATTGAAGGAGCTGGGCAGGGACATTGGATGGGAGGAAATTAAACAAGCTTTCTTCCAAATGGGGGGGTTTAAAGCCCCGGGTGGTGATGGTTTCCCAGCCGCCTTCTACCAACATAACTGGGGAGTGGTTGGCTCCTCGGCAATCAAGTTTGTACAAGAATTATGGGAGAAGCCAGAAAGAATTTGTGAGATCAATGAGACATTGCTGGTCCTTATTCCGAAGGTGGAACTTCTGGAAGTGGTAAGTCAATTTCGTCCTATTGCTTTATGTAATGTAATCTATAAGGGGCTGTCAAAGGTCATAGTGAATAGACTAAAGCCCATTATGAATAGTCTTGTATCGCCTCATCAATCTAGTTTTTTACCTAGAAGAAGTATCCATGATAACATAATCGTGGCGAAGGAAATAGTACACTCTATGGATCAGATTAGGGGTAAAAAGGGGTATATGGTGATCAAAATTGCCTTAGAAAAAGCATATGATAGAATGAATTGGGACTTTGTTGGGAATGTGCTGACTGAAATTGGAATTGATGAGAGGATGAGAAGGGTGATCAAGGGATGTGTTAGCTCTACGAAAATGGCGTTAATGTGGAATGGAGGAAGGCGGGCTGATTTTGTACCTTCTAAGGGGCTGAGGCAAGGAGATCCTCTATCTCCATATCTCTTTGTGTTAGCAATGGAGAAGCTCACCCACCTTATTGTCGATAGTGCAAATGAAGGGAGGTGGAAGTCTCTAAAATTAGGGAGAAATGGTGTGGAAGTGTCCCACTTATTATTTGCTGATGACCTACTGTTAGTATGTGAAGTTGAGGTGGAGCAAGTGAATTTAGTGATGGCAATCTTAGACAAGTTTGGGGAAGCTTCGGGGCAAAAGGTGAATGTACAAAAAACTAGCATTTACTTTTCAAAGAATGTTACAAGAGGTATGCAAAATGAGTTATGTTTCTTTGTCTGGTTTCAAGAAAATGGATGACCTAGGAAGATATTTGGGTGCATTCATGACGAAAGGAAGGGGTAACAAAAGGAAGTTTCAAAGCATCTCCTTGATAAGATGCAAGGAAAATTAAGTAGTTGGAAGAAACAAACACTTTCTTTGGCTGGTCGAGTTACCTTGGTTCAGGCGGTCACTAATCAAATGGTCTGTTTTCTATATACGGCAAAGACTCCACCGTGCCAACGAGTGTGAGGATGCAAATCGAGAAGCTACAACGGGACTTTATGCGGGGTAGTGAAGTGGGAAAGAGGAAAGTGCATGCGGTGAATTGGGAACGGTCTCGCAAAGAAAAAAGAATGGTGGGCTAGGCTTGAGAGACCTTGAAACAATGAATAATGCGCTTGGGAAAAGTGGCATGGAATGTTATTGCTAAGCCCGATAGTTTGTGCTCATCGGTGTTAAGGGGAAAGTATGGAAGGGATAAAGAGCTATGTAAAGAGTGCAAAGTCACAAATTCGGACTACGAATTATGAAAGAGTCTAGGGAAGATTTGGCCACAATCACTTGTAGTATTGTATGGGAGGTGGGAGATGGAGGGATGATAAAGTTCGGGAGGACCATTGGGTTGGTGTGCGGTGCAAACCTTGGAAAAATGTGTAGGTCCACCGTCCTATATAGAAAGGAGCCTCGTGGTCAAAGATGTGGTTAATGGCGAGGGGGAGTGGGATTTGGAGTGGCTTCGGCAATGGGTCAATGAGGAGGGTATTATGCTAATCATGGCTATTCCCGCACCTAACGATCCGAATGGGGGGACTTCATTAGGTGGGGGAATCAAGTGCGAATAAATTCAATGTTGCTGATATGTACCATGCGATGAGAAATGAGCAAAATGCGGAGAGAGTATATGGAAGAGGGTGTGGAGCGGGAGGGACCAAAAAGAGTACAGTTGTTCCTATGGTCGGCTACCCACGACGTGCTCCTAATGGCCGAGCGTCGGAGTAGATTGATGGGAGGTGCGGTGACTTCCATTCCGCATAGGTATGCACGAAACTTTAATGCACGTTCGCATGACCGTAAGATCGCCGGAGTATATGGTGTGAATTAAAAAGAGGGAGAATGGAACCAGAATTCTCATGCTTGGGTGGGAAGGAGTGGTTTGAATGGAACCGACTAAGTCCGACAAAGACATGGAGATTGACTTTTGGTCTTACCTGTTGGCTTTTGTGGAGTTGGAGGAATCGTAGCATGTTTGAGGAGGGCTACTCCTTGCCTGTGAATAAGATTAAAAAAGTAGAATGGTATATAATGGAAATAAGGAGGGCTAGAGCAGAGTTTGGAAGAGTCAAAGGTATGAAGTTGAGGCTCAGATTGCCTGGAAGGCACCGGTGAGGGTTGGATTAAGCTCAATGTTGATGGAGGTGCTAAAGAATCTAAAGTGGCGGGTGTGGTGGCTCGATCGGAGGAACCAAGGGGGAATGGATTTGTGGGTTTGCAAGGAAGCGGGGTCTTGCTCGGCTATCAAAGCGGAGCTATGGGCGATTTCATCGGATTGAATTTGGTCGCATCCAATAATTTTGAAAAGATTATCCTTGAATGCGATTCTAGTCATTGTTGTGAATATGTTAAATAACATACAAAGTTGACAAAGAGAAGGAATCAAGGCTGCGTGGTTGATCCGATGAGCATGAAGAGGTTTGATACTTAGGATAGTTCATATATACGAGAGGCGAATAGTTGTCTTTGATATGCTTGCCAATATTAGTATAGTGCAAGAACAGGTCCATTGCACATTTATGCGGCCTCCCCAGGAGGTTGTTTTTTGTTTGTATAGAGACTGTGGGAACTGGTGTTCCACGAGTTATACTGTTAAATGAATGAGGAAGGGCTATTGCCCCGATTTTTACCAAAAAAAAAAATTTAAAAAAAATATATTGACAAATATGAAAACTGTATTTTATATTTAGGGTTAAAATCAACTATCTAAAAATGTCCTATATTAAGGACAATAAGAATAAATTTTAAGACAGGGTTAATGAGATTTAAGTTTTTTTTTTTTAGTTTCAATAAAATAGTTGGAAGGGTTTATAAATAAAACTAAACAATTAAGTAAGATAAGCCCTTAAGATCCGATTTATCCAAATTTTTGTTAAGAAATTACATCTACTTCCGGTTGTAAGTATAAAAATTAGATAATTAATTTATAGATATTAAATAAATTAGTTAAACTAGCTATTTGTATCAAAGTGATTTATGTGAAATATCCCTTTTAATAAATATCCTCATTAATGAAAATTCTTTACCTATATATAGGTCAACTTTTGAAAAGAACGAGTGGTACAAGGCACTAAAGAGACTTATTACTTACATTTTTTAAAGGATTGTCCCTATTTACAGTTTGATGTAATTTTTATTTTTAGTTTTTTGAGATGTAATGTTATTTTAAATATGAGTAAATTTAATTTTTTTAATTTTAAAAGTAGAAAAGCTCATTTACAAAATTAAATTCTGAGTGTTGGGAAAATTTGGGAGGCCACGTATGTATCGATAGGGCCTACATAATAAAAACCAATAATAGAGCATTAACAATTAACTTTTCAATTTTCATGGGCCAGGCTTCATCATGAGATCTTGCTTCCAGTTCCAGTCGTTGATTACTTCGCGTGGACAGTTAGTTAGCATTTGTTGGAATAAAGCGATAAAAGTGACTTATTTATAATTTGATTTTTACAAATAGAAAAAATGATAAAAGTTAGATTGTAAATGTGATTTATGTTTAAAATAATGATGAGAGAAGTGGTTTTTATACAAACGAGAACTTTTTTGTTTGGATTATTATTTGAAAAGTCGTTAAAATGGAATACGATTGAAAATGATATGAATCTTATCAAATACTACGTATATATTTGTGGTACATATTGTGATAATTGTAGAAAAAAATTTAAGTTTAAATTTGATAAAAAAATTAAATTATTATTAAAAATTTAAAAAACTCTAAAGTACTTAATTAAATATATTCTAATGGATAAATTAGAATGCACACAAATATATATTTAATAATATATTGCTTATTGAATTACCTATCTCTAACATTTTTCTCCTGAAGCTGAAAAAATTCATGCTAAAAGCTAAAAAAAAATTACTTCTATCATAAGTCACTTTTTTTAAATAAACCCATCTGACCACTATCTTAAACGATCTATGATAAACTTTTTTTTTTTTTTAATAATTGTCCTTAGTAAAAATACAATGTACTCCGCCTGTCTTCTAATTTTGGAAAAAAATAAAAAAATAACAAAACATATTTTCAAACATATTTTTTTTTCAGAATTAAAGAAAATCAGATAGACCCCTTTTTTAGAGTCCCCAAGTGTTAAGCACTCTAACATATTTAACTCCCCAGGGAATTTCAAGAATTTTGGTACCCTTCATCTTCATCATCAAGTGCGTCTGTATTTATCAAAATTTATTTTTTATCCCAAATCTTTACAGTAATCACACACAAATATCCCTCATTGATTTGAGAACAAAACTGGTGATATCTAAATCAATTGAGAAAACTTCTATTTTTATTTAATAGTATCCTTGTAATTTAATAATTAGATAGGAAACATAAAAACAAATGACATTTAAGGAAAAAATTAATTAGCTAGAGTGAAGTTCAAATTTATGTTATGTTTTTTTGGCCAATAAAATACATATGTGTTGGTAATTGTCTAAAAAAAAAAGAAGATAATTTTTAGGGAGAATTCCTTTAAAAGTAATTTGAAATACCCAAATTCTAATTCGAGTCACTAAACTTAACAAATCATTAATAAGGTTATATGACCTAAATTTGGATTTAGAAATTGGATCATATTACCTCCATGCCCTTAAATTATTAATGTCTCAAATGGCTACCCAATATACCTTTAATTAATCATATACTTCTATATAACCAAACCCAAATTTAACTTCAATATCTCATATCAATATATCATCCTTGTAGCGCCTGAAATTTGAAAACATATGGAACTGCCACCAAAATTTTAAAATAGGATAATTTTGGAATTTTTTAAAAAAGTTGAAAACCATATAGGGTTTCGGAGCATAGTGTCACGCATCGTAGGGAACGCGAGATATTTTGTGCTCAAGACACTTCAAGAGGTTTCTAGAGAGTTCCACATTATTGTAGATACTTGTAAATAGATGTAGAATTGTATAGAGAATTCTAGAACTCTTATGTAAAGGAGGAATATCTAGATCTTTTGGGAGAAGGTTCTGGAAAACCAATCTCCACCGTTGGATGTATTGAATCTCAACCATTCATCGAGGAGGTGGATGCCTATAAATAGGAGGTGCCACCCTTATTTGTAACCATCGAAAGCAATACAAGTTCTTTACATTCCAGAGCTTCTCTCTCTAAGTGTTTACTTCTCTCTCTAAGAGTTCTCTTTGTCTTTGTGCTCTTTGCCTACTTGTGAGGGTTCGGCTGACTTAGCCAAGATCAAGGGGGTGATCAAGCTAAGGCCGGCACGGTTTTGGGAGGACTTTGTCTAAGACTGTGACAACGTGGTATCAGAGCTTTGGTTCGAAGCTTTGAGCGTGGTTCGTGGGAGCCATTGTGTAGGCAAGGATGTCGGGCACTACTGAGGACATTGTGGTGACTGGTGAAGAGAGAGGTAGGGAGACTCAACCTCCTCACCAACCAAAGAAGGTTCGGGGCACAAGTAATTCTCGCCAAGCCGCAGATGTTGCCACCTTGATGGTAAAGGTGGAGGCTCTTGAGGAGGCTTTACAAGAGGTGGTGACTAGGGTGGACAAAGTGGAAAATGACTTTGCTACTCTTGAAAGTCACACCCTAGAGCAATTAGACAATGTGAGGTCGGATCTTGATTCGCACCTCAATGTCGAGGAGGAACGAGCCGAGTCTATGAGGCGACTTGAGGCTAAGGTGATGGATGCCATTACTGCTATGCAGGATCAGCTTAACTCTCTTAAGGCTTCTTTAGAGAGTCAAGCCAGAACTCCGTTGGTAGGAGGTACCAGTGGAGCAAGGGAGGTGAGGCTGGACCTTCCTAAGCCAAAGGAATTCAAGGGTGTCTGTGATGCCAAGGAGGTCGAGAACTTCTTATGGCAAATGAAGCGTTATGCTGAGAGCATGAATTTGGCCAACGACACGGACAAGGTACGCACTGCTTCCTTATTCCTTACTGATAATGCTATGTTATGGTGGCGTAGGAAGCATGCAGATATGGAAAAGGGTCTTTGCACTATTACAACATGGGAAGATTTTAAGAAAGAGTTAAAGAAGCAGTTCTACCCTAAGAATGTGGTCTATGAGGCTCGAAAGAAGTTGAGGGAACTTAAACACAAGACCACGATTGCCTATGTAAGAGACTTCACTACCCTCATATTGCAAATCCCCAACTTGACTGGTGAAGAAACATTATTCTACTTCATTGACGGTCTTCAGAACTGGGCTAAACATAAGCTTCAGCGACGTGGTGTAACAGATATGGATGAAGCCATTGCCATCGCTGAAAGTCTTACTGAATATCAAAGGGGAGAAAAAGGTGAGTCTTTCAAGCCTAAGTCTTCTAGACCTAATCAAGGAAAAGGTGGGGGAGACAAAGGCAAGGGGATTGCCAAGGGAGGACCTAGCAAATCCTTCCATAAGAATCAATATGAGGAGAAGAAGAGGAACAAGAACTACACTATCAGCTGCTTCGTGTGCAAGGGACCACATCGTATGAGTAATTGTCCTAAGCTCGGTACTTTGTTAGCCATTGTTGAAGGGCAAGATGTACCCAGCGAGGAAGGGTCAAGTTCTCAGATAGGGTTTCTCAGACTCTTGAATGCTTTGAAGGCTAAACCTGTGCAACCTGCTCCAAGAAGTAAGGGACTCATGTATGTGGAGGCAAGATTGAACGGGAAGCCAGTAAAGGTGATGTGGACATCGGGGCTACCCACAACTTCATTACTCTGGAAGAGGCCAAGTGGGTTGGCCTCTCGATCACTCAACCACGAGGAGGATGGTTGAAGATGGTGAACGCTCCTGCCAAACCCCTCAATGGCGTAGCCAGTGGAGTAGAGCTATGCCTTGGCACATGGAAGGGAACCGTGGATCTATTAGTGGCCCCTATGGATGATTTTGACGTGGTGTTTGGTCTGGACTTTTTGCGCAGTACAAAAGCCTTCCTCATGCCATGTTATGACTCTGTGTGTATTCCGGAAAAGGGGGTCGCTTGCACAGTACTTGCAACAAGCAACGATCAGATTGCTCATTTGTCAGCCATGCAGGTAGAAAAGGGAGTTAAGAGAGGGGAAGTCACCTACCTTGCGACTTTAAAGGAAGTGAGTCATGATGTAGAAGATAACAAGAATATTCCCCCGATCATCCAGAACGTCCTCAAGGAGAATGAGGACATCATGCCGCCAGAACTTCCTAAGAGGTTGCCACCTAGACGAGAGGTGGACCATAAGATCGAGTTAGAGCCGGGAGCACGACCGCCTGCCATGGCACCTTATCGCATGGTACCGCCTGAGTTGGAAGAGCTAAGGAAACAACTGAAAGGGTTGATCGATGCTGGGCATATACGGCCTTCCAAAGCACCTTATGAGGCACCTATCTTGTTCCAACGCAAGCATGATGGATCATTGCGACTTTGCATCAACTATCGGGCCCTTAATAAGGTAACTATTAAGAACAAGTATCCTATTCCTTTAATAGCAAATTTATTTGACAGGCTTGGCAAAGCAAAGTACTTCTCCAAGTTAGACTTAAGGTCGGGGTATCATCAAATTCGCATTGCCGAAGGAGATGAACCTAAGACCGCTTGTGTGACAAGGTACGGGTCCTTTGAGTGGTTGGTGATGCCTTTCGGTCTAACCAACGCACCGGTGACATTTTGCACATTGATGAATGAGATCTTTCATCCTTTCCTTGATTAGGTTGTGGTGTTCTACTTGGATGACATAGTAATTTACAGTGACACCTTGGAGGCCCATGTAGAACACTTGCGGGCCGTGTTTCAGACTCTGCGCGAGAACGAGTTATATGTCCAGAAGGAGAAATGTTCTTTTGCCAAGGAAGAAGTGCACTTCCTTGGACACATCATTCGCCAGGGGACCCTTATGATGGATAAGGAGAAGATTCGTGCTATTGAGGAATGGGAGCCACCCACCCGAGTATCCGAGTTACGATCTTTTCTTGGTTTGGTGAATTACTACAGGCGGTTCATCAAGGGCTACTCTGCCAGGGCAGCCCCTTTAACAGACTTGTTGAAGAAAAACAAGCCGTGGGAATGGACTAAAGAGTGCCATGCTGCCTTTGAAGACTTGAAGGTAGCAGTAATGGAGGAACCCGTACTAGCTCTCCCGGATTTCTCTAAGACTTTTGAAGTTCACACAGATGCTTCTGACTTTGCTATTGGAGGGGTGCTAATGCAAGAGAGGCATCCAATAGCATTCGAGAGTCACAAGCTCAATGATGGTGAGCGACGTTATACAGTCCAAGAGAAGGAGATGACAGCCGTAGTGCATTGCTTGTGCACTTGGAGGCATTATTTGCTGGGATCCAGGTTTGTGATCAAGACTGATAATGTGGCTACGAGATACTTCCAATCTTAAAAAAAGTTGACGCCTAAACAGGCCCGCTGGCAAGACTTTCTAGCCAAGTTTGATTATGTCATGGAGTACAAACTCGGCATGACTAATGTAGTGGCGGATGCATTGAGCCGAAAAGCGGAGTTGGCATCAATGAGTCAAGCCAAGGGTGACTTGATCACAAGAATCGTTGAAGGTATGAACCATGATCCCGTGGCTCGACAATTAGTAGAGATGACCAAGGAAGGGAAAACCAAGAGGTTTTGGTTAGAGGATGGCCTTCTCTATACTGTTGGGAGGCGAGTCTTTGTTCCCAAATGGGAGAATCTACGTAGAGAGCTCATTAAGGAGTGTCATGACTCCAAGTGGGCCGGTCATCCGGGACAAAGACGCACACTTGCTTTATTGGAAGCATCTTATTACTGGCCGCAGATGAGGGACGAGGTGGAACTCTATGTGAAGACTTGTCTTATATGCCAACAAGACAAGATAGTAAACCAACAACCTGCAGGACTGTTGGAGCCTCTCCCTATTCCAGGGCAACCATGGGAAAGTGTTTCCATGGACTTCATCTCAGCGTTACCGAAGTCTGAAGGGTGCGGCTCTATCATGGTGGTGGTAGACCAATTCTCAAAGTATGCAACCTTCATAGCCGCCCCTACGGATTGTACATCAGAAGAAGCGGCCAGGCTATTCTTCAAGAATGTGGTGAAGTATTGGGGGTTACCCAAGACAATCATCAGTGACAGAGACCCCCGTTTCACTGGCAAACTATGGACTAAGTTGTTCAAGCTCCTGGGCACTGAGCTACACTTTTCCACAAGTTTTCACCCACAAACTGACGGACAAACAGAAAGGGTGAATTCTTTGTTGGAATGCTACTTACGGCACTTTGTGAGTGCCAACCAAAAGGATTGGGCCAAGCTCCTTGATGTGGCTCAATTTTCTTATGACTTACAGAAGAGTGAGGCAACAAGAAAGAGTCCCTTTGAAGTGGTGATGGGACAACAACCACTCACTCCTCATGCCCTTGCCACCACCTACAAGGGTAAGAGTCCAGGAGCCTATCACATGGCCAAATCTTGGCAAGATCAAGCTGAGGTGACGAGATCCTTTCTTGTCAAGGCGGCCAAGCGAATGAAGAAGTTTGCAGATAGGAAGAGGCGAGCTTCTGAGTACCAAGTGGGAGACATGGTTATGGTGAAGCTTCTTCCTCAACAATTCAAAGTGTTCCGGAAGGTGCACAAGGGTCTCATTCGCAAATATGAAGGCTCATACAAGATCGTGGGGAAGGTAGGAAAGGTTTCCTACAAGCTGGATCTACCCCCAAACTTGAAGATTCATCCCGTCTTCCATGTTAGTATGCTCAAGCCGTTTCATGAAGACGTGGAAGATCCTGATCGAGCGGTCTCAACAAGAGCGCCTCCGATTGTGACAAAGTCATTTGATCGAGAGGTAGAGGAGGTGCTAGCTGATCGAGTGATACGGCGACGGGGGTACCACCAAGTACCCAATACTTAATCAAATGGAAAAGATTTCCAGAGAGCGAAGCCACATGGGAACCTCAAGACGATCTTTGGCAATTCGAAGACCACCTAACCCGGTACAGAGACAAGTCAGTGACGAGGACGTCACCGGATTAGGTGGGGGAGAGTGTCACGCATCGTAGGGAACGCGAGATATTTTGTGCTCAAGACACTTCAAGAGGTTTCTAGAGAGTTCCACATTATTGTAGATACTTGTAAATAGATGTAGAATTGTATAGAGAATTCTAGAACTCTTATGTAAAGGAGGAATATCTAGATCTTTTGGGAGAAGGTTCTGGAGAACCAATCTCCACCGTTGGATGTATTGAATCTCAACCATTCATCGAGGAGGTGGATGCCTATAAATAGGAGGTGCCACCCTCATTTGTAACCATCGAAAGTAATACAAGTTCTTTACATTCCGAGCTTCTCTCTCTAAGTGTTTACTTCTCTCTAAGAGTTCTCTTTGTCTTTGTGCTCTTTGCCTACTTGTGAGGGTTCGGCTGACTTAGCCAAGATCAAGGGGGTGATCAAGCTAAGGCCAGCACGGTTTTGGGAGGACTTTGTCTAAGACCGTGACAATAGGCTCAAGAAAAATCTGAAGGAGTACTAAAGAACACAGCGTCTTCTGCAATGTCTTAGCCTGAAAATCTGCAGCACAATTGACGTCCTTTCTACTCCACCCAGTCTTTGTCCAGCCAAGTCTGAATCTGAGAAGAAGTGCGCCTTCTTGGGTGCTCCTCGCTCCAACCTGTTATAACTGAATACTACCGCGCCCTGATATATCTCCGCCATCAACATAGGAACCATCTACATTAAATTTAATGCTCTCCACATACGGAGCTCGCCATTGGAGTATTTTAGGTCATGATCGTCGTTGTTATCTTTAGAAACTGAATACTACCGCACGCTGATATATTTCTGGGATCGAGTAGTTTAAACAGGACCATCATATATCATAGCAATGGAGTATTCGAGGTCATGATCGTCGTCGTTATCTTTAGAAATCGATCGTTGGTTCAAAGATCGCAGTAAAAAGTGGCGGGCATTTTAGCTCATGGGTTTATATTGCCTGGGAAAACTTCTGGGGTACCCTGCTTATGGAGTGGTATACATTTGTCTCCTTTAAATCCTAACTGGTATGTCACAGAGTGTCATTTGCTCCAATTTTATTTTTTATTTTTTAAAAAAACTAAGGGATATAGAGGTAATTTGGCCCAAAATCTAAATCCCTAATTGTGTCACATAACCTAATTAATAATTTTTTAAATTTAGTAACCCAAATTAGAATTTAGATAATTCAATTGTATTTATATGAGATTCTCCCTAATTTTTAATTTAATTTTCCTACAAATACTCATTTGAGATTTTCGCGCCTTCTTGATATCTCTGGGACACGTCATCCATTTTGAAGCGAAGCGTTCTCGACAAGCTTTGCCTCCCCCGCGAGGCTAGCCTCTTAAGCTCCTGCGCTTCAAATTTCCACATTCTTCTTCCGAAAATTCTGTGCGGTTAAGAATTGTAGAATCGAGTTCGCAATGAGAAGATCCACCAGAAGATCTCTCGTTACTCTCGCCGAAGTTGATGAACCGGTACCTCTTATCATCCCTTTCAATTATCGTTTCAATTTCATTTTGTCTAAAATCTTAATAATCTCTTTGGTTAGTAAGAAAGCATTTGAAACGAAAAATTTAACTTCAATTTCTTTCCTTTTTTTGGTGGATAATTGCTTTCTGGATGCCAATTCTCTATACTGTAATTGGGCATGCTTGATGTCGTACAAAATCTGTTACAATCCCACGATTGCTTAATCTTCTCCCAATTTTGCGTTTTATAACTTGATCCAACCTTATCTCTTTAGGTGAGGAATATCAGTACTAGATTCTCTTTGAAATCGTACGTGAAGCGGGTTCAGCTACTCACTAATGAGCAGAGAGCTGCAATAACCAAAATGGGGTTTGGCAGTGTGTTATTATTTCCCAATCATTCGCTCAGCAAAAATTTGTTAGCTGAGCTAATGGAAAGATGGGATTGTGAAAAGCAAGCGTTTGTTTTTCATCTGGGAGAAATCTCAATGACTCTTTTGGATGTAGCTCTGATTTTGGGGTTAAGGGTAATTGGGCATCCTGTGCACTTGAAAGACGACGAGCCTTTCTCTGATTTGGAAGAGGAGTACGGTGCAACCATGTCAAACAGGAAAGTTGCAGTGGCTTCACTTGAAAGTAGACTTGATTCTCTGGGAGACTCTGTTAATGATGATTTCGTCAGGGCATTTCTACTGTATACATTTGGCACTTTGCTTTTTCAGAGTTCAAATGGGAAATTAGATTCCCGCTATTTATCCCTTCTCCGAAATTTGGACGAGGTTGATCAATTCGCCTGGGGTGCTGCAGTCATCGAAGATTTGTCTAAGTGGTTGGACAAGAGGAAAGAAAACAATGTGCAATATGTGGGTGGTTGTCTCATGTTTCTTCAAGTAAGTTTTAGAGGATGGCTATTTTGTTTCTTTTATGATGGACTAACACATTCCTATGTACCAACCTTTATTCCCTCTTGAAGTCAACGTTTGATTTATATTTCGATTGGATTTCTTGTACGTTGTAACTAGATGACTAACGTCATTGCCATTCAAATGTTATTGCTTAACTTGTCTTTTTTCTTGTGTATGGCTAACAGACATGGGCTTATGAGCATTTTGACATAGGCCGGCCTGATATACAAGAACATGATTTGACCTTTCCACGTTTGTGTCGATGGCATAATAGTAAATCGAATCAAAGACATTGGTTTGCTTCAAGGTTTAAGGATCTGCAGGATGACCAGGTAACATCAAAGCTTTCTTTAAACTTTATTTTATTATTCATGTTAGTGGCTTACATATGTACTGACTGAAGTAGCAAAGGCATTGTGCATCCTCTAGTCCGAAGCTGCTATTGAAAATGTTACTTTGATGTTTGAATCTTACGATGGTGCCATAAAATTAATTTTCACCTAAATGCTTTCTAAAGCTGCTAAGAAAATCTGGATGAAGAAATGGGATTTAATTCCTTTATTTTGTGCATGTGCAAGGTAATTTGGACGCTCCAACCTACTTCTCGAGAGTCGGAAATAGACATAATCAAAGAGGCATTAGAGTTACAAGATGACTCTAACAGGCTTCAGAGTGAGCCAAACTATTCAACAAGTACATCAATCGGCGTAAGTTACATTTTTAATTGAAGTGGAAAAAGTTAATTAAAATCAATTAGTGCTATTTATAGAAGTGATGTGTTAACAGATTTCTTTTGCTTCAAATCTAAATAACTCATATTTCTATTGTTCTGGAACTTCCATTTCAATTATGCCTGTATGATACTGTTTTTTATGATGATTGATTAGGAGTTTCATGTAAGCAGGTTCCTGATGTAGATTCAGAGCTACAACACAATACTTCTAAATCTCATGAATTGCAAAAGGAGCAGGGGGTCAATTTTGACAACCAAATACTGGAAGACAGTCCCACAGAGTTGAGCACATGTGATAGAGTTCATAGAAAGGAGGCGTGTTTTGAAAACAAAATAGTGGAGGACACTCCCACAGAGTGGAGCACATCTGATAAAGTTCATATAGAGGAGAAGAATTTTGAAAACCAAATAGTGGAGGACACTCCCACAAAGTTGAGTACAAGTGATAAAGTTCTTGGAGAGGTCAATGTTGAAAACTTAATAGTGGAGGATACCCCAACAGAGACCAGCACATGTGATGAAGCTCATAGAGAGGTTGACAGCCAAACAGAAGAGGATAGCCTCAGAAAGAGCATTTATGATCAAGTATGCAATGAGCAAGGGGTTAACCTTGAAAATCTCATTGTGGAGGACACTCCGACTGAGTTGCGCAATTGTGATGTGAGATTATATATCATTGAATTTCTTTATATATTTATCTGCATTGAATCATGAAATGAGAACCTTATTTGGGTAGCAGGATGATTTGAGGGAGAGACCTGTTGTATCAGAAGACAAATATGCTGAATTGAAGGAGGAAAATAGCCAATTAAGGGAGGAAAATAGACTTCTCCAGAAGCAGGTTTCTTTAAATTCACTATTTGAAGCACAGAACGCCGAGTTGAAGAAAGAGCTGGACATCTCAAGGGAAGAAAACCAACGATTAAGACTCTTAATAAATAATTACGTGATCCGAATGGACAGACACATTTTGTCTGCAGAAACAAGTGAAATTGAATAGACATCACCTTTAGTCTTTTACCATATATGGTAAAGCAATTTTTATCCAATAAATCTTCTTTCTTCCTGCTTTGTTAACTTGAAATCTGCAAGACTATGGTTTTTGTTTCACCTTCTTGGACTCTTTTGTTGACAAGTATCACATCTGCTGTAGACTTCAACCTTTTGGTGCTTACCTTGAGGGTCATACTAATGGCTATCAGTCCACCTCACTCATGCTATCCTCAAAGGCCTTGATGTTGCCAAAGTGTTGAACAATCTCAGTTCTTTGCCAAGGCAGAAACTTCGCATAGCTAAGTGTATATATTTTTGTTGCTAAAAAAATGAAGAACGTTATATAGGTAATAGGTGCAGCTGTGTAGACTGTAGACTTGAGCTTGAAGTTGCTACAGAGGTTGCTTTTGAATGAAGCCATGAGTTCCTTGCAGGTAAAACCGTAGATGGCATTATTTATTCTCACCCTTGCTGTATATATGGGCTGATTTTTTAGCTATACTAGCACCAGATGATGTTGGAGTCAAAATAATTATTTGTAGTCGGTATTAGTTTTCATTACTCTTAAGGCATAGGAGTTTGCTATTTTGTTTTTGTGACGTCGTGTGGATGTTTCTTTCGTGCCAAACTACGTTAGTCATTGTATCTCTCCATTTGTTTTAAGACCCCTGGTAGCATACGAATTATTTGTGAATGTTAATTCATAGTCCTTTCTTATTTATCTTATTTTGGGTCTTGAAATCTCACTGTTTCCAAAGTCCTTGTAGGTTTAGGGAACTTGAAATAGCCAAAGTGACATGTTGAGGTACCAAATATTATAAGGAAATAAAGTTCTCAAATCAATAACCAACACAAACTGCATATCATTAAGGAGACAGCTGCTTTTACATTGCACTACTCAAAACCTAGAGCATAGCAGCATATAGAAGCAACACTGGGCATTACAACTAACTACCCAGAGACACAAGAAGACCTAGTAGAAGATCATATGCTTCAAAGAAGCAATTTCTCTGACGATTTTCCATGTGGGTTGTGATCCACTTATTCACGCACATGCTACTACACCCCTCAGATACTTCTCCATCAACCTTACCGCACTCTGCATCCAAGAAAAGAAAAGCCCGTAAAAATCATAAAGGCCAATAATAAAAGTGTATGTGTGTGTATAGGTCAGGTCATGTTAAATGGTGCAGATTACCTCATCAGAGATGGTAGTTAGCAGGAGAACATATTTAGGAAAAATTCTGAGCCAAATTTTTTGTGTAACATAGACATGGAAGCATGAGAACCACACATTTAAGCGACCAAGCTCTTGGTCTTAGTCTACTGATCATTTATGCATAAAATCTATCTAAGAACTTTTCATACAGTTAAAAAAGTAAAGTGTTTGAGTCCAACACACCACAAACATTGATTGTAGTCTGGTGGTAAGGAGTCTGGATAGTTAACAAGTCATAGATTTAAATATTTGTTTTGAGCAAGATAAAAGCTTTCAAAATACCTGCTACAGTCAATATTGGGGCTGATCTGGTAAGGAAGGTTCACTCCACATTTCCTAGGAAGGCCAGCAGCGAGGTTAAGGTTGTTGTTATTGTAAGGAATATTCCTAATAGCATTCTTGATGCAGCTGCAAACGGCTTGGCGGTCAGGTGTGGTCTGAGCCTGGCCAAACAAGGTCTTGACCCCGGTACAGCATTGCCCCGGCACGGTACCGCCGTTGACTATGTAGGGAACACATGGTGACAGGTCATTCGTCACATCTTGGCATGTCACTGCGTTGGCCTTGTGAGAGCATAGTGCCAGGCACACTATCAATAAGCTAAGCAACTTCACCACAAGTGAACTTGCCATTAGTCTGTTTTTTCTCTCAAGATGGTAGTTCAAACTGACTTTGGGTTTTGGGATATTACGTTAGATGGGGTTTCAGCATTTGGTATTTATAATGGGAGGGAAGGGTACGATAGAAAAACTTCGGGAAAATAACTTCTAAGTCCCACACAACAATTCAAATTGCAAAAAAGTCCCTTGATATAATCAAATTATTCCCAACCCTGTATTCTTTAATTGTAAATAAGTGTAGTGGCTATTTGTTTTTTAAAATTTATCACTCTCTTAAGTCGTCGGAGTTCCCACTGTTGGTGACCAGCGAATAATGTGAAAGCTCCTTTGGTGGGACTTGAAACCTTGGACCTCTTGGTTACTAAGAGAACTTGTGATTATTGAATCACTGAGTCCACTGGGTTATACAAATTATATATATAAACAATAAAATTTTGTGTTTGTCTTCTGAAAAACAGTTGTGAATTTGTTATATTAAAATTGTCAAATTTTGATGGGCAATTGTTGACGGGTTTGTTAATATAAAAAATTGTGAATGCAACTGTCAAATTTGCCAGTGTAACGGAATTGTGAATTTGTTATATTGAAGTTGTCAATCTTGACCGACTAGTTCACTTCTCTCTGCGATCTTAATCCTAAATAAAAGATATAGTTTTCATATTTGTTAATATTTTCTTATTTTACCCTTTATTGAAGCTTCAACAATAATCAATGAGCTGAGAAAGGGAGGAATTAAAGAAGATGATTAGAGTGTTTTTAGAAAATACACATAATGTTATCTAACTTCTTTAATCTAGTCAAATGAAATAAATGTGTTTTATATTAAAGACTAGATGGATGAGTAATTACTACCCAACTACCCAGCAATAATGACTACAAATACAATGCATGGGACATGAGCGTAATTTTCCCAAAATCTTCTAGACAGGTAGGGTCTTTAAACAGATAGGTGAACCAGTCAATGATGGAGGAGAAACTGGTTGATACTATAATGCGTTGGATACTATAATATTGATACAAGATAACTAGTTGGTATTTAAGACTGTAGCAGACTCGGGACAGTTAATAATTATTTTGTGTGAGATAAATGCATGATATGGGCAGGAAATTTTATATTCAATCATGCCATATGAACATATGGAACCAAAAGGAAAAAAAAATGTTTAATTGTTTTTTCTTTAGTGAAACATCATACAAACACATCAAGCAATGTGAATTTCGTTATAGTTAATAAAGCAAAAAAATGATATGAAAGATTCATTGCTGAGTGAAATATCAGGGCCTGATATATGAAGGGGTTGTAGGGAAGCAAAGAGCCAATTGTCTTGACGTTTAGTGGCAGGAGAACTTTGCAGTAAATGGGAGGTCGCAAGTTTGATCTGTTTGTAATCTCAGTCCCTATAAAAAAGAAGGAAGGAGGAGAGACAAGGCACGTGGGAGTGATTGTTTGGGTAGGTGGGATAGTTCAGGGCCATAAAGAGAAGTGGTTGAGCAAAGTTAAGTGCAGTAATTAATCACTGTAAAGAAGGCCTGGCTTTTCGAGCAAAAAAAAGTAAAGAAGGCCTGGCTAGGTCAGGTGGTAAATGGAGGGATTCGGCTGAGGTCCTCTTCGCCCGTCCACTCTTTGTCCTCTGCTTTAATATCTGTGTTGTTGTTTTTTTACGCAAAATGACACCTGATCCTTTTTTTTTTTTTTTTTGTAAAAAAAGATTAAGGGTATAAAAAAGAGACTTTAGATCGAGTGTGCTTTGTAAAAATCGATGGGCTTGTGATCTTGAAAAATTATTTTAGGACGTTGAAAAAATATTTCGAGTGCGACGGAATGCGCACTAATAAGATAGTTCGGGATGCGACTCGGGATACTAGCTGGTAATAAAAAAAATACTTTATGATCTTGAAAAATTATTTTAGGATGTTGAAAATTATTTTCAACATCCTAAAATAATTTTCAATATCCTAAAATAATTTTTCAAGATTATGAAGTATTTTTTTAGTACCAAATTTAGTATCCCCGTCAAGATCCGAAGTATTTTATTAGTACTGTCACATTCCGAAATATTTTTTCAACATTATGAAGTCTTTTTTTCAAGATCATGAAGTACCCATCAGTATTTTTCCAGTACCACTCAGTATCCTAAAGTCTCTTTTTTATACCCTTAATATTTTTTTTACAAAAAAAAAAGGATCAGGTGTCATTTTGCGTAAAAAACTACGCCGTATTAAAGCAAAGGACAGCAGTGGACGGTATTAAAGCAAAGGACAGCAGTGGACGGCAGGTGAAGAGGACCTAAGCCGAATCCAAATGGAGGAGAGTGACTATTTTACGGATCTGGGCATCACTGCTACTCCATCGGTCCACAGTATAGGGATTTAGTCTTGTTTGAGATAGTAGTGATAAAAATGATTTTCTTTTTCAGATAAAATTTTACAAATGGAAGATAGGATAAAAGTTAAATTGTGGATGTGATTTGTATTTGGGATAACTGTAACATAAGTGATTTTTTTTTTTTTTCAAATGGACTCATGTTTGGAATAAGTTTGAAATGTGATTTGAGATAGAAAATGATTGAAAATTACATAAATCTTATTAAATAACACACACACACATATATATCTGTGTGTGTATGTGTATGTATATATGTCTATGTACACACACATATATTAGTTGTATATATTGTGATAATTGAATATAAAAATTTTAATTTGATAAAAAATTAAATAATTATTAAAAAAATTAAAAAAACTATAAAGTACTTCATTAAATATTTCTAAGGGATAAGTTAAAATGCATACAAATGTATATTTAATAGTATATTGTTTATTAGATCACATATTCTTAATATTTTTCTTTAGAAGCTGAAAAAAGTCACTTTAGAAGCTGAAAAAGTGACTTCTATCAAAAACCATTTTTTTTTTACAATAAGTCCATTAACTCTTAAAGCTATCCCAAACGATCAGAATAGTTTCCCCTCCTTTTTGCTGGGCTTATTTTACTGTTTGATGGGGTATTTTTTTTCCTTAAAAAAATTGTTTGAAGCTATTCCAAACAAATCCTTAAATTGTAAGGACTTAAACTATATCACGGGAACGAGAGAAATGTCAATTAAGTGATTTAATATATCTTAAAATGTATTTTTTAAAATTAATTTTTACCTTTCTTGAAAAATGTGTTTAATTGCTTTGAGAATGTTATTTTAGAGAAAGGAATATGATAAATGGGCAAAGTTGGAAAGTGATTATTAATCATAAGGGTAAAATAGGAAAAAGAACATTAATTAAATTGGAGATAACTTATATTCTCGGATCACGCATTTCTTCTAGAAATACCGTATATTATTGAGTATTGACTGAGTATTTCTATGCATCAATATTAATGATGAATGAATGATACAAAAGCCTCACTCCGTTCACAAAGTTTAATCCACACCTTAACTTCTGAGTTTACGGCTAGTTAATGATGGAGTTGGGCAAGAACCAGGGGACTTCACCAAACACAAATGAACACCATTATTATGTCTCTGGGTTCATTTTCAAGAAGCATTGGTAATTCGTGGTGATTAAAGTGACAACTCAAATTGCTAATATAGGTTGATCTAGATAAGGAGTTGATTCGTAACCTTAATGGTTTGTTTGATATGGGGGAAGGAAAAATTTTGTAGTAGGATTTTAAAAAATTGAAAAGTGGGGTTCTAATTTATTTGAGTTAAGGTGCACAAATATATTTGTGGTTTTTCCAAAAAAATGCACCCAACATTAAGTACTTTTTTGGGTACAAAAATGACCGTGATTATAAAAGTGAAGGAAAAATACCCATTGACCGTTAGTTTGATTTTTTTTTTTTTTTTTTTTTGTATTTTAAAGGCTGACATATACGAGGACTTAGCTACATTTTATCCCAGTTGAAAATGGAGAACTTAATAAAATTACAGAAAAGGGCTCAGATAGTTTTGAAAAGGGTTAAGAAGCGAATTGGCCAATAAACTATTAGTCTAGGAGCGCTCAACACAAATAACTATTAAATGGACCGTAAATACCAATAAACTTTTTAAAATATGAAGGTAGCACAAAACCGTTAACTTATCATCAACACCCGTTAAGCACTTGAAATATAATGAAATGGATGAATTTGTATCAGCAGGTCCAAACAAACATGCGGGAAACATTTTGTGCTCGTCTTCTTCCACAAAACCATGGATGAATTCCGTCGCTCGCCTTCTTCCCTCTTCTCTCGAACTTAACCTCAACCTTCTCCTTCTTTGGATCCTCATCCCCAATTTTAACCTCGCTAGCTCATAATTCTCGCTCGAGATCCACGGCTTTGACTTCCTGTTTCCACGATCTGCTAGCTCATAATTTTGCATCGTCCTGGAACTTCTGTCATACTGGAGGGGGACAGAGGAGTGGAAAAAGTTTGCGGCGGCGAAGAAGAGGCAGAGGGCGGACAGTGCGGTGACAAAGCCAGTGAAGCCGGCGACGAATCGAGCAGAGCCGCTAGGCATGGCGATGATAGAGAGTAATCGCTCGAAGAAGGCACATATAGGGTTGAAGTACTAGAGGTAAAGTATAGAAATGATTGAGAAGAGAAATGCTTGACATAAGAGGAAGATTAGGATCTTCCACTGGTCCATTCCGTAGATCGCGTAGATCTGTGTCTAGACACCACTCGTTGATTTTCCCATTGATTTTCTCTTAAACTAGGGATTCTTTCACCTTTAATCTCATTAATAATTGATTTTGCAGGCAAAATTTCTGGATGCTCTGTAATTACTCGGTGCGGAATTTGAATGGAAACTAACGGATGTTGATAATAAGTTAACGGTTTTGTGCTACCTTCATATTTTAAAAAGTTTATTGGTATTTACGGTCCATTTAATAGTTGTTTGTGCCGGACGCTTCTGGGCTAATAGTTTATTGGCCAATTCGCTCCTTAACCCTTTTGAAAATTATAGAAAGGCGGCAATGACAGTGAGGAGGCGGAGATGAGCGGCTTGATGGGTAAGATTGAGATTGAGAGAAGGGAATAGGAGAGAAGAGCTTAACCTGTAATTTCCAAAATATGTGTGCCATTTTTTGTAATTTTCTCTTATTCTTTACTACCACCGGTGAGATGAAATTTAGTTGAGTTATCGTCTATATCGGCCTTAAAAATACAAAAAAAGTCAAATTAACGGTCAATGAGTATTTTTGCTCCACTTTTTGTAACCACGTTACTTTTACACCCCAAAAAAGTACTTGGTGTTTGATACACTTTTACGAAAAATACATATATATTTTTGCACCTAAACCCAAATTTTTAATTACTAATTTTTATGATTATTTTATCTTACATCTTCTCTTCAATAAACTTCTATAACCCCACTTTTCCAATTTTTTAAAATCTACCTCATAAAATTTTTCCTTCGTGAGTTCAGCTATGATATTTGGACCGTGTTAGTAGACAATTGATAAGTACATTTATAAGTGCTCTTAAATTTATAAGCATGCCCTCACTTAAGTGAATTCGGGTAGTCACAGTCCTTGTTAACATCAATAAAAAATCGTGACAATTCAAATTCACGCTGAGTCGGTGACTAACAATTAGTGGGTATTCAGATAAATTTTCAGCAATATTAATCTTATTAGAAAACATACAACTTTTGGATTCTTAACTTTTTTTAAATTATTGGTTCGGTTCTTAAATTTTGACTTTGAACATCTCAATTCCTAAAACATTTTAACTAGTGACAACTCATCTTTGTTTTTGTTTCTTGACTCATTAAATCATAAAGACTGCGTTATAATGAATTAAAGTTTAGAGACTAAATTAGTACTCTGGTCTTAATTATAAGATCTAATTGATTTTTTTTGGAGAGATTAAGAAAGCTAATTAAATTACTTTAGAATATTTTTATTTTTATTTTTTTCTTCAAACTATATAGTTTGATTAATAATAAACTAATATATAATCTAAGGATACAAAACATATGAAATGATTAAGTATCTTATTTAGCTTCCTTAATCGCTCCAAAAAAATCAACTAGGTCTTATAATTAGGACCAGAGGTAGTATTGTTTTCCTAGTTCAGTAGCTAAAACTTGGATAAATAAATTGACAATGTATTTATCTTTTTGTGAAACTAACTTCTGCGGTTGTGTATATATACTTGATATATATTTATGTGTAGTTGAATTTTTTAACTGATGGCAAAGAAAAAAAGGAACATTTTTAACTGAACAGCATTAAATTTCTGGTTTCATTTATGAATAACGTACTTGCTCCATACTTGATCTTCCGGCCATTAAATAAAACAAATCAAAATTAAACAGGACATTGATGCTAATGCTACAAAGGGCTCATTTATTTAACCTTAAAAAATAAGTAATTTTTAGGTAGTTTAGAGATTTTATGAAAAATAAAAAATAGTTTTCAATTAGTGATTTTCATGTATTTCTGTTTATAAACGAATGATTTATTTTATAATAATTTTCAAATTTTATGCTATGTCCTTATTTTTATTAACATTTTTTCATCTATCCCATCTTATTATTTGTAAAATAGTAACTTCTCAAAATAATTAAAATCATTTTTCTTTCAAAATTTTGATTATTTAAAAAAAAAAATAAACATTACAAAATTTCTCAAAGTAAGCAAAATATTAGTGATTTTTTTTTCCTTAACAGATAATTTGACTCTGATTATAAACTCTCTTATTATAATTGGCTTTTGGTCAAGGAGCCACATATTTTCTATTTTAGAATTTTAAATGTGTAATATCTATTCTTATTATTCCACCACAATATGACACATAGATGCATATTCAAAAAAAGTTGAGACAAATGTTGAGTAAGAACTTCCTTCCTCGATCTTATTTATCTCCAAATGAAACTAAATAATGTTTCTAAAGGAAACAAATGGATTTAGAAGACCTATATTGCATGATTAGTTGATTATCAGTTGACAAAGTTTTCCCAGCGTGAGGGGGAGAAAAAGTGAGTAGCTGGAAAAGATAATACATTGAATACACCATAGATCTTCAAATATAATAGCATGAGCAAAAGTTCATCAAATATTGCATATTTGCATTCTTAATGTACTGTAAAATATTTTCCAGGCGTAGTTACTGAACAAAATGAGAAATCTTATTTCTTATGTTCCAGTTGAAAAATGATCCAGTAAGTATAAATGAAGGGTAAGACATGCTTGAAGCATGAGAAAGTGATCAGTTCCAAAAAAAGAAAAGGGAGCAAATAATCAAGATGATCATATTGAGGAGGCAAGAATTGAGACATAACTGTTTATAAGACCTTAGAAGAGGTTCAAGCACTTGAAAGCAATAAACAGATCTCAACTAGTTATGTCATAAAAGAAAAAGGAACCAAAAAGATAAAGTTGTCGACTATGGTTATGGTTATGATGATAGAGTTGGCTTACCTCCTCTGCTTTTTCGGTCCATTTCTTTGTCCTTTGCTCCAAATCGTGTCGTTTTTGACACACAAAACACACACACTGTCCTTTTTTTTCATTCTTAAAAATATTTCGTGCTTGCTAGGTAGTAAAATGATAATTCGGGATTTGAAAGGGACTAAAAAATTCTTCATGATTTTGAAAAATTATTCCAGGATCTTGAAAAAATATTTCGAGTCTTGATTGGTAATAAAAAGATACTGAATGGTACTAAAAAAATAATTCATGATCTTAAAAAAATTATTTTGGATTGAAAAATATTTCAGATACCTACTGCTACTAAAAATATAGTTTAGAATATTTTTTGAAGATTCTAAAATATTTTTTTTAAGATCATGAATTATTTTTTCGGTATCAACCCAAGTATCTTTTTAGTACCAAGACTCGAAATATTTTTTCAAGATCCAGGAATAATTTTTTAAGATCATGAAGAATTTTTTTAGTACCATTAATTTTTTTAAGATCATGAATTATTTTTTTAGTACCAGTCAGTATCTTTTTATTACCAATCAGTACCCTGAAATATTTTTTCAAGATCCTGGAATAATTTTTCAAGATCATGAAGAATTTTTTTTAGTCTCATTTAGTATCTTGAATTATCATTTTACTACCTAGCAGTGCCTGAAATATTTTTAAGAATGAAAAAAAAAGGACAGGTGTGTGTGTTTTGTGTGTCAAAAACGACACAGTTTGGAGCAAAGGACAGCAGCGGACCGAAGAAGCAGAGGAGGTAAGCCAACTCCATGATGATAATACCACGTGATGAAATAAGGGTCTTGTATACAAATATGCCATGAAATACAGAAGTAAAAATAGTTGGCCAACACAAACGAAAAAAACCAATCTACAATATTGTAATGTGAATTTGTGTATTTCTAGCTCGAGCATCCGAAGTGTAATGTTAGTATCACATAAACAAGCATTTTTTGCAAAACTTCAATAATGATAGACATTATATAATATATTGTGGTGGATTAAGTTTTCATGTCTTGATAATTTGGAAATCTAGCAGTAGATAAAATTTTGATATGCGTCTTGAAAACATGATTATAACCTGTGACTAACTATATTGTGAATTATATATGAATCTTAGAAAGATTTAAAATGTTAGTAGTATATATCTGAAAAATTGTAATATTGATAAAGTCCCTGAAGAATTAAATACGTGAATAGATTTATGAAGCTGAAGAATCCAAGTTGGCAGAAGCAGACAATTTAATCAAGATTTTTATATGATTCAGAGCAACTCGAGCATATGTGGTTAGTAAATATCTGTTGAATGAATCATATATAATATCCAATTTGCCCAAATGAAAAATATATAAAAATGAGTCTGAAATAATTGTTGATTTAAATATTATTAGGACTGTTGTAGAGTTTATAAAGTTGTGATTTGCTTGAACTCTTGAAGAGCTTGCAAAGCTACAAAATGCTTACACTTCTAAAGAGCTTGTTAAAGTTATAAATTGCATAAAATGAGCATTTTAAATAAAGGATTTGAGAAGAAGAAAAAATCGTTTTTTATGGAGAAATTCTTGGTCCAGAAATACCATATCTTTAGCCCTAAAAAAGGTGATGAAGATATAATTGGTCTAAAATTATCATATAATAGTGTGATTGCAGCACTTATGTGTATTAGGCACACATTACTTGATATATTATTTGCTTATTAGCATAATATCCAGCATCAACTTGGTGTATTATTCACTAATACTAAAGTATTGGAATGGACTACATCAACAAAACAGAGTGACATTAACATCCAGCAATCTCGCAGATTTGTTCACCAACAAGTTAGTTCTAGTGACAATATTTGGAAAACTTGTTCATGGTATCAGACTTTGTAGATTCAAAGGTATCAACTCACGTTGTTAAGAGGGGAGCTGATGATACGCGCTGTACTTTTTTTTTTTCCCCCTTGTCTATAGTTTTATCCCACTAGGTTTTTCTAGAAAAGTTCTTAATAAGGTATCATTGGGTAGCATATCAATGAATGATATACTCTTTTTCTTCTATTAGGCTTTTGTCCCAAATGGTTTTTCTTAGTTGAAATTTTTTAATAAGGCACATTTGTATTCAATGGACATCCAAGGAGGAATGAATATAATATTTGTATGGATGCCCATATATCTCCATCATCTCAAGTATCCCACAATTATCTTTTATTGTTATCAAATTTGTAGATACCGATTAAAGTTATGCCTATAAATAGAGGGCATGTATTATATACTAGATACACCTTGATAGTTAATGTGAATTATTCTCTTTTTCTCTTATCGTCTTTCCTTTTTCCTTTTTATTTAGGCTAAAGTATACTTTTAGTACTTTAAGTTTACATGAGATATACTTTTGGTCCCTTAACTTTATAAAGTATACTTTTAGTCCTATAATTCTAACACCGTTAGTTTTGCTAACGGAAAATGTAAACTCAAGTGATAACGGTGTAAATTTAAGTGATGGCTGTGTAATTAAATGCCATTAAGCTTAAATTTAAAATATGTGTAAATTGAAGAATATATAAAATCTATGTTATTAAATGTTATTAGTCATCATTTGAGTTCGCTGCGTCATCATTTTCCGTTAGCAATGTTAACGATGTTACAATTTTAGGACCAAAAGTATACTTTATAAAGTTAAGGGACCAAAAGTATGCCTTATATAAAACTTAAAGGACTAAAAATATACTTTAGCCTTTTATTTATAACACACACACATAGGCGCGCACACACGCACAAGCGCACGCCCGCTCACACATATGCATACATGCATACTGTCATTTTTGTGTAGAAGATAGTTATAGTCATTTTATTATGAAATTTAATTCTACAACGTAACGTTAAATTATGTAATTCCATAATATATTTTTTCCCCAACAATTCCATGGTGTCATTTATGTTTTAACCACCCCCCAAAAAAAAATGTTTTGGTGGATTGATAACATTTATCAGTAGTACACTTTTAACAGCTGGCACTAAATTAAAGATTTTACAAACTGTCAGACATTAATAAACAAACTTTTTATAGAAACCTAGGATTTTTATTATAACAAAGAAGGATTTGAAACCTACTTTACTTATACATCTTATTTAATTCTTATCTTCTAGGTGGTAGTGAGAAAAAAAAGACATTATTTGCTATTACCAGAAATAATTTCACTTTCTGAGACTGCTATGTTAATTGAACACTCTTAAACAAAAATAGTTCAAATGTGGCAAGAGAAGAGAAGAGAAATATCTTGATGAAGAAACTTTTTGTGTTGAAAAAGCAAAAGAAAATTTAAATTTGTTCTTACTCGTGAGTCGTGAGAATATAAATCACATGATACTTCGAGAGTTATTTAACCATTTTTTATATGACTACCCTCTCCTTATGATTTTTGACTAGGCAAAAAGGATAGCATAACAAGTATGTAATAATTTAACTACCCATACGATATTTAGTATAAGAGTTCGATAACTAATTTATGGTTATTAAAAAAACTAGTTTATTTAGTTATTGATAACAAATGTGTTAGTTTCTAAAAACTACCATTTTTAACCATGTATATTGTAACTACATTTTAATGGAAACCTCCTCACTATGTGAAATTAACAGAGATACTTTGAGAAAAAAAATTATAAATTTAATTAGTAAAATGTATTAAATTCTTACATTTATAACCAAAACAAATCTCTTATTTAGTTTTTATATTAAAAAACGGAGTTAGTAATCCATAATTGAGTCAAGGAAAATGATTTAATAAGTAAAATTGATATTCAATTTTTATGGATAAAAAATATCATATTTAGAAAGTAATTCCCTGTTTGAGTTTGAAAGTACTTGCAGTATATAAATTGACAGTTGCACCGAAAAAGCTATAGTTTGTTAAGTAATTATTGTCCTCCTAGCTGAAACTTGAAAATGAAATTCATAAATAAGGCCTATCCCAATGATAAGGACAAAGGCTACAAGTAATACTAATTAAGGATGGAACCTATGGCAAAAAAAGAAAACTATAGATGAGGATGCACCCAAATTATTGACCATAATTCAATGTATGATAAAAATGTTTCAACGATCTTATAATTAATATGGACATTATTTATTCTGGTCCATAACCACCTGTTGTCAACAAGACATGAACCTATAATTAGGTCTCTCAATTTATAATTAATTTAAACTCAAGTTTTTATTTATTGGCTCTAAATCAGGGAGAGCATTCTCTAAAAAAAACGTTACTGGAATATAAGTTCATACTTGTATGGAGCATGGTTCCTTGTTGATAAGATCTAAATCTTTTTTATCATGAAAGTGGGGAAAAGTCCCCCATTCAAAAATTTATTGAAGACAAGAACTTAAATCAAAGTGTTGGTAATTTGTGTCTACAAAATTTGTAGAGCACCGACACTCGCTAAAAAAAACGCTGAATTTTCGATGGAATTCGCCATGGATTTTTTTTTCCGTAGCAAATTCCATCGGAAAAGTTTCCGACAGAATTCATTCTGTGGCAATATTTGATACGGAACTTCCCATGGCTAATTTTGCTATGGAATAATTCTGTGGCTAATTCTGTCGGAAACATTAAAAAATTAATATTATTTAGATAAATTTAATTTTTAAAAAATATCTTTATAAAAATAAAAATTATGCTATTAATATCCATATAAATATTTACAAATTATTTTTTCCATAATTATTGTTAAAATTATGATACACTATATGTAATTTCTTAATAATATTATATATATATATATATATTAATAATTAAAATTAAAATTTAGAAATTGGATAAAACTATAGTCATATGAAAATTTATTTAAGATGTAAACTTTTTTAATTTGAAATTAATTCATATTAAAAATTATAAGAATATATAAAATTATTCTATATTATTATTAATTTATATTTAGTTTTTGATTATAACATATATATAATTGTGCAATAATAAAACACCAAAGCATTCCAGCCTCACTGGTAAGGCTTCGCTCACCCAAGAGGAGATGCATTTTCAGGAAATATGGAGCGGCGACTTGTGGTAGAGTGATGCAAAAACACATGGCGGAGCTGGACCAGCGGTGACTAAAAAAACAGTTTCTGAGGGGCTGGTGGTGTTGTGTCATTCTACAGACGTGACACATGGCTTCTCCTAAAAATGCCATGTGGCATTTTGAAAATAAAAAATAAAAAAGAAGTTTCCAAAGGAGTTGAATTCCGTCACAAATTTCTGACGAAATTCTATCACAAATTTTGCGATGGAATCAGAATTTCGTCAGAAATTGATTTGTCACGGTCCTATTCGCAATGTAATGGATTCATTAGAAATCCGCTTCTGTTGTAAATCCGTAGCAAATTCCATCGGAAATTTTGAATTCCGTTAAAAATTTAGTATTTTTTGTAGTGACTTTCTGTGTATTTACTAAGTCATTCTTATCAATAAAATTTTTAATAGAGCACTCCTTCAATTTCCCCTTTTTTTTTGCGTCATAACATTTTTTAAAAGAAAGTAACTCTGTGATTTGGATTTGGGCGTGTGTGTGTGTGTGTATATATATAAGAGAGAGAGAGAGAGAGAGAGAGAGAGAGAGAAATATGGATTGATTGTGATCCAAAGACACTAATTAAGTCTAAAGTTGTTATGATGTTAGAGTTAAGATGATAAGACCCATATTAATTGATGCATTGATAAATGTATATTAATAAGGACCGGGAGTATTATATTTAGAAATATGGATTGATTATGATCCAAAGACACTAATTAAGTATAAAGTGGTAATGATGTTAGAATTGAGATGATAAGACCCATATTAATTGATGCATTGATAAATGTCTTGCACTTTAGTTTTTTTTTTCCCCAGCAAAAAACATTAAACCATTGTTTGGATGATTTACCTTATAAGTAAGGCGATTTCCATTAGATAATAAACACACTACTCAACTAGTTTAAAGCCTTGTTGATCCAAATGGGCGGATCTAGGAGGCTAGGGGTGGCCCCTGCCCCCCTAAAATTTAAAGAAATTTTTTTATCAGTATTGGTGTGACATTGTGGGACGTTTGATGGTAGAAGTGTGGGCTTTTATTTATTTGTTAGGTTGCTTCGTTTTTTAACTTGATTGATATTGAATTTTGGAGAGAAAATGGAGAAGTTGTTTCCAAACTTGTTTGGGCAGATAAGAAGTTGAAGATTGGTGTGGTATTGTTAGGAGGTCAAGCCCCTAGTGGTCACAATGTGATTTTTGAATTTTCGGTGAGGATCATTTTGTTTGAATTGAATGGGATGTCTTGGTATCTTTTGGTTTGATTTGTGTTGTGGAACTTAATTTGTATAATTTTCTTTTTTATTTTCTGTTTTAAGATTACTTGTAATAGCGCACAAAAGGAAGCACGGTTTCAGGGGTGGTCTTGCTGGCATCATGAAGTGCAAATATGTTGAACTGAATTCTGACTTTATTTAGCCATACAGAAATCAGGTCTATCTTCCTAACCTGTTGTACATGCATCAAACATGTTCTAAATTTTGTAAAAACTCTTGAAAATAGATGTTATGTTTTAGTTTCATTGTTTTTACATCAAAGATGCATGGTTAGTTGAACCCTTATAACTCTATATGCTTCCTTTTAAGGGCACTGTCCAAAGACAATTTTTACACATTTATTTGAAGATTCATTATACTTATATATAACTCCTTTTACTGTATAACCAACGCGAGTTTGTTATATCTTTAAATATTTTTAATCATTAAAGATATTAAGGTAATTAGTGGACTTAAGATTAGAAATTGGATATGGAAATTATACTAAATATGTAACTGGCACAGCCAACATAAACAACATATATAGTATATATTATATGCAACTAGAAAAACAAAAGATACATATATATAATATAACATGAAACGAAACTAAGTTGTGGAAGGCCTTCAAGTCATCGATCACACCGATCACTTATATAACCTTCCTTTATTATCTTCTGCTATACCTTCTCATATACTCTCCTTCACGTCCTCACTTCTCAGAACTTGATACTGCAAATTCCAATAAAATTTCACTCACCATTATTAACATATAATAATTCATAGTATTTTCATCATACTATCATATATTCATATCCCACCATGTCCTAAATATAAGAGTTGATTGACTTTTTTTTTTGTGTGAAGAAATTAAAGAAGCTAATTAAGTTATATTGAATTATTTATTTTTATTGTTTTCATCTAATTAAACTAATCCCTCAAATATAAAAGCCAAATATCGACTTTACATTTATTAAGAAGTTGGTTAAAAGTAGATAAAAACAATAAATATGCAAGATATCTAATTTCTTTTCCCAAATTCCAATATACCCTTTTTTATTAAAGGAAAAAGTAAGAGATAGCAAATGAGAAAAATGAAGAAAGAGAATGTGACAATTTTTTTTTAAAAAAAAGCATTAAATACAGAGACAAAAACAGAGTGGGTCTTATAAAAACACCACACCCTTCATAGGTTTGGCTCTTATATTTTGAACAAGAGGGAGTAATTTATTTGACTTAGAAAAACTGATATATAATTTAATGATATACAATATATGCTATGATTAAATAGTTTATTTAGCTTATTGATTATCTTAAGAAAAATAATTTGACTCTTATATTATACACTAGAGGAGTAACATTATTGTGAGGAAATTAAGGTTACATGTATACCTGGCACAGTTGGTGGAGGTGCTGATCTTGTAGGGGATGTTGACGTTGCAGCTGGAAGGAAGGCTCTCAGCGTTCTTAGGGTTGAGTCCGGCAACCTGGCCGGCAGCGCCCTTGAGGCAGTTGCAGATGGCCTGTTTGTTGGCAGTAATCGAAGCGGTGGAGAGGAGGCTGCGGATACCTTGGCAGCAGCCGGGTGCCGGAGCACCGCCCTTCTGGAGGTAAGGGATGCAAGGAGCAACGCTGCTGGAAACCTGGCCGCAGGTGATGGCCTCAGCCATTGGTGCAGCCACCACGGCGAGGCACAGCACCAACATGCATGCAACCTTCATCAGAGCTGCCATTGTTTTGATTACTGAAACTTGAAAGCAAGTAAGATGGATGCTGCTAACACAGAATACTTTGTGATTGTGGTCTGTGAATTGCTTGCTTAACTTGGCGGTGAAGTGTGTGTGAGTTTATATAGACAAATTGTCTTGGCTTGGACGACTATTGGACTAGGTGATTTAATTTCACTAGTGTGAGGAGATAATAACAATTAATTGTAAGTAGTATTTTAATGGGAAATTCCTTTCAGGTCCCAAGGGACTAAGAAAATGTCAAAAAAGTTCTAAGGAAAATTCAGATGTCAAATAAGTCCCAAAGAGTAATTTCACATATGAAGTTGTTAATCCCACATATAAGAATTGTTAACCCCACGTGAAGGGGTTATTAATGGGACTTTTCGACATTTGAATTTCCCTTATGATTTTTTTTGACATTTTCTTAGTCTCTTGGGACCTAAAAGGAATTTTCCCTATTTTAATTAAGCAAAAACTCATTTTTTCCTGTACTATAATAGTATTCTTTTCTGTACTAGTGGGATTGAATAGAATATGAATAGAACAATAAAGATGTATATAAATTTAATTAGTATTACTTTTTTTCCTCGATATAAGATTAGATAACTAATTGCTGGAAAAAAATTAAAGAAGCTAGACCACTAATTTGTGAAATTTAGTTATATGTAATAAGTGGGTTTTTGTTTCACTGAAATATCCTTTTTAATAATGTGCATTAGAACAATATTGTGATGGGTACTTCTTAATATATCTAATAATTGAAGATTCTTCAATTTGGGACAAAATGGTAAATTTAAGAGATAAATTGAATTACGGGATTATATTTAAGATGAAAATAAAAACTTTAAATAGGTTTTATATTAAGAAAAAGGAGGGAGAATAATATTGTGTGCGGCATTTGTATACATACATATGCATATACAGTACCCAACGGTTTTTTAGAGGGAATTATATGTGGTCCCAAGAAATAGATTTAATTACTAAGAAGTTCTAATGATAAATGAACTTTTGTCATTTTTTATACTAAAACTTATTATTGTTTACTTCTTAGTTGTCATTAGAACTTCTTGATAAATACTCTTTTTTTAGTCTTATTATAAGACACCAATTGCTTTTAACTAACTCATTTATTACTATTTTCTTATTATGCTTTCATTTTTAACTAACTCATTTAAATCCATATAAAAAGTAGGGGTAATGTTGGAAATATTTATCAATTTTGGACTAATTTAATGATTTAATTTTCATTCCTTAGTCCATAAAAAATAATAGTTGGTACTTTATCAAAAAGACAAGAACGGTATTAAGACCATTTGGTAAGATGTTTTGATAATTCTCTCTCTTTTTAATTATTTAGAAAGAAATTATGGGGCCCGAAAAAAAATAAGTGATCAATACGAGGTCTGCAATTAAAAAAAAGTAGCATTGAATTGGTTAAAACTTCCGAGAAGTAAAGAATTGTAGTTAATAGCTAATTCATTATAGTCAATTACTCCCTTCGTTGGAAACAACCACCACACATATATTCCGTTTTAAATGATAAGAAATATTTAGAGAATACTTCTTATTTTTCTATTTCCCTTATTTAATTATCCTTATTTGCAGGTAAAAAAGCCTTTATTTAATTTCTATAAAATAAATTTTCAAAACACTCAAAAACCCATTACTCCTACCATATTTATTTTTTTATTCTCTCTCTTCTATAATCCTCCTCATTATTGTAATACCCTAAAATTAGTATTTCTCCTAAACACTATATTTTGATGAATACTACCTATTGAGAATAGGTGAATTTGTGATCTCAAATTTTTGGTAGTGTATTCATTTTTGAGCAATTTTCTTTAGAATTTAGCAAGGCGAGGTCCAACTTTCTAATTTTTCAGTTAGAAATTATAGGATAGCATAAAATGTCATTAAAATTCTGGCTTAATCAAGTGGTATATTTTAAACCATCAATTAGGATGTCTTACCTTGATCAGTAATTAAAAGGACATAATTAAGGATTTAAAAGAACCAATGAGAAAACCCAAAAGCCTTTTTGCATTTAATTAAAAATGCATAAAATAATAAAATAAAAATAAAAAAAGAAAAGGGAGGGGGGGCGTGTAAGAAGAGAGAGAGAGAGAGAGAGAAAATAAGGCCAATTTGATAAAATTTGAAATCCTAGAGTAAATTGGATAATGGTTTGAAATCCAGTAAATATCTGATGTACACAGTAAAAACTCAAAGCAACAAATAAAGTGAGAATCTATACAAATTTAAATAGTTGTGAAGAAGTGGGAATCCTAGAGAAAATATAAGGACTTATCTTGAACCCACATAATTTAACCTCGAAAGTAAGTCTAGTAAAGGTTATTTTTGCAAATATTTGAAGAATAAGTTTAGTGCAACGGGGGGAATCTAATTAGACCATAAATCTAGTTATCCAACTACTAATCAAAAAGCATACTCGAGAATTTAAAAGTGTTAGTGATTGATCAAGCAACCGAAAATGAATTTCGTTAAAGTAAAACTTAAGACTCAATTTGGAAGAAACTTACACCGTAAGATTGCACTTTACTTTTTGAGAAAGAAAGGAAAAAGATTATGGAAGAGAGAGGGGGGGAGGCGATTTTGGTGTTTTTAAGGGCCGGGATGAGAGTTTCAAACTTTACCTAGATCCGGCCTATCTTCGAGATGACAGAAGTTTGAATTATTTACCAAAGTGCCATACACTTTCACTATAAATAGGACCCTACATTCATTCATTTCTTCACACCAAAATCAACCCTCAAGAGTGATTTTCTAGAGAGAATAGAGAGGAGTAGGATTTGGAAGTCGAGTAGCAAGGTTCTTGAGGGTAAGTTCTCTAGTTCTTGAAGTTCTAGTCTTAAATTCATAGATAGTTGTAGTTTAATCTTAAAATGCTAGAAGTAATTTTATTTTCATGTTTTTATGATTAGAATTAGCTTTAATTCGAAAAATTGTTGAGGGAGTTGTTATAACAAAAATTTTGAGAAAAACACCGAAGTAACGAAGTTACGCGAAATTTTCGGCTAGGCAAAATTTTTTCGGGGGTCGGGGTAAAATAGTCAGTAATGGCCAAAATGTGTCGTAGAATACTATTTACACGGTGATAATGCAAAATACCCTTATAGGATATCCGGAAACTAACGGAAGGCATTCCGACCAAACACGTACCACGTGCTATTCACGACGAATGAAGGTACGTTCGCGTACTGTAACACTAACTCTGATGCTTATTGTATACTTATATGTGATAGACAAATATACATGTGAATTGTATAGATAACTTTACATGAGATGTGTACTGTTAACATAGATAGCTTTACATGTGATGTGTACTGTTAACATAGATAACTATACATGTGAATTATATAGATAACTTTACATGTGATGTGTACTGTTGATATATTAATCTTACATCTGCTATGCACTTATGTGTTGATTAATGTTGTAATGTCATACGTATATTGTTTACATAAGTATGAGGTTAACCGTTACCTGAGGTCCAATGTGCATTTGGACCTCAGCTTTTAAAATAGCTTCAGGGTCAGGAGGACTAAGCGCCGAGGATAAAGGCAAGCAGCACGCTTAGAGTCCTGGCCGGAGAATTTCTTTTTGGACTTGTATTACCATATTATTAAATGTTCGGTTCATTGTACCGCTGTATAAGCAACTAGATACACCAACGGTGAATGTTTATCAGATACTCGCTCTTTTAAATTATTCCGATGCTCTACTCTGATGAAAATACTTTATTTCGCTTTTGAAAAATGGGGTGTTACAATTATAATAATTTTCCTAATCTCTCTCTTATTCCCTATCTCCTCATAAATAAGGGCATTTTAGTAAAAAAAATGTTTATAATTTTGACACACTTATTGTTCTTAACCGCCACTTTGAACTGTGAGATTCAATTAAACATTTCTTATAATAAGGAACAGAGGGAGTACTAGAGAGAAGCGTTGTAAATAACTTGAAATAAGGCATTTTTACATTAACTGACTCGTTATAATTGGCTAAATAAGTGCGTAAATAACCTGAAATAGGCTTTTTACATTAATTTATGGAGGTGTGAAATTGGCTAAAACGATCGCCAAATAATTATTGTTGTGAATAATTATTTCGTTATTTTTTTTATACATAAAAATTTAAGTGAGTTGGGTTCCAGGGGCTCACCAGGGTTAGGACATGTTTTCAGACTCAGAGCACTTGCATATTGTGAATAATTATTTTGCTGGAAAATTAATCATTTGGTCCTTTAAATTTCAACTCCATCGCCTTGCAATTTGACTCACTCTAACTTGGTCCTCAAACTTTCATCCCTTTGATAAAATCATCATTGCCATTAGTGAAGAAGGAAGGCACACTCAAATGGTGTCAAAGAGGGTTAAATATTGCATCCATGCATGTCAGCACAACGTGTTACATAAAAGATTGAAAAGAGAGTCACTGACTTCACTAATCACCACTATGATCTTCAACCTAGACTCATCGTTCTTTGTAATACTAGGATAATTATTTATCGGAATATTATATTTCAATAGATAATACCTATTGAAAATAGGTGAACATGTAGTTTCAAATAATAAGTAATAATTATCTTATTTTCTAAGGTAATTACTATGGAAATTAGGAGAGATAAAGAGCTAAAATCCATAAAATATATTTTTGAGGCATTAAATGGCCTAAAAATATTATGATAAATCCCAGGAGGCAATTAAATATTTGTTAAAAATTAGAAAGTATGTTGTCTCAAATTTTAGGAATTTTTTGGGATAATTTCCCTTGAAAAAATAATGAGGCAAGATTTAATATTATTTTGGGGATCATAATTGACCCCATGATTTTTAATATTTTACATGGGATATAAAATACCAATGTAAGTAAAATAATTGTGAGATAATGATTTATCCTAATTAAGAAAATTATCAAAAATTAGTAAGTGGCTAATTTGGTAATTAATGGGATAATTAAGGTATAAAGTAAATGAATTAAAAATAATTTAAATAATTATTTTTAATTGGAGAAATTCGAAATTATTAAATAAATAAAAAATAAAAATAAATAAAATATTTTATGCTTAGAAAAATAAATAAAAAATAAAAGAAAAAAATAAATAAATATCATGATATTTTTGTAAAATTGTATTATTATATAATATAGTGAATAGTAATGGAATAAATAGGAAACGGATCCTATCTAGAGAACCAGGAATAGGAATTCCAAAGTCAAGGTAAAATATTGATCAGTGAGTTTTTACCTTCAAGTGACCTCTTAGGAAGTTAATTCCGAGGTCGGTAGCGCATTTGCCTAATAAGACGAAATAGAGAAAAATGCGGATATTCACATTTTGGATTTGAAGAAAATAATTATAACTCAACATCTAGAGATGAGTTTATAATTATCTGGACATTTTTGGAATCGTGAATTATTATCCAGAGATTGATGATTCCGAAAGCGATTTCCGACACCGGACGTGTTCGGACACGTTTTTCGAGAAAACTTCAACCTGGATCGTTGGAACCCCGTAAGGGACCGAAATCTAAGTTAAATTAGATATTATTGATGAGGAAGTGAAGATCTTCAAAGTTATGAATTCAGAATTTTGAGATTTTCCAAGATTACGCGTTTGCATTACACCGGACCGAAACTTTATCTAATCGGCTCGAGATGTCACCATCAAGATGACATCATTTTGTTGACTATTGGGGAGGGGGAGGTCTGCACAAGAAATGGAGGGCCAAGAGTGTTTTGTCCTCAAAATGCGATCCTACGGCCCATATTCGTCAAGGCGAAGTTCGAATTATTTACCGATTCGCCATCCGTCTCTTCTATAAATACCAAGCTCCTCTTCTTCATTTCGACACCAAAAATCTGCCTCTTAGAGAGAAGTTAGAGAGAGAAGCTTTGGAGAAAGTCTCGAGCAAAGTCTCGGGATATCGAGATAATCGTACCATTGTCGAGCCGTTGTTGTGCCGCCGTCACACCGTTTTTCCCGTGTCGGAAATTTACCGTTTTTCCGTAAAAGTTCCGTTGTACCGCCAAAAAGGTACGTTCGCATACCGTAACACTAACTCGATGGTTATTGTATGATTATATATGTTTGTTGTGTTTGTTTGTTGTTGTAGCATACGTGGTTATGTTATATACACGGTTATGTCACATACGTGGTTATGTCACATACGAGGTTATTATTGTTGTATCATACGTGGTTATGATACATACGTGGTTATTATCTTACATACGTGGTTATGTATTTTTAATCATACATCCGTTGTGGACTGTTGTATTGATCGTTGTCGTGTATATGTAGTCATATTTAAGCATGAGGTTAACCGTTACCTGAGATCCAAATTGCAATTGGATCTCAGCTCTTATCATAGCGTCAGGTTCAGAAGAACCGAGGACCGAGGAGAAGGGCGAGCAGGCCGCATACGAGTCCCGACGAAGACTCTCTTATGTTGTAATTCATTTTGAAAACTCTCGGTCAATGTACCGTTTACGTCAAATCGCCGGACTTACGGCATTTATAAATATATGTATCGCTTACTCAATCGCTCCAATGCTCTACTCTGATGAAAAAAAAAATTATACTGCTTTTGAAAATGGGATGTTACATTCTTGCTCTATAAGCTCTGTAGATTTAATAAAACTTGGGTTGAAGATAAGAGTGGTGACTGGCGAGTGAGCAATCCAGAGGCTAGAGTGAGCGTGTCGGCGACACTCTTTTCGTTCTTTTTGTTACACATGGTGCTGACATGGATGCAATATTTAGCCCTCTTAACACCGTTTGAGTGCGCCTTCCTTCTTCACTAATAACAACGATGATTTTATCAACCAGATGAAAGTTTGAGGACCAAGTTAGTGTAACACCCCAAATTCCGTAGCATAAATCATGCCGGTGACACGTGGTTTTATAAAAATTCATTAGAGTTTTGAGGTGCTACAACTTAGCGTTTTGCGGAAACGGAGAGCATGTACTAAAAATTTGAACAACAGGTATAACAATGAGTAACTGATATAAAATACTCGACATATGATGATGCTCGACGTATACCGATATATTGAAAATTTATCGAAGGAATGTTCATATGATACGATAATACAAAACTTCATAATTACAAATCTTCTATGTAACTATACCCTCTTCATCCGAGCCTTGAGTAGACTTGGGGCATCGAACCTAACTCGGTTAAATCATCCCATTTGGCCAGGCTGGGTAGGTCTAGTGGGAGTCTCACCGTGCTAGGGTGACTGATTGACTGAACCACATAGACAACCCTTTCTAGTTTAAGCACCAAATGATATGAAGTAACCTTATTAGATTCTTGCCATAAGGTAGGTTCTGTTGACTTTCTTCCCGCATTTTCTTGACCGGTGCCTTCTCACGGCTCCATCGACTAGCGTCTAGCTATGGCTCCATCCCCTGGTGCCTCCTCCGGTTCATGACTCTTTCCTGTCTATTAATTCAGACTGAGGTCCAATGCCCATTGGACCTCAGGTAACGGTTAACCTCATGCTTATGTAAACAGTATATGTATGACAGGTATTCATGACATTTTCGCAATAATCACTACAAAAGCCCATAACAGATGTAGGAAATACATAAATGTATGTAAGGCAATAACAATACACAGCCCCTGCAGTATGTTTGTTATCCCAGTCTACACGACCTCTCAGTGCCACGATGTACAGTCGTGTCCAAAGCGCTAAGGAAAACTCTCAACGGCGTTAACAATACCATAACCCGTATATTCATGATTTCATCAATTTCAAATGAGACGAGTCTCGACAGAACACAAAGCAATCATATATAAGCATATCATAATCATCAGAGTTAGTGTTACAGTACGTCGCGAACGTACCTTCTTTGACGGTACTTTCGGTACGTTTTACGAAAAACAGTAATTTTTGACAGTGGCCCGATAGCGGCCCAACAGCGGTACGACAGCGATGCGACAGCGGTTTGACTACAGATATCCTATATGGATTATATCATTTTTATCAGTATTTAGCATTATAACAGGCATTTTAGGTACAAATTACCATTTTGCCTCTGACCCCCTAATCGGCGGAATTTCGCTAGAGCTTCGTTACTTTGACCCTATCTCTCCAGAATTTGACATATCTCTTTTCCCAGTATATTTTCGAAATAAATACCATATTTACCCCTAAACATGATATCTAGACTATCTGGAAAATTTAAAGATAAATCTAGCATTTCTACTATATCTACCGAAAGAACTACCGAAACTAAAGACTAGGGACCGAAGAACTTACCCCGGGGCTCCGCTATATTTTCTCCGGGCTCCTCCTTCTCTCTAACCTCTCTCTAAGGCACGGTTTTGGGGTGGGAAATGAGAAGGGGAGAGCTTCCTATTTATAGAAGAAAAAAATGACACTATTCATCACTTTATCAGGCTGGATTTCGGCTGTCGGATCGCACTTCGACACGTGGCACTTCCTTGGCCCTTGGATGTGTGTGTCGACCTCATGCCCATGTCATTCTTCTAGAATAGATTGCATCATCCATGATGTCATCTGCTTGCTTTATGAGCCGGTACCGATAAAGTTCCTAGTTCGGTGTCCTAATCGCGTAATCCGGAAGAAACTCAAAAATCCGAGAGCAAGGCACTGAAGTTTTATCCTTCCTCTTTCAAAATATGTGGAATGATTAAATTTTTGATCCCATTAAGGGCATTCCGTAGTCTGTTGAAGATTTTTGGACAGACACCATCGGTTACGGAAATGACTTCTGGTAGAACCAGCTTTTGGACAAAAATTCACTGGTTCGTAATATGTTTTGACCTAAGAAACCTAATCCCTGGTTCGTCACAACAATTTGTTTTTCTATTGGTTCTCATTTGCACTATCTGCCCTTTTCTTTATTTATCCCGTATCTTAATGACTCGTTGGTTTCGAAATGACTTCGGAGATAGTCCACTCCGAGGTAGAATTTCACTTGGTTTATATAAGGTCCGGATGTTTTAGACTAAATCCCTATATTTTGGTGTAGGATTTAATTTCTATCCATTCTCAAATGTCCCGTTGGCTCTTTACCATATATAATATTATTATATTACAAATATCTAGATATTTTTTTATTTTTTTATTTTTTTTTTTTTTTTTTAAGCATTTTATATTTTATTATTATTTATTTTTTAATTACGAATTTCAGCCCTTAATTAAATATTTTTTTAGTTCATTTATCTTATATTTTAATCCTCTTATATTATCTCATTAATTACCGATTAGCCACTTACTAATTTTTGATAATTTTCTTAATTAGGATAAATTATTATCTCATAACTATTTTAGTTACATTGGTATTTTATATCCCATGTAAAATACTAAAAATCATGGGGCCAAAAAGTGCTTTTAATAATATTATATTTATGCTCTATTATTTTCCAAGGAAATAATCCCAAAACTCCTAAAATTAGAGAGAACATACTTCCTAAGTTTTTGTCAAGTATTTGTTGCCATATGATATTTATCATAATATTTTCGAGCCATTTTCTCATTTTATAAAATACATTTTTCATAGATTTTAGCTTATTATCTCTTCTAATTCTCATAGACATTTCCTTAGAAAATTTGATAATTATATCTTTATTTGAGACCACTTATTCACCTTGGTAGTCTCAGAATTTATTCACTAAAATTTAACAATTATTTTAGGGTGTGTTATGATCCCTAAATGATATTTTAAAGAGAAATTGCTCATGAATTTATAACAATTAAGTTACAAAATTAGAGACAATATACTCTCTCGTAAATATTTATCCAAATATTTTACTTATATTAGTTAGGGTTTTTGGTATTACGGTTAGAGTGAGTCAAAGTGTAAAGATCGATTCGCGGTTGAGTTGAAACTTCATGGATCAAATGATTAATTTTCCCTTATTTTGTTCTAGTCAATTGCTAAATGAGAGTTTTAAATAACATGTTGTGATTTGGACATAGATACTCTCCACTTCTTCTTTTTCCTTTTATTCTCGGTATTTCATCTACACCATTAGATATAAAAAAAATGAATGGTTCAAATTTAATATTTTATACAGTTATTTTTATATTATTTTTACGATTAAAATTTATTTTATTTGTATTGTAGTTATATATTGTACATATGTTAGGTCTTAATAGTTGAAATTTATCTATTTATTTTTATTTATAATAATAATAATTTTATAAAATATCAAATATGAATCATCCATTTTTTTACATTATATCCGGTATCCGGTTTAGGATTTGTGGTGCCCCTCCAACACAAGTGTATCATCTAGAACTCTAACTCAAGATCTAGAGGGACCTAGTGGGCCTTATACTCGCTAAACCAACTCTATATTAGTGAATCATCCATTAGTTTAATCCAAAGGTGGATATAAAAATTTTAGAAGAAAACGAGAAAAAGAAAATGGTGAAAACTCAAAATCAAATTTTAATAGTAATCTAATATTTTATTTACCTAAAATATATAAAACCCATAAAAAATTAAGTCAGTTGCATATAGCCTCTATGACATTTCTAACTTCAAATATAACCTTTTTTGGTGTTTTAAATTTTTATTTATTTACGTTAAAGCCTGCCATTATTTTGTTGTTAAGTTATTGACAAAAATTGCTATGATAGATTAACAAGGATGACATGGCATATGATATGAATAAAAAAAATGTAGGCTTTAATATATAAAACTCTTTAAATTTTATGTTAGTTGCACGTAACTCTCACATTTCAAAATTTAAATTTAACCTTTTAAAATTTTAATTTTTAACATTAAACACTTTGTTGTTACTTTTTTCTTACCTAATGCCTAGTGGAGGGAGTATAGATTTCATGAATCCATCACTTTAGTCATTATTATAAACCAATTTCTCAAAACAATTTGGTCATGAATAGAATTCAACATTGAGAGTTATTAATAACTACTTTCTATTTTTAACTCAATTAAAAATGTCGATGAGAGAAAATGCATAACATATTTTTTCAATACTCATTACTCCCTCGTATCCTAAGGAACATCCACTTTTATAAAAGTGGTCCTTAATATAAAGAATAAATCTACTTTGTCTGAAATTTTAAACGGATGTTTTCATTTTTACCCTCATCAAATATATGTTATTCATTATCTTAATGCAATAAATTTTCACCCATTATTTTTCATACAAGCTCTTTATAAGTAAGGGTATAATTGGAAAGAATGGTTCAAAAGCTACACATTGATTGCTTTTAATTAATATTTTGAACCACTATTTTGATAGTTGTTCCTTATAAAAAAGACCATAGAAAATATTAAAAAAGAATAAATTTGGAAAAATCAAGTAATTTAAGATATATTAAATGCTTACTTTTTTTTTTTGGTATGTGAAATTTATTCAAGCTGTATTTATAATAAGAATATATAAGTGATAAGAAATAGGATAATATATATTTGAAACGTAAATTTAAATTCCCAAAAAGTAATATATCAAACAAACAAAATGAGCATGAAATTGATGAAAGTAACAAAAAGGGTATACGTGGAGGTGGTGCATTAATGGGTGATCTACCTTATGTACGAAGGGATATAGAGGGAAGGGATATTGAAGAAATGAAGACAGTTGCTAGTTGAGAGGAATTGAATGGTATCTCTTGAGTCATTTCAACAATCAACACACATCCACACACCTGCCTTTATTTCATTGGTACCACCATTCTCCCATGGCCCTCGAATCGAATGCTCTCGAATGAATTACAATCCCATTCTTTATCAGCCTCTCACTCTCACCTTTTGCGCTTAACCCCTTTCCTCCATCTTACTACTCTCTCCGTCTCAGACCATAACAAACCCTTTTTGTCACTAGAATTAAATGTCATCACTTTGATTTAATGTGGAGGCTTACGTGGTTAGAATTTGACCCCCTAAATAAAAGCGTTGGAAAAATCTAACAACAATGATCCCAAATATATTACATAATTCTACAAAAAATTGAGCAGCAGATAGCGGAAGACTTGATGAAATACCTGCAGCCATAGCAGTTCTGTATGTGGTATCATCTCACAAATTGGAAACCCTAGAAAACCAGCTGAAAGAGTTAGAATTAAAAGAGAATAGGTCATGACTTCTTCTAACAGGAAGGTGAGGCACATTGATGGTTTGAAAATAGCCATCACCCGTTAGAAAACCCTTAAGGAGCAAGTAAGTGCTTTTAAGTTACTACTTTAAGATCCATCCTACGCTAATTATAACTTTTCATCAAGGCTTGTAATGACTTACTGGTCATGTAGGCAACCCTAAACCAAATCTCTATCCAAATCATATGTGGACCACAATCACAAGTATTTTATTCAAAAATAATGATACGATATAATATCTAAATATAATTTGTATTAAAAATCCACTTTGTTTGAAATTTTAAATGGATTTTTCATTTTTACCTTCATTAAATATATGTTACTCATTATCTTAATGTAATAGATTTCCACCCATTATTTTTCATATGCGCACTTATAAGTAAGGGTATAATTGGAAATAATGGTTCAAAAGCTACACATTTATTGCTTTTAATTAATATTGTGAACCGATATTTTGATGGCATTTCTTATAAAAAGGACAGAGAGAAAATATTAAATAAGGGTAAATTTTTTAAAAATCAATTAGTTTAAGATATATTAAATATGTTAATTTCTTTTTTTAGTATGTGAAATTTGGTTAAGCTGAATTTATAATAAGAATAAATTAGTGATAAGAAATACTCCCTCCAGTTCTTATTATAAGACACCAATTAGAATTGTATTGAGTCTTTTTATAAGGACTTTAGTTGTTTCTAAAGCGCATTAATTATTTTCTTCCATTTATTCCCATAATTCATAAGGATAGTAGGTGAGAGTAATAATTAATATAATATTAGAGTTTAGTGCAATTAGTAGGAGTAATATTGAAAGTTACTTAAATTTTAGGACAACTTTATTGACTTTGACTGTTTTTATTGGTTTGTAAGAATTGTTAGTTGATGTCTTATAATAAGGATCGGAGGAGTATGATAATATTTATTTGAAAAATGAATTTAGATTCCCAAAAGTAATATATATCAAACACACAAAATGTGTAATATGTATCAAACACACAAATGTACATGAAAATGATGGAAGTAACAAAAAGGTACACGTGTAGGTGGTGCATTAATGGGCGATCTACCTTACTCACTCCCTCCCTCCGATATACGGCATTTCTGAAATGAATGTATAGTTCAGAATATAAGTCACTCTCAATTTACTTAATGCTTTTTTTTTTTTTAATCTCTATGATTAATACTCATTTTTTTAATTTTGCCCAATTATTATATCCCCTCTCTAAAATAACATTTCTAAAACAATTACACACATTTCTTTATAAAGATAAAACTGAAAAAAATTATATTTTAGGACACATTAATTTACTTAATTATCATTTTCTTGATATAAATTTAAGTGTCCTATATTGTATCTATGTAGTACGAAGGAACGTAGAAATGAAGACAGTTGGTAGTTGAGAGGTTTTTTTTTTTTTTTTTTTTTTTTTTTTTTTTTTTTTTTTTGAATAACAAAATTTTAGAAAAGGGGTTGGGCTTTTGCATCAAGCGCGGTGGTCTTGGGCCCGTCCACAAGACATACTAGCCAGAGAGTACACATGCCTCCACCTCTACCAGCATTTCCATTGCTTCCTAGACCCCTAAGATGCCTCCCCCAGCGCCTTGACTAACGTAGGGATCGAACCCCCTCCCTTAGATGAGGAAGTCCGACCCCTTCGCCAGTTGAACCCAAGAACTGTTGGAAAATATGCTTTCTTTGGTCACTTAAGCCCATTGGGCTTAAGTGAGACTCTGACCAAGAGCCCTATGGCCTTAGGGTTTAGGGTTAGGTCTTGGTGTAGTAGTATATAAACCTACTTTCACCCATCGAGAAACCTAATTCACAAGGAGGCTCTCATCGTAAATAAATCCCTAGAGCGAGACGTTCATCATCCGAACGGTTGCCCAGCCCACACAACCATCCTATCCCCCTCGAGAGATAGTCCGGAAGATCGATCATAGAGCGGACTTGGACTGTTCGTGACTTGACAATTCGAGAAGAGACTTTTAGATCGCTCATCTTTCCAGTAATCAAAACGATGAAGGTTCATCTTTTTCTACATCGTCTCGGTTTGATACGCTTCCGCGTTTCGGTGAGATTCCTAAAATTGGCATCGAGTTTGGTTCGCGATGAGGAAAAGAACCAGATTTTGATTTAGTTTATGCGATCAAATCTCGCAGATTTTTCAAAATATTATTTTTTGAAAAATATGGCATCTATTTCTATATTTGTTATTGATTTCATGAGTATTATTCGTTTATAATTCAGATTTAATGTTAGTTTTAATTTTAATCGGTTAATCGCTTTAATCCATGGTTAGATTTTCTCGTGTATTTCTTGATTTGTAACAAGGAGGCTAATCCCATATGATTAGGTTTCCTCCTTGCTTCTTCTTATTTTTTTTTTCAAAATTTCTATGTATTTTTCCAAATTTCTGTAAAAGTTCGAGATCAAGAAACTTCAAGAATATGAACATTCGACGCTGTACGACACGTTTCGTGGACTTCTGGACCTTGGATTTGGACGAACCATATATGGTTGGAAAGAGGACGGAAAGACGAACAAAGTGGGAGTTGGACCGACGCCAGGGGAGCTGGCACGCGCCCCCACGCGCCGCCACAAGCCCTGCGAGTGGGCTTCACGCGCCGGCAAAGAAGCAGCTCGTGAGGGCGCATGGGGCCACCTTTCGGGGTGGTTCCGGTGGCCGTGTGATCGACTCCCCATGGTGGTCCTTCCCCTAGAGTTTCGTGCTGAGATGACTTCGGCTGACGGCGCGACAGTATTGACGGCTAGGGTTTCTCTTTTGCATCCTAGGGTTTCTAGCCAAAAAGTGGGTCTTTGGGCTTTTGGGCCCATGAACACCCTAAAGGGGCTTGAGACAGATACTATGGGCTGGACAAAAGAGAAATTTCAAAGTTGTAATTTTCTATTTTATTTTAAATAGGAAAGCCATGGATTAAAGTTATTTGTTTAATTTAATGCTTTTATTGAATTGTATGAATTATATGTGCGATTAACGTGATTTTAGAAAAAACATGCCATATAGAATAGGAAGATGCCATATTGTTGCATAATCACATGTCATAAAAACATAGTAGCTATTATGTCTTGAATCGACTAGTATGATAGTTATTATGTGAGATTATTTAGGTTATCCACTAAACTAATTATAAATTATTATGATTTTATATTAAAATCTAGAATAATAATTGGATTAATTAATTGTGGAATTAAAAATCTAGACAAATAATCCAGGATATTTCCTAAGAGAATTGTATATTTAAGAGTGATTTAAAAATACTCTAAATTAAAAAATTCTAAATTTTAAAAATATTGAATGAGTGAAGGTTTTAAATTAAGCAATTAATTTTAAAAACCTACGGGCCCCAATTGTGGGTTTATTAGTAAAATGGTTATCATTTGAAGCCCCATCGGATAAGGATAATCGGATTTCGCTAGATTAAACCCTAATATTTTCAAAATTTTAGTAAAGTTTTGTACGACCCATCGTCGCGCAACACTTAGACACTAAAGATAATTTTGAAAGTAAACAATGGTTAAATACATTCAACTTTGGTAAAATTGTTAACCCTCCCATCGAGGCTCTGGCAATGGAACTGAAGGCCCAAAAATAACAATATTAGTTTTACAAGTATCTTGCCCATCGTAAGCCTTGTAGAGATAACTAATGGATTGTTAAACAATAAACGAATAGTAGTTACTAGAATCTACTAGCGCAATATCGTTTGTTGTTAATTATAGTTTGTAATTAGTGTGTTTTTTTTTTTTCCTTATTTTTAGAAAAATGTCTTTCAATCCTTTAGCTACAATCTTGAGCCAAAAACCTATGGATGGTACAAACTGCAAACAATGGAAAACAAATTTGGATATTGTTCTTCAATATGAAAAGCTCAACTTTGTTCTAACTGCCCCTATGCCAACGCGTTTTTTGCTAGAGATGCGTCTGTGGCAATCCGACAAAATTTCAGCAAGAGAAGGAAAAATGGGAGAAGGCGAATGTGGCGGTTCATTTGCTATATTTTAGCCGGGTCTCGCCCCCACCTTCGGGAGCAAGTGAGCATGATTGAGAGTGGAGCGAAATGCTCCGACTCTTGATGACATGTTTGCTACGTCTAGCGGCTCTCCGCTAGGCAAAATGCGCTGAATTCAGTCACCAAGACAGTGATGTCTGGAGGAAGTGTGCGAGATCATTGTTTAACAATGATAGCAAACTTCAAGAAGGCTGAAGATCATGGTGTCAAATTTGAACAAGAAGTAAAAGTTGACCTTCTATTGCAATCACCTTTGCACGATTACTTCAATCATTTCAAGATGAATTATAATATGAATAAGATGAATCTTGATCTCACTCAACTGATGCATGAGCTTGAGAGTGCTGAACAGTCTCTAGTCAAGCAGGGTAGTGCATTATTTTCTAGTGAAAGTTATGTGAAACCTAAGGGGAAACCCAACGGAAAGAACAAGAACAAGAAAAAGAAGAAATTAGGTATTCCAGTTGCCAAAACGGTTGCAACGAAGCAGCCAAAAGGCAAGTGCTTCAAGTGCGGACAAAAAGGGCATTGGAAGAAAAATTGCCCACGTATGAATCAACCGGGTATGGGTAATTTACATGTGATTGAGGCTTGTTTAGTGGAGAATCACGATGAAAAATGGATCGTTGATTCAGGAGCCACTAACCATGTTTGTTACTCTATGCAGTAGTTCAAACATAGCTTGCTTGTAAGTGAAGGACAAAGAGTTTTGAAGCTTGGAACGGGGAGCTTGTGTCTCGCACTAGCGTGTGGGACAAGTTATTTTATCTTTTGATAATTGCATAACTTTGGTTTTAGAAGACTCGTTTATTTATTCCAGAATTTAAGAGGAATTTAATTTCTGTTAGTTGTTTGGAAAAACATGGTTTGATTCAGTTTAATTCCTCGTTTCAATAAGAAGCAAATCTTCTTTTATTTGTTCGGTGTAATGATTAATGGTCTTTATTTCCTTAATCCTGTTCCTGTGAAGTTAATCATGTTGAATTAAGAGATGTTGAGCATAATAATTCATCAAAGAAAAGAAAAGTTTCCAATGAAACTTATCTTTGGCATTTGAGATTAGGTCATATTAACTCTAACAAGATACAAGGTTTGGTCAAAAGTGAGATTTTAAAATCCCGAACTTTGAACCGATACCGTATGTGAATCTTGTTTAGAAGGTAAAATGACCAAGAGATCCTTCAAGGCCAAGGGAAAACGTGCCATACCTCAGCTGGAATTGGTACATACTGATGTATGTGGACCAATAAATGTCCAAGCCAAAGGAGGGTATCAGTATTTCATCACATTTACTGATGATTACTCTAGATTTGGACATGTGTACTTGATGTGTCACAAGTCTGAAGCTTTTGGAAAATTCCAAGAGTTTAAGGCCGAGTGCGTAAAAGCATCTTGGTGTTCAAATTAAGACCCTTCGATCGATCGGGGAGAATACCTATCCGGAGAGTTCAGGTCTCTTCGATCAAAGAGGGGATACTTTCACAATTATCCTCTCCAAGGACACTTTGTGAGAATGGAGTTCTTTGAAAGGAGAAATAGAACCCTTTTAGAAATGACAAGATCTATGCTCGATTATTCATCTCTTTCGATTCATTCTGGGGATATGCCTTAGAAACTGCTATGTATCTATTTAACTTAGCACCGTCCAAGTCGGTTTCAAAGACACTAATAGAATTGTGGAAAGGGTGCAAGCCCACCATGAAACATATTCGGATTTGGGGTGTTCCGGCACATGTCTTGCAACAGAAACCAGATAAGATGGACTCACGTACTGAAGTATGCATGTTTATAGGCTATCCTAAAGGAACCAGAGGTTGGTTGTTTTATAGTAAAAAAGAAACGAAGGTCATAGTGAGCACACACGCGACTTTCTTAGAGGAGGACTAAATGGCAAATTATAAGCCAAAGAGTAAGGTTATTCTTGATGAGCTAGTCTCAGATCAAGTTTCACCACCACCTCCTCAGGTGGTTCCAGCATTTATTCCTGTGGTTGTTCAAAGAGGGAAAATATGGAAAATATACCCGAACATACGGGAACAGAGAAATAGAACCGAAGTTCAGCATAATGATGAACGTATGGAAGAACAAAATTACGAATTGGTTAATCCACCTAATGAGGGTCCTCATCAAGAAATTGTTAACCCACAAAATATGGACCCCCTGTAGATGCACAACATCAAGTACGACAAAGTCGTAGTGAGAGATTGATTCGTAAACCTACAAGATTTCTCTTGTTGGGTGAGTCATATCAGGATGTCATCATTGATGAAGATGATGATCCCACGAGTTATGACATGGCACTAGGAGATGTTGATGCTCAGGAATGGCTTGAGGCTATGAATCGTGAAATGGATTCTATGTATTCCAACTCAGTTTGGTCTCTTGTAGATGCACCTAAAGGGGTAAAACCCATTGGGTGTAAGTGGATTTACAAGAGAAAGAGAGGATCAGACGGGAAGGTTGAAACCTTCAAAACCCATTATGAAGAAACTTTTTCGCCGGTTGCCATGCTTAAGTCCATCCGGATTCTCTTAGCTGTTGCAAACAAATCTTGATTATGAGATTTGGCAAATGGATGTCAAAACTGCTTTTCTAAATGGAAATTTGGAAGAGGAAATCTATATGCAAAAGCAACGAAAAGGGTTTATAGCCAAAGGGCAAGAAGAACTGGTATGCAAGTTGCAAAGGTCCATTTATGGACTTAAGCAAGCGTCCGGATCATGGAACATCGATTTGATCAAGCCATTAAGTCTTATGGTTTTGAGAAACATCCTGATGAGCCGTGTGTGTATAAAAGGATCCAAGGTAATGCAGTGTCTTTTTTGGTACTTTATCTGGATGATATACTCCTTATCAGAAATGATACAGAGGTATTGTTAGGCATAAAGACCTGGTTGAGCAAAAATTTTGATATGAAAGACCTGGGGGAAGCCAATTATATTCTTGGTATTAAACTCTTAAGAGACCGGAAGAATAGGGTTTTGGCATTATCCCAGGCTAAATACATCGACAAAATTCTTGCCAGGTTTAGCATGGAGAACTCCAAGAGGGGAATGATACCCTTCAGGCATGAGATTCATCTCTCTAAGGAGCAATCTCCTAAAACTCCTGAGCAAAGAGAACGCATGAGTAGGATACCTTATGCATCACCGTAGGTAGTCTCATGTATGCTATGCTTTGTACCGGGCCGGATATACGTTATGCGGTGGGAGTAGTAAGCCGGTACCAATCTAATCCGGAGAGGAACACTGGGTAGCGGTTAAACATATATTCAAGTACCTACGGAGAACGAGAGATTATATGTTGGTCTATTCTAGTGGGAGTCTTGAAACCATTGGTTATACGGACTCGAGATTTCCAAGGAGATATTGACTCAAGTAAATCCACCTCGGGATATGTGTACACCCTTAATGGCGGTGCCATTTGTTGGAGAAGTGTAAAACAATCATGTGTGGTGATCGCTACGCAGGCCGAGTATGTAGCTACTTCTGAGGCTGCAAAGGAAGCTGCATGGTTAAAGAAGTTCCTAACGGACCTTCAGGTGATTCCAGGTGTTAATTGTCCTATCACACTTTACTGTGACAACAGTGGGGCAATAGCACAGTCCAAGGAACCAAGGTTTCACAAGAGACAAAAACACATACAGAGGAAGTACCACTTGATCCGAGAAATAGTTGAAAAAGGAGATACATTGGTAGCAAAGATAGCATCAGAAGAGAACCTTGCCGATCCTTTTACTAAGAGTTTGCACGAACGTGTGTTCGAGAGGCATGTTACATCTATGGGTCTTAGGAAGATTCCAAATTTGCTATAGCTTTAGGTAGTTGAAATTTCATTTTGTTATTTTGTGCTTTTTGAGCAAGACATTATGACATTGCATTTTTATGAATAGTATAAATGAGGTGTTTTTCATTTATTTTCGCACACTATTTACAGACTCTAAGGTCCGGATCAATTGTGGAGTATATGATCATATGGATACGTTCATAGAGGACATGGTCATAGGTTCTCACAATTGATGAATAGGTTCACAGCTATTAAATTAAGTTGGGCACTTTATTTAGGCTGCAATATTTTATGAAATGTTTTGTCCAGAACCATTATAAAATATTGGTGTGAGTAAATACTTACATTGAATGGATCAATGAGAGATTTGATTAAGGTTGCTCTTTCGTCATAAGGAATCAAATCTCCAGATAACTATAGTCATGTAGTTGCTCTTAATCCGAGTTTATTTTAAATATGTAGTCGAATAGTTTTCATTCTTTGATTTACCAACGGTGAGGTTTGATCTATATATGACGGCCAATAACTTGGTATTTTGGGATTGAGACTTTTTGGTTATCGGTGTTTATGAGATAAACAACATGGAATTTATAGGAAATGTCCACTTGATATGTTTCGGTACTTGGATATTGAAGACACTGGCCAGTGCATGTAATCCATTATAGAAACTATCACGGATCAAGGAATAAATAATTGATTGAGTTACGTAAAACTGGTCAATCAAATTATAGACATTCTATAAAGGGGTAATGCATATTCGTGTTATAACCGTCATTAATCTTGGAGTTCACATTCGGGCTTTTAGTGGAGTAGCACCGAACTAGATAATCTTCAAACAGATTATCATGAGCCTTGATAAATGACAAATGATAGATCCCCAGGCTAGCTCGAAACAAGGGATGGGGTAAATTATTAGATGATGATGGCTTATGGGCTACATGGTCTTGGGTTTACGAACTCAATTTTTGTATCTCAAAGAGCAAGTGGGAGATTGTTGGAAAATATGCTCTTTGGTCACTTAAGCCTAATTGGGCTTAAGTGAGACTACAACCAAGAGCCCTATGGCCCTTAGGGTTTAGGGTTAGGTCTTGGTGTAGTAGTATATAAACCTACTTTCACCCATTGAGAAACCTAATTCACAAGGAGGCTCTCATCGAAATAAATCCCTAGAGGCGACGTTCATCATCCGAACGGGTTGCCCACACAACCATCCTATCCCCTTCGAGAGATAGTCCGGAAGATCGATTATAGAGCGGACTTGACCGTTCTTGACTGTTCGTGACTTGGACCTGCATTCGAGAAAAGGCTTTTAGATCGCTCATCTTTCCAGTAATCAAAACGATGAAGGTTCATCTTTTTCTACATCGTCTCGATTTGATACGCTTCAGCGTTTCGGTGAGATTCCTACAAGAACGGGGGTAGTTGAGAGGAATTGAATCGCTGCCTCTTGAGTCATTTCAACTATCAACCCATACCCACACTTGCCCCAATTTCATTCGTACCACCATTCTTATTTGGGCCCTCGAATCGAATGCTCTCGAATGAATGTACTACCATTCTTTATTAAACTCACTCTCACCTTTTGCCACCTAACCCCCTACTCAATCTTACTACTCTCTTTTTCTCAAACAATAACTAACCCTTTTTGTGCCTGTCACCACTTTGATTTAATATGGAGGCTTACGTGGCTAGAATTTGACCCCCTCAATAAAAAAGAGAGGATTTCACCCCTCTCAAAGAAGAGCGAGGATTTCAAGTGGAATGACCTAGCACGCACTATTCTCTATCTTATTATAAGTCATTTGTGTCTAAAAAGTTGTGTTCAAAATATAAGGCAATGAGAATTTATCAATTTTACCGTTAATCACTGTTGGTTGGGCATATGAAAAAGAAAGAAGAGGGAGATATGTAAATACAGAGAGAGAAGGATGTGAAAGAAAATGTACACTCTTTAATAAATAAGGCAAAAATGAAAAAAATTATCTATTTAATATTTTTCTTGTTTTATGAGAATATGATACATGTGACTTATAATAAGGTATAGAGTGATATTCCGTTAGGTTTAACTTTTCTTTTAATGGTAGGGGGCTAGTTGTAAGAATATGAAACATTAGGGGTTTGGTTTTAAGCTTTTAAAGGTGATAGGTTATACACACTGGTCTAAAGTTGAAGGGACATATGTATTTTAACCTTTTTTTTCATCTCAATATTGTCCCTATCTAAAGTCTGATGTAATTTTTCTTTTTCACTACTAAAGATGTAATTCATGATTTTAAATAAGGGTAAATTTGAAAAATAATTTCAGTTGGCCAAAAGAAAAATTGAAAACCTTTTTTTATTTTATTTTATTTATAAGGATATTTAATGACCCAGTCACCTCTCATTAGTTATGATGAAATGGTTGTCTTTGACTTATAATAAAGAATCGAGAAGGTGTATGTCTCCATTTACATTTCTCTTCACATTTCTTTTCCATTTACGTACTTTCAACATCATTGTATCAACTTCAATGGTTAAAATTTAACATTTTATAATAATATATTATAATTTTAAATTATAAAAAGATAATTTAAACTATTAAAATTTAACATGGGAAGTTAAGAAGTGAAGGAGATAAAAAGTAAAAGAATTATAAAACATATTAATGAAAGTCTACATAGTTAAAATATTTAGATATAATTTTAATAATTTAAATTTACGTACATGCATTTTATTTTTTATATTATAATAAAATTATTATAAAATGTTAAATCTCAACAATTTGAAATTGACACAATATTGAAAAAATTAATTGAGAGGAAATGGAGACACCGGTAGCCTTTTAAAGAGATTTCCCATAACATTGAAGGCTGCTTAAAGTACTAATATTGGATAAAACCTAATTGCGGTTGCATTAAGCCTGAGGCTGCCTCATATTGATCCATTCCTATCGCTTTTGTCACCCAAGTGACCCAACACAATTAATTATAGCTTGTTTGATTCTATCCGAGAGGATTACATGTAATCATGATGTAATAGACCAATTAAAGTATTTAGTTAGGCTTATGTAATATAAAGAGGACTACATTTTGTAATCTTGATTATATCATTTGATGTAATCAGAGGACTACACTGCTAGGATTAATGAATGAGAATGCAGACATGCGGTAATCAAGTGAAAAATATATTATTGCCATTTTAATTTTTAAATTGATCAAAGTCCTCACTCATAAACGTTGTTAAATATTAAATAATTACTACCATTAAATAGTAAAAAATTAATTAATAATATGAAAATTCAAAAAATATTCCCCATTACAAAATGGGTTTAATGTTTTGTTTTTCTTTGCAGAAATTTTTTTAAACTACACTTACATAAAAGTGAGTGGGTCCCATTGTAAAGAGAATAGAGAGAAAATATTAGTAAAGACCTATTCACTTTTATGCGAGTGTAGAAAAAAGAATATTTCTACAACAAAAGAAGAAACATTAAACCCTTAAAAAATTACAAAAATTATATTCCACTGTTAAAAATATTAAAATATCCAATCATATAAAAATTATTTTAGAACCTAATATGTACATGTATGGTCAAGGTTAATTTTATCTCTAGCTATATTATTCTCATATATTCTTATACACGATGTAATCCAACCAAACATTTTTATACACATGAATCATCTTTCCTTAATGATGAACCAAATATAACATTACATTACATTCCACCAAAAGGGCACTTAATTATACCCTAATACACCTAAGAGGGACACATGGTTCTCCCCAGCTTGTCCATTCAAACAACAAAAGTTTAAATTTCAAAAAAACTATATTTAATTTTTTGTAACTTCGTAATTTCCGGAATTATATTAACATAAATAAATAAATTTCGTATATTGCACATAATTATAAAACATATTTTATAGTATTCATAAGTTATAAATAATTTAGCGTAATAATAATTATCAATGCAATTTTATTAATATTAGTAAAAAAATAATTACTTCAACTCATATTTATCTTTTTGTAATTTTTCTATATTCATTGATATATAGGTATATGAATATTATTTTAAATTAATTAAATTAACTATCTATTTATATTGTCATTTTTTAGTGATTCATCTACATTGCATCATATTTCATAAATGTAAGTTATTTTTAATATTTTATTTAATTACCTTTTTGAGATGGATTAGTTATGCTTTAAAAATTAAGATAATATATAATTAATGTATCATGTTATGGATAAAATATTAATAACAAACTACCACTAAATAAAATTCTCTTAAACAATAATCATAGTATAAAAACTAAAATTTCGATTGTGGGTATCATAGGAAAATTTGAAGAAATATTTTTAAAAGAAAAATAAAGTTTGATTGATAATTTGTATTCCCATGATGAAGTAGTAGCATAATGATTTTGTTTTTTGTTTTTTTTTGAAATAAAGTAGTATAAGGAATTATACGATCTCTATATTTCCTTACTAATTTTTAATAGAAACATTTGTCAAAAGTTTACTATATTGAATTATAAAAATATTTGTACATATAATATATTTTAGTTGAAAATTTAATTAAATAAAGTACTCTAGTTAAAAAAGCGTACAGGGCTGCATATTGCCGACAGTATTTTCTTGATGAAATTAGTTTTGAAAAGGACAGAATTTAAATCTCTATTATTTTTATTATTATTTTTATTTTTATTAAAATATATTATTACTCAGAAATAAGTAAGGCTAATGAAAGTAACTCAATTATTCTTAAATAAGATTGGGAATTCAAACCTTTGTGAATTAAAAATCATATTTAAAAATTATTTCGAATTAAACTAGACAATACTACACTAACATGAGTAATTCGGTAATGGATATTAGATAATTGTGTTAAGAGAAAAAAGATGATCAATGTTCACAACAATATATGGGGTTGTATCAATGACCGTATATAATATATTAATCTAAAAAAAATATTGGCCCCGTAATGTCATATTCTGAAAGTGAGAGTAACTAAATGAAAATGGCCCGCAAATAATTTTTGTTCACTTAATTTCCTTTAAACTAATGGATGATATCAATATTCACTTAATTTTATGAAAATGGCTCATAAATCATGTCATTATCTTTATTTTCTACACAATAGACCTTCCATTACCAACATCTATGCCACTTGATTACAAACTACCAAGCTATTGGCAGGAGGAGGATTTTAACAAATGAGTTACCCCCAAACAAATTTGCCACCATTGTACAAAAATAAATCTTATTTCTGCTTTTCATTTACTTTGTTGGATAAAAACAGAGGTAAACCCTCTTGAATTATTTGACAATTTATATGTACTCTTCTGTTCCTATTTATAGGACACTTTTAATACACAGATCAAGGAAAACCTCATTAACTATGCCATAGAATTCAACAACTTTTCAACCATACATCTACTTAATATACATAATACCAAATAAAAACAAAATCAAGACAATAATAAATAAAGAATTATATTGTACATTCACTTCAAAACTTTAATGAAGTGCCTTATAAATAGGACAAAAAAGCTCTCTCTCGCCATATAAATATGACCAAAGTAGCACTTCTTTCGGTATAGGCGCTTCTAAAAGAAAAGCTTGGTCCAAAATATAAGTTTATTATAAGATAATTAACACTCATTTTTCAGTTTTCTCCTGTAATTGATACTCATTTTCAATTTTGCTCACTCATTAAATTTTGAAAGACATTTTCTAATAAGGGTAATAGTGAAATTTTCTTCTTCTTCAATTTATGATATATTTAATGAGTTAACTGTAACTTTTTATTTACTGTGAATTAATTGAAGTGCCCTATGTTATATTATTGAACGAGTGAGTATAAAAGATTAGTAAAAGCACTGTTATGGTTTTATGTAGGATGTTTTTTATTGTATTGCACGGGATGGAAACAACTGAATGATTACGTGTGGATGCTCCTGCTCAAATTCTTTGGAGATTTTAATCTCTGGTGAGGGTTTACATTGTAAATAGGCAAGAAATTACTTTTTTTTTTGGTTTATTTTTGTTGGTGATACATGTTATTGTCATTATTATTCATTGAAAAACAATGTAAGCAATTGTGAGAAAAGGTGGTAGAAAATACCAATTATAACTCAGGTTCAAGTCTTGTGAATAAGAAAACAATATGTGAAGTGTTGCTTTTACTTAAAGTTTGATTTAACTCAAATTCTAACTAACAGATCTGAATACAACAACAACAAGCCTTATCACACTACGCCTGTTTGGTATGAGGGATTTGGAGAAACAACTAGCCTTATCACATTTAAGTGAGGTGAGGTCAGTTATATAGATTGCACGACGCCACTATACTCTATCAACAACTAAATCTTTAGATAGATTATTGATTAAAAATTCACATTCAATATTTTCATTGAGCACTCTTTTCGGTCTTCCTTTACTCATTTTCACATGACTCCACAACTAACGTAGATATAATAATTGTTAAAAAGTGATAAAGTTCTATTGAAAACAGTGGTAGAGTGTTCATTTTATAAACAATTGGGAGCTTATATGTTATTTAAATTCATTCTTTACGTTGAATCAAGAAAATACTAAAATGGATTTTCTCTGTTTTTTCTTAAATTACCTTTGTCAAGTTGCATTTCCTTTTTCTTTCATGACCAGAACTTGCAAACTTAAGTGACTCTCTTGATGATATTGCGTTACATATCTACCACACAATTATTATAGACATTGTTAGTGCCAATGTTTCACCTAAGACGGGGTGCATGGCGTGATATTAAAATTTTAAAGTAAACAAAATTAACAACTTAATCAAAAGGTAAGAGTTGAAGAAATATCACCGAAGTGTACATATGAGTTTATACTGGTTCGGCTTTAACCTCTTGACCTACATCTAGTCCTCAGAGCGCCTATGAGATTTCCACTATATTTACAAGATTCGACGGGTTCTTGGTACCACAGTACAAGAGAGTTCCTCAATAGGATACTCACCTCCTTACACTTTGTAAGTTGACAAGCACACTCAAGGTCTCATTACCTTGATATTTTCTTTACAAAAATTGAATAAGGTTGGTAATCTCTCTCACAGAGTAAATAGATAAACACTGAAGAACAAATCAAATATCAAAAGATATCGGAGAATAACTGAGCAATAAATATACATAATGTTTGTCGATGGCTGCGTTAATGCTCTAACTTGAATGCTTTGCTATTTATAGGTAGTCGACATTAATGACCGTTGTGAGCATTTAAATTTGTCCGTTAGAGACAAATTGTAGTCATTGATGAAATTGAATGTTTTTTTTGCTTTCTCTTTGCTTCATCAAATGCTTCAGACACAATCCCTCTATTATGCTCTACTTTGCGTTTAATGCTCTGACAGATTTTTGCTTTTGAAGTTAATTCAAGCTTTAATAAATCGAAACTTATACGTAAACAAGATTAATAATATTGAGAAGTGGTATAAGTAATTATGTAATGTAATCATATGTTAATCGTAGGTATCAAAATTATCTATACATTGTTTTTCAAAAGAAGATGAACATGCACTCGAGTGTGATTCGTGATCACTCGAGTATCCAAGTGAACTTTGTGACCGGGTAGTGAAGTTTTGTAGAAAAGCTCATCACTTGAGTGGTTGAAATATAACTCGAGTGATTTTTTTTTGTTTGGAAAATGCTTCAATACTACAAGGTGACTCGAGTGAATTTATGGATCACTTGAACACGTTTGCAATTGATCTCATATCACTCGAGTGATCTTGTGTTCAGATCACATCACACTTGGATCATCTGTGAGTGCCTTGATGCAACTTGTAACATCTCATTTTCAAAAGCAAGACATTTTTTTTTCTAAGCGTAAAATATTTTATTAATATTTTATTATTTTTATTTTTATTTCGAATTTCAGCCCCCTTAAAAATAATTATTTAAATTATTTTTAATTCATTTACTCTATACCTTAATTATCCCATTAATTACCAGATTAGCCACTTACTAATTTTTGATAATTTTCTTAATTAGGATAAATCATTATCTCACAACTATTTTACTTACATTGGTATTTTATATCTCATGTAAAATATTAAAAATCATGGGGTCACTTATGATCCCCAAAATAATATTTAATTTTGTCTCATTATTTTTCAAGGGAAATTATCCCAAAAATTCCTAAAATTAGAGACAACATACTTCTTAATTTTTAATAAATATTTTACTGCCTCTTAGGATTTATCATAATATTTTTAGGCCATTTAATGCCCTAAGAATACATTTTAGCTCTTTATTCACCCTAATTTCAATAGAAATTACCTTAGAAAATAAGATAATTTTAACTTATTATTTGAGACCACATATCCACCTATTTCCAATAGGTATTATTTACTAAACTTATGATATTTATCATAAGTCAGATTTTAGGGTATTACATTTCTCCCTCCGTTAAACAAAATTTCGCCCTCGAAATTTGCTCTATAACAACTTAGACTTTGTACAAACTAACCTTCGGACTATTCGCTCCAGAACTTTTCTCTATATATCGGACGCTCCGCTTGATGATCGAGAATTCGCTCAGGTTTGACCGTAAAGATCTTGTCATGTCGTACTTTGATATATAATATTTCCCGTGGCACCCATATACCTCGGTCAATACCAGATATCAAAATGTCTCCATGGCGCCCATACACCATGGTAACACAAGATACCTTAAATGTTTCCATGGCGCCCATACACCATGACAACACAAGATACCTCCTACTCAATGACACAATCGCGGTCGATTTGTAACAACAAAGAAACATAGAACACGTCACGGAGGTTTTTCGCGTAATCGTATGGCTAATACCTACGTCATATATTGTCTAGAGAAGATTCCTTTCAAGAGAGGTAGTACCTTGGACCATCTCCGGAAGTTCTTTGTCCCCTGCACTGGTTATTGCGTACATTCGGCCTGAGTTCTGTGGCCTTAACCTTGCAGCTATCTCAGGACAGTCTATGCTGATGTGTCCAGGCTTCTGGCATCTGTAGCAAACCCGTCTCTCCGCAGCTTTCTTAGGACAGTTCGAAATAGTATGTCCTGGCTTCCGACATCCGTAGCAAACCTGTACCCCAATACAGTTAACACCAGGATGATATCTCCCGCAATTTGGACACGATCGGGGTCCCGACATTCCAGGGTTGTACTGCTGCCCAGTCTGAAGTGGCCTCTTACTTTCTCTTTGATAGTCACTCCATGGTGCCTCTCTCTTCCGCGAGGAATTTTCACGGTTGACCTCGCTACGACCCGCACTGCTACTGTTGGAAGGTCTATTCCTCCGCAATTCCTTCAAGTTCCGATCAATCAGTCGGCAAGACTCCACAGCTTGAGCCATTTCAGCATACTGCTGAGATACCAGCTTCTCCCTTATCTCATACCTTAACCCGTAAATCAACCTATTCGCCTTCCAGCTTTCGTTGTCAGTACTCTTTAGATACGACGAATATCGCAACAGATTGGTGAACCGGGCATAGTAATTGTCAAAGGATTCCTCGGAACCTTGCTTGATATGGAGAAACTCCTCCTCCTTGATCACTTGCATTGAGGGAGGAAAATACTGTTCATTGAATTTTTCTAGGAATTTCTCCCAAGTAACAGGGCAATAACGTGTTCGCAACGTGGTAGCTACGCTTTTCCACCATCTATGTGCATTGCCTTCGAGTTTATATATCGCAAGTTGAGCCTTCCGATTATCCGGGCAGTCCATGACTTCAAATATTTTGTCTAGACTCATCAGCCAATCCTCAGCCAATTCGTTCTTCCCATGGAAACCAGGCGGCTTGAGTTTGCAAAATTGCGTGACCCAGTGTTGTGTGGTCTCCACTACTCTTCCTCGTCGAGGAGGTGACTGTGATCTGTCAGACTCCTCTACCTCTTCTTCACATTCCTCACTTTGCTCATCATCTTCTTCTTCCTCAGCATTTCGATCCTCTAGTTGTCTCTTAGCTTGTCTTTCCCGCCTTTCTTCCAGAAGTTCACCAACAAGAGTCCTCTGCTCGTGCAGAGTTCCCCTCATCTCCTGCATCTCATTTTGCTCTGGTTGGTTTGGTATTGGATCCACCCGAGGTTGTCTATCTCGTCCTCCACCACGGCCCCTGCCCCGGCCTCTGCCTCGGCCTTTGGGAGCTCCGGCTCCTCTTAAATTCGCCATGTCTCGTTCTTTTTCCTTCATTAGGGAAAACGTTAGATTTAGGAAGACAATGATTAGTCTATCGCAGACTTTATCACACTAGTACTACAGACGAACGGACACTCATACTATTTCCCCTCGTTCAGGGTTTCGTTGATTCGGTCTACTCAGAAACGGGTACGGAATTTCGTATCGGGAGTTCCTCTACATGAGTCAAATACTGCATGTACCTATCCTTGTTGGTCTCGGAGTTTCATCCGGCGTGGCCCAGCTCCACATATAAATTCTGCGCTAGACGAATAGTCGTCAAAGACAAACCGACGATTATCGTAATTATCGAGATCGATATCGAGTTATCGAATGATTAGGGTCGATATCAAATATGAATATGGACGATGGATTTATCGATTCGGGTTAGAATGATGCACCGATAGAGGGTAGTACACCGTTCGTAATGGTATACCGTCCGACCGGTACACCGACTTAGGGCTATATCAAGTACTCATTTTCAAAACATGCTCTTTTAAAAGGCGTAGAGCCTAACTCCGTTACTCAAACCAATTTAGCCGGTAGGTGTCTATCATGGGAGCCTCACCGTGCTAGGGTGATCGATTGGGCTGATCCACATAGACTAGCCCCGCCTTCGGACCAAAAGGTTTGGAATAACTTAGTCGAGATCTATGCCGGGACAACCGCTTCGATACCAAAATGTAACATCCCATTTTCAAAAGCAAGATATTTTTTTCTAAGCATAAAATATTTTATTAATATTTTATTATTTTTATTTATTTTTTTATTTCGAATTTCAACCCCCTTAAAAATAATTATTTAAATTATTTTTAATTCATTTACTCTATACCTTAATTATCCCATTAATTACCAGATTAGTCACTTACTAATTTTTGATAATTTTCTTAATTAGGATAAATCATTATCTCACAACTATTTTACTTACATTGGTATTTTATATCTCATGTAAAATATTAAAAATCATGGGGTCACTTATGATCCCCAAAATAATATTTAATTTTGTCTCATTATTTTTCAATGGAAATTATCCCAAAAATTTCTAAAATTAGAGACAACATACTTCCTAATTTTTAATAAATATTTTACTGCCTCTTAGGATTTATCATAATATTTTTAGGCCATTTAATGCCCTAAGAATACATTTTAGCTCTTTATTCACCCTAATTTCAATAGAAATTACCTTAGAAAATAAGATAATTTTAACTTATTATTTGAGACCACATATTCACCTATTTCCAATAGGTATTATTTACTAAACTTATGATATTTACCATAAGTCAGATTTTAGGGTATTACACAACTTGGAAGTTATTACCATCACTCGAGTCATCACTAATTCACTTGAGCGATCTTGAGCATATCGCTCGAGTGCTCAAAACCATCAAACGAGTGATCTGCTCCAACTTCGAAAATCTTTGCAAGTCACTTGCAAATTCTTGCAAGTGATGAGGAATCACTCGAGTGTTTACCCAATCACTCAAGGGATCTTGCATCACTTCTAAATTTTAGTGAGTGATTTGCAGAAACATTGTAAGGATGCATCACTCGAGTGCATCAACTACATTCACTCGAGTGTCTTGTTGATTCAAGTTTATGTTAAATACAGTTCAATCACTCGAGTATTTAGAAACTCACTGACTTGAATCATCAAGTCTACTTTTTGTTATGCTTAGTATATCAAGATTTGTTATGATCAAAACACAAAATGATCGAGAAGTAATAAACACAACTTTAATTAACTTTCAATCCATTTCTCATATTCCTTTAAAATGTGAAACCCAAATTGCTTCATTAGTGTAATACCCAAATAATTATTTATCTTAAATATTATGTTTGGATAAATAATATATCTTAAATATTATATTTGGATAAATAATATATCTTGAATATTATATTTGGATAAATAATGCCTATTTAAAATAGGTGAATATGTGGTCTCAATTTTTCTGTTGTGTTTATCCTATTTTCTAGGTAATGTCTCCCTAGAATTTAGGTGACTAGAGATTTAATTTTCTAAATCTTATTAGGGATCATAAAATATCCTAAAAATATCATAATCAAGTATAATCTTAACTATATCATAATAGCAATAAAAAATCATCGAAAGATGCCTAAATTAATTAAAGAAAAGTAGCAACAATTATTGGGCAATTAAATTTGTAAATAATTGAAATATTTTTGTAATTTTCGAAATTAATTAATTATTAATTTAAAAAGGGCATAATTAAGAATATATCAATTAAATTAAGGTCCAAATGATATTTAAAGGCCAAAATTAGTATACAAGGAGTTTTTAATCATCAAGATTAATTTAGAAACCTATCAAATTTTGACAATTAGGCCTAATAACCCCTAAAACACTATATTAGCAAATATTAACCAAAGATTAATTAATTCTCCCTTTAATTTATTAAAGTGGCTTAAAATTGCTAATTAAGAAGGTTAAGTAATTGCATTAATTCTTAATCCTAAATCATTAACAAATATCATCAATAGTGTTTAGATTTTTCCAACCCAACATCAAAGGCTTGGATTAAATTTAATAAAGCTAATCCAAAAGTTTTAGAATTAATTTCATAAAGCCTAATCCTTGTGAAATTAAAATCAACCAATAGGATAATTTTACCATGGCTTTTGAGGGACAAATGAAACACAAATCCAAGAGTAAAAAGGGGAGTGTGTATTCGGTTGAAGCAAGAAGAATAAGAGTAAAATTGTTAAATTATAATTAACCAAACATCACAATCAGGCATTAATAAAGAAGACTTTTAAGGCTTAAAGTGATAATGACATATTAGATAAATTAAGATGAAATGAAACACCAATTAAAGGTAAATTAAAGGGGAGGGAGAAGTCGGTTTTTGAGAGCAAAAGATGAAGCAAAACAATATCTATATATTAACTTAAACAAGTCTTAATCAAACTTAATGACAAGAAGACTTAATGGTAAATGATAATGTAAGCATAGGTAATAAAGGTATTAAATGGTTAATTAATTAATGGTAAGATAAAAATCATTAGGATAAATTCGGGACACAAGTAAATGAGAACCAATAGAAAATAAATCGTATCTTGAAAACCATTGATCATAGAACAAATATAAGTAGATATTATGAACAAGCACAATTTAAGCTTGAACTTGATTATCTCCAAAGTGATTTTCAAAAACTTTTATGATTCATACTTAAGTGATTTAAGAGTTTTAAAAATACCTTTAATTAAGCCATAAAATGGAGATTTGAAAAGTGGAGATGGATCTTGAATAAAAACACCAACTTGCACCTAACTAAATAAGCATTTGGGGTAACTAAAAATTGAAACAAACTAACTAAAGGAAGGAAGAGGAGAGGTCGGTTTCTAGTAGGTGTAAGGGTAGGATTTAAACTTATCAACTAAGTTTAATCTAAGGGCTTGAAATGAAGAAAAGTTGTTAGGTAGTTAATGGCCAATTTGCTATAAATAGGAAGCTTGAGCCTTCACAATTCTTCACACCAATCAGCCCAAAGTGATCTGATTATAGAAGCTAGAGAGTGAGTAGAGTGAGTTCTTGAAGCAAGAGGAAGGAAGGAGCAAAGTTCTAGGTAAGTTCTTGAGCTCTAGCTTTGTGATTTATAGCTTAAATGTTGTTTTAATTCATAATCTTCCAATTATAGTGTTATTTTCGTGTTTTTATGTTTATAATTGGTTTTATTTCGAAAAAATGATGAAGAATAAGTTATAGCAAAATTTTTGGAAGATTATGGTCAAAGTAGCGAAACTCTGGCGAAAATTTGTCGGCTAGCGACTTCCGAAAGCAATTTCAAAAACGCTGGTATCTTATGTTGAAGATGCTATGCTAAAATTCTGAGAAAATTCATGTTCAAATTAGATATATAGAGTTTTCCAAATATACCTATAGCATGTCGTTTTGAGTTTTGTGCTAAGAGATAAAAATTCTACAAAATGGGCTACGAAATTCTGGAAAATTCTGAACAGAGGATGAAAATACGAAAACTGGGAATTGTTCATAAAATCTGGGCAACAACCAATATTTTTTCCTAAAATTAGACATCTTAATTATTCCGAGGAATTTTACGGATCCTCATTCCGAGTTCTGTAGAATTAATTATGATTTTTCAAAGTTAGGTGAAAAATCAGCCCATTTATTGAACAATAGCGTTTTTAAGCAATTAAAATGGGATTAAGTTGAAAATAATTAATCCAGGGGTAAAATGATCATATATAGCCAAAATATCTCTTGAAATAATATTTGTGAATTAATAGAGACGATATTACCCTTATAGGATATCTGTGAACGCCTTCTGTTGAAACGTACCGAAAATCATCAACAAAGGTACGTTCGCGTAATGTAACACTAACTCTGATGCTTATTGTATACTTATATGTGATAGACGACTATACATGTGAATTGTATAGATAACTTTACATGTGATGTGTTAACATAGATAACTATACATGTGAATTGTATAGATAACTTTACATGTGATGTGTACTGTTAACATAGATAACTTTACATGTGATGTGTACTGTTGATATATTAATCTTACATCTTCTATGTACTCATGTGTTGATTAATGTTGTGATGTCATACATATATTGTTTACATAAGCATGAGGTTAATCAGATTACCGAGGTCCAATGGGCATTGGACCTCAGCTCTTACAATAGCTTTAGGGTCGGGAGGATGAGCGCGAAGAAGATAAGGAAAAAGCAAGCGACGCTTAGAGTCCCGAGGAGAATTTCTTTTTGGACTTGTATTACCATATTATTAAATATTCGAATAATTGTACCGCTGTGTAAGCAACCAGATACACCAACAGTGAATGTTTATCAGATACTCGCTCTTTTAAATTTTGCCGATGCTCTACTCTAATTAAAATATCTTGAAAACGCTTTAGAAAATTGGGGGGTTACAATTAGGGGAAAAAATAAAAAGGCTTTAATGTGAAGTTGTGAACGAGTAGTTCACAGAAATATATATCAGCCTCCATTGTTTGGTTCTTCTTATTCTTCTTATATAAAGAAGGATTAAGAAAGAATGTTATTTCTATTTCCTACAAAAATCATATATCATTGTCATAAAACCAACAAACTCCATAATATTGTTGAAACCTCATCACAAATCAGAATTAAGCAGCCCAGTTTCTTCATCCTTCTGATCATCATCATCTTCTTCTTCTTCCTCTACCTCTCTGGTTTTAATGGCCAATGTTTCTGCTCTTTTACTTTGTTGCTCCCAATCTGTCCTACACAACGTGTAAAGCATCATCCCAAAACATGAAATCTGAGCCGCTAACATGCCATTCCACAAACCCAACATTCCAAATTTGTAAACAAAAGTAGCAACTATTGCCACAGGCAATCCCACCCCATAAAAAGCACACAAATTTATCCTAGCCCCTACATTAGGACGTGCCGTACCAGATAATATCCCCCATGAAGCTGTCTGTGGCCAATTCCCAATCTCACACAACCCCACAATTGGTAACACGCTTGTCACCATATCTATGATCTGTACCTCATTTGTGAAAATCCTAGCCCACGCTTTCCTCACAAAAACTGTGAAGAAAAAGGCTATAACACCAAATACAAACGCCAAACAAAGCCCTAGGATTGCGGTACAATGCGCACGTGTGGGTTGTCCGGCTCCTAAGGAATGTCCCACTCTTGTTGTTAAAGCTGAGCTTAGAGAAAATGGGAAAATATAGAGAAGACCAGTGGTTTGTATTAAAATTCCCATGGTGGCCACTGTGGTTTGAGGGTTACTTAGGAGTCCACAAAGAAACAACATTATCTCGTACCACCACCATTCTAAGCAGACAGACAGACAACTAGGCAAAGCAAGGCTCAGAAGTGGGCCCCACCCTTGGAAGGCTGTGAGGAAGGTCTTTTTTCTCTCTCCTCTCTCTCCTCCTCCTACTCCTCCAAGTAGTCCTTGCCATGGTTTGAGAGGCTTGTTGGAGACAAAAAGGTAAATGACAAGTCCCAAGTTCATGTTAATAGAATTCAAACCAGTGGCTAAAGCAACACCTTTAACACCAAGCTTAAGGTACATAGCGAAGAAGTAATTAACCGGCACGTGTAAAATAGCGGCACAAGAAGCGGCCACGGTCAACGGAGTGGTCAAACCTTGTGTCCTAAGAAAAGCCCTTAAAGGGAATAAGTGAGCTTGGGCAAGCAATTCAGGGATAGAGAAAAGCAAGTAAATTTGGGCTACTTGTGTAACTTGTAGGTCTTGACCTAGCCATTGAAGGATAGTGGTCATGTTGAGCCAAAGGAGGATGATGGGTAAGGAAACTAGAAGGAGAAGACAAAGCATTTTGTGGAATGTTTGGCTTAGAACGGACCATCTTTTGGCTCCATAAGCTTGGCAACAAATTGGGTCCATTCCCATTGTGAGACCTTTTAGGACTGAGATTCCGGTGATGTTGGCAAAGCCGATCGCGAGTGAGCCTCCGGCGAGTTCTACTTTGCCTTGGCGGCCTAGGAAGAGCATGGAGATGACGGAACGAGAGTACATTAGAGTGCTTGTTGCTATTATTGGCAGTGCAACTTTGGCCAGTGATTGTGATTCTTCTCTCACCTGCGATTGTCGTCCATGCATGAAAATAAATATAAATCATTAAATGATTCTGAAAAAAATATGAATACCATATCTTAGGTCCTCCGTAAGACCATAGCTTTAAAAGTTTGTTTGGGAAGGCGGTGGGTGGAAAAAAGCCTAGTTTGAGGGAGAAAAGCTCAGTCTGAGTGATTTGCAAGGGTTTGAGTTGGTTTTGTTTTTTTTTTTTTTTTTCAGGTAGACTTTTATCCAAAAAGCAACTTGTCAAAAAAAGTTAACCACACCTGCTTTTTACGGTGAGTGCATCATGATGAGGTGGAAAATTTCCATGGGACCCACATCATCACTCCTCCACTGTCCTGTCACCCCCATTATGTATCTATCCTTTGTTTATTTCTCCACCATTTGTCTTATTTTGACTTGGTGAAAAAAGGCAAGAGATATCTATTCTTTTTACCAAAATATATATTGTGTTTTTTTTTTTTGTCAAACAAAACATATATTGTTAAATTTTAGGTTGCTAAAAAATATTTTTTGGCCAAAAAATGTTGGAAAAAAAAGAAATTCTAATTTTAGTGATATAATATTATTTAGTTAAAAAAATTTATGTTATTATTATTTGTAATTTATATAAAATTTTATCTATAAAAAAATATCTAATTAAGTGTTACTTAGTTATATCAATTATCAAATTATATATATTTAATAAAAACTCATGTCATTTTCAATCATTTTCCATGCAAATTTGATTTTCAAATAATAATCTAAACAAGTTTTAGTTTGAAAAAAGGTCACTTTTGTCACCATCAATCCAAATATAAATCACATTTACAATATAAATTTTATCATATCTTAAGTTTACAAAAAAACATATTGAAAAAAATCACATATACTACCGTTAATCCAAAGAGGCGGCTGGAACTGAATTCAGACTAAAACGTCGGCTTATATACTCTAACACTCAAAAGCCCAACTCCGAACTAAAATTGGATCTCTGTGTTTGTGTGTGTTGGGTGTTTTATTAAGGCCATCTTTGCTAACGATCACCAAAATTAACTTTTAAACTCAAAACGTCAATTTAAGCTCAAAAATATGTTTAACAAAAAAAGCTCAAAAATATGTTTAAAAGGGTTTTAGGATGAATAACTTTTGTAAAATGCAGTCCGGATAAAAGGCACTTAGTTTTATTAAAATGCAGAAGATGTTAGTTCCTCAGAAAGTAGCAAATCAAGGTTTGAATCTATGTTGAGAGATGTGCCCTCATTTAGTACTGGATAGTACCTTAAATAGGATTAGCCAAAAAAAGTCAAATTTAGAAACATTAACTCAAACAAGCCCTAACTAAATTTTTGTAACTGCAACGAAACACCACGAAAGGATAAGAAAGAGTAAGAAATAATTAAAGAAAAAGACATGTTGAGTTAAACAAGTGAAATGACTTGTTTTGATAGTGTGTCAATGAGTTGTGTTTTGTTTGTATAATTGTGTATCTTAGATTTGTACTAATATTTTAAATTTAAATTAATGTGTTGTAACTTGTTTCCTTGGTTAGAGTCAAATCAAGAATATGGGAGGAGGATAAGATTAGGTTCCTTAGAACATGGGACTTGTTTTGTCGTACATGTAGTCACTTGTTATTATTAACAAACACAAATAATGTCACTATCCATTTTCATGGATCAACAAATCAAGTGTTGATGTATCAACCCAACAAACCAATCACTGTTCAAGTTCATATAACCTCACCCAAGTAATGCATAAATATGTAAATATTCAATTAATAATTCAATCTAATAATTTAACATGGTTTCAATTCGCCGACGAATCAGAGATTTGCAGTACAGGAAATATCCATTTAACATTATAAATTAACAAAAATGTTGTGAAAGTACCGTGCAATCACTAAATAAGTTTTTGGAGTATTTCTTCTTGTGAGATAGTCAAAAGATGCCAAATATAATAAAATGTTATTTTTATTCAACCCATGACTCCATTCACTATACAGAATCTTTAAAAAAAAAATCATGTTTTTTATTTTTTTGTAAGAAATTCAAATTCAAATTTATTTAATCTTAATTTAAAAGGAAGTATTTGTTCTGAAATTTGTTATAATTAAGGAGAAAACAAGAATAAGCTATTCAGAAAACAGAAACCCAAAAAACAAAAAACAAATATCAACTTTCCCAAAACCCCTCTTCTTCTCTCAACAATGTAATTGTGTGCCATATCAATTCCTCACGTGAAAATTAATAGTCATTATTGATAATTCAACAAGATAATCAAACACAATCACTATCAAACTGATAAATATGGATATTTTTCTCATCAACTTCCTTTTATAACCACGAGCCAGTTTTTATTCCATACCATATCACATCGTGCTATCAACATTTATGAGGCTTCCAATAGCAAGCAACCAAGAAAGAATCCCAAAGAGAAAAATAAAAGAAAAACTCATAACCAGAGAGAGAGAGAGAGAGAGAGGCACCTCAGAGAGAGAAAGGGAAGGAAGTTGAGCAGAGAGGTGGTGAAGAAGGCCATGAAAGAATCTGGAAATTTTGCTACTAAAACCAGAAGTATTAGTGACTTCTTCAGTGTTATTATTATTATCGCCCTCGGCCTCTTCGTCGTCTCTGTCTCCCATTGATGTCTCCACTTTGGAAATCACTACAATAGCCTCACCACCATTTAGGATTCCTCGAGATTCAGCATTCCCAGTGCACATGTTTATCCACGAAGTCCGTTGATATAACTATAAGTAAAAACACACAACAGTACCCACAAAAAGTTCCCTTGAAAACGATGGAAAAAAACTTCCTTTCAAATATTTGCTTTTGTGTCTCTCTGTGTGTGTAACTTATTGGGTCTTTTCTGTGATATATCTATATATATATATATATATATGGCATGGAAAGTAAGTGATGAGAGCGAACCTCGTTGAAGAAATAGAAGATTACAAAGTCCAAAGAAAGAAGTGTACGGATGGTCTGGTTGGGTTGTGCTACAAATAATTATCGGCCATGGCATTGGAGGTAGAGTGAGATGGCTGCAAAAGGAAGAAGGAAACACGAGAGGAGGAAGAGAGAACGAAGTTATGTGGTGCTTTGGAAATAGTTGAAGCATACACCCTTCAAATTTCAAACCTTTGTATTTAATTTATACTTATTACATCATTATTTTATTCACTTATTATATTATTTATACCTATCACCCCTAGTCCTTCCTTTTCACTTGTTTGTTCCATAACTTTTTTAGTATAAGATAATTTTTAAATACTTAAAATCCCTCTCCAACGATTAATTGTTGTCCAGTATTTTTGGGTCAGATTTAACTATTATCTGATCTTAATTACAACATAATCACTTTTACCAACAAAGTTATTTTATATTTGGAGAAAAAGATAGTCCCATTTGATAGGCTCAATCAAATGAGAGTTTTTGTTGTCTTTATTTCTCTTCAATGGACAACATTCAATATGATCTTAACTATATTCGTAAACTTAATTTGTTATGTCCCTTCAGAAATACAACATTTTATCTAGCTTTATGTTTTTTATTAATTAAAAGGGGCAGACATTAACAATTTGGAGATGCAAATGGAATAAAATATTTGGCATCCCACTTAAATTAGCTTTAGTGCAATAGGCTAAACAGCCATTAGCACTATGAATTGCCTTATAGTCTAGTGTTATGGATGCTTCCCGTAAGTGGATTAGTGCCCGCCCCTCTTATTAAAAAAAGCCATTAGCATTGTACTCCTCTGGTCCTATATATAGGGCAAAGAGAAGATTTTTTTTTTTTTGTCTTATTTATAAGACACCTCATTAAATGTTTGAGAAATATACAATTTAACCATTTACTTATTATTGTTTTTTCTTTGTTTTCATTTGGTATTATGTATGCTAAATAGGGGTAGAATTGGAAAGTTGTTGAATTTTATAGCAAAGTTAATGAGATTTAAGGTATTCCTTGGTCTGTGAAAAATATTGGAAGTGCCTTATAAATAGAACCATGAGAGTAGTATATAGCTCTCTAGCTACTTGTTTGTGTATATATGTGGACACAAAATAATATATTGATTTTCTTTTTTTAAAAAATTAGGATTAGGATGCTAACCCTAAAGTACTATGTTTTGGACTCTAACCGTGCAAGGTAATTAGTAAAAGATCATCACTCGTTAAATTCCTTTTATTTAGCAAATAAAAACCTTATATATATATATATATATATATATATATATATATATCAAATCTTAATTAAAGATCTGTCATGCAAAAAAATTGCATAGAGCTGAAGTCCATGAAGATTTGAATAGGGAAAATCTCATTTCAATAAACCCATATACATTCCATGTAAATTGTGCAATATTAGGGGTAAAAAAATTGTGAGGACTTACTCTTTAATATTGTTGAGTCGACTAAAAGTTAAGATCCCGAGAGGAGTAGATTATGGGGTTAGGGTTAAAAGTTAATAGGAATTTGAAATTAAAAATCTTCCATTTTTAAAATTGTAGAGGGGCATTATGGTCTTTTAACAATATTCATAAATTTCTAATCAGACCTATGGGCCATATTAGGGATTTGTTAAATGTGTAGGCATGATTTTAAATTTAGGTATTTCAAATGGATTTAAACGTGATTTTTTTTTTTTTTGATAACAAAGAGAGACCTCATCTACCCATTAGAAGGAATACTTTCCCCCTTACAATCACTACTAATAAGCTTTGCAAGATCCTCAGACAGCTGGTAGACATCATGGTGACCCATCCGTAACTCCAAACCACTCTTTGCCAGGAGGTCCGCCGCGGAATTGCATGAACGAGGAGGCACATATGTAATCCTAGTTTCCCAATCCATATATAGCATCAATGAAATTGATGGAGAATACCAGAGTCCCTATGGGCTTCCTTACACCCATGGAGTACAATTTAATCATTGAATAACATCTTGCTCAGTGTGTTTGAGAGAGAGAACACTAGAACAGTTGGGCATGGCATACTAATAATTAATAATAAATTAGATGATTGAAAAAGGGATTAACGATGGCATATAATGTCAATTCAGGATCCACAGACTATAAGGACGTTCGTTATAATTGACTTGAGATTTATTATTCTCATAGTGGGGCTTACGAGTTATTCTTAGAAAATGCTTGTGAATAAATGCAATCTATATAACTTTTCAATGGCAGCCAAAATTCTCAGAAAGGAATTTAATGGTCAAAACAATCAACATTCTGAATAACATTTTATATATATGCTCTTCGGCATGAAGAAAGTATAACAAAGACCAAATTAAACTGTAGCGAATAATATATATAAACACGTAAGGCAGTACAAGGTTATATATTCTAAATGCTCCTTTATTGGAGAATCAATTCGGAGGTATGTGGATATTTGTTAGACGTACAATCAATGCATTTGGGGGGGGAATATTTAAGGATATGACACCCATTAAATATATTGCTTCTAGACAGATCGAAATTCCCAAATCCCCGCCCAAATCATCCTCACAATCGTTTCTAATTCTCTTTAAATCATATTTAAGACATTTTCAAAGTTCATGCATCTGTATTTAAATTGGAGATTCTTGATAGCTGAACTTAAAAGAGAAAATCGGTGAAAAGACTTTGTTTGGCCATTTTATTGGCCACAAGAATTTTACATGTTTTATGTATAAAAAATACCCATATGATTTCATATAAAGAAAGTAACAGTATATGAATTCGGGTCATTTTAATCCGGCTAATAAAATTTTTAAATAAGGACTTTTCACCTATGTTTGCTAACTTAAATGGTAAAATTAGGGTAGAATGTTTGCAGAAATTCATGATTCAAATAGGGTAGAGAGTTTACTCGTTGCCAATACCTTGTATCACCTTCTGAGGTTAACTTATAGAGAGAGTTTGAAGAAGTTCATGATTCAAATACTCCTAATATAATTTAAAAAAACTAAAATAAGCTGTACTATTTACAAATTATATAGATTGGGTCTAATTTATTAAGTTGAGTTCGTGTGTATATATTAAGTTTAGCCTAACACTTTGGGCATCTTTTTGTGTGCTGTTGGCACGTGGTGTTTGGATAATTAAATTTATCTTAAGCAGGCAACAACGGTAAACACCAAGAGTGGTTTATATAAACTTAGACCTTTTTGAAGTTATAGTATCTATGAAGCAGGGAAAAAAGTAATGAAAAAAATGAGTGTGTAGTTTTTTTTTTCAATTTAATTTTCACTCACTTTTTTTTTTTATCTCAAGTTTTTTTCCCCATTCTTGAGACATTTCATGACTAAAGTTTCTCATAACATATTTTCAGGGCGAGCGGTGATGTTGAAGATCCAAATGCTTACTAAACAAAATATCTCTTTTTATATTATCACCCACTAAAAAAATGAAACAACTTGTGTTTAAATACTTAAGACATTTCAAGCTCCCAGAAAGCTGTGCTACTAAAGTTGTTACATAATAATTTCAGTTGCAAGAATCGTACTTGGCATACACAAAATAAAGTAATATATATTTGATTATAGAATTGGTTTAAAACTTTAAATTAATTAAACCGATGAGGCCATGAACTACAATAAACTGAAATCAATACTGGTTTACACGTGATGTTCATTATTTCCAATATTTAGACCTCAATATTAAGTAACTAAACGCGTTTTTTTATGCACTACTACATGTGTGTGTAATCTGAAAAATGACTTTTACCAGTTTGTAGGTAATTATTGCGGCTCACTATAGATTATTATACTATTGGGATATTTGTTTGTGGGTGTTGTGCTATATTGAACAAACAAGTTCCTTTTGAGGAAATATATATAGAATTAGATATATGCAAGTTGATAGAAAATAATCAAAGCAAAAGACTTTTACAGATTTGATATAGATGAGAGGAAGTAAAGAGAGAGGAATCACATGGGTCTCCCACACACGAGGATTGATGTGTCTGCTAGGCTGTTTCCTTAATGCCACACCACAAAACAACAAATCAGACTTGATTCCTCACTCTAATTAAGCCTTTTTTTCATGATCAGAGAGTATTAATTCTCCAAATTTCATTCTTGATTCACTTTTTGAAGTTTTTCTTTAAGAATTAATTCTTTCTAGCTATAAAGTCTAACCTAGGCATGGCACGCATCATCGATATCGAAATCCCACAAATTCACTCACAAAAGTTTGGGTTAGACCTGATGTTGATGGCTGGTTCAGTAGATTAAAGAGGGAAAGTTTTTTATGGAAGCTTGGTTTGTTACAAGAATGACAAATTGATTAGGGGTTTAAGATTATGTTACCAGCTCAAGTCTAAAATAAGAGCGCGCGCACCATTCTTCACGAGGGTTTCTATCAGTCAAACCCTGTGCGGAATAGCTCTTTTTGAGGTCATTAAGTTCTCTTATCTGAAGACTAACCTGTGAGGTGAGAGATCCCTTTAACAAGCTTATAAACATGATTTGTTCTTGTGAGACTCATAACAGATTAAAACTTTAATTGAGACTAGGGTCACAAAGAAGTTGTAATGTTTAGAGACTCTTGTTGAGCATTGAGAATTCGCAGCAAATTTGCTCTTTGGCTCATCCATCCTCCAGCTTGATCAAAGTCAAAGGCATTAGAGATTATTTTTTTCCTCTCTTTTTTCCAAAGTATCAGAGATTTTTTTTTTAGAGAAAGAAGTCCACTCCTACGTCTAATAATTAGAATTTAAATAATTAGGAATATATAAGAAGCTTTGGGATGTGTCTAACCAAATGGTTTAAACTATTTTGGTGAACTAGACAATCCCCAAACTCAAGCATAGTTAATTTGACAGATTTCACCATACGTGATTGGTTGGTCATCTTCAATAAGACAATTAAGGAATCTAATAATTAATAATTATGTTGATTTTCTCGCCTATCAAGATCATTAATATATATATATTGAAGCTATATATTTGGATGATGCTCATATAAGGTACAAAGAATTCCTTTGTTTAGGGGACTTTTGTAACGAACCGTATGCTCTTATAACTAGGTTCTTTTCTAACAAGGTCAAGCCGTGGCCTTTCTTTTTTTCTTTTTTAAAAAACAGCTTGTGGATTCTTGAACTATCCCTGTTATTGTCTTAATTAATTAGGGCTTTGAATGATGTAACATTAATTATTCCATAACTCAAAAACGTAATTATTTGACAAGTTGCTGAAGAGTTGAAAGCTACAAACAGAAACTAGTTATTATGCATCATGTTGCAACCACACGCGCACATAAGAAATTGAGTCACCTTGTCTTCTTCAATCATACCCATGTGAGCTTTAATTTGTATTATATGTGTGTGTGTGTGTAATCTGCTAAGTAGCTAGCTAGTTTTCATTTTCTATTTGTCTTGATAACGTGACATATAATCTTCTATGTATAGAGTATAGACTAATGATTAAATAGGTATTACTAGATTGTGTTATTTTGTTTCAATTAATTAATAATTAATATATAAGAAATGGTTATATTTAATTTTCAACAGCTGCGAGGCTCAAGGAAAAATCATTGTTTTATACATTGGGAATGTTTCAATCTTTTTAACGATCTGCCCGCGAAATCTGTTTTTATAGATGTTAGGATAGAGACAACAGAAAAGAACAACCATACTTGTGATTAATAAGACATTAACCCCGCCAATTAGTAGGTAGCGATATCAATTTTTCTAATTTTTTGATGTTGGAATATTTATATCAGAAGACGACAATTACAAAAACATGCACGCACGACCTAGTTGCTCCCGACATTATCGCATTCAAGTGTGATAAGTAGATTTTGTGTTGAAATTCTAAATATAGGCACAGGTTGAAGTTGTCTTTCTATCAAATGACTTAAGTCAATTGATAGCACATACATCTTCCTTTTATATACCTTTCATTCATTGTTAAAAATGAAGGGGATGAATGATGCTCTAGTAGGGAAAAGTGTATGAAACTTATTAGCCAAACCTAAAGGATTGTGTTCTAAAATCCTGAAAGCTAAATATGAAAGTGGTACTAATTGGCTAGAGAGTGCCTTTTGTGAAGCAACATGATTCACGTTTATGGAAAAATGTTGCTAGAATATGGCCTGAAGTTATTAAGGGTATTGGATGGGAAGTAAGGGATGGTAGGAGTGTGAAATTTTGGGAGGATAGATGGTTGAATGTGGTTGATAAATTGGGCAACTATTTTGTAGGGGAGTTGGGAACAATAAATCCAACTCTAACTGTAAGTCAATCCTTAAATAGAGAAAGGAATTGGAACTAGTCATGGCTTGAGGGGGATCTACCACATGAGGTTACTCAACTATTAAAAGTTATTCCCCCAACGTGTCTTGAGGATGGTGACGACATAGTTGTGTGGAGAGGGGGACATAGAAACAAGTTTTCGGTATCTCAAATGTATCGGCAGTTGAGAGGAGATGTGAATATGGAGCTGGGGGCTATTTGGAAGGTGAAAACCACAAGACGGATCCAGGTATTTTTGTGGTTGGCAGCACATGATCGACTTCTCACAGCCGCTAGAAGAGCACATATCTGGGAGGTGCGCCTACTTGTAGCAGTGTGGTGAAGGAGTTGAAGACCAAGACCATGTATTGAGAAGTCGTCCAGGAATCTCATCGGATATGGTGGCCTTAAATGTGTTAAAGTTACGTCCACATTTTTTTACGAACACAAGAATTGTTGGCTTTTAAATAATCTACAAGTGGAGAAGAATGGAGTATGGTATTATCGGTATGCAGTTGGATGATTTGGGGATGGAAGAACAAGTTATTATTTGAAGAAGGTTTTAATATGCCTGAACATCCTAAGTTTGTTATCCAAAGTTATGTTAGAGATTGTGTTACCTCCTTAAACAGGTTTGATTACCTTGGATTGTTAAAGAAACCAAGGGAAATCAAATTAAATGGAATTTCCCAGAAGAGGGGTGGGTGAAACTAAATTTTGATGATGCTACTAGAGGATGTTCAGGCCTGGCGGCAAAGTTGTGGAGGGTATTGAGGAGGAGTGATGGTAGATGGATTTGTGGGTTCGGAGGAAGTTAGGACGATGTCGCTTTGGTCGCGAGATTTAGGGGTTCATACAGGTCTTAGATTGGCACAAGGCTTGGGCTTCAACAAGATTATTGCGAAGGAGACTCAACGATGGCTTTACACATGATTTAGGATGCTTGGATCCAAGGAAGGGCCGAGAGTAACTTTGAATGCATGGCTACGAGACAACAACAAGGAGCTACAAATATTCTTTTCTCACATTCTGCGAGAAGGCAATGTTGTGGTAGATTGGTTAACCAAGCATGGCTTTATTTGTAATGAGGATTTTAATGTTTTCGATTCTCCTCCAGCAGGGGTGGTAGATTTTCGACAGGGGATGCGGGAGTTGTTTACTCACGACTGAATCCTAGTTAAGTTTTTTGTGAAGTGGGCAATTAAGCCCCAATTTTTACCACAAAAAAAAACTAATCAATATGAGATTCGTGGACCTAAAATTCGGCTATTTGGGCCCATACGCTAGGACAAGCCCAACAAGAGAGGTTTGATGGCTTGCAACATAAAGCAAGCCTAGCTGCTCCCTCATCCACTCGGTCAAATCCACTAAGGCATCAAGATCTGCAGAAGTAGCAACCACCCCCTACATTCGCTGGAGCTCACGAAAAAGCGGAACCAACCTACCAGCTTGGTTAGTCCAATGTCATGGGGGGTTATCTTGTAAATCGGGACATAGACTTTCTTCCAACTCTGCTTACTTCCCTTATTGTCGTGTATTCCGCCAAAATCAATAACATAGATATTTTCTATTCTTTTCACTTGTTATTATCATTTACTAGCTATTTCATTAATCCCCCATTGTTGGCACCCTTCTTTGCTAAAATCCTTTCATGCACAAAATTGCTTAAACAATTTGGCTCCTTCTGTGGGGAGCAAACATAGATTCAATAGGGATTCTTTTACTTTCATTCATTTTTTAGTTCTTCATCATGATGGACACACCTATCATAGAGGGTGTTGTAGAAAACACAACCACCAGCGTCCAGGGACGACTTGATGAGATGGTAGCCTTGGTACGAGAATAGACTAAGCAAATCTTAGCTCAAGCTAGGTTGATGGCACAACAGCAAAAGCAACTCTGGCACCTGCATGGGGAGAACAAAGCCTTACGAGAGCAATTGGGCCCACGCACCCCACGAGTCCAAACTACTATTATTCCAAGCGTTCCATTCCTGGAGACCCCTCATGTAGACTAGCAAAGGTGTAGGAACCCAAGGCAAACCAACCGTAATTGGAGAGCATAACCATACCCGACGATGCATCTAAAAAGAAGTGATCTAGTAGCACTACTACAAAATTGGATATTACTACCTTAAACGACGTCCTGATCTAAAAGTAGGAAGTAAAAAATGAAGGCGGTGGCATTCTTGTAATTATTTGCAAGGAAATAGAGCATTGAGCGTCCTGAATTAGAGTTTAGGACTTGTAAAATTGATTTTTGTCGTCCTAACATTGTTTAAGGATGCCTAAAATCTGGGTATATTGTTTCGCGCCATGGGATATATGAGAATTTTTTGTTTGGCGCCGTTGCAATATTTTTTTAAAAAAAATTGGCGACCTAAAAGTAAATTTAGGTCGCCAATTGTTGAATTTTGGCAATCAACAATTGGCAACCCGAATTTAATTTCGATCGCTAATTTAAAATATATATATATATATATATGGTAAATACATTTTTTGGCGCGTTATAATATATATATATATATATATATATATTTAAATTGGCGACCTGAATAATATTCAGGTTGCCAAAAATCAACAATTGGCGACCTGAATTTAATTTCAGGTCGCCGATTTTAAAAAAAAATGGTAAATACATTTTTTGGCGCCATTAGAATATTTTTTTAAAAAAATGGCGACCTGAATTTACTTTCGTGTCGCCAATTGTTTAATTTTGTCGACTTGAATTTCTATCGGTGTCGCCAAAATTGCCATAAACAAATAAATAGCTCGAGTCCACACCCATTCTCATAATTTCTTAGGTATTTCCCTCCGCTTCTCTCGTTGAACCCTATCGCCGCCCACCGTGCTTGCTCGTCCTAGATCTACGATTTCTACTCACCGTCCCCATCTCGTGATTTCTATCGCAGTCCTAGATCTACGATTTCTACAATGTAAGTCTTCGATCTACGATTCCTTTTATTTCTTTGTTTGATTTCTAGTTATTTATTTATTTGATTTGGTTTGAAGGAGTTGATGAAGCGGCACTAAACGGTTTCGGTGTTTTAGATCTTCACTCGATTTTTGGCTTGTGATTTTGCTATAAGTGTTTGCTGTTGTAATTTAGGGTTAATTTGAGTTTACAGATTTGCACTTGTTTGCTGTTGTAATTTAATTTGAATGCGGTAGAATATGTTATTATTAGAATATTTTATTAGTTCCATAATTATAGGGATTAACTAAACCTAAAGATTATAGGAGATTATTGTTAGGATGTTAGTTTTTCAAATTTCAAATCTAGATATCTATTTTGTCTATAAATGTAATCATGCTCTCATCTGAATATATAACAATTATTCTCATCTGATAATCTTCAAATGCCCAGTAAAAAATATGAAGCATATATATATATATAATATCATAAAAGGCGACCTGAATTGAAATCAGGACGCCTTAATAAGGCGTCCTGATTTTCAATTCAGGTCGCCTTTTATGAGGCGACCTTAATTTAAATCAGGTCGCCAAAAAGCCTCAGAAACAACTACCCCAGCCAAGACGTCTCTCAGTAAAGGGACGTTAATTGGGTCTTATTTAGGTCGTTTTTTTAGCTTTTTTGTAGTAGTGTAGTGTGTCGGCCCCTCTCAACCAGGCATTATAACCAAGGATAACATACTACAACTTCTTTGCCGATATTGGTGAGTTAGTTCATGCCCTTACAAAAATGAGGGAAGCGGTCAAATGGTCTCCAAAGACCAAGAAACCAGTAGACCAACAAGACAAGTCCAAATAGTGTGAGTTCCATTCTGACCATAGCCACTAAACAGCAAAATGCATTACACTACGACTAGAGGTGGAATAACTTATCAAACGTGGGAACTTGACGAACCTACTGTCCAAGAAAGGTAAGTCTACCCTATCCCAAAAAAGCACTAACCTTATAGGTCTGACACCAACAAAACCACCCAAACCCCCCCCCAAAACCGTCAATTGTATCACGGGTGGTTCAGAAATCAATGGTGCCACGTATTCCGCATCAAAGTGACATGCTAGGGCCTACCAAAAGACAAGCAGAAGTAAGTGGGATACGTCCCAACTAACTCAAGGGAAGTGCAAATGACATTCCTTGTTAACAAAATGGAATGGCTGGACCAACCACATGACGATGCACTGGTAATTTCTATATAAATTGGCAACTTCAATATTAAACGTGTGTTGATTGATCTAGGCAACTCAGTTAATATCATTTATCTAAAGACAATCCAAGAAATGGGGGTAGAGTCTCAAATCATTCAAACACCCTCAGTACTATTCTTTGGTAACAATGCACCGGACAAGACCATTAAAGAAATCGCGCTATTAACATATGTAGTGGGGTCAAACCTACCATTCAAGTATCGTAATGGATTGTTTGTCAACTTACAATGCCTTGCCGGGATGGCCTTAGATCCATGGTATGAAAGCTATACCATCTACCCTTCACCAAGTGATAAAGTTCCAGACCCCCTGGGGCAAACGAGAAATCAAATGAGAGCTGAAAATATATAGCAAGAGAATGCTATCAAGAGACTTTAAAACCATCTAATAAACAACCTGCATAGCAATTATAGGACTTGTCCCCTATGGAACAACTAGACCAACCACAAGTAGAGGAACTAGAAGGGGTATGTGTAAACCTCAACCATCTAGAGGTAAAGGTGTGCGTAGGGACATAACTCATACCAAGCATACGAGGCAAGTTAAGACCATTTCTGACTAACAACTTGGTACTATGATAACAAAAGCCTTACAACTATTTGTTCTACTCCATTTTAGGTCTCCTTTATGGCTAGTCACAATGGGACTCGACCATCAAACACCTAGCTACTCACCCGATGGCTAGTCGAGAGTGCAAACCATCCCCTAAATTCGCTGGAGGTCACGAAAAACGGAACCAACCTATCATCTCAATTAGTCCAACATTACAAAAGGGGGTTATCTTGCAAATCGGGACATATTTTTCTTCCAACTCGCTCATCACTTCCTTTCTTTACATATTCTCCGTATTCCACTTGAAATCAATAACTGATTATTTTCTATTCTTTTACTTTTCACTTGTGATTATCATTTACTAGTTATTTCATTATTCCCCTATTGTTGGCACCCTTCTTAGCTAAAATTCTTTCCTCCATGAAATTGCATAAACAAGATTTCTTTTAATATGTTCTTATATTTTGTACACTTAAGTTAGCAAAGCACAACTCTTTGAAGAAGTATCAAAATCGACAAACAAGAAAGAGAGGAAAACACATAATCGAACCTAAAATAAGCGCAAAGGACGAACCCTAACTACGACTTTCAACAAGATAATTAGTATGAAAGCAAACAGAGAGTCGGAAGGTACCTTTTCCAAACTCGTTCTTCTTGTTGAAAGAGATGTGGGAAGAATCACGAGAGCAAGAAGCTCAAAACCAAGCAGACCAAGAGCGCCCAAACCACCGATGAGAATAACTACAAACCCTAACGGAGCTGACCAAGAAAACAAGGAGCCGATGAAGAGAAAGGAAAGAAGACAGTCAAGAAAGAAATAAAAAGGAGATAGATCCTAGCTACAGATTCCAAATCACAAGTAGATACCAACGGCCAGGGTTGAAGATACTATCTTGATCAAATATGTCTTTGACCTAAATAGTGGGGCAATTATTGTGGACCTAAAATTAGGCTATTTGGGCCAAGGTTATTAAAACCGGACCGGTCATTGAACCGGTCGGAGTACTGCGTCAAGAGTCAGTGGGTCAGACCGGACTCAAACCGGTAGTATTATATAATATTTATTTAATTCTTAAATAGCAAAATCATAATACAAGAGACTTGGTCCTGTGAAAATTTAATGGAAATTGGCCCCACACAATTTTTAAAAAAAAAATTGAAGAAACATGAAGGATGAGCCATGCGTGATTTGATGAGGGCAGTCTTCTCCACTAGTCCTTCTCTGCTTCTAATAAATGAACCTGCTCCTTCATTAAAGTAACCTCTCTCATCCTCATCTTTATCTTCATCATCCACGAACAATAGTCCATAACCGGTGAAGAAAGCTTCGTCTCTGCCATGCCTCCTCCTCTGTCCTCTTAAGCCATCTTCGAGCTCAGGGTCTTTGACGCCATGGAGCCGGCGAAAAAGCAAGTCTCTCAGTTCCTCATCTTCCCATCTCTCTCTCTTTATTTCTCTGTAGGCGTTTTCAGTTTTTCAAAAAACAAAAACAGCTGACCCCGATTTCTACGACGGACCGGACCGGTTACATGGCCGGTTCACCGGTTTCCGGTCCAAACCGGCCGATCCGGTCTGATTCTGATTACCATGATTTGGGCCCCTACACTAGGACAAGCCTAACAAGAGAGGTTTTACTGCCTGCAACCCAAAGAAAGCCTAGCTGCTCCTTCATTCAATCGTTTAAATCCACTAAGGTATCCAGATCCATAGAAGTGGCAACCACCCCCTAAATTTGCTGGAGGTCACAAAAAGCGAAACCAACCTTTCATCTCAATTAGTCCAACATTATAAAATGGGGGTTATCTTGTAAATCAAAACACATACATTCTTCCAGCTCTGCTCACTTCAATTCTCTTCTTCACATATTCTCTTGTATTCCGTCGAAATCAATAATAGAGCTTGTTTATATTCTTTTACTTTTCACTTGTTATTATCATTTACTAGTTATTCCATTAATCCCCTTATTAGCACCCTTCTTTGCTAAAATCCTTTCCTCCAAGAAATTGCATAAAATCATTTACTATTTTGTACACTTAAGTTAGCAAAGCACAATTGTGTGCATATTATTTGAGTATAATTGAAATGATAAAAGTCACTCTGCTAAGGTTGTTCAGCTTATTGTCAATGAGGTTCCAATACTAATAAAGACTAAGGAGTGATATCTGAAATTTGAAGTATGATGCAATGTTTTTGGCAAGTGTAAATCCAACGAGATAAGTAGAGATGCCAAAGGTGTCATGGCAGATTCTTTTGTAAAAAGGGCTCTGGACGAAGCTATTACACTACAAATTCTCAATCCAGGTTACTAATGGAGATTTCAGTCTATAGCGTTGTTTCCTATTTCTTGTATTTAGATTTTGCTTTTATTTCTGGTGTAGAAAAAAAGACACTTGGAAAATGGTTCAAGATTCATGGACTATCACAAAATATTTTCTTAGAATCAAGGTGTTGACCGATGCACTAGTGTTAATTGAAAATGCAATTTCTAAAAAAAGAGCAAATTTATCAAAGTGATCGTTAAAAGCTTGATCTACAGTCAAATTCTCTACCATTGAGCTAAGGACTCTTAGAGCTAATACAAAGTCTAGTTGATCCCTTTCCCTTCCCTCCACATCCCTCGAACCAAACATACCCTTAGTAAATGCTATATAGTAGCGTAGCGAATGTTGGGTTTTAAAGAGACAACATGAACATAAAGGAGCCGACATAAGGACGCTGAGATTGATGTATAGTCATACAAGAAAATATAAAATTTGTAATGATCATATACATGAACAAATTGAGGACAAAATGGTAGAAAATCATTTGAGGTAGTTTGGACACATTTAAAGAAGGCCATTGGATGCGTTGACGAGAAAGGATGATCAAGCAGTATGGAATCCTCTGAAAAGAGGTAGAGAAAGACCAAATCGAACACTTAATAAGATTATAGAGCAAGATATTTTCTTTAATAATATATCCAAATATCTATTTTTTTTTATTTAGCACAACCGCATTGTGAGATCTATGTAGCTGACCCTACCTAGTAGGATAATGCTTTGTTGTTATTGTCGATAGTTAAAAGCTTGTTGGATCAATTTTTTCCTTTATTAGCACTAATCGCCACTCTGATTCATGAGAGAACTATAGACTCACTTAAACGGCTCATATCTTATAAGAATGTTGCTTAGAGTGACATTATCAATTAATGTGCTTATCTCATTGGTAAGTAATCTAAAAATTGAGCACTCAACTTATCTAAACTTTTAAAAATAGGACCAAGTAGGAAAAAAATAAGTGCAATATTGACTATTCCTCTCAAAAAAAATTGTTACAATCTACAATTGTTGAAATTTTTCATTTTATACAACTTAAACACTTGCATGCATACAAATATATATATGTTAATATGTTAATGTCAGGGACTTCATTTAAGCATAGCGGGTGGTGCTGCAACTAGGACAACTTGTTGTTGACCCTGTTAGTTCTTGGAGTTTTAATGATAACAAGACTTAAGTGATTAAGGATTTGATGTTGAAAATGGTTAAGACTTTGAATTAGTAAATATTGCCTAAGTTAAGAGTATACTCGAGTAAGCCCTTAGTTGTACTCGAGCATGTTCAATCTAACAGCGTGTTTAAGTAATTACAGGAATTTACTCGAGTAATAGTTGTTAATTACTCGAGTACTATACCGATTGAATAGCCTTCAAGTCATATCAAAAGCTTTGTTACTCGAGTAACAACATTTGGTTACTCGAGTAATGTCAAACAAAGCAAAGTTTAGAGTGGTTCACATGGATTACTCGAGTAAAGGAACTACTCTACTCGAGTAAGCTACCCAAGTAAGGATAGCTTGCTACCCGAGTAAGAAAGATCTTGTGTTAAAACTATGATCTCTGCTTAGCATTACCCGAGTACAAGTAAGTGTTACTCAAGTAACCTACTCGAGTAAGGTAAGTGAATTACTCGAGTAAGCTAGTCTCAAGTTCATCTTTGCTCTCTGTCTGATAGTTACCTGAGTAATGTTATTTTGTTACTTGAGTAATAGTTGCTAACACTTCCACTTAGTACTTTGTTTTAGCTGTTAACCAGCATTACTCGAGCAGATGTTTAAGTTACTCAAGTAACCTACTTGAGTAACATTTAACGTTACTTGAGTAAGGGCATTGCAAAAGCTCCTCATTTGAAGAATAGCGATATTACTCAAGTAGTATGGTAGTATTGCTCGAGTAAGCTCCCTCAGCTATCAGAATCTTTTCGATGTAACAATAATCGTAAACTTAAATACTTTGGGTTATTAATTGTTTCCACTTAAACTTTGCTCAATCGTATTTATACTATTTCTAACTATTCTTTAAGTGGATTTCAGATGATTAACAGACGTTTAAATTGAGATAAGCTGAAAAAACCATTTAATGCGGATAGAAAACAGAGCTAACAAACGGAATGAAGCCTCGTAGCAGACGAAATCATTCCTTCGAGGCATACCATTTTTGACAATCACTCTGAGTCATATTCTATGCACAAGTACGTCAACGGCGAATGAGTTAATGAAGCAACGGTCGACTGTACCTATCAAAAACCATTTGTGCCAAACGGAAATTTGAAGAGTCACAATGGCTACATTCAAAGCTCTTCACAACAAACATTAATGGAAGACGATATAAAAGCTCATCACATTCAATTCCGCCAATGACTAAAAACTCTAAGCAATCAATTCGACATTATTTCAATTTTCTTGTTTCATTCACCTCATTTAATATCTTCGGATATTCTTATACTTCAATTATTATTACTTATCTACTTTGTGAAGAGTTAAACACTTATTTGATTACTTGATTATCTGTTTAATCTTAAGGTTGTGGAACCTTGAGTGTGAATGTACAATTACGACTTGTAAGGGGGAGTGAGTCCTAGTGTGAAAGGATCATCTCAAGTACAAAGTGTGTAATTGTATCGTCATCGTGAGTTAGTGAAATACCTAGAGTGTCGGGGACCTGAACGTAGATCAAAGAGTTGGACCAACCAAGATAATCTCTGTGTTCATTCTCTTTGTCTCTATCTTCATATCTATTGTCCTTCGTTCAATCCGAAAAAGAATTTCAAAATCCCCTATTCAACCCCCTTCTAGGTGATATTCTATTTTCAGACCCGTTATTGAATTCAACAAGCCAGCACTTCTAAAAAACTTCTATAGATCCTTGCTAGATTTTAGGAAAGGACTATTCTTCTGAGAAAAATGTGTCCTATCTCCTCAATCCCACTCATGATATAGAAACCAAAAGTTAGTTTTCAATATCAATACCTTGGTTAAGTCCACCTAACTAGTCAGTTTCCTTTTCAGAAAATTAACTACATTCACATATTTCTAACTAGCGATCACAAGAAAGACCCATGCATAAGATATGTACGTACATCTCTGAATAATTCCATGGACAAAGAACAAAGTGACATAGCAATCTTAAGTTTTCTCTTCGATGGTTTGTTCGGCCACACACTTAAAGGTTAGCATATATATATCTAGCTCACTCAAGTTTCTTAGCTGTCTGTGTACGATCTATATATATGAATTATATTTATCATAACCATAGGGAGAAAATGGAATATTTCCACTTTCGCACTTCATTTTTTATTGCTAGAACTTATGCTCTTAATTATATAAGAAATATACATGCAGAAAAAGAAAGTAGGTAAGGAAAACTTTATAGTTATTTATTCACTTAAAACCTCATACACCCAACTTTAGTTTCACAGTCAAATTAAGGACCTTTTCTGTGTGTATTGATCAATCAGATCAATCTCAATATTAATTTATTACTTATACATCCACCTACCTAGCTACAAACCACATTATATTTATATATGCATTTTGTCAAAGTGAAAAGCTATATAGTATAGGGACATAAAGGTTCAAGTTTGGTCTTTGTCTTTTCATTGGTTCCTAAAACTTCAATTATATGTGGGGGGAACAAAGACCAAATCATGGGGGTCTTAGGTTCCCTTTTGCTAAAGCACACTTTTGCCTATTTAGATTAATGATAATTAGGTTCATTTAATTTTGTATAATTTCAGAGACTTGCATGTTGGAAAAAAAACTCATCAATAAAAGCTTTACATATAGCAGCCTTGGAACAAGAAACATATAGGGTTCCACTATATATTATTTCACTTCTTGGAGTTATGGTCCAATGAGCAATTGATGAGACTGCTTAATTATTGTGTCAATCCACAAACTTTAGTTTATGTTTAATATAATGGACCACAAGAAACGTCCCTGTTTTCCCCAGCATATATAGTACAAAAATTGAATCATATAATATTGAACTTCATCTATAATTGAGAGTGACAAAACTAAATTATTAATCCCATTCTGAGAGGAAAGTTCAATTATTATTATTTTGTTTTGTTAAATGCAATCATGGGGAGGAAATATCTTGTAAGTGTCAAGGGCTTAATTATATTACTTGAACCCTCATCCTCCTTAGTAGTATGTGTTTGGATTTGCGTTGGCCAAAATGGAGTTTGAGCACAATTGATTTTTGCAAACTTCATTTTGAGTAGAACTGCTTTTGTTATAACATGATTTATGATTGAATGTTATTTTCCTCAAAAGTGATTTTGAGGAAAAACAAATTAAACTCGCCCCCAGCTTCTTAACTAATGTGCTTTTCAGGCTAAGCTTAAATGGTTTTGTTCAAAATCATGCTGTTTGGTTTTCATTTGCGCAAAACTTGGTGATAAGGATAAAAACGTGATTTTACTTTAGACTTATTGAATAAGAAACCAAACAAAGCCTAGCCCTTAATTAGTCTATTTAGAAGAAGAGAGAAAAGAAGAATAAGGTGGCCCAGTATATAAAAATCCCATCAGGTGGGTGTGGAAAGGGTCATATGTATGTAGCGTTACTCCTAGAAGTAGAGATGTTGTTTCTAAAATTTGAACCTCTAACTTCTTGATCACATGACATTAACATACATTTACCGTTGCATGAGAGAAAAGAAGAATCTCTTCAAAATTTTAAATTTTGTATATTGACAATGGTTAATTAGTCAATTAAAAATATATATTTTAAAGATTGCATACATCTAACCATTAGACCTCACCTAGTTAAAGTCTTGTGCATTAAGCCATACTTTATAACAAGTCACACTGTTTACAAATTATAATCATTGTATCTTATCCTAGTTAGAATATATTTCACAAAGGGTGATACATAAGAGATTATATATATATATATATATATATTACTTTTTACACAAACAATTCACTCGAATTTAGATTAATTATATAAATAGATGGCTTCTCAAAACTCGAAGTTATACTTATATATCACATTCAATTAGTGAAATAAAAAATAAAAAAATTAACATATATATGACAATATTTGTATGCAAAAATTTGCAAGTTTATAGGTTTAATATAATGCTAAGTTTTGAAGGTAAGAAAATAATATATACACAAGTCAAAGTTTAGAGGAAATATGAATAGATTTAACCCATTATATATTCTTTGTTGGCACAAATATATTATTGAGAGGGTGGCACATTTGCAAGTATCAAACCCAGCAGGGTTTGTTTGGGAGAAGAGAACATATCATCAACACAGAGTTGGCCTAGAGTTGTAAGACCCACTAAATCCCTCTAGTTCTCGAATTCTAGTCTTAGAAGAGACATTTGTGTTGGAAAGAGAAGCTACGAACCCCCGAAGCCGAATACCGGTTCAAAGTATCAAAAAATCAAGAAGAAAAGAAAATATCAAAATACCTAGAGAGAAAGAGAGAGAATATCAAAATACCTAGAGAGAGGGGGAAGAAAGGAGAAATTAAACTTTCTAAGAGGGGCAAGCTTTCAGCTTTTTATATCCCTTTTCTCTTCTTCCAAGCCGACAAGTGACCAAATATATATATATATATATATATATATATATCACACACACACATACATGTGTTTAAGTGTATGTTGCCATGATTTGTAAGTGTATGCTTTTTTAGCATAATTATATTAATTATATGAATAGGAAATTAAATCAAGGCAGTGTTAAGTAACGACGTTTTAGAAAATTCTGTAACCCCGAATATTAACTAGAATATGCTTTTACCTTTCACCATAGTTTAAGAGGTAATTAATTAACAATAATATAAAAGCTAATAGATTAAATATGTGAGTGATAGGTTGAACAACTTTAAATTTGTAACTTTGTTGAAAGAAAAGGGTTCGATCGTACATTAGGTATGCATGCGTGAATATGTGAGAATAGCATTCGCACGTTGGCACTATAACTACTTAGGACTTGGGACCATTAAATTTGCAGTGTACGAAGATGCCTTTGCCTGTGCCTTTGCCTTGCCCCATTACACCAACCACCACCACTGCTTCAGCATATGCCACCTTGTGATGATCTGAAAGTTTGTACAAATTTAAGAATAATCCATTTAGATCTAACCTGGCTTTCATGAATTCTATATATGCCCACTTCAAATTTTATAACGTTATAAACTGCAAAATCATTTAACTTTGCTTACTTGTGATTGTGAACGTCCACTCTCGACTTAGGAGTGATGATGGTGTGTATTTAGGGTTTGCAGTAGTAATGAGTGCGAAAGAATGTATCTTTACGTTTTAAATAATGAATTTGAAAAGTTAAAATGGGAATTGGAAAATAAGGACGCGTATTATGGTGTTGGTGAACATTTGCAAAAACTATAGTTTGATTCGTCCCCAAAAACACTGTAGAATGCAACACTCCACATGCCAGAAACCGGAGTCCTTATGGTTTGAGTTTCTAGGTGCTAGATGACCCAAGTTTGATTACCGGTATCACCTTCACATATGACCAGAGAATGCAGCACTCCCCATGATTAAATGAACACTTCCTACATAAAGTATATGCACAAAACAACAAAAATATAAAAGAACTTAGGAGAGGAGCTTGGAAACTCCAAGAGCACAAGGCACTAATCCATGTAGTATAGATAGTTTTTTAGCAACCATAATTGTGTTTAAAAATGGTTTAATGACAATTTCTAAAAATTGGTATAATTGTAGTTTAAGGTAATTAATTTCTGGCCGTTAGGGGTAATAATTCAAATTCATATAGTAATAAAGCCCCAATGTTAATTGCTTAGTTCTACGTCTAACTCACGCGTAGGAGAAAGAAATCGATAGATTTCAATTGTGTTTCTCTGTTGTAATACGCGTGAACTCACTTCTTCTTCTTCTGTTTTTTTTTTTTTTTAGCCCTTTACTAGCTCAGGCTCACATCTTAACATACATAAGGCTAGCTTCCTCAATCTTAAGTAATTTGAGAGTTCTTTTGATATGCTTACAAACTGAAACTCCAATAGTTGGTGGGAATCCTTTATAAAAGTTAAAGAAGAAAGGAAAAAAATTGAATGCAGCTTTTGATGCATATAATTTCAGTGTTTATTTTTAGGAAGAAGTAGCAGAGAAAATGAAGGTACCAAAGGTTAGGGTTTCGAAGTTCAAAAAGGTGGCAAACACGTTCTGGGGCAGAAATTTTAATTGTATTGAACATGCTTGCATTGTACGATTATTAGGATAATTAATGTCCCAAGAGAAGGATATGTTATTATAATCACATCAATTAGTTTATATTATCGCATGTCACTTAGAACTTAAAATCATAATGAGTAAGCCCCACCATTAATTTTTTTTCTTGATCTCAAAAATCCCCTGTCCATCAGCATGAGGACTTAATGATGACATGATTAGGTTTCCTCAAGCTTTAAATTATTCATAGGTACTTGCATCTTAATTTTCTAGTATGCGTGATGATACCCAAAACAAATTAATAATTTGGAAAATTGGTTAAAAGTAAGTGTTCAAAAATTTTATTAGCCAAAAAGACTTAGTGCAACTAATTCATCTTCAACGGGTGCAACTTCAACTATGAAGTCTTCAACAAAAAAATCACTTCTACATGACTAAAGAAGAGTCGCACCTTCTAAACTCAAATTCAAGTCCCTATTAGCAATAAAATTGTCAAACAAATACTCTTAACCAATTTTTCCTTAAGAATTTAGACTCTAAATAGTACTTTTCTTAAGCTATTTTTAAAATTCTCTCAATCCCATTCATTTAGATGATTAAGGATTATCTTCCAGACAAAAGAACAGACTGATTGAAAAAAAAAAAACAAATTGAGATGTTATATTATTATTAGTTGGAATAATGCAGAGAACATGATATCACAAAATGAGAAATCAACTAAACATTCATGTCAGAGATATATCAGCAAGCATCGAAAGCTCTAAATAATAAATATATGATAATATTTATTTATATTAAGATATTAATTAATATGCTTTATTTCCCCATGGGAGGTTAGTGACTTGGTCATGAGTCGTGACTTTTATTTTTGTTTTTTGTACTATGAATCTCAATGCGGACCAACCTGACATCCAATTACAATCCCCCTCATGCATTATTTTAATTTTGTTCTTTAATAATTCATAAGTTCAATTTTCGTTTGTTATTAGTTCGTGGGCCATCGAATTGTTGCACTCATAAAAAGACGATGTTAGGAAATCATCAAAGTGTTTTGTTTCTTTTATTTTTTTAAAATAAATTATATGATCATCAAAATAATTATAAAGGAAGCAATGACTATGTTTGCCTTGAGATCTCAAAGCAACATCTGTCAATGTCATTATATAGGAAGCAGCAAATCTCGTTATATTAGTTATTAGCTATTACTATCAGTTTCGTTTCCTTCTCCTTAATTAATTAACTTATTAAATTAGGTGTATATATGAATTTGATCTTTTTGTGAAGATTGAGACTAAAAAAATATGGATAAGGATTATTCTGAGAAAGTTATGTGATGAATAATTAGTTTCTGGATTCATTCCTTCAGGACCTTGTGAGTTAATGATGATGACACGAGGTAAATTGTATTTATATGATGAGGTTTGTGTATACGGAGTACTATATATATATATATATATATATATATAAGCAATTGGTTTTAAGCTGTTCATGTGATAATTGATGATTAATGAAAAAGAATGCTGCCATGTATATATTATGTACGAGTGCTTACTGTATTGTCTTCGGTGCCAGAATTTAAGGTGGCTAATTAGGCAGAGTCTTCAAGGCTGTTCTTGTCGAAGTGGATAATAAAGTTGATTGTTTCGTTTAAGAAAAAAATTACAATAATTAAGTAACACATAGATTTGTCTTTTAGCCGTAATTCAATGTATGACAGTCAAGGTTTAGTGTAGTCTCAAATTAAATTTTATAGTTGAAAGTTTTTTTATTCTTAATGCACTAGTGTCCATCTATTGAAAGCAATCATGTTTGAGATCTTGTTAAGGTACTAAGTATGGGCACCTCTCTCAATAGAGATTTGAACCTTGATTTGTCTCGTTGTGATTATTAACCTCTTATGTTAAACACAACCGCGATTTGTTATAGTGGAAAGTTTATACTCCTTCTGATCCTTGATATAAGACATATTTACTTAATTTGATTAAACTATATAATCATCTACTTTAATTCTCTCTATCTTTGTTTTACTTGATTATGGTTAAGGAAGTATCAATAGTGGTAAATTGAAAAAAAAAATGAGAAATAGGTTTTATATTTAAAATTAAAACTGCAATTAAGTCTTCTATTAAGGATTATAAAATATAAAGTAGAGTCTCAATCAAAACAAAACGATCTTTATTTTTTTATTGATAATAAAAATTTTAAGAAAGGGGTTGGGTTCACCACGATCTATAGCGGGCCAAATCTTCCTTCCTCCTAGTTGATACCAATGTTGGGCAGGGCGAGCCGTCAATTACCCTCAGGCGTTAACCTAAGCACCTAGGAGATAAGATGTCTCCCCCAACGCCTTGACCAACTCCAAGATCGAACCCTCCTTTGGTAGAGTGTCCAGCCCCTTCACAAAGTTGAACCAAGGGGACGAGGGGTAACAAAATGATCTTTATTAATAAGAGGAGATATCACAAGGATCTTGTAGAGGCCCAACTCAAGTGACATTGGATCTTAACTAATTAGAGAGATCTAATGCAAGACTTACAAAAAGTGAAACCCATACCCATAATTGAAGTGAGAATCCTCCTTCAAATCTCTGATCATTTCTTATTTGCTTGCATTTTATCAACACATCAAAATAAAATAAAAAATTAATTTGTGATAAATCCTTTTTCAAAACAAAAGAATAATTAGGGGAAGAGATTATACCCTTTAGTGTTTCATTTTGTTTTTGCCCATTTGAAAAGAATGCTCATTAGATATGATCAAGAACTTAGAGATCAGTTTCTGTTCCTTTGTTTCATTGTCATGCAAAAGTAAGCTCCTCATCCAAAACCCACCCATGTATTTTGGATTAGCTTTTTAAAAGTGATTTTAGGATGTATAGAGACTTATCATAGAAAAAGACTATTTAATACACACACACAAATACTGCTTTCTCAATTTTTGTTTCTAAGTTTTTCCATCCACAACATCAACTTTGTACATGAAATATTGTAATACTCACTTAAAACCCCATTTCACTCAAAACCAGGTTGGGTGATTGTATCATTAAATTAATCCATATGTAATTACATTAACACTCATTCATTCAGTTTCTTTTAATATATAGGAAAATGCCTCTCCTTTACCAACAACCCAAAAAAAACAAAAAAAAACTCATTCAGTTAATACCTATTAAAATAATTCCTTTTTTGAAAAAAAAAAAAAAAAACCATTACAGATTATTCCATAAAATTTGACCTCTTCAATAATAACTACATACTAAATCATGAATCATAGGTCATAATCACCTAATAGTCATTCGGAGACTATGACTATAAAAACTATTATACGCAAGGTGTAAATTTTTTTCCATTCTTATTCAAAAACAATTTCAGACATTTTTTTAACATGATAATCAAATTAATTCCATTTAACTTTTGACGTCAATGTCAAATGCTTATTACCCTATCAACATATTTTGATGATCATGCTACCTAACATTTATGTCTCTACATATACTACTTTCATAATTAACACTTTCAGGTATCATACTCCCTTATGCAAAGGACGAGAGATATAACTTTTTTAATTAAAAACGTGAAATCTAGTTAATTGTAAAGTTCAGTTGGGGGAAGTTTGCGGCGGATGATGGGCAAGATTAAGACTGATCAAATATTGCAGTAAGATTTAAAGTGAAGCAATTCCTTTTTTTTTCTTTCTTTTTTTTCAATTAAAATCTTCTGGGATATGCTATATATGTGGATGTATTATAAATTGCAACAATGTAGAGCCAGAAATAGTACATTTAACTACTACTGTGTGAAACATTACAACAATGCTTTCAGATGTCATTTATACAACAGTGTCATAATTACAATGTTGTCCAAGAATTTGTTATTCAACCTTTGCTACCCCAACTCCTCCACCAGGCATGCTACTTTCTGCTACAGTATCCCTTACAAACCTGCAATATTATTGAACACAAAGATAAGTAAATCTTGATATATGAGAACTGGAAAAAGAACCAGTTTATCAAAAAAAACAAAAAAAATCACCTTTCCAATTTATCACGCGATGACTGCAATACATAGATTGCGAGGATAAAAGATAATGCAAGTCCTGCATAATTAATCCATTGACATGTCAACACAAGACAAGGTTGTTAGAGGTGTATTTTGTCGATTATACATACTACCTCTGATTCTAAATATAAGAGCTGTATAAGTAATCTATACATATTAAGAAAATCAGTTAAGTTAGTTATTTATAACAGATATGTATGGTTTCCTGAAATACCTTTTCTAATCATTTGTATTCTAACTATCCCTTGATGAAAACTCCCTTACCATGTGTAATCAATGCAGATACAATGAGGGAAATTATAAATTTAGGAGGCAACGTGGATTGAGACCTTGTATTTAGGATCAAAGTGAACCCCTTCTGTAGCTTTTATAATTAGGACCAAAGGAAGTATATGAGAAAGGTTGAACACAAAACTACTAACAGCGGTGGGACAAGTTGAAAGTTAACAACAACAAGAAGCTAATCCCACTACGTGGGATCAGCAACAGCATGAAAGTTAACATTGCAAGAAATGTATAATAAGGTTTGCTGTCTATGTCAACGATATAAGTTCACCCAATCAAAACAGAAAGAGCAAATGATTATTGGTCACCTGATCCAAACAGAACAAAAAATCCAGAAGCCACGTCTATCTCTGATTGCTCCTTCCTGAAAAAATTTCAAATGCAGATTCACAGGAAATAAGGTAAGGAGTCAAATAAGGGTTAATGGGTTGTAAAAATGAAATCAGATGTGATTTAAGCCAGGCAGCATATGATAGGAATAAAGAATGGCAAGTGAAGTACTTCAGGTTTGCTCCCTTTTCACTACACATTTTAAGAAAAAAAAATTGTTCAAGGAAGCAAAAATTTCAGCACAAAAATATCAGAGACTTCTAGCAAAAAGCTAGCATATGGCCACTTTCAGCACAGGTTCAACTTATTACTAATCATCAAGTATGCACAATCAACTGCAATTAGACCCATTTTGGAAGCTTATGGAGACAGAATCAATAGAAGCTTGGAAAATTACAGGATCATTTAAAAAAGATGGATCTTGGGTTCGCAAAAGGCATATATATCCTCCCTACATCTTCTTTACCCAGCCTAAAAGAAACTAAAGGAAAAAAGGTCAGTGCCTTGCAAAGAAAAGAAGCAGGAAAAGAAGTAAATGTTATTCAAAAGCTACAAAGCTTGACCGAGGGGCTTCACTTGAGTAAACAATGTCAAATTTGAATAAATTTAGCTGAAACAAAAGAACACCAACCATGTATATCGAACAAGTATATGCTTTGGCCAGTGCTGAGGATCCCAGAAATGTTTTCGTATCTCAGGATGCAATTCAACATCTGTCAGGTAAAAAACAAAAATGAGACTAAAACTTAAAGACCAGCCAAGATATCTACAAAATGTACGGAATCAGAAAGTTGGAGAAACAACAAGGGGAAATGATTCAAATGCATGCCACTTGACCCCATCTACCCCCCCCCCCCCAAAATCAGCAACAGTTAATCACTAAGTATTGGACCCCACTCTTTGAATGGTTAGATGAAAGTGGAATCAATATATGATATAAAAAGATGTAAATGAACTTTTTTCAAGGGTGTGTTTGGTTTGAGGGGAGGGGAGCAATGGGAGGGAAGGGCAGGGTATGTTACCTTGTTTGGTTTGTCAAAGGGGAGGGGAGGGGGAAAAGATCATTTGTTTGGTTTAAGAGGAGGGGGGGAGGGTAGTTTAAGATTTTGGCTCCCCTCCCCTCCAAAATTTTAAACCAAATGAGGGGAGGGGATCATTTTCCCTCCCCTCCCCTCCTCTCCCCTCAAACCAAACACACCCTAAAAGTAGGGAATCAAAAGAAGCCAGTGAAAATGTACAACTAAACATATGATTAAGGAAATATCAGCACTACATGTTTGATTATAACTAATCCTGTCTATTTAATCCTGAAAATAAATTGTTAAGCAAGAATTCTTAGCAGAATGTCATAGAATAGTATAAAATTAATCAGGTTATAAAAATTAGATATCGAAAAGTTTCTGAAGCAACATTCGAATAGTGTCCTGCTGCATAATATAATGATGCCCAATTTGTGATATAACTTTCAAACATTAAACACCAAGGCCTTTAAAATCACGAACAATGTGCAAGCATGGAGGTTCACTTCTCCAACATAACTTATTGGCCACACACCAATTATGATAACAAAAAGTATTTTCTTTTTCCTTTTTAGTTCGTAAAACTAATAAAAGAGGCAAGGAATGCAGTGTAAGGTTATTGAGCACTTGACAAGGTGGTTTAAAATGAGGAAAATAAATAATGAAAAAACTTAAACAATTAGGAAGAAAACACATACAATGGTGAGGCATATCCACAACTTTTGCAGTGACACCAAGCAAATCAGTTCCTGAGTACCTCTGCATGTAATACAGATTGGCAGCTTAAAAGCCTGCTAATGTTTATTCAAGCAACAAAAGGCTTTACTTCTTTTTCTTTGCAATCATGACACAGCCTTACCAAGTTCACTTCAATCATTGGAACCTCAGTACTTTTCCGATTTACCACCAGCAGCCATGGGATAAAGAACTTTTCCCTTCCAACTTGAAATGATCTACGTACATATAAAATTACTAAGAAGCACATTTTGTGAAAGGTGCAAAGAAATCCAATAACAGCAATCTGCTCCTTGATATAACGAAAACAGTGCAGTTGAAGAGAAAATTCATTACATTATGTTGACTACATGAAACATTATCCCTTTACTTTCTAGCCAGAGCCTCAGCAAATACTTTCCTTCTTTTCTGCACTAAATAATACAGGATAGACAACTAATTTTATGTTCATATTATACCACTCCTTTTACATTGATACAGTTCCAGGCCCATTTCAATGAGACAATTTTCCTAAAAAAAATGTTATGCCTAATAGTTGTCAAATCATACAACAACTAAACTCCATTTATGCAGAAACTAAAACCCACATTAATGCATTTTCTAGCCTTCAAAGCAATAGAAAACTAGAAACACAACCCCGATCCAGGGAAATCAACCTTTCAAACAATTTTTTTTTAAAAATAAATCAGAAGAATAAGAAAAGAAGGAGTCGACTTCCTCTTCTCAAAGACAAAGGAGATACAATTTTCTCCAAATACTTAACTCACCCATAATCCGTACTACTCCCCGCCCCCAACCTACAGTCGCTACAATAGCAACTTCCATAATGCAAAGGATTCCACAGAGAACATTTTCCCTATAAAATTCTTCTTAGTAGGAAACTAAGCGCATTTAATAAAAAGGTGCACAGAAAATTTATTACATTTTATAAGGATCAGCCCCAGTAAAACCCGTCGGCTTCGGAATCGGCATCAAAACCTACAAATCAATTCCCCATGAAAAACCAACAACAATATCACTGCAGATACAGACTAATTAGCACCCCAAATAAAATGAACAGGGTGAAAAGTTTATTCGATGAATCTAAACCTCACGATTGACTGCAAAAATGGGGCAATGCCGGCCAATCAGGTCGTTCCACACAGTTCTTGACTACAACATACAGTTCAAAGATCACAGAAACCATATTAGAGAAATACAAGGTTAAAGAACACGGACTGAAAGAAAGGAGAGAATTCGGGAGCACATACAGAGTGGTATTGACCCATCCTGCTCATGGGGACGATGTCTCCGGGTCTGTAAGCGATAGCAATAGGAAGAAGCGGAAGTAACCACAAAAGAAGTAAGAAAGCCAATTTGGCGCAAAAGGCAGCCATGGCTGCGGTTGATGCAGCCTGTAAGGTTCTTCACTCGGTCGTCGTCTGAATCTCAGCTCAGCTCCTAGCAAGTAGTAACAAAAGAAATCACCAAAATACGTTTGTCTATGTTAAATGGGCCTAATGGCCCGATAACACTGACACATGGACCTATAGTTTGGGCCAACCAGGCCCACGCCTTTCATTTAATCTACACGCTAGGTATAATTTTAAATAAATAAAACCAACAAGGTTACCATCGGTGGTTAGGTCTAGAAGAAATGGCTAATCCCTAGCAACATAGTAAATTAAGGTTTAAATTCTTGTTAGGAGAGACGCCACATTAGTGTCTAATAATATGTCGAATAGGATTGTCTTCAATATGAGGCCCACTCCTTTCATTTAATCTACACGCGAGATATAATGTTAAATAAATAAAACCAACATGGGGTTACCAACGGTGGTTAAGTCTACCAAAATGGGTTAGTCCCTCGCAACATAGCAAACTAAGGTTTGAATCCTCGTTGGGTGATGTGCCCACATTTAATGTCTAACAATAGGTCGAATAGAATTATCTCCAATATAAGGATATACATATACTTAGAGAGAAAAACCCAACAAGGGTTAGATTAGTGAAATGAGCTAGTCTCTTACAAGTTACAATGCGGTGAACAAATGTTCAATTTATTGATGGGAGTGGCACCCACGTTTAGTACATACAGTGTCTTAAATGTAAATTCTGAGTGTAAACTCAAATTGTGAGAGTTTATTTTTAGCAATAAATAGCTATTACAAATATGTGGCTAAATAATAATAATTCTAAATAATCGAAATTAATTTCAATAACATTTATAGTCTATCATACTCAGCAAAGAAACTTCTACAAAGTTTATTTACAAAATTATTAAACATAATCAAATTCAAAAAGCTAGTATGGGCTTAAACACAAGTTGACGCAATTTTGTGAGTTAGAAAAAATAACTCGACAAATAAACTCATGAGTTTAACTAAACTTGCAACTAGTACAAGTTTAAAAGCGAGTTGATATAATTCTACATGTTGAAAAAATAGTTCACTTCGTGGGTCAAGTAGAATCACAATCAATCATTTTAAAAGGAAACTTTAATTCATATAATTAATTCAATTCAAAACATTCTACTCTTTCGATGATATTTACCTAATTTGATTATATTAAAAAAGTTTGTTATGTTAATTAATATGACATGTATTTTCTAAAACACCCTAGTCATCTTCTTTAATTCTCTCCTTGCCTCTTCTCCTTGATTATTGTTGAGGAAGCATTAATAAGAGTAAATTAGGAAAATATGACAAATATGAAAAATATATCTTATATTAGGACTAAAATAACCACAAATATGTCATATATTAATGACATGGGAGAGTATATGTATACACATACATACTCCATCCTATCAAATTTGTAAGGCACTACGCTTAGGATATGAGGGTTAAAGTGTAATTTTAGCAATGAAGTTTTTCGACTTATTCTCTACCACAATTAAGTTTTAAATGGTGTAAAAGTAAATATAATCCTTTAAAAATGTGCAATTTTAGCAATTTTGTTAAATTGGCCTAAACTCTGTTACTTTTTCTAATGTGGGACCCACATGTTATCTCTTCAGTTTTAATGAAAGTTTGGGCTAATTCAACGGAATTATTAAAATTGTACCATTTTGAAAGGATAATATCTATTTTTATACAATTTAAAACTTGATTGTGCTAGACGCTAATGCTGAAAACTTCGTTGCTAAAATTGTACATTAACCCTTTTTTCACCCTTGTTAAATATCGATGTAGGAAGGGTTAAATACTATTTTTCCATGGAAGTTTAGCGCAGAAGAATGGTCCCGGGAAGTTTTTTGTTTTTTGTCTTTTGCCCCAGACGTTAACAAAACAGAGCAAATATGCCCCGAAAGTTTTTTATGACCAAATTTGCCTCTGGAAGTTTACAAATAAGATCAACAATTCAACGGTTAAAATCAACGGATGGACAAGATTACTATGTTTTTAAACTTCTGGGGCAAAAATGAGACCAAAAAACTTCCAAAGGGTGACCGGTTCCTTAAGCCTAAACTTCCATAGCGAAAATGGTATTTAACCCATGTAGGAAAATATTGAATTTTTCTTAAGGATGTATTTAAAATGGACAAAGTAAGAAATTTTTAAATTTTTAAAACTGAGGTAATGAATGTTGAGATTTTTCTTAATTTCACATAGAAATTGTTAATGGTGAGGACTTATATATCAACAAGATTGTTAAGAGAGTGCGCTCCCCCCATCATGTGTTGAGAATTGTGTTGTGCTTTCCATTGCTCTAGGTGTTTATCTAAATAGGTTTTGTTGGGTTAATATGCTCTTTAGTCACTTAAGCCCAATAAGGCTTAAGTGAGACTACAGCCCAAGAATCCTATGGCCCATGTGGTTTAGGGTTAGGTCTTGGATGTAGTAGTATATAAACCTACTTTCACATCCTTGTGACGGTCAAGACAAACAGGAGGCTTTCATCAGAAATAAACCCTAGAGGCAGACGTTCATCATCTGAATGGTTGCCCACATAACCATCATATCCCCCTCGAGAGATAGTCTAAAAGATCGATCATAGAGCAAACTACGACTGTTCGTGGAGAGGCTTTCAGATCGCTGCATCTTTCCAGGTAATCAAAACAATGAAGGTTTTAACTTTTCCTACATCGTGTCAGACGATACGCTTCCACGTTTACGGTGAGTCGCCTACAATTGGTACCGAGCCGAATCGCGATGAGGAAAAGAACCGGTTTTTGACAAAAAAATCATGTGATTAATTTCAGATTTTTCAAAATATTTTTTTTGAAAAATATGGCATCTCTTTCTATATTTTTTTTCATGGTAATTATTCGTTTATAATTCATATTTAATATTAGTTTTAATTTTAATCGGTTAATCGCTTTAATCCATGATTAGATTATCTCGTGTATTTCTCGATTTGTAACAAGGAGGCTAATCTCATATGATTAGGTTTCCTCCTTGCAATAATTTAATACATTTTGCAATGATCTATGTATTTTTTTCAAATTTCTGTAAAAGTTGAAGATCGAGAAACTGCGAAGAAAAAGAAGAAAAATTGCCCATCGTGCTGAGATGACTTACCGACGCACGGCAAAGATCGACGCTAGGGTTCCTCTTTTGCATCTTAGGTTTTCGCCAAGGAGTGGGTCTTTGGGCTTTTGGGCTCATGAATACCCTAAAGGGGCTTGGAGACAGATACTATGGGATGGACGAAAGAGAAATTCCAAAGTTGTAATTTTTTTTTAATTTTTAAATAGGAAAGCCAAGGATTAAAGTTATTTGTTTAATTATTAATGCTTTTATTGATTTGTATAAATTATATGTGCGATTAACATGATGTTTGAAATAACATGCCATATAAAATAGGAAGATGCCGTATTGTTGCATAATCACATGTCATAAAAGCATAGTAGCTATTATGTCTTGAATCGACTAGTATGATAGTTATTATGCGAGATTATTTAGGTTATCCACTAAACTAATTATAAATTATTATGATTTTAAATTAAAATCTAGAATAATAATTGGATTAATTAATTGTGGAATTAAAATCTAGACAAATAATCCAGGAAATTTCCTAAGAGAATTGTATTTTTGAGAGAAATTTGTGGGTTATTTAAAATGGTCATGTGAAGCACACTCTGCCAATCATGACTGGATTTTAGATAACTAATGATTTCAATTAACAATTGCTCAGATCTCAGACAAAGAATACTCTAAATTTCCTAAGAGAATTGTATTTTTGAGAGTAATTTGTGGGTTATTTAAAATGGTCATGTGAAGCACACTCGCCAATCATGACTGGATTTTAGATACCTAATGATTTCAATTAACAATTGCTCAGATCTCAGACAAAGAATACTCTTAATTGAACAATTCTTGGAAATTGAAAATTCTAAATTTAAAATATTGAATGGGTGAAGGTTTTAATTAAGCATTTAATTTTAAAACCTACGGGCCCCAATTGTGGGTTTATTAGTGAAATGGTTATCGCCGAAGCCCATCGGATAAGGATAATCGGATTTCGCTATATTAAACCCTAATATTTTCAAAATTTTAGTAAAGTTTGTACGGCCCATCGTCGGCAACAACACTTAGACACTAAAGATAATTTTGAAAGTAAACAATGGTTAAATACATTCAAATTTGGTAAAATTGTTAACCCTCCCATCGAGGCTCGCAATGGAAGGCCCAAAATGACAAGATTAGTTTTACAAGTATCTTGCCCATCGTAAGCCTTGTAAAGATAACTAATGGATTGTTAAACAATAAACAAATAGTAGTTATTAGAATCTACTAACGCTATATATGTTTGTTGTTAATTATAGTTTGTAATTAGTGTGTATTTCCTTATTTTCAGAAAAATGTCTTCATTCAATCCTTTAGCTACAATATTGAGCCAAAAACCTATGGATGGTACAAACTACAAACAATGGAAAACTAATTTGGATATTGTTCTTCAATTTAAAAAGCTCAACTTTGTTCTAACTACCTCTATGCCAGTGCAGCCTACTGTAGATGCGTCTGTGACAATACAGACTAAATTTCAGCAAGAGAAGGAAAAATGAGAGAAGGCGAATGTGGCAGTTCGCTGCTATATTTTAGCTAGTCTCGCCGGTCACCTTCAGGAGCAAGTGAGCATGATTGAGGAAGGAGCAACAATGCTCCAGACTCTTGATGGCATGTTTGCTACGTCTAGCAGCTCTCCTAGGCAAAATGCGCTGAATTCAGTCACCAAGACAGTAATGTCTGGAGGAAGTATGTGGGATCATTGTCTCACAATGATAGCAAACTTCAAGAAGGCTGAAGACCATGGTGTCAAATTTGAACAAGAAGTAAAAGTTGACATTCTCTTACAATCACTGCCTGAATACTTCAATCAATTCAAGATGAATTATAATATGAATAAGATGAATCTTGACCTCACTAACCGATGCATGAGCTTGAGAGCGCTGAATAGTCTCTAGTCAAGGGCGGTGCATTTTTTTTTTGGTGAAAGTTCTGGTGAAACCTAAGGGAAACCCAAGGGAAAGAACAAGAACAAGAAAAAGAAGAAATCAGGTATTCCAGTTGCCAAAACAGATTGCAATGAAGCGCCAAAAGGCAAGTGCTTCAAGTGCGGACAAAAGCGGGCATTGGAAGAAAAATTGCCCACGTATGAATCAACCAGGTATGGGTAATTTACATGTGATTGAGGCTTGTTTAGTGGAGAATTACAATGATAAATGGATCGTTGATTCAGAGCCACTAACCATGTTTGTTACTCTTTGCAATGGTTCAAACATAGCTTGCTCCGTAAGTAAAGGACAAAGAATTTTGAAGCTTGGGCTGGGAGCAGGTTGTGACATGCACCTTAAAGTGGGACAAGTTATTTTATCTTTTGATAATTGCGTAACTTTGGTTTTAGAAGACTGTTTATTTATTCCAGATTTTAAGAGGAATTTAATTTCGTTAGTTGTTTGGAAAAACGTGGTATGACGGTTCAGTTTAATTCCTCGATTTCAATAAGAAGTTCATCTTCTTTTATTTGTTCCGTGTAATGTTTAATGGTCTTTATTTCCTTAATCATGTTCCCTATGAAGTTAATCATGTTGAATTGAATGATGTTGAGCATATTAATTCATCAAAGAAAAGAAAAGTTTCCAATGAAACTTATCTTTGGCATTTGAGATTGGGTCATATTAACTCTAACAGATACAAGGTTTGGTCAAAAGTGAGATTTTAAAATCCCCGAACTTTGAACCGATACCAAGATGTGAATCTTGTTTAGAGGGTAAAATGACCAAGAGATCTTTCAAGGCCAAGGGAAAACGTACACACTTCAGGTGGAATTGGTACATACTGATGTATGTGGACCAATAAATATCCAAGCCGAAAGGCGGGTATCGTATTTCATCACATTTATCGATGATTACTCTAGATTTGGACATGTACTTGATGCGTCACAAGTCCGAAGCTTTTGGAAAATTCCAAGAGTTCAAGGCTGAGGTTGAAAAACATCTTGGTGTTCAAATTAAGACTCTTCGATCTGATCGAGGGGGAGAATACCTATCTGGAGAGTTCAGGTCTTACCTGTAATACCCGGATTTTAGTAAATCTGGAAGTTTTGAGATAAAGGAAATTAACGAATATTTTGATAAAGCAAAATCATGAGCTTAAAAATGTTATAGAAAATTGTTATAATTATAGAGTAAATTGTCAAAAAAGTTAGGGAAAATCATGAAATGAATGACTAAAAATGATATAATGGTGATAAAAACAGTCTAAAAATATTATGATAAATATTTGAAAGATCATTAAAAATTATGAGAAAAATATGGAAGTGTTATCCCTAATTATGAGAATTTAATAAATTATTTCAGAGGAAATAACATGAAGAAAAGTTTAAAAAGCATTTCGTAACCATAAAGTAAAATCGATGGAGTAAACATTTTTAATATTTTACATAGGATATAAAATGACAAAGTGTCAAGATAAAAGTTTGTAAGATAACAATATACTGTAAAATTGGTAAAGATAAATATATGAAGAAACCGATCCTAAAAAGATCACTAAACGAAGAAATTAGGCCGATTAAAGCCTTAAAGAAGGCAGGGGTAAAACGGAATTTTGGTAAAAAATATTATATTTTTAAAAAATGGAAAAAATTATGAAAAAATAATTAAAACTGAATTTTAAAATGAGGGGGCCGAAATTATTGGTATTTTTAATTAAAAATAATTGTTTAAATAATTAAAATGGTAATTAGAATAAAATAATAATATAATGGTGAGTCACCTTATAGCCACACGGGGAAAAGTTAGAAATAAATTCTACAGGTAAACCAGAGGTAAAAGTATTTTCAGACTGATCAAATTAAGTACAAGTGAAATTCTACACGAAGAAAGAATTTACCAGACGTCGATTCCGCAACCGAAAACCCTAATTTCAAATAAGACGAAAAGTTGATCGATAGAGTGGAGTCGATAGGCAAAGTGAGAACCTATAGAAACAATTGTGTATTTTCAAACACAGGATTAAGTTAGACAACAATTTGGACGTTTACGATTCAAATGAATTATTGTCCGAAGTTGGTTCTATCTAAGCGATTTCAGAATCGGGACGCGTTTGTCCGAATATCTTCCGACGCACCGGAGAATACCTGGATATGATCAAAAAGAGGATCAAAATAGATAATAAAGAGAGGATGAAAAGATCTTCAAAGTTGCATGCCCGGATTTTTGAGTTTCGCGAAATCGCGCTAAACGGACACCGACGGTAGTTTTTTATCTGAATGGAGGCCATAAAGCAAGAGTCATCATTGGATGACAACTCATTCTTTGACTTTTTGGGCCCTAGATGTCGACCAAGACCATGGATGGCCAAGATTCCATCTTACAAAACCCTAGATCCAACCCGCTTTAATCATTTTCAAGACTTTTTGGAAATTCCCACCTTGTCCCTATTTTTCTCTATAAATAGCAAGCTCTCTTGCTCTCATTCTTCAACCAAAATTCAGATCCTAGAGAGAGGTTCTAGAGAGAAGCCTGGAAAAATTGTGCCTTAGCTCCGAGTAAGTTCTTCGTTCTTAGTTTTTAGTTTCCGTAGTTCTTTCGGTAGTTATAGTAGAACCGTTGTTTTGATCTAGGAAGTTTTAATATATTCCTATGCTTGTTTTTATGCCTCATTGCATTGAAAGATGCCCGACGAGGTAAAAACATAGTGGGGATAATTTTGAAATGGAATACGGTCAAAGTAACAAAGTTACGCGAAATTCCGCCGAAGGGGTTCGGGGGCAAAATGGTAATTTGTACCTAAAATGCCCGTTATGCTGCTAAAAGTTGTTAAATATTATCCTTATAGGATATCTCGAGATAATCGTACATTTGTCGATTGCTGTTTCTTGTCGCCATCATACCGATTTTTTCATTTGTCGAATTTCACGTTTTTCCGCAAAAGTTAGTTGTACCGCCAAAAAGGTACGTTCGCGCATCAGTAACACTAACTCGATGGTTATTGTATGGATATATATGATTGTTGTATTCACACTATGGTGGTAGCATACGTGGATATGTTACACCGTTGCTATGTCACATACGTGGTTATGTTACATACGTTATTATTATTGTTGTATCATACGTGGTTATGTTACATACGTTATTATTATTGCTGTCACATACGAGGTTATTATTGCTGTTACATACGTGGTTATGTATTTTTAATCATACATCTGTTATGGAGTGTTGTATTGATCGCCATCGTGTATATGTAGTCATATTTAAGCACGAGGTTAATCACCCGAGATCCAAATTGCAATTGGATCTCGGCTCTTATCATAGCGTCGGTTCGGAAGAACCGAGGACCGAGGGGAGAAGGGCGAGCAGCCGCATGAGTCCCGATCAAGACTCTCTTATGTTGTAATTCATTTTGAAAACTCTCGGTCAATGTACCGTTTCAGTAAATCAGCCGACTTACGATTTATAAATATATGTATCGCTTACTCAATCGCCCAATGCTCTACTCGATGAAAAAAAAATTATACGCTTTTGAAAATGGGATGTTACACTTTGGTATCGAAAGCGTAGTCCCGGCATTGATATGACTATGTTATTACGGACGTATGGTAGGACAGTTAAGGCTAGTCTATGTGGGTGTGGCCAATCGTCGCCATAGAGTTGGTGAGGTCCCCATGATAGACACTTATCTCGGGCCATTTCGTTCGGTTAACGGAGTTATGTTCAAATCAGCCTTTAAACTTTGAGCGTGTTTTGAAAATGAGTACCGAGGTAGCCCTAGGTCGGCGTACTTTTGAACCAGATACCATCTTGAACCTGTACCACCCTTTGTTTGCATCACTCTAACCTTAATCCGCAAATCCATTGTCGCACTAATATCGCCTCTAATAATCCCGATAATCCCGATAATCCCGATAACTCGATAATCGCCTTTGTACCGGGACAGAATTTCACCCTAACCCGAAGCTTATATGTGGAGCCGGGCCACATCGGATGAAACTCTGTGACGAGGCCACGCCGGACGAAACTTGGAGACCGACAAAGATATATTCATGTGGTATTTGAACCATGTTGAGAAGTTCTATTAGTTTTCAAGTGGAAAGAACCAACGAAACCCTGAACGAGGGGAAATAGTACGAGTGTCCGTACGTTTGTAGTACTAGTGTGATAAAGTCTCATGATAGACTAATCATTGTTTTCCTTGTATATCTAAATGTTTCCCTAATGAAGGGAAAAGAACGAGACATGGCAAATTTGAGAGGAGCCGGAGCTCCCAGAGGCCGAGGTAGAGGTAGAGGCAAAGGGCATACCACGAATAATACCGATACCAAAAGACACGAACCCGAACGACAAGGACCGCAGCAACTGTGAGCGAAATGAGTTGCAAGAAATGTGGGGATGCTGCAAGAACAAAGGGCTCTTATTGATGAACTCCTTGCCGAAAGGCGAGAGAGAAGAGGAAGGTGACCGAGCTAATGAGGAACGACACGTAACCGAGGAAGAAGATGAAACCGAACCCGATGATGAACGTGAAACCGAGGAGTCCGATAGATCTCGACACCCCCTCGACGTAATAGGGCAATAGCGGTGCTACCTCGACCCAACAAGAGTGGTTGAGACCACGCAAGAATGGGTCACCCATTCGCAAGCTCAAACCTCCGGATTTTTCTGTGGTAAGCTCGATTCGAGCCAAGACTCGGCTTATGAGATGGACAAAATCTTCGAAGTGATGGATTGTCCGAAAACCGAAAAGCCCAACTTGCGCCTATAAGCCGGAAGGGGATGCAGACCGATGGTGGAAAAGCATTGCAAGAACATTGCAAATCCGTTATTGTCCCGTGACTTGGGAGAAATTTCGGAGAAGTTCAACGAACAATATTTTCCTCCTTCGGTACAAGTTATCAAGGAGTCGAATTCCTCCATATTCGACAAAGTCATGAGGAGTCATTCGATGACTACTTCGCCGGCTTACCAACTGTCTCGATATTCTTCATATCCAAACGTAACGTTGACGAGAGCCGGAAGGCAAAGGGATGGTAGACGGGCTAAAGTACGAAATAAGGGAAAAGCTGGTATCCCAACAGTTCCCAAAATTGATCCAAGCGGTGGAGTCATGCCGGTTGATCGAACGTAACATAACGGAACTACGCACATCAAGAATCGACAACCGCAGCCGCGGGCAAGTCGTGACGGGTTGAGCCGCGGAGGTTCCTCGCGTAAGAGGCGGCACCATGGAATAACCCTCAAGTGGGAGGCAAGATGCCATACCGATCCGAGCAACGTAACAACCCGTGAATGCCTCGGACCCCGACCATGTCCAAAATGCAAAACGAACCACCCAGAACCAACTGCGGGGGAGCAGATATGCTACAAGTGTCGGCGGGGCACTTATACACGAACCGTCCTCAAAGGACTACGGGGATAAGGCCACAAAACCCAAAGCCGGGTTTTCGCTTTGACAACTAACGAGGTCGAATAATCTCCGAGAGAGGATCCGCATAACTATCTCTCGATAGGAACCTACCTTAGGTGTTGTACGACACGGTACTAATCACTCGTTATATCGATGAATATGCGAATCATTTTGGGATGCATACATATATGTATTACCTTACGATCCAATAGTAGCTACACCATTGGGTGTGAACTATTTTGCTTATGTAATCATGTCTCGAATTCCAAATCGAATATATATCTCGTTCAAAAACTCTGTTCACAAACATCGACGACATTCTCGAAATTCAATATGACATTAATACCTAGCATAGGATCAACATCTAAAACGCCGTATCAAATGATACCGAACAGAGTACAAGAGTTGTGACTTTGTATCAACCATCACAGGATGGACAAAATGACTATCATGAATACATACCCACTTCCCATGATCTACGATTTACTCAGTTATGTAATTCCTACGTTTTGTCAAGGGTTGACGTATGCTCGGAACACCACTTCACATGACATCAAGGAATAGCAATCTTCTGAAGATAGTAACATAGATATTTAGTTTTTGGATCTAGCGGGATAGTACCGCAGATTCATACCGAAATTTTCTCATAATCATTGATAAAACTTAAAGAGTAAAACTTAGATCATTGCGTAGAACATAGACTGAGACGAGCTTGCATAGACTGAGAACGAAGTTGGTCATAGCACCAAGAGTTGGTTGTCCCGGATCCAAGTAGATGGTCGTGGTGCCATTAGGTATGGGTCGGGATATGTCTTGTCAGCAGGGGACAGCGTGATGACTTACGCCTCGCCTATTGAAGCCTCTCAAGTTGAACTAATCGATGTAAGACCTAGAGTTAGTGAGTATTGTATAGAATTCTACCGCTAACACAAGTGTTTGAAGTACCTTTTGAGTTGAAAGAAACTCGGAAAGGACAAGAAGTCCCGTGTTTTAATGGACGAAAAGTCCCGTGTTCGAAAAACTACACCTCGAGTACGGGGTAAAAGAAATCCCCTATGGTTTGATAAATAGTTGTCTTACTTGCCGCGAAAATTTTAGTTTCCGATGCATATCTCATAGTTACTACTATCCGACTGCAATCGTGTCATTGAGTAGGAGGTATATTGTGTTGTCATGGTGTATGGGCGTCATGGAAACATTTAAGGTATCTTGTGTTACCATGATGTATGCTGGGCGTCATGGAGACATTTTGATATCTCGTATTGACCAGGGTATATGGGTGCCACTTAAAATACTAAATATCAAAGTACAAAATGACAAGATCTTGACAACAAACCGAGCAAATTCTCGATCATCAAGTGGAGTGGTCGACATATAGAGAAAAGTTCTGGAGCGAATAAGTCGTGGAGCTGGTTGCATGCGCAGAGACGCGGTGCGTAAAACTAGCTATCAAGTATCTTTGTCGTCACGCACGACGTGGTTGCTAAGGAGACAGCTTTTGGCACGTGGTTGCTAAGGAGCGAATAAGTCCGAAGTGTAGTTAGTACAGAGTCTAAATTGGTATAGAGCAAATTTCGAGGCTTAAATTTTATTTAATCTAGGGGAGAAATGTAATACCCGGATTTTAGTAAACTGGAAGTTTTTGAGATAAAGGAAATTAACGAATATTTTGATAAAGCAAAATCATGAGCTTAAAAATGTTATAGAAAATTGTTATAATTATAGAGTAAATTGTCAAAAAAGTTACGTGAAAATGATGAACAGAATGACTAAAAATGATATAATGGTGATAAAAACAAATAAAAAAATATTATGATAAATACCGAAAGATCATTAAAAATTATGAGAAAAATATGGAAGTGTTATCCCTAATTATGAGAATTTAATAAATTATTTCAGAGGAAATAACATGAAGAAAAGTTTAAAAAAGCATTTTAACCATAAAGTAAACTGATGGAGTAAACATTTTTAATATTTTACATAGGATATAAATGACAAAGGTCAAGATAAAAGTTTGTAAGATAACAATATACTGTAAAATTGGTAAAGATAAATATATGAAGAAACCGATCCTAAAAAAGATCACTAAACGAAGAAATTAGGCCCCGATTAAAGCCTTAAAGAAGGCAGGGGGTAAAACGGGAATTTTGGTAAAAAATATTATATTTTTAAAAAATGGAAAAAATTATGAAAAAATAATTAAAACTGAATTTTAAAATGAGGGGGCCGAAATTATTGGTATTTTTAATTAAAAATAATTGTTTAAATAATTAAAATGGTAATTAGAATAAAATAATAATATAATGCGGTGAGTCACCTTATAGCCGACTGGGAAAAGTTAGAAATAAATTCTACAGGTAAACCAGAGGTAAAAGTATTTTCAGACTGATCAAATTAAGTACAAGTGAAATTCTACACGAAGAAAGAATTTACCAGACGTCGATTCCGCAACCGAAAACCCTAATTTCAAATAAGACGAAAAGTTGATCGATAGAGTGGAGTCGATAGGCAAAGTGAGAACCTATAGAAACAATTGTGTATTTTCAAACACAGATTAAGTTAGACAACAACTGGACGTTTTACGATCAGCTAATTATTGTCCAGAGTTGGTTCTATCAAGCGATTTCCGAATCGGACGCGTTTGTCCGAATATCTTCCGACGCACCGGAGAATACCGGATATGATCAAAAAGAGGATCAAAATAGATAATAAGAGAGAGGATGAAAAGATCTTCAAAGTTGCATGCCCGGATTTTTGAGTTTCGCGAAATCGCGCGAAACGGACATCGACGGTAGCTTTATCGGGCCAAGGAGGCCATAAAGCAAGAGTCATCATTGGATGACAACTCATTCTTTGACTTTTTGGGCCCTAGATGTCGACCAAGACCATGGATGGCCAAGATTCCATCTTACAAAACCCTAGATCCAACGGCCGTAATCATTTCTCGAAGACTTTTTGAAATTCCCACCTTGTCCCTATTTTTCTCTATAAATAGCAAGCTCTCTTGCTCTCATTCTTCAACCAAAATTCAGATCCTAGAGAGAGGTTCTAGAGAGAGAAGCTCTGGAAAAATTGTGCCTTAGCTCCGAGTAAGTTCTTCCGTTTAGTTTTTAGTTTCCGTAGTTCTTTCGGTAGTTATAGTAGAGAATCGTTGTTTTGATCTAGGAAGTTTCAGAATATATTCCTATGCTTGTTTTTATGCCTCATTGCATTGAAAGATGCCTCGACGAGGTAAAAAAACATAGTGGGGATAATTTTGAAATGGAATACGGTCAAAGTAAAGTAAGTTCGCGAAATTCCGCCGATTAGGGGTTCAGGGGGCAAAATGGTAATTTGTACCTAAAATGCCTGTTATGCCGTTAAAAGTTGTTAAATATTATCCTTATAGGATATCTCGAGATAATCGTACCGCCGAGTCGTTGCTGTTTTGCCGCGTCATACCGCTTTTTTCACCGTCGAATTTCACGTTTTTCCGTAAAAGTTCCGTTGTACCGCCAAAAAGGTACGTTCGCGTCCGTAACACTAACTCGATGGTTATTGTATGGATATATATGATTGTTGTATTCACACTATGGTGGTAGCATACGTGGATATGTTACACCCGTTGCTATGTCACATACGTGGTTATGTTACATACGTTATTATTATTGTTGTATCATACGTGGTTATGTTACATACGTTATTATTATTGCTGTACATACGAGGTTATTATTGCTGTTACATACGTGGTTATGTATTTTTAATCATACATCCGTTATGGAGTGTTGTATTGATCGTCGTGTATATGTAGTCATATTTAAGCATGAGGTTAATCGCTACCCGAGATCCAAATTGCAATTGGATCTCGCTCTTATCATAGCGTAAAGTTCAAGAACCGAGGACCGAGGAGAAGGCGAGCAGCCGCTGAGTCCCGATCAAGACTCTCTTATGTTGTAATTCATTTTGAAAACTCTCAATGTACCGTTTCGTAAATCAGCCGACTTACAGCATTTATAAATATATGTATCGCTTACTCAATCGCTCCAATGCTCTACTCGATGAAAAAAAAAATTATACCGCTTTTGAAAAATGGGATGTTACATTACCGACCAAAGAAGGATAGTTTCACAATTATCTTCTCCAAGGACACCCCCAGAACGGAGTTCCGAAAGGAGAAATAACCCTTTTAGAAATGACAAGATCTATGCTCAATTATTCATCTCTTTCGATTCATTCGGGATATGCCTTAGAACCGCTATGTATCTATTGAACTTAGCTCACCCAAGTCGTTTCAAAGACACCAATAGAATTGTGGAAAGGGTGTAAGCCCACCATGAAACATATTCGGATTTGGGGTGCTCGCACATGTCTTGCAACAAAAACCAAATAAGACGGACTCGCATCAAGTATGCATGTTTATAGGCTATCCTAGAGGAACCAGAGGTTGGTTGTTTTATAGTCCAAAAGAAAAGAAGGTCATAGTGAGCACTCACGCTACTTTCTTAGAGGAGGATTATATGGCAAATTATAAGCCAAGGAGTACGGTTATTCTTAATGAGCTAGTCTCATATCAAGTTTCACCGCAATCTCCTCAGGCGGTTCCAACTTTTATTCTTGTGATTGTTCAAAGAGGGGAAAATATACCTGAACATACACAGGAACCAGAGATAAAACCAGAAGTTCAGCATGATGATGAAGTTCAGCATAATGATGAACTTATGAAAGAACAAAATCATGAATTGGTTAATCCACTAAATATGGACCCCCTGTAGATGCACAACATCAAGTGCGACAAAGTCGAGCGGAGATTGATTCGTAAACCCGCAAGATTTCTCTTGTTGGGTGAGTCATATCGGATGTCATCATTGATGAAGATGATGATCCCACGAGCTATGACAAGGCACTAGGAGATGTTGATGCTCAGGAATGGCTTGAGGCTATGAATCGTGAAATGGATTCTATGTATTCCAACTCAGTTTGGTCTATTGTAGATGCACCTGAAGGGGAAAGACCCATTGGGTGTAAGTGGATTTACAAGAGAAATAGAGGATCGGACGGGAAGGTTGAAACCTTCAAAGCTAGATTGATGGTGAAAGGGTACTCCCAAATAGAAGGTGTGGATTATGAAGAAACCTTTTCACCGGTTTGCCATGCTTAAGTCCATCCGGATTCTCTTAGATGTTGCAAGAAATCTTGATTATGAGATTTGGCAAATGGATGTCAAAACTGCTTTTTAAATGGAAATTTGGAAGAGGAAATCTATATGCAAAAGAACCAAAAGGGTTTATAGCCAAAGGGCAAGAAGAGATGGTATGCAAGTTGCAAAGGTCCATTTATGGACTTAAGCAAGCGTCTAGATCATGGAACATAAGATTTGATCAAGCCATTAAGTCTTATGGTTTTGAGAAACATCCTGATGAGCCGTGTGTGTATAAAAGGATCCAAGGTAATGCAAAGATATCTTTCTCGGTACTTTATGTGGATGATATACTCCTTATCGGAAATGACACAGAGGTATTGTTAGGCATAAAGACTTGGCAGAGCAAGCATTTTGATATGAAGGACCTGGGGAAAGCCAATTATATCCTTGGTATTAAACTCTTACGAGACCGGAAGAATAGGGTTTTGGCATTATCTCAAAGCTAAATACATCGACAAAATACTTGCCAGGTTTATCATGGAGAATTCCAAGAGGGGAATTATACCCTTCAGGCATGGGATTCATCTCTCTAAGGAGCAATCTCCTAAAACTCCTTAGCAGAGAAAACGCATGAGTAGGATACTTTATGCTTCAGCAGTAGGTAGTCTCATGTATGCTATGCTATGTACTAGACCAGATATCTGCTATGCGGTGGGAGTAGTAAGCCGGTACCAATCTAATCCCGGGAGAGGAACACTGGTAGCGGTCAAACATATACTCAAGTACCTACGGAGAACGAGAGATTATATGTTGGTCTATTCTAGTGGGAGTCTTGAAACCATTGGTTATACGGACTCAAATTTCCAATGAGATATTGACTCAAGTAAGTCCACCTCGAGATATGTGTACACCCAATGGCGGTACCATTTGTTGGAGAAGTGTAAAACAATCATGTGTGGCCGACTCGCCACGTAGGCCGAGTATGTAGTCGCTTCGAGGCCGCAAAGGAAGCCGCATGGTTAAAGAAGTTCCTAACGGACATTCAGGTGATACCAGGTGTTAATTGTCCTATCACACTTTATCGTGACAACAGCAAGCAAGAGAGTAGCAACCAAGGAACCAAGGTTTCATAAGAGACAAAAACACATATAGAGAAAGTACCACTTGATCCGAGAAATAGTTGAAACAGGAGATACATTGGTAGCAAAGATAGCATCAGACGAGAACCTTGCTGACCCTTTTACTATGAGTTTGCCCGAACGTGTGTTCGAGAGGCATGTTACATCTATAGGTCTTAGGAGGATTCCAGATTTGCTATAACTTTAGGAAGTTGTTATTTCACTTTGTTATTTTGTACTTTTTGAGCAAGACATTATGACATTGCATTTTTCTTTTTTGAATGTTATAAATGAGGTGTTTTTCATTTATTTCGCACACTATTTACAAACTCTAAGGTCCGGATCAATTATGGAGTATATGATCATATGGATACGTTCATAGAGGACATGGTCATAGGTTCTCATAATTGATGAATAGGTTCACAGCCTATTAAATTAAGTTGGGCACTTTATTTAGGCCGCAATATTTTATGAAATGGTTTTGTCCGAATCATTATAAAATATTGGTGTGAGTTAATACTTACATTGAATGGATCAAGGAGAGATTTGATTAAGGTTGTTCTTTCCGTCATAAGGAATCAAATCTCCGATAACTATAGTCATGTAGTTGCTCTTAATCCTGAGTTTATTTTAAATAGGTAGTCGAATAGTTTTCATTTTTTGATTTACCAACGGGTGAGGTTTGATTTATATGACGGCCAATAACTTGGTATTTTGGGATTGAGACTATTTGGTTATCGGTGTTTATGAGATAAACAACATGAAATTTATAGGAAATGTCCCCTTGATATGTTTCTACTTGGATATTGAAGACACCGGCTGGTACGCAAGTAATCCATTAGAGAAACTATCACAAGGCCACGTAAAGGAATAAATAATTGATTGGGTTACGTAAAACCTGGTCAATCAAATTATAGACATTCTATAAAGGGGTAATGCATATTCCTGTTATAAGTGTCATTATTCTTGGAGTTCACGTTCGGGCTTTTAGTGGAGTAGCACCGAACTAGATAATCTTTCGTAAATTATCATGAGCCTTGATAAATGACAAATGGTAGATCCCCGTGCTAGCTCGAGACAAGGGATGGGGTATATTATAAGATGATGATGGCTTATGGGCAACATGGTCTTGGGTTTACGAACTCAAGTTTTGTATCTTAAAGAGCAAGTGGGGAGATTGTTGGGTTAATATGCTCTTTAGTCACTTAAGTTCCCAATAAGTTAAGTGAGACTATGTACCCTAAGAATCCTATGGCCCATGTGGGTTTAGGGTTAGGTCTTGGATGTAGAAGATATAAACCTATTTTCACCTCCTGTGACTTCGCTTAAGACAAACAGTGAGGCTTTCATCGTAAATAAACCCAGAGGCAGACGTTCATCATCCGAATGGGGCTTGCCCACACAACCATCCTATCCCCTCGAGAGATAGTCCGGAAGATCGATCATAGAGCGGACTACGACACGTTCGTGGAGAGGCTTTCGATCGCCGCATCTTTCCAGTGTAATCTAAACGATGAAGGTTTTAACTTTTCCTACATCGTGTTCAGACGATACGCTCCGCTTCGGTGAGTCTCCCAGTGCTTTACTTAAATAAGTCTAGGCTTGAAATAGTTATGTAAACCTCGAGCTTGAGCTTAAGCCTCAATCAGTATATAGGTTTACGTCTTATAATTCTCCCACATAAATTGGGACAAATACCTCCTATTAAGATTATAATATTTCATTTGGCACTTAAATAAACTTCTAGTAATTATTATTATTTAGATGACAATGCAGATCATGAGAGAAGAAGCGAGCTAACATTGCCATCTAGGGCGATTAAAGAGAAGAGATGTAGGAGTGTGTGATTGGTGAATGAAAAGCAAGGGTTAAGTATATATGAATGATGATGAGATGTGAAACTTAGAAGTAAGACTAAGTTGGTAATTTTATAAAATTATTTAGATTATATTATACATAAATATATAATAGTATAAAAAAATGAAATAGGCCAAATATATAGGCTTGTAGTATAGGCCTTATGAAAAAGTCTAACTTATCTATCTAAATAATTTTAACAATATGTCCGAGTCTATACCGACTGTTTATTAAATAAGGTTGGGATTGCACCAAACCATGCGCCTCTTTTTTAGGTGCCTTGTTTGTTTTCACTTCTACATTATTACTCATAGACTTGTCGTGAGAAATAGTCAAATTCGGGGTTAAGAAAACAAAATAGAATTTAATTATGAAACATTATTATCTGTCCTGTTGATTATGCTGATTTGGTTATATGCTAATTATATTTTAATCAAAATTAATAACGATATTGTTTTAAATGAAGATCAAGGGGACGTGGAACAGTCTGCTCCACATAATTAAACATCTAGCCCATGACCCAAAATACAAGTGTCACTTTTTTATATATATATATATATATATATATATATATATATATATATATATATATATATATATATATATATCACTTCATGGACACATCTTCAAGAATAATTAGCAGCCACGCGTAGAAGTGCTGAGAGAAATATAAATTTTACACTTCATGCACATAAAGTCAAGTTTGCTGAAATAAGATTCATCAACATATTAGGATACATATATAAATATTTAAAATATACGTTGCCATTATTTAATATGGGTTTGGATTCTCTTTAATCCTTTTTCTCTTTTTCTTCTCAAAGATCTGATCTCCACCTCGATTAAAAAAATATATCTGCATTTAATATTTTATAAACAATTATTTTGAACATGAATAAATAAACTTAAACTGTAAAATTATGATCTACACAATTTATACATGTAACACAAACAAAATTAATAAAAAAATTAATTTATAAAACACTATCATCATAGTTTTGAAAATATTAAATCTGAACAGCCCATATTTTTCATCTAAGGATGCAAATGGAATTTGAGAAGAAAATGAAAGAAGAAATTTGAGGATATGTGCACCTATTTAATATGGGATAATTCGATCGTCATAGTTACAAGAATTGATACGTTGCCAAAGGATTGGATATTTGTCACATTAGAACACAAAAAGTTGAATAACGTGCATGTATGGAACATTGAAAAAGAAATTAAAATGTACAACGCCCTAGAGGAATTACAATGTCAATTATGTATGAAAGGTGTATTTGTGTAACTCATGCATGTAGATTTTATGTTTTATATTAATATTAATTTATTTTTTTGATAATAATATGTACATGGAGATTCTCTAAAAAAATGATTTTAAAGAGAGAAAATTTAAATTTCATCAACTCACAATGAGTTTTATTTTTTAAGAAATAAAGATTAAAAAATATAATTTCATATACTTCATCATGTTTTTTCTTGAGTCAATGTTGTGGTTAGGATTAATTACTAATTATCACTAAAACTATAGAGTTTACTAAAATTAATTTGGCTTCGTTTAGTTTAAGCAAATGTCCTAGCTTGTAACTGTTTTAGTGGTCAATAAGCATAATATATATTTTTTTTTTAAAAACGAGAAACTTATCAGAAGTCAATTTTCTGTTTAAAAAATAAAAAATGATTATTAGCACATATTTCCTCTCCTTCTTGTTTTCATAGAAATTTAAAAACACAGAAAGCAAGGAAAAAACCAAAATTCCATATATTATTATGAACCGGTAAGAATTATCTTTTTCTATCTAATAACTACCTCCATTTAATATCACCCATTTAACCAGCATAATATTAGAAATAAGTAAAAATTAGATTGGAAAATCCCTATATAAAGCTACTTAAAATAGAAAAACTCTAAATAAAGTTGATAAATTCAACAAATCTCTAATCAAGTTATCAACTCAATTTGAGATTTCAAAATGTAGGTAAAATAACTTTAATGCCCTCTCCTTTTCTCCTCTCTAAATAGTTTTATTACTCCTAACTTATCTTTTTCTACATACATCTGTATGTATATATAAAGATTAATATTTAATAAAACAAAATATGATTCATTTATACTTTAAATATATTAACTACAGTATTATCATAACAACAAAAACGTACAATATTTTTGAACAAGGAATTCGTTTTATTAACATGAATACATTTTTTCAATATAAAATTATAATATACGTCACTATAGAAATTTTGTAATAAATAAATTAAGAATAAATCTTACTATATTTGTTTCATATATAAATTTTTTTAAAGTTCTATATTTTAATATGTAAAGCATTTTATGAAATTGAAAATGCGTGTAACTTTTTTATCTAAAATATTCATAAAAGTATATGAAATTTACACTCCTCTTATTGGAAACAAATAATTAATATAATAATTTACATTTAAGACTGAAAAACTTAAAGAAATGAAATATTAACTAAATTATTTTTTAAAAAAAAAACTCTCATTGAAAATTATTCAGAGCTGGTTTAGATTAATGTTGATAAAAGTGACTTTTATTTCAATTGATTTTTGTAAAGTGAAGTTGGTATGTGTGTTATGCTTTCTTGTTTTTTCTCACCTGATAAAAATAACTACATTATTTTTTTATATAAAAAAAAAAAAAAACTCACCATGATTTTTTCTGTATCATTAATTTCAATCATCAATCAATTTATTGATTTCTCAGGGGAAAAAAAAAACTAGCATGGCAAGTGTTACACTTTCACATTTTTCATTGAATTATTCTTGATGATTCTTTTAGAATACAAAAATTCCTTTGATTTACCATGTATTAATGTTGATAAGAGCAACAAGTAATAAAAGCAATAAAATTCTTTTAAGAGTGGAGAAAAGAGAGGAGAGGGCATTAAATTAAAGTCATCTTACCCATATTTTAAAATCGCAAATTGGGTTAATGTCTTAATTATAAATTTGTTGAATTTACCAACCCAATTTAAAATTTTCCTATTTAAAGTAGCTTTATATGGGATTTTCCTAATTACATTATCTTTGATCTTTATTATAAAAAAGAGAAAAAACCTTATCAAAACTAAGGAGAGGTAGTTAAATCAAATAAAATAAATTTTCAACTGTATATATCTATATATTCCAAGAAATCATAGAAATTGCAATGACAATCTTGAAAAAAATATAAATAATATACCCCACTTAATTACTTAAATAAGAACAACTTATTTATTTCTTTCCATAAATGCCTTATAATAAGAGCTAGAAGGCATATGTCAAAATTTGGAAAATAACATGTCATAGTTAAAAACAAAAAACAAAACAAAACAAGAGCATGACATGTTTTTTTTTTAAGTCTACTGCCGGTAGCGATGATTAATTCCCTCATACCATAAACTTTAAGAAATCTAACAAGTATTTAGAAACAAAACAGAAAACCCAAATAAGAACAAGTAAAATAGTATTTAACTTTATGTTTTAAGTCAGAACCATTTAGCTTAACTATTTAACTAACGCCAAACATCTTCTTAAGTCTCAAATTAACTTAAGAAAGATGTTGAGAATTTGACCCTCCTTAGGATACATGTGGGTGTGTGTAAGAGGGAGATGGATACGTGAGTTCCTTCCACTGGTGAAGGATGGTTAAAAAAATCCTTATTTTTTCTAAAAGAAATGTGATAATACTATATATTTTGCCGACGCATTGTATTTTTAATATTGCATGTAGTATATTATATATATAATCCCTTGACCTGTCGTTTTTGAGTGTGTGGTTATTGCTTGTGGTTATAAATTGGAGCGCGTTTTGCGGCCTGTCCTTATCCAAAGGAGGAGGTGTTTCTTTCATTTGAACTGTTCAGATAGGATCTAAATTGTTCAGATTTTTTTTTTTTACTTTCTTTTCTTAAGAAAAAATATTTTAATAGGTAAAGAATTTTAAATTCATGAAATTAAAAAATAATAGATTATTCAGATTAAATTAGAATAGTTTATAATTTTATATAGGGTTAAAGGGCATTTTTGTTCGCATGTTTTCACCGAGGGATAATGTTATCCCGAAAGGTTTTTCAATGGGAAATTTTTCCCTCGAAGTATGAAAAGTGGAGCAATTTTGCCCTGGATGTTATCACGCTTAATTTTGATCATTAACGACCAAATATGTTAATTGCTTGATCTACGTATACGCCATCCACATTATTTTTGTTAAAGTGCAAATTTTTCCCCGGAAATTCTAAATCTAATTTTGAAAAAGATAAAGTAAATGACACATAGATTTCAAACAGATTTACACTTTAACAAAAAATGATATTGATACATGTAAATTGTCGATTCAAAGATACTTGGTTAACTAACGCTTAAAATTAACTAGGATAACGGCCCAGCAAAATGGCTCCACTTTTACACTTTCGAGGCAAAATTACCCACCGAAAAACTTCTTAGGCAAAATTATCTCTCGTGAAAATTCTTGGGCAAAAATGCCCTTAACACTTTTATATATCTATATATATATATAAAAGGGTTAAGGTGTAAAAATATACACGTGTCTTTATCTTCGGCGATCACTTAAAGAAGAAATGTTTTTTTAGGTGCAAAAGTGACTATGTATTAGTTACAAATTAGGTGCAAAAAAGCGTTTCGTTAAGTTTGACTTTTTTTTGTTGGATGATGACGTGGCATTTCAAATATTTTTTTCAAGATCCTTTTAGATCTGGTCAATACTTGAAATATTTTTTCAAGATCCTAAAATAATTTTTCAAAATTATGAAATATTTTTTTGTACCAATCAAGATCCGAAAATACTTTTTAGTACAAATAAGACCCGAAATATTTTTTTCAAGATCCTTTTAGTACCGGTCAATACCTGAAATATTTTTTTAAGATTATAAAATTATTTTTGCACTTTGAAATGCCACGTCATCGTCACCAAGAAAAAAGTCAAACTTAATCGGCCAAACGCTATTTTTGCACCTAATTTATAACCACATAGTCACTTTGCACCTAAAAAAAGCATTTTACGTTCCGCCTCGAAAAAATCACATGCCTATTTTTCGCACCTTAACCCAAAAAAAAAAAAAAAAAAAAATCAAACTTTCAAAGTCGATAAATTAATTATAATTGTAATGGTAATCTGGTTCATTACTCAAGTATTGTCAAAATGAAACTCTAATACTAATACTAATTATACCAACAGCTAATCCTAATCACTCTTAATATGATAAAATAATGAAAAAATTAAAGTAATCGAAATATACTAATAATAATAATAATAATAATGAAAACTAACCAGTTATCGCTTCATCAAATGTCTCAATCACATAGTAATAAAGCTGCATTATAAAACACTATAAACATTACAACGCATCTTGAATATTGAATAGTGACCGCTAAGAATTTGGAAATAATTGAATGTAAGTTGAAAATAACATACTCTTGTAAGGAAAAAAATGATAAAATTTTAGTTGGAATCGGTTGTTAATAATACTCCCTGACGTCCCTAATATAAAAAGCTAAATAAATAATTTGTATAAAGTTTTTTTATAAAAAATATTTAAATTAATTAATTGTTAAAAATATGTTTTAATTTTTCTAAAATATCATCTCTAACTATCCAACATATGGATAGTTTGAGAAAAAATGTTACTCGTGTAAGCTTATAAGATAAATTAGATTTATATTTATGACTAAAGTAAATTTATTAACTAATTCTTATATTTTGGGAGGAATAAAATTATTATTTTTGTGACATCATAAAAAGCAAGTGATTTTCCAAGATAAAAAAACAGGAAAATGAAAAGAAGATATATAAAATTGGTGGTGGGACTGTCACCAGGTGGCCTCCTAGCCATCTCTCTCAAAATGAATCATAGCGGATATTGAATTTTATTAAGTGGTGCTCTCATTTTAGTCAAACTTTGGTTCCTCTCCATGCATCTCCGATTATTATTATAATAATTTCTATTTCCCAATTTAATTTAATACGACTTTGGTTCCTCCATACATTCATCATTTTTAAATTACATGTTACTAATAGAAATTGATCCAGTCGGAGAGGTTGGTTCATAATCATAAAGTTACGATTCAAACCACATCGATGTTACGATATTGTGCATCGATCTATAAATATATCTATACGCTTTCCTTTAAATGGCACGCCCCAACCCAACTCACCTAAAATTTAACTTCATACAAAAATTAAATACATGTTCTTACTAATTAGTTTGTTTATTTTGACGTCAGATTTGATATTAATTAGGGAAAAGCCCTTTAAGATCTAAGGGATTAAGAAATTTTTTAAAAAGTTTTAAGAAAATTATGATGTTAAAAGGTCACAAAGAGTTGTCAAAACTTATAAATAGAGTTGTCAATCTCCTAACAAACTTTTTTTACATTAGAATTTTCTTTAACTTTTTTAACATTATTTTGATCCCTTAAGACCTTAAAAGGATTTTCCTATTAATTAATTGACGTCAGGTATGACCGTATGTGGATAGCATTATCCTTCTTCCACCTTATAAATAATTATAAAAGATGTTTTCAACTGTTTTAGGGACATTAATAAAAATTAGTAACTCAATTTAAATTGAATAAAAATATGTTAATATATTTGTCTCATAATGTTAATATTTATTTTTTATTTTTATCCCTATTCATTAAACAATATAATTAAAGACTCCTTTTCAATTCATATATTGTTATTCTTTTACATCTTTTATTTTGAGAATGAATAATTAAACATGATAAATGTATGTTCTTAATAAATACTTATGCAAACTATTCAATAAACTATATATTCATGTATCCATTATTGAAAAACTAAAGTTTTTATATTGAACGATGAGTGAGACATAGTTAACAAAGCGTAAGTCTTCACCTTAAAATGGAGGGGTTCGATACGTTTGGTCGATGTAAAGCGCTTCGTTGGTGGGTGATATGTAATTAAATACCTCTATAAAACGTTTTTTGATCCAGAAGCGTCTTCCTAACTTTGGTGGGTTATGCCTACCCCCACCTAAACTCTTTTTCACACAAATTTTTTTTTAAAAAAAAAAAAAAAAGGAATTGGATGGTTGATGAGGAATTAGTCTTGTGTCCAATTGAGTAGATGAATTGATTTAAGGGATCCATCAATGAGGTGACTTGTTATTATTATTATTATTATTATTATTTTAAAAAAGTAGTTAGTTCTTCTAGTAGCTACAAAATGATTTAATTAATATAGTTACAAAAACAAATTATTATAAATTAAAGGGTTAAGGTGTAAAAATATATATGTGGTTTTTCTAAAAGTGCATATTGACCCTAGTGTGTTACCTGTGCCAGCGTACCTAAACTTTTTATTAAAAAAAAAAAAAAAGGAAGAAGAAGAAAGAATTGGATGGTTCGATGAGGAATTAGTCTTGTCTCCAATTGAGTAGAGGAATTGATTTAGGGTCAAATAGTTATGATCCATCAATGAGGTGGCTTGTCATTTTTTAAAAAAATAAAAAATAAATTAATTTAATTAATATACATACAAAAACAAATTAATATATATATATGTGTGTGTGTGTGGTTTTAGAAAAGTGCACCTAACACCAAAGATTTTTTAGGTATAAAAGTGACTTCACTGTTACAAAATCAAGTAAAAATACTCATTAACCATCGATTTTTAAAAACCACGTGTGTATTTATACATCTTAACCTTAAATTAAATTCAAACATTTAATTTTTGTAAATTAAATGCATAATTATATTCCATTAAAGGAAAAAAAATCAAACATTTCAAGAAGCAGCTTGATTCAGAGACCGATGTCTGGTTTATTTATTTATTATTATTATTATTATTATTATCTACACAACGATGTCTCGTTTGAGAGCACGCGTGATACATGGAACGTCACGATGAAGCCTGGCCCATCAAAATTGAAAAGTTAATTGTTAATGCTCTATTATTGGTTTTTACTATATAGGCCCTATCTATACTTGGCCTCCCAAATTTTCCCAACACTTAAGAATTTAATTTTTTTTAATACATTGGCAAGCCAAAGGCTCGATGTTAACAAAAGTCTAAGATTAGACTACATCCCCTAACCTCAGTGACATTTCATTACACTCAAGATTTATTAAGTCCACATTCAATAGGTTGTGATGAAATAATTACAAAATCATGATTCATCTCTTCGAGTCGATTGTCTTTAAATAATCAGCACATCTTAATGCTTCCTTATAAGTATGAATAATCTGTAGATCCTCATTGAAAGAAAAAGGGATCTTACCTCCTGTATTTCATCTCTCATAGGATGACCCTGCTCACAGTCAAGTGATAATTAATGAATAGCATCCAATGAATCAGTATGGAGCATGATCTTCTTGAAACCCAATTGTTTGCATAGTATAAGGCCCCTGTAGATAGCATGGATTTCCGCAGCAATTGACATAGTATGCCCTAACTTCTGTTAAAATCCACATATCCAATTTCCCTGGTGATCTCTGATCACTCCTCTACAAGTTGCCTGTCCAATGTTCCTGTATGATCCATCCACATCCACACGTACATAACCTGGATCTGGGGGATGCCATCTCGCTTATGCTCTGTCTGGTATCAGTATAATTAGATGTTGGAAACATCAATGCGCCACTCCTTCCATTAAATGGAATATGCATCTTTGTGTAATCGCTCTTGGCTGATCTCCTGTGCCTTCAAACACTTTCGTACACCTATTCTTCCAGAGAAGCCAATATACAACACCAAATGTTCTGTGCCAAGGCCATCTAGTAGTAAGCATACCAGATGGATTGTTTTTTGAGTTCCATTTCAACCAATCCTGCAAAGAGCAAGAGAAAAATATATAATAATATAATGGGTTAGTTAAATTAAACCACACTCTCTCGGCAATCTCACAGTCTCTCAGTATATGGATGATAGTATCCTCCCTTTCACACTCAAAAGGACAAGTGTTTTGCACATGGGGATTATATTTCGCTCGAAATGTATTAGTAGGAAGTCTCTCATAAAACACTTGCCACATGAAGAATTTTGCCCTCTCAGAAATCTCCCAACGCTATATACGTGTCGTAGGATCAGGTGTATGCTCCTATTGGTGGTAAATCATAGTGTATGCTAATTTAACAATGAAGTTCCTATCTGAAGCCTTACGCCAATAGAAAACATCCTCACCCAAGCCATTAGGTGGAACAACCTTTAAAATTTCTTCTTAGAATTTAATTTTGTAAGAAAACTTTTCTACTTTTTTTTCTTAATGTCTGGGTCATGTTATATGACATTTTCAATCATATTATCAAAAATAATGAAAGATGGTAAATTTATTAAAAATAAATTAATTTTTTTTTTACTCATATTTAAAATAATATATCTCAAAAAACTAAACATAAAAATTAAATCAAACTGTAAATAGGGACAATCCTTTAAAAAAATGTAAGTAATAAGTCCCTTCACTAGTACAAAAAAAGTTTTAAGACCGCCGTTTAGATCGATTTATTGAGGCTTGGGTCTAAAAAGTATGACCAGTGGCAGTTTTGTAAATATAAAGAAATTTTTAGACCGAATTATAAAGAATTAGGTCTAAAAAGTATGACCGGTGGCAGTTTCTAAATATATAAAGAACTTTTTAGACCGGATTGTAGATGATGAGGTCTAAAAAATATGACCGGTATAGTTCCGCAAATATATAAAGAATTTTTTAGACCGAGACTTGTAAAATATGATATCTTAAAAGTCTCGATGGCGTTCAGTAAATATATAAAGAATCTTTTAGACCAGACTTGTAAAATATGAGGTCTTAAAAGTCATATTTTACATGTTCGGTCTAAAAAGTATGATTGGTTGTATTTTTGTAAATATAAGAAAAGTCTTACTTTTGAGACCGGATGTTTAAAAAGTATAGTCTAAAAAGTCTAAAAGATGAATCTTCTATTTTCCTGCGCCAAAAATTGAATTTCGCTCTCTGAATCACTTTTCGACCTTGTAAATCTCACATCGCACTCTCTTCAACCTCGTCTCATCTCATCTCAAGGACCTTGCTCACAAATTTTCTAACACCGCGAAAATTGCTCTTGCCTCCTTTGCTCTCATGGTCTCTCTTGTTTTGGTTCTAGCTTCTCCAGCAAGACGATCCATTTTTTCAGCCAATGAATAAATCTTGACGCTTGTCATTGATAGTAATATGCATATTTAAATATATGCAGGAAAAAATGGATCGTCTTGCTGCTAATTATCCCAGTCATTTCAAAGTATACTATGTCCTGAATCAGGTTAGTTTCTAACTAGGAATATCATTTCAAAGAAAACTCAAGTTTTCATCTTTCATTGAATCAGGATAGCCTAACTTGAATGATGAAATGATGTGATTTGTGCAAGCCTTCAGAAGGATGTTGGATTTGTATCGAAGGAGATGATTCAAGTGCGCTGTCCTCCTCCTGCACATGATATCGGGGTAGGTAATAATCCTCTAAGCTAATCTCTTTAGATAGCTTCTTCATGTTATCATAAAAGGAAGGTTATTGATTAAGAGGATTGATTGTGAAATTTGCAGATATTGAGATGTAATGCACCACCCATGAACAAGGCTATAACTTCACCTTAAAGCCTTTGGATATGACCCTAATATCTTTCACCCCGACAAATTTCTGATTTCTAGTTTTTTTTTTTAAGAAAAGGACTTTTAAGACTTGGATGTTTTTCATATCTCGTCTTAAAAGTACTTTTAAGACTAGATGTGTTTTTACATCCGTCTTAAAAGTCTCTTCTTTTTTCTTTTAGGGAAAAGACTTTTAAGACCAGATGTTTTTTATATCCAGTCTTAAAAGTACTTTTAGGGTAAGTTTGGTTTGAGGGAAGGGAAGGGAGAGAAAAAATGTGATGGAGAGAAAATTTTGTGGGCCCCACTACACCGAATTTTGATACAATTTTCTCCTCTCATTTTTTTCTCTCCCTCCCCTTCCCTCAAACCAAACTTACCCTTAAGACCGGATGTGTTTTAACAACCTGGCCTTAAAAGTCCATTTTTTTATTAATAAAAGAGACTTTTAAGACCTAATATTTTAAAAGCATGGTCTTAAAAATCCGACATTTAAAACCTCATATTTTAAAGGTCCAGTCTAAAAAATATGTTTTTAAGACCGGTTGCGCATCCAATCTTAAAAGTAACAGACTTTTAAGATCCCATGTATTAAGACCAGTCCTAGATCCTATCATACGAGGCGTTTTTTATCCCGTCTTACAAGTTTTTTTTATACTAGTGCTTTTAGTGCCTTGTAACCAACACCACTCATTCTTTTCAAAAGTTAAAGCCTTGAAAACTAACTCTAAATTCTGGCCACACACACACATACACACACACACACAAAAAACTAGCTTTAAATTATCACCATCTATATTAAGTATTAACTCCAAATATATTGACTTTACTTTTTTACTTTATGAAATACTTTTTTAATGTTTTTTGTCATCATTTGCCCTAACGAAAAAAACTCATGCACCTATCAGATTTATAAAGGATTGAAGTGACAACCTCACACCTAAAAAAAAAAAAAAATTATTGAGGAACATGCTTGGTGTCATTGGGTTATAGAACTTATAAGCCCCAAATATGAAATAATTTCTTTAGTTTTTGTACCTTGCAAGTGATCACTCAAATTTTAATTAATGTGCAATTCTTCTCTAAAATCTACAAACAATACTACTCTCTCTATTTTTTTAATATAAGTCATATTTACCTAAATTGATTTAATTGAGAAAGTTAGTTAAGTTAGTTGATATAATATGTTTTTTCTAAAACACCATAATCATTTTTATTAATTCCATCAATTCTTTATTAATTACTTGATCATTATTGAGGGAACATCAATAAAAATAAATTAAAATAAAATTGTTGACAAATATAATAAATATATCTTATATTTAGAACTAATATTAACTCTTTAATTAAGTCATATATTAAGGACCAAATGTAGTATATTATTAAGAGGCGAGTTATATTATCCAAAGTTTGCAAATTATGTAACTTCGAATTATGTTTAGTAGTAGAAATATGAATGCTTTTAATAAAAATACTTCATTTTTGTTGACATTTAAATATTTTTTTCACATCTATATAATATGAAATTTAAATTAATTTGGATTCGAGTCTACCTAAATATTGGGTAGTTATCCTCCTCTCTTGAAAGTGTGTTTTTCATTTACATTAACTAACATTTGACCTTGTACTTAAATGGTAATCACTTTGCTAGTTGGTTTTAGTTTTTTTTTTTTGACATATGAATTATATTTTTCATGATTATTACAAGATGTTAGTATTACAAATCAATTTTTTATATTTACAAAGCTTGATTTAAATACACAATCGGTCCATTGATTTGATTGGTTAATTAGTCCATAATTCTCATACCGGCAAGCGGACAAGAAGAAAAATGAATGATTCGATCAAAGAAACATTAAAATAAAGCAAGTATGATGAATCAAACTCAATCAGTGGCCCATGCTAGGATAATGCTTGTTCATGTAATTTTGTGTTATAATTTATTATTGGATTTAGATTTTTTTAAAAAAATATCAGGAAACACTTTATTTGGACCCCCATAAATCATAAATGGGTGGGTGTTTTAAATTTTGACCCCACACATATAAGATATATCAAATTATATATCAGTCCATATATAATATAAAAATTTAGTGGCAAAAAATATATAGTATAAAATCTATATCATACACTTTTTGTAAATATTTAAGATACTAAAAAGAAATGTCTAGTTTTGTTGTCAATCATCAACATATTTACCATCATGTTATTTTACATTTTTACCTCCATCCATAAGCTTACATTGAATTCAATAATTATACTTAATTTTTTATGAGAATAAACCCCAAAAAAAAAAATCAACAGGCGAATTTGCCCATATATCTATTTTAAGAAATAAAAATAATAATCTAAAATTGTTTTCAATATTTTTAATTATTACCTTTTAAATTTTTTAAGTAAATATTCTAAAATAATTCCATCAACATCAATGTCATCAATATTACTCTTGTAAAAGAAAAAACTAATTAATTTGTCCATATATTTAATGTTTCTCACGTGGTTAGAATTCAATCTCTGAATTTTAGGTCAACATACTCATTTTCTCAAATTTTAGACCTTTAATCTATCTTTCTATTCGTCCCTAAATTGTAAAATTCTATTTAAACTCAGCTTTTAAAGAATCAAACAATTTTTTTTTTTGAAAGTGTAAGACTAAGTAGAAGATTAAACTTGGAGGATGGGGTTAAACTTGTAGATGGGTTTAGCGAGAAATAATTACTTCTCACAACGCAGTGGTGAAACAAGGTTCGAATTCAACTTGGAAGAGGTGCCCAATAGAAATACTCCTTTTTTTTCTTTTTTCTTTTTAAATGCACAATCTTTAAAATCTTGAAGGGTTAACTTCCATTTTTGTCCACAAAGTTGTCACAGAAGAAATGTTGCCTCTAAAGTTTTTTGAAGAACAATATCATCCAAGTTTTCAAATTGTGGCAATATTGCTCTAACCGTTATTCAAAGTTTGATCATTATTAGTTTACCAGAGGATATCTTTGAAAGCTGGAAGGTCTACTAGATGTCCACGTCAATTTTGTTATAGTGCATATTTGCCGTTAGATTCAATATTGCTTGGATGTTTTCAAATCACAACAATGTCGCATTAACCATTATCCAGTTATGCGGGCGGAACTTAAATGTAATTATAGGGGTGAAAATTATAAAATATAACCCAGTTTTCATGAAAGTACATTTCAAAGATCATAAAAATTTCAATATTTTCATTTTAGTCCCTTCACGAAACTTTTAATAGGGACAAAAGTGAAAATATTGAAATTTTTATGCGAAATAAATATAATTTCTTAAAACTTTGGGTTTGATTCTATAATTTTAGGGGGAATGGGAAAATGCATTTAAGGGCCCTTTTTGGAGAAAAAAAATCTCAAAAAGGGCCCCAAGATTCTGAAAATCCCAGAAAGGGCAGGGCCCTTTTTGGGATTTTTAGAATCTACGGGAGTTGTTAATATGGCTGATATAGTTGTTAATCGGGGCTGATATTGTTGTTAATGTGATCGATTTAGTTGTTAAAAAATTGTTGTTAATGTGACCGATTTAGTTGTTAATGGGTATTGATTTTGTTGTTAATGTGGTGATTTTGTTGTCGATGGAGATTCGAAAATCCCACAAAGCCCCTTTCTGTGATTTTCGAATCTTGCAAGACTTTTTTAAAAAAAAATTCTCCAAAAAGGGCCCCCCATATGGATTTTCCTGTGAGGGCGACCCCTAGCCCCCTCCTAGGTCCGCCCCTGAGATTATATTTCAAGTTAGTTGATTAAATATTCTAAATTGGCAATGTACTCAACAATAAAGAAGAAGAGGTCACAGATGAAGGACCGAAGAGTACTAAAAAAAATAGGGTAAAGGAGCAAATTTACCAACCAACTATTAGGCCAGGAGCGCTGGGCACAAATAACTTTTAATGGGACCAAAAAGACCAACAAACAATTGAATTTGTTAAAAATATACAAAACCGTCAGCTCCCACTTAACCTCCGTTTGGAATGATTGCCACGTGGCATTTGAAGTCCAGCTGGTCCCTTATTTTTTTTGGTCAATGCCTAGGTGGCTTTTTTTGTTTTTTGTTTTTGGTGAATAATCCCCAATTTGCATCAAGCACGGACAGAACCACACCAACTCAGGGAAACCCAACCGAGAATGCGATCCGCAAACGTGGTTTTCTTCTCCTGCTCCGAATAAGCCTCCATTGCTAAGGATCAAACTCACGCCGCAAAGAAGTCCCAACTAATTAAACCCCACGTAACAATCAACCTTACACAACAAATTGCTCCTAGGGACAAAGAAAAACACAGTTCCACAAAACCACGCCAAACACCACAAGAACACAACCGCCTAACGAATTGAAACCTCTACGGCTTTCAAAAACAACCCGTAAACCAAACAAAACTAAGAAATGGAGAAGAACTAACAATCCTTTCACCCCATCCGAAACGCGAAATCGTTCATCCGGGCTTGACAGCAAGTTGGGGGCAAAAATTCAGACTTTCTCTCTCTCCTCTAAGACTTCGGTGAAGATGTCGTTCTCTTTTTCGACGGCGGTTCGCTCTCTCCGCTCCCCCGACGGCGAGCTCGTGCTCTGGGACTTGGCCGCCGGTGTATCCGCCGCCGATTTGCTCGGCCACACCAAGGATATGCTCTCCGTCGCTTTCTCTCTCTCCCTCCGAAACAATTCGGACTTTCTCTCTCGCCTCGAAACAATAATAATTCATACTCCAGCTCAAATTAACCACACCAACTCAAATGCCACGTGGCAATATTCCAAACGGACGTTAGCTGGGATCTAACGGTTTTGTATATTTTTAACAAATTTAATTGTTTGTTGGTCTTTTTGGTCCCATTAAAAGTTATTTGTGCCCAACGCTCCTGGCCTAATAGTTAGTTAGTAAATTTGCTCCTTCACCCAAAAAAATACTCAATTACTGAACATAGGACACATTGAGGGAGAATGCTGAAAACTAGGCCACTAGAAACCCTCATTTGTCTTACCCTAGCCATGCCAAATATGTGAATGCACAAGATTTTTTCACCTTTTTTATTTTCTTCAATCCTTTAGACGAGATACATTTTAAAAAAAAAAATTGCCTTATTTATAAATCTAACTAAAAAAATGAAGTGGATGGCAAGTGAACCTACCAAATCAGTATATTTAGTCAATTAACGATCAAACTTAACCTGGATAATAGCTTATGGAAAATTCGCAATTCGAAACTTAAGAGGTAAATTTGCACCTTAACTCAAAACGAAAATAACATGGATGACACGTAGACAAATCACCAAAGAATGATCAAATTTACTTTGGATAATAGTCGGGCAAAATTATTACGATTTGAAAACTTTTAAAGAATATCTTTCCACAAAAAACTTTTAGAAAGAATATAACAACGTGCGACAAAGCTTCAGGGCAAAATCGAACCCAATATTAAATTATTAATGTTACCAAACAGTTTTTCTTTCCTATTGAATCTGTATGTATGTATGTATGTGTGTGTGTATTTATAGAGGGAGAGATAGAGTTACATACGATCATTACCAACAACCACCACAGTGTTGCCACTCAACACAACGTTCAGCAAGTCCAAAGTTGAGACTCTCTCTCTAAAATCAGAAGAATCTCTCTCTCTCTCTCTCTCTCTCTCGTACTGTCTTGTTCTTCCTGTTCTAATTCTCTCTCTCTGTAATCTGATATTTGAGATCCTTATTCCTATCATCCACCACACAAATGTTTTTATCAAAGCGTGGCCACAGATTCTTCAAATTCTACGAACTCTCTCATGTTGATGTTGAAATCGCCTCCACCATGCTCAGTGTTGACTATTGCAGGCTCTTCTGGTTATTGTTTGGCGTCTTTTTTTATGAGAATTATGAGGGCAAACCTCGGATTTTCTAGCACTCTGCCCTCTCTGTTTCTACTTCTCTTCATATAATCACATACTCTGTTTCTCAACTCAGTTATTTAGTATTAGAACTTCCTTTCTTACACACACACACCCGCATATACATACACGTGAAGCATCGGTTCGATCAATTTTTGAAGTTCCCTGCCATGAACAAGATGAGATTTGGAGGTATGGGCGTGGCTCAGATTCATTACGTTGAAACAGACCCATCTGGACGATATGGACGAGTAAGATTCTGATTTTTCCTTTTTTAGTTTTTTCCCTTTGGTTGACTTTTTTTCTGAGTAATAATAATTGATGCTTGCTAAACTGATTGAATATAGGAGGATATCAATGGGTTCGTATATTTCTGTATTATCATGGATTTGCTGATCAATTTGATCTAATATAAGAAATAATTTCTAGGAGATTTTGCTTGTTAGATGCTAGATGAAATTGAATTCATTGGATCTAAGTTCTATTATTGACCACTATGGGGGAAATTTGTAGGATTAATCAGCCTACATGTTAATCAATTTTTTTAATTAATAAGAAAAAAATAAAGCATGACATGATGAGACCTATTGTCCCCATGACATGTTTTACTCACTTTCTCACGCAAGGTCAACCCTTTGGCTCACCAATGGCCAAGAGTCACTCTTAAGAGATGAAAACTAAACATGTGAAACATATTGTCTTGTCACTGTAAATTAGTGTTAAATAATGATATTTTAGACACTAATTATTGGGTTAATACTTAGTAGTAACTCTGTGTTGTTGTTGTGATTGTTGACACAAGTAGTTCAGGGATGTATTGGGGAAAGGGGCGATGAAGATAGTGTATAAAGCATTTGATGAGATGTTAGGAATTGAAGTGGCTTGGAACCAAGTCAAGCTTGGAGATGTTTTTCATTCCCCAAATGAACTGCAACGCCTCTATTCAGAAGTTCATCTTCTCAAGAACCTTGATCATCACTCTATCATGACTTTTCACGCTTCATGGATCGATGTCCACCACCGAACCTTCAACTTCATCACCGAACTCTTCACCTCCGGCACGCTCCGAGAGTAATAATCCACCATCTCTCTAACACCTATACTCTCTGATTTGATTCTTATTATGAGGCTAAACACTTGAAACATATACGTATATAGGTATAGGATGAAGTACCGTAGGGTAGATATTCGAGCTGTGAAGAACTGGGCTCGTCAAATTCTTAGTGGTTTGGAGTATTTGCACTGCCATGATCCTCCTGTAATACATAGAGACCTCAAGTGTGATAATATCTTTGTCAATGGCCACCTGGGGCAGGTCAAGATCGGCGATTTAGGCCTCGCGGCGATCCTACGTGGCTCTCAACATGCCCATAGTGTCATAGGCACGGATTCTGTCTCTCTCTAGATTGCGTATGATAAGCAATTAAATGATTAATCTGATTCTAAATAAAAAAATTTCTATTTTGGTGTTGAACTTCAGGTACACCTGAATTCATGGCCCCAGAACTGTATGAAGAGGAATACAATGAACTGGTAGATATATACTCATTTGGGATGTGTATGATAGAGATGCTTACCTCTGAGTTTCCATACAGCGAGTGCTCCAACCCTGCACAAATATACAAGAAAGTCACTTCAGTAAGATTCATTGGACATTTTCCTAGTCTAAATTTTTTCTTATTAGATCTAAGATCTGTTGACAAACCTTGGAGTATTGGTTCTTCAGGGGAAGCTACCAGATGCATTTTACAGAATCCAAGATTTGGAAGCGCAGAGATTTGTGGGAAAATGTTTGGCGAATGTGTCAAAGAGATTGCCGGCAAAGGAACTCTTGTTGGACCCCTTTTTGGCCACGGTTCAGCTCGAATCGCCACCGCCGCCACCCTGCCTGCTATCACCAAACATTCAAACTCATAAGTCCAATTCCAAGAATTCAGTAGTTGCCAAGGTGCATTCTTCCTCCATGGCTGATCAAACAAAGGGCACGAACATGACAATAACAGGGACAATGAATGAAGAAGATGACACAGTTTTCCTCAAAGTACAAATATCTGACAAAAATGGTATGCACTATATGCTGATTCAAAATGCACCCTTGTATCCATATTGTTTTCCTTTTCTATTTCAAGTATGTAATTTCAAGAGTTGTTTTTTTTAAAAAAAATGAAAACAGGACATGTTAGGAACATATACTTCCCCTTTGACACCATAAATGACACTGCAATGGATGTGGCCATTGAGATGGTTAGGGAATTGGAAATAAACGACTTGGAGCCATTGGAGATAGCTCAAATGATAGAGGAAGAGATATTAGCTCTGGTTCCAACTTGGAAGGATTGGGGTACTTCTCAGTGCCCACGTCACCACAGCTTTACATATGAAGAAGAAGAAGATGATGATGATGATATCAGCAACCACCATCCCTTTTTTACATCTTCTTCACGATCTTCCTCTCATGGTTCTCTCCCAATGCTTAGCTTCTCCGGCATGAATAACCATTTCTCAGTTGCTCAGGATTGGCTTCAAGGTATACAGATAGATAGGTAGATAGACCTTCACATAATAACAGTAAAATTAAGAGTTAAGATGTAAATTTGCCCTGGAAGTTTTCACTAAGGAGTAATGTTGCGCTGTAAGTTTTTTCAGGTTCAATGTTGCTCTGCAAATTCACACCTTAACCCTAAAATTAATCTTTATCTAAGTTCGTTCTCTGAAATCTGAACTCTTCTGTATAAGCAGACGATGTCTTTCGCGATGATGCAAGCTCAGAGAGCTCAATGAACTCCTTCAAGTATGCGAACATTAATCACTGCGACATGGGCATTGAAGACGAGCATGATGCAAATTACAAGTGCTCAAGATTCTGTCCTGCAAAAGAGATGGAAGCCAATTACAGTAGTAAGCAGATAAGCTATCAAAGAACGGCGGATTGCTGCAGGAGGTGTGGTACTACTGATCGTCGGCCGGGGAGCCTGACGAGGATGCGGTCATATGTGGATGTGAGAAGCCAACAGTTGCAGAGATCGCTAATGGAGGAGATACACAAGAGAAGGATGTTCAAGACTGTAGGTGCCATTGAGAACATTGGCTTTCAGGATCCCACAGCCACATGGAGGTCTGGTTCTTAAAAGGAGCAAGGAGGATATGTTTTGCAAGTTGTTGAAGCCTCCTCATGGATTTTAGATCATCTTCTTCTTATATAGCTTTGGGTGGTTTTTGTATATTTATCGTTGTGCTTTGCTTTCTGCTTTCCGAATCTTCCACTTGATGATAAAGAACATTATATAAATATCTGGAAATAAGTCATCATCAACTTCATAAAAAAGATCAAATGATTGCTAAGTGTACAGGAAATAAGAAATCTATATAAGAACAAAAGAAGACGACTTTAAAATGCATGAATAGCATTGTTCTTAGATCAAGATCTGTCATTTACATTGCCAAACGGTCGAACAAAATTGGAGCTATTCAAATAATCAGACAAAGAAAAGTAAAAGCTAATGATCAACCATACTTTCTTATACGTACCGTTCAGAATGAATATTTTTTAACCAAAATTAAATTAAATTTTAATGTAATTTTATTTTTAATTTTGAATGATTTTGTGAGACTATAGATAGATATAATAAGTACAAAATTCTAAATAAAAATGATCTCTTGGCTTACATAGTAGAAGAGGACCCGAATTTTCTGGTCTAGTTTGTTTTCCGTTCATTCTTCTATCCCAATGGCACGATGCGAAATCATAAGATTTACCAATTCTAGCAAGCGATTGTCGTTAAGATAGATCTTCGTTTTCTCTACCCCATGCTTGAAGGTTGAAACAAGAAGCATTCATTTCTGCATTTCAACAATTGATGATTCGGTCATCATCCTCAACAAAATTCACCACTTATGGACGGAGCGACATGCCACTCTTGCGCTGTAGCAGCCAATTACCGGCGCCACCGCCGTCTCCGGTGCCGACAGCAAAAGGATCACGGAGTGCCGCGAACGAACCCTTGAGGCAGTTCCTGGACAGCGCAACACAGGGCCTCCCCGAACTAACGCTGCCGGATGCACACATGCCAGCGGCGATGAGAAATCCGGCGCTGCCGTCGGTGATCGATTACGAGAAGCTAAAACAAGGGACAATGGACACGGTATTGAGAAGATCGGCAAAGGCGTTCGGAGCATTCGGGATCTGCGGTCACGGGATTTCAGAGCAGGATTTGAGATTAATGGCGAACGAAGCTCACCGCCTCTTCGAAGACTCCGACGCCCAAAACCACAATAACAAGCGCCACCGTCAAAAAGACACAATCCCCTGCGTTCAATCTCGCAAAGGCACACTGGAATTCACAGCTCCCAAATTCGTAGATGATCACATGCATCGCAAATTTTGGTACTGCAATTTGAGAAATACAGACAAATACCACTTAAATTACAAAAAAAACAAAAACAAAATCTTGTAGGAATCTAGAATTTCTACATTTCAGTGTTGAGAAGTTAAATATAAATATTGACAGTTTCAGCTCTGTTAATGTGTATACCAAGTTGTTAATAATCATTTTCAAGTTATCATTGTCAATAATTAATAATTAAGTTGTCGTATTCTTTCCAAGCCCTATTTACTATTTTGCACATTTTAAGGTTGTTTTTATTTAACATCAAGTGGTATTTTAACTAGAATTTTTGATATGATGTATAGGAAGTTGAGTGTGTGAGAATAATGGAAAGGTTTATAGTGCAGGATACAAATGGGGAACGCAGCAGGGAAGCTGGAGGGGATAGTGGAGCAGGTGATAATGGCGCTTTCAGAGGAAGAATTGAAGGGGATGAGGATGGAGGAGATGGAGAGTGTGATATGGGTGTGCAGGTATCGACACGACGACGACAATGAGAGTGATCAAAACGACACGTTGTGGGATCATGCTCTGCGTTTTTACCTCCCCATGGAACACTGCATCTTCTACGTCCAATCTCAAAGAGGTCCACTTTCCTTCGATGCAGCTCCCCACACCATTGTTGTCACCCTTGGTAAACAACTTGAGGTACTATGCATTCCTCTTCTTGTTTTAAACATGCTTTCAACTTATAGGAGAAATTGAACGCAAACTCCCACTTACAATGGGACTTTCATATATCTCTTATTTGCAGAGGAGCTTTCATGCTGCTCCTTACTCTTCTTTTAGAAGTTAAACATGACTTGCTCCTTACTCTTCTTTTAGAAGTTAAACATGACTTATTTACGGATATTAAAGAAGTCGAAGAAGTTTGTTATCGGTAAGAATTACATCTTACCTTAAAATACTCTAATAATTTACATTGAAACAACATATTGATGGAAAACTCTCTTAATATGTTACATCAATAGGAATAGTTTAGTGAAAAAATTACAAATTTAAGAGATAAAATAGATTGATATCTTGTATTTAGAAATAAAGTAAACACCCAACTAGTTGCTACGTTTAGATTGGAGGAAGAACATCTATGCCAATAAATAGTAAAGGTACAACTCACTCCTCAGAAAACCTTCCTGAAAATAAAAGAATTTTGTTAGTGGGTACTTTGTGTGAAGTTATATTAGTGTCTATTTTGACAATCTAAATTCAGTTAATATAAACATTTTCTAATGCACTGTCCTTAATAGTAGTATTACACTGTAAAATATATCCTATATTAAAGACGTATTAGAGAGAGAGTGTGTGTATAACAGTATATGCTTGTTTGGGAAGCATAGAAAGTGCTTTTTCAAAGCACTTTTCTACAAACTAAAACAAAACTATTCTCAAGCACTTACTTGAGAATATTGTGTGATAAGTCATATTTTGTGTGACATTAGGGATATTGTGTGATTTACAGGAATGGAGTGAGGGAAGATTGAAATGTGTTCATGGGGAAATGATATTCATGCCAAGCAGGATGGAGCAATGTGATGCCTCTTTTTCTATAGAGCTCAAGTGTTCTTCTTCCAATCTCAAATACAAATCTCATCCTCATCATAAAACTGGCCTTCTTATCACCTTGCTTGATCAACTTCTCTTTCTCCTTTGCCTCTCTTTCTTATATCAATTCTCACACTTCATTTTCTAACCACTCATATATACCTATATATACTCCCTTTGATACCAAATGTAGGAGTTCAGTAGTTAATTGAATAGTTTGTTTTAATCTTAATGCAATATCTCAATTCATCTTCTCTTGAATTTATTCCTACTAGTTGTATTTATTAAGAGGTTTTTCATCGAGGGTTGTTTCCAATGCAAATTATTAAAATGGATATGTTAAATAAACCAACACATATTTCTTATAAATAACTAATTTAACTAATTTTTTTAATATTTATAAATTAGTTATCTAACTCCTACATTACGAACCAAAAGGATATTTGAGTGATTAAGCCACCAGGTATTACATTCATTAACATGTGAAAGTAGTGGTTTAATTTGCTTCATTGAGATTTTACTGTATGAGAAAAATTGTCTCGAGATTAATGGGAAAACATGTTTCAATGTAAGCTAAATCCTTAATTAAACTATTTAAATGGCTTGATTAATATTGGGCTTATGGCCTACTTATTCTGGATATCAGGACAAGCGTAGGCCCTTTCTAATGCCATTTTGAGGGGAATTATGAGAAACATAATCATTGAGTGAAGGCCCATTGTTGACTACTTCTTTATTGGACTTGATTTTGACAATACAATGTTATCTGACATTCTGAGGTTGATGATGATGATTATGATTATTATTATTATAAACAATCTGCACAAATTCTAAAAAATGGATACTAATTTTTTTTTATAATTTCTATGTATTGACTTTTTTTTCTAACTATATATTATGACACACTATTAAACGAAAAACCAACTTTACCGTAAAATAAAAATATCACTATTTTAGAGACACATACAAGCATATAACCAAATTTGTAGCAAGTCAAAGTGGCAATAAATATTTGACCAAAAAAAAAGTGGTAATAAATCATTAAAAAAAAAAATACTGTATGGTTTATTTCTTCAACTCCTTACCTTACAAACATAAAGTGTTTAATCAATACTCTTTTGTCGGGATTTAATCAATATTAATGACACAAACAGAACTTCAATGTACGGTAAAGCAAGATTTTTTTTTTGGGGTGTGGATATAAACAGTAAAGCAGGAGTTAATCATCAAGAAAAAGTTGACAGGAAAGCTAATTTTACTTTAATATGTCAACATCATTAAAAAAAAAACAGGTAAAAAACATCATAAGAAAAATTACTTCTCCCACTTTCTTAACATCACTTTGAAAAAGCTATCTTTTATTTTTCATTTTAAGATTTTAAGATTTTTCTTATAAGAAATTCAAGATAATATTAACTACTATTCCTCCGGTTCAATTATAGGAACACATTTTGGAGTCGGTTTTGGTCCTAATTATAATAACAAGTTTTAACTTTTGTCAATTTTTTCCTATAATACCTCTATTTATATTTTCTCAATAATAATTAAAGACAATAATAATTTAATAATACACCTATTTATTTTATAAAGTAAATAATGTTTACAACTTATTAATGTTATATACACCTCAATTATATTGAGTCGGGCTACCGATTCAACTAATTTTGCCTTGATGTAATTTTTAATTTTTAGCGGGGGTATTTTTGGAAAATAATTATAGTTAACTAATTTAATTTCTCTCCTTAATCTCTCCAAATTTAGTAAATAATTCCTATAATTAGGACCAGGAGGAAGTATTTTTTAATTATACTTTTATCTTCACCAACTCTAATTATTAAGGGGCTGTTTGGTATAAGGGATTTGGAGGAGAGGGGAGTGAAATTTTTATGAGTCAGATTTTAAAAAAATTGAGAACTGGAGTTATAAAATTTTAATAAAAATAATACATAAGATAAGATAGAAAAGTAAGAAAAATTAATTAAAAAATTTTAACCATAGTTCTATAATTTTTTTAAATCCAACTCAAAAAAAAATTCCTCTTCTCACTTTCTCTCCCATCCCCTAGACCAACAACACCTAAATGAGAGATATAACTATAAAAAGAATACATAAACAGAATAATGACAATATCATAACATTTTAAAACAATTTCAATATATATATATATATATATATATATATATATATATATATGATGTCTTATAATTTGTATAGTACCATTAATCATTAATTAATTAGAAACGGACTGAATACAAAACAAGTGCGGTTTGGTGCTTGCAAATACAAATGCCATTGCACCAATTTTTTTTTAAAGGTGAGATAGATTAGGCACATTGCAATTTGGGCCAATTATTTTGATGCAATAAACATGAATTGCTACCAAACCAGTTTGTTTACAAACATTAAAATTTGAAAATCGAGATCGGTTAGACACATTGAAAATTTGGACCAATTATTTCAATGCATAGACATGATATTTCCTCAGAAAGATTAGAAAGTGATTAGACTAATTATATACTTTTCAATTGTTTTAAATAAAAATATACTTCTAAAATGCTAATTTGGAAAGATTATGGTTATACCATGATAAACAAAGAATGATCAGAGTAATTAAATTGGTTTAAGGGGAATTTTCTTTTTGCTCAATTCAATTTCTTAACTTTTTTTTTTAACTTTAATTAACTTCATAAAAATATCACGGTTAAAAAAAAAACACTCATAATTATGTGCCATGAAGGTGAAGCAAGCAAATTAAAGTAATTGTAAATTATTTCTGTTAGAATGTCATTGTTGGAGGCCCCACAAGTGTCAAATTACGATATTAACAATTGAAACTATTATATCCTGAAGAAAAAGAAAGGAATCCCATCATAATCTTGTTACTGTTGGATTATTGTGACTTGTGAGAGGCTGAGAGCCCTAATTAATTAATTAATTAATGTTATCATATTGTTTTACTCATAACAAAACATATCACATGATCGATAATGAAGGGTCTTGAAATAACATGTCTGGTATTATTATTAATTAATTCCATTATTGCTTGGCCCCTCTTAATTAACTCTACCTAAACCAACATGCTCTAGCTAGTATCTATATAGCAAAATATCTGTTATAGTAAACAAATTGAGTTACAACTGCGAAGAAATAAGGTTTGTTGGTTGATATGAATATGACTCATATTATATACAAGCGAATGTAAAAGTATTATTAATTAGTAATCTATATATATCTCTATGTGTATTATTATATAGATCGACCTAGCTGTGTGTGTGTGTGTGTGTTGAATTTACAGAAACATATGTAAATTAAATTAGTCATGTTTGTTAGTGTTCTGTAGTAGAACACAGATGTCCAGCTCTAATAAGCTGGGAATGGTTTATGTTGGATCAATGAGTTTCCACTGGCCGAATATCAACGAAAGACACTAGCTTCGATGATATCATGAGGAAGATACCGTCGAGAGAGCTCCGATCACAACGCAACACTTGCGTAAGGCGTTTCGCCGAGGGTGGTGTGTGCGGATCAATAGAATAAGCAATGGAAAAATGGAGAGAGTCCAGTAGAGCACCAGAATCCTCCTATTTATAGGGATTACCAGGGTTTCACTCCCACGCAAACGCTTCCATCCCTCGGCCCATTATGCACTTCCCACATTCTGCCGGTCTCTGCTCCACTATGTGTACGGTCCTGCACATATTAGACACGATGGAGTAGTGGGGAACCATTTACCTGGTTCCCTATTTACCTATGTAAAAAGGGGGGTTTCACTGTGGGTTCCCTTATTGGGCCGAGAACCTGCCTGGGCCAATGTACAGGCCCATAACAGTTGCCCCCAAGCTCGGTATGGCGGGCTTCCGGCGTTCCGAGATTAAACCGGTCTTTTCTTATTCGAGCTCAGTCAGGGAGAGAGCCCTCCGGGGTTCTCGCCCTACTAGTTCAGTTTTTCCGCTCTCTGTCATGGATGATGGGCTACCTTCCATTAGTCCGATGTTTCTGCGACCGGACTCCGTGCCTTTGAACGGTCTTTGGTTGAAACCACTCTCATGACCTCGGTCATGACCGAACTTGTTTTTGGCCATCGAGGGCGCATCTTTTGCTCGCCGAGTTGCAGGTTGCCTTCTCGCGGTGGGTTGGGCCTTCTGCGGAATTCACGCGGTTTTATGATAACCGAGATTGACTTTGTTGCTCTTATGCCTTCGTCTTATCCGGTTCGTGAGTTCCTCCCATGCCTGCCCCCAATATTGGTTGTCATAAAGGATTTGCCGATATCATACCGCGTTGCTCAGGCGTAATGTGATCCTCATAGGGATATGGGTTCACTGCCTTTTGGTAACGATCCCCTTTGGTTCTCGTGCGCATTGAATGCTCACGCCGTTTCCCGATGTGGACATCATTGCACTTTTGCGTTTTGTAACCTTTATTATCGCCGGCGCTTGCGCTTTTCAATAAAGAGGGTATTGATTGCCTTTGACGGTTGCGTTTTTCATGGGGATTAGGATGAATAAGGCATTAAATCGTTATGCCGTTTGGACGGGCCTCTCTATATAAGCCTATGCATATTCATCCTCTTTGCCCCATTCATGATGAAGTTCCATTCTGGACGAGCGGAATCACTGATGCCGGGGGGGTCAGGTTCTAGTTCTTTGTCCTTTCCTCAAATACTCCTCTTGATAAGTGGGCGAAAAGCAAGGAAGAAGAAGCGAACATCAATCCTTATACCAGCTGCGGTCTGTATCTGCAGCAAATTTCGGGAGTATTTGCCAATCTTCATCCATAACCTCCAATGGGCGTCTGGAATTCCGGGAGTATTTTCCAATCTTCACATGCCTGGCGAAATATTTCTACTGGGATCTCAGACATGCTCCGTTGAATTCACGCAGAGATTTTTGTGGGGGTCGGCTTGTGCTTGGAGCCGTCAAGGCAGGGATATGCCATGGTTAGGGTTTGATGCGCCAGCGATGGGCCAGTAGGTCCCCCGTATCCAAACATCCCACAAGGGTCTCCGCCCATGCGTTTTTGGAAGTTCTCTTTGGTGTAAAGAGTTCTTCATCCTTCATTTCTCTGTATGGCTACGAGCCTCTTGTTTCAGGCTTTTGTGTTGCGTACATTTGCCGCTGGGGTTTAGTTTATTTCCCTGTATGAATGTGATGTAAACCATTCAATTATCAATGGAAAATATTTTCTTTGCATTGTTGGATCTCCCTTTTTGTCTTTTGCACATCGCCCGCGCTTTGTTTTTGAAACTTAGGTGCATGATTGTGGTAGTGCTGGAATAGGATTACCCGCCTTCCATTCTCACAACGCCATATGATATGGGCTAAATTAAAGTTAACCGCCCTCAAGAACGGATTGATTGTCAGAGCAAAACGCCCTCCAATCCGGGCTAAATTAAAATTAACCGCCCTCAAGAACAGATTGATTTCTGGGCGATACGCCCTCCAATCTGGGCTAAGCTAAAATTAACCGTCCTCAAGAACGGATTGATTTTTGGGCGAAACGCCCTCCAATCCGGGCTAAGCTAAAATTAACCGCCCTCAAGAACGGATTGATTTTTGGGCGAAACGCCCTCCAATCCGGGCTAAGTTAAAATTAACCGCCCTCAAGAACAGATTGATTTTTGAGCAAAACGCCCTCCAATCCGGGTTAAGTTAAAATTAACCGCCCTCAAGAACGGATTGATTTTTTAGCGAAACGCCCTCCAATCTGGGCTAAGCTAAAATTAACCGCCCTCAAGAACGGATTGATTTTTGAGCGAAACGCCCTCCAATCATGACTAAGTTAAAATTAACCGCCCTCAAGAACGGATTGGTTTTTGAGCGAAACGCCCTCCAATTCGGGCTAGGTTAGAATTAATCGCCTCAAGAACGGATTGATTTTTGAGCGAAACGCCCCTCCAATCCGGGCTAAGCTAAAATTAACCGCCTCAAGAACGGATTGATTTTTGAGCGAAACGCCCTCCAATTTGGGCTAAGTTAAAATTAACCGCCCTCAAGAACGGATTGGTTTTTGAGCGAAACGCCCTCCAATCCGGGCTAGGTTAGAATTAACCGCCTTCAAGAACGGATTGATTTTTGAGCGAAACGCCCTCCAATCCGGGCTAAGCTAAAATTAACCGCCCTCAAGAATGGATTGATTTTTTTGAGCGAAACGCCCTCCAATCCGGGCTAAGCTAAAATTAACCGCCCTCAAGAACGGATTGATTTCGGGCGAAACGCCCTCCAATCCGGGCTAGGCTAAAATTAACCGCCCTCAAGAACGGATTGATTTTTGGGGCGAAACGCCCTCCAATCCGGGCTAAGTTAAAATTAACCGCCCTCAAGATTTTAATGGGGCCAAATCAACGAGCCACATTTTCTGACATTCCTCTAGTACTCAATCGTCATTTTGGCGGATTGGCTGTCATTGCAGCCTTTGATTCTCGTGCGCATTTAATGCTCACGCCGTTTCCCCCGAAACGTTCCCTTAGACCGCCACTTGCCCTAGGGTTTTTAACCGCGTTAGAAGAAATTAACGACGTCGCGACCCTTGGCTTTTCAAATTCCAAACGTCTATATATATTTCTTTTTCAAAACCGGTCTCACTTGACATTTTCGACTATTCTTTGGCTTCAGGAGTTTGCCTTGCGTCCAAGCTAGCGCCTTTTGTCGTTAATCTTGTTGCATCTTTCTTCTCCACCAGGTATTATCATTTACCCTATACTTGCTTGCTTTTTGATTCCATTTTGAGGCTCACACGATGCATGCGGTTTTCTCTGAATGCTTTTTCGGGTTGTTGCTCTTCTGGGTTTCTATTGCGCTTTTGGGTTTTACCGTATTTCTGGGGGTTGGGTGGGTTCTTAGTTTCGCTCCCCTTTTCTAGGTATTCGAGAATGGCCCAAGCCTTTCGTATGTTTCCAAAACCAAAGATTCACCCGGACAGCGAGGATTAAATCCCCGAATATTCCCTTAGGCAACGATAGTGACCCTTACTTGCCAAGAGTTTTCGAACCCCAGAAGGTTTCCTTCTGGGAGTTGTCTTCTGACAGAGGAAAAGTAATGTCGACCCCAGAATTCCCCATTGTTCTTCCTTCGCTTTCCGCTGTAACCCCGAGCCTCTGTTTCAAAGAGAGCCTTCCTAACCCCTGCACAACAAACTCCGGGTCCCACACCCCGCGATGAGTGTTGCCGCGAGTATTGGACTAGCTCGAGTGGGGACGGGATCGGGACGCCGATTTATTGTTAGACAAATGCCGACACAACCTAGTGTCTTTACCTAACCCGATTAACCCCTGCGGCCAATACCCCGACCAAACTTCTTTGTCCGTCCATCAGGACAGTTCTGCTACTGCAGGTATATGCCGTTCTCTGATCATTACCTTTTCTTTTATTCTTAGGTATTCATGGCCTTATCACACCAATCTGGCCAGTCTCAGACCGATGAATCCAGTGCTTCTGCATCGTCTCAAGTTTCACCCGACTTGACTCCCGCTGTGAGTCACGTGGTTACAGAAGTGAAGAGCTCCTTAACCGTCGACGATCTTTTACAACTAGGAGTTGGGGACGGGGTGGGATATACCATCCGTTTGCCGTTAAAACGCGAATCAGTAGATTCCCGCCGGCTCGGAAAAGGATCCACACTTCTTTTCCTTTACCGAGATGTGATCACCCTCCTAGGAGTGAAATTTCCCTTTACCGATTTTCAAATCCAGTTGTTGAGCCACTTGCATCTCGCTCCCTCACAACTCCATCCCAATGGTTGGGCGTTTGCAGTTGCCTTTGAGATCTTCTGCAGTGATTCGGATCTCGTCTGTAGCGTTTCGACCTTCATGTCTTTCTTTGCCCCATTGGAAACAAACGTTTCTACCACGGCCTCAACGAAATGGTTTGGCTGGACGACGCTGCGCAGTATTCGTGATCGGAAACTCTTCAGACCCTTTCGTGAATCGTGGAAGAACTTTAAGCCAGCTTTTATAAAGGTTGAAGCTCTTCCCGGTCAGGAACCATGGTTTGTGCGAAGGGTCGACAATGGGGAGACCGAAGAGAGGTTTCCTCTATACTGGTCCACACACCACCATACCCTCAAAACCGAGGATTATATCCCGCTGGCCAAATTTTTTTCAGCTGACAAGGAAGAAACCCTGGTGAAACTCTTGGAGATTGCTGGGACTCTAGGGGTTCCCATGGATCCGACCGAATTGATAAGCACGCCCCTAGTTAGGCGGCGCCCGTCAAGTATTATAACATTGCGTGCGTGTGTGTAATTTCTTCCTTGTACTTTATGTTGTACTGATATCGCTTGCTATTTCGCAGGTCGAGCTATGGGAAAGCCGGCATTCATGAAGGTATTGAAGAATCGCTCCGGGAACATCGAGAAAGTTCCCGCCAACCCGGTCACTGGGATCGCTCTAACCGAGACCGAATCTCAAAAACGCTCTGCACCCTCAGACGCCCATGAAGATGTTGCTCGCAAAAAAGCCAAAGGCAAGCAAACCGTAGTAGATCAGGCCACCCCGAACATGGAACTTCCCCACATGCCGGCCACAGAAGATTTGACCAATCCTTCCGGGTCTTCCCTCCTGCTATCCAACCGGCTCTCTGGATCAACTTATGGTCACCGACCTTCCTGAAGGCATCCTGTGGGAGAAAGGACTGACGAAAGAAGTGTTCGACATAACCCGAGCTCCTGCTTTCATGCATGACGCCGCAGGGCTATCCGATGCCGCCAAACAAAGGCTGACCCTAATGGAACTGGAGGGTTATAGGGCCATCTCCTTGCTGCGACCGTACGCCATCCTCAAGGTAAAATTCGGGCTGGCCTATGCTCAAATAGTTTCTTTGAAGAAAGAAGTTGCGGCCTTGAAGCAAGATGCCGAGGCGAGGAGAATTACCGAGGATAGGACTCGAGTTTCTGCTGAGCTGAACGCCTTGTCTGCGGTGCATGCCCAATTACAACAGGATTTCCAGTCCTTACGAGCTAAATCGGATGAACAAGCGGAGGAGATACAATCCCCTGCCCAAGGTAGAAGCCGCGGACGCAGGTTGGCGGCCTCCCAGGCCGACTTAGCCAAGGTTGAGTCGAAACTGGTTTTGGCCCAGCAGATATCGACCGCCTTGAGGAGCTTCGGGCCAACGATGTTACCGCTATGGGTAAGGCGCATGCCGATGTTGACCACTATAAGGCTCTTCTTGAGGCGAAAGAGGGTGAACTTGCTGAGGCCAAGTCAGAACTTACAGAGAGTACAGATGCGGCCGTGGGTTGTTTTAATAATGTTATGGCGCAGATTCGCGCTCTCAATCCTGGCATTGCTCTCAACATGTCCGGGCTGGATCTCCTGTCTTATGTCGACGAGAAGGGACAGCTGATTCCGCCAGATGCCAACGAAGGTGACGGGGAAGGAGAGCAAGCCCCACCTCCGCCTGCTTGAGCTTTAACGGGGTCTTAGTCATGTAGTTTGCGTTTTCTCTTTTCTGCCGAGGTCACGACCCGGCTGTCTTTGTAAATGTGACCATATGAGTTTTATTTATATGAATTTTCTTTGAGCAGAATACTCTTGCGCCTTGTTTCCAATTATGTTTTATTGTAACCGGGTTTCAGTACCCTCAGCTCTTGCACGTTCTAACTGGAACATTGTCTTTGGAACCGGGCTTAGAGTGCCCCATGCTGCAATTGGAACATGATTTTTGGAATCGGGCTAGAGTGCCTCTGATTCCTACATGTTTTAGCGTGTGCTCGGCTTTGTCATAGTACAATCAACATTGTTGAAAATGGGTATCCCGACCCGAAATTCATTAAAAAGCTTGCTTTAAAAGCTATTAGTACACTATTTCCGTAAAAGGATATCAGATGAAATAAAACGGGAAACATGCTAACTATAATAGGTCTTGAGTTTATCAGCATTCCATGTCCACTTTACGGGTTTCCCCCTCAGCGTTTCCAGCTTGTAGGCTCCTTTGTCCAAATCTTCCATTACTCTGTATGGGCCTTCCCAATTCGCGGCGAGTTTACCCTGGTCGGCGTTCTTGTTGCCTATGTCAGCGCGGTGAAGGACGAGATCTCCTTTGGCAAAAGTTCGGGGTATAACCTTTTTGTTATATCGGTTGGCGATGAGTTGTTTAGTAGCCAATTCTTGACAATGCGCCTTGATTCTGATCTCGTCCAGCAGATCCAGTTCTACCGCGATACATTGGTTATTTTCCTCTTTGTCGTGTAAAGCCCTGATTCTTCGCCAAGATGGTTCACCGATCTCGACCGGGATCATTGCCTCGCACCCATACGTTAACCTGAACGGGGTCTCGCGGGTTGCTGATTGAATGGTGGTGCGGTGCCCCCAGAGGACTGGATACAGCTGCTCCACCCAGTTCGATTCGGCATCCTCCATTCTCTTCTTCAATCCGCCCAAGATGACCTTGTTGATCGATTCGGCTTGTCCATTAGACTGCGGATGTTCTACTGAGGCAAAATGGTGCTGAATCTAGAGGTCGGACATCATTTTGCGGAAACCCTTATCGATGAACGGGTTCCTTTGTCTGTTACGATTTCAGCGGGTATTCCAAACCGTGATATGATGTTTCGATTGAGAAACTTTTGTACCCGCGCCGAAGTAATTGTGGCCAATGGATCGGCTTCTATCCACTTGGTAAAATAATCCACCGCCACAATGAGCCAACGCAATTGTCCAGGGGGCTCTCTTAAATGGGCCCAGCAAATCCATACCCCATTTATAGAACGGCCATGGAGCCGACATACTCGTTAACTCAGATGGGGGGTATGAATGATGTTTGCATGCTTCTGGCAACTACTACATCGGCGCACATGTTCCTTGGAATCCTCAGCCATAGTGGGCCAAAAGTACCCAGCTCTGACCGCCTTCCGTGCTAATGCTCTGGCTCCCACGTGGTGTCCATTTATTCCCTCATGTATCTCGGACAGCACGTATTCGGCCTTAGCCGAATCGAGACATTTCATCAACGGGGAGTGAATGCCCTTACGGTACAACTCGTCATCTATCATGGTAAATGAAGCCGACATTCTTATTATTTTCCTGGCATTTTCAACGTCTTCTGGAAGGATTCCCCTCTCCAGGTAGTCGACGATCGACTTTCGCCGTCGCCCGACTTCGAGATTATCATGACACGGCTCGGCGCGGAAGGTTCCGTTGAACCACAAGTATGGTGATTCCGGGGTTCTTGGTACTTGCCGGCTTTGATAGCACGTCTGCCCTAATGTTTTCTCCTCTCGGGATATGTACCACAGTCACGTTATCAAAGTCTGCCATCAGCTGTTTGACCTTCCCCCAGGTATTTTACCATTAAAGGGCATTTAGCCTGGTAACTACCTTCTATTTGAGATGCAACCAGCTGGGAATCGGTGGATACATGGATCTTCTTGGCTCCGCTTTCCCTAGCCTACAGCAATCCAGCAATGAGCGCCTCGTATTTCGCCTGGTTGTTTGAGGTCGCGAAATCAAAGCGGAGGGAATGTTCCCAGGAGATTCCCTCTGGATTTTCGATAATGATCCCTGCCCCGCTTCCCTTTTTATTTGACGATCCGTCCACGAACAATTTCCAAGTTGCGTTGCTTTCATGGTTGCCGTCCTTATCTGGATTTTTCCCAGGGGTTAATTCCATCACGAAGTCAGCTAAGGCTTGGGATTTTATGGCATGCCGGGCTTCATAGATTATGTCGAATTCGGACAGTTCGATCGCCCAGCTAGCCATTCGGCCTGCCAAGTCGGGTTTGTGGAGTATTTGTCGAATTGGTTGATTCGTGCGTACTACCACGGTATGACTCTGGAAGTACAGGCGTAACCGTCTTGCCGCCATTAATAGGGCGAACGCCATCTTTTCCGATTTTTGATATCTCACTCGGATCCTTGCGAGCTCGGCTCACAAAGTATATCGGATTTTGTCCGTTTCGCTTCATTAACCAATGCAAAGACCGACGCCTCTTCCCCTACGACTAAATACAAAATCAAGTTCGCCCCTGGCGTCGGACGAGACAGAACTGGTGGGGTAGATAGACATTTTTTTATCTTTGCAAAAGCTTCTTGGCATTCGGTGCTCCATTCACCCGACGTGTCCTTCTTTAGCAATTTGAAGAATGGGAGAGAGTTTTCTACATCTCATTAACCGCTGCACCTCCTTCTTGTTTCTTGGCGGTTGCATGTCTAACACGGCCTCGACACTTATCCGGGTTGGCCTCAATTCCCCTATGCGTAAGTGAAACCTAAGAATTTTCCCGCCGGCACCCCAAAGGCACATTTCGCCGGGTTGAGCCGCAATCGATGTTCTCTTAGTTTGTCGAACGTTTGTTGTAGATCTTGGACGTGGTCTCCCACCTGGGAGGATTTGACAATCATATCGTCGATATAGACCTCAACATTTTTGCCCAACTGATCTTCGAATACCCGGTTCATCATTCTCTGATAAGTGGCCCCTGCATTCTTCAGTCCAAAAGGCATGACATTATAATAGTAGTTGGCCTTTTCAGTGATGAACGCTGTCTTCTCTCGATCATCCTCATGCATGGGGATTTGGTTATATCCCGAGTATGCATCCATGAAGGAGAGCATCTTGAACCCCGATGAGTTGTCAACCACTGATCTATGCTTGGCATGGGAAAAGAATCTTTCGGACAAACCTTGTTGAGGTCTTTATAGTCAACGCAAACCCGCCATTTGCCACTGGGCTTTTTTACCATTACTACATTGGACAGCCAGGTAGTGTACTGTACCTCTCGTATGAAACCGGCTTCCAGCAATTCGTTGACATGCGATTCCAGGGCCTTCTTTCTATCTGCCTCGATATTACGCTTTTTCTGGGCAACCGGGTTTGACTTCGGACTGATTGCCAGTCGGTGGCAGCATACGCTGGGATCTACCCCCAGGATCTCAGATGGCTGCCAGGCGAAGATGTCCCTATTGTCCCGTAAGCAGGCTTCAAGCCTCGTACGGTTCTCCGGGGATAATCCCCTACCGATCTTGGTGACTTACCCTGGGCTTGGTCCCAGGACGAAATCCCTTAACTCCCCGTTCGGCTCTGCCCTTTGCATCCTTTCCTCCTTCCGCAAATCTAGCTCTACGAGGTTAACCGTCTTCCCCGCTTCCTCCCTTTTGGACGCCTTGCTTCTTCCCTTTCGGGGTGATAAGCCGGCCTTACTTTTCTTGACCGTGTCGAAGTAACATTGTCGGGAATCCTTTTGGTCACCCCTAACCATGACTATTTGGTTCCTCTTGTTAACCAGCTTTAACTTTTGGTGTTTTGATGACACCAACATGTCCCAATCGTGGATTGTAGGGCGTCCTAGGATTATGTTGTATTGGGAAGGAAAATCAGCTACAATGAATCTGACTCGCTCAGATTTGAAGGCTTCTCGCGTCCCTAACGTGAGCTTCAGATCGATATAACCTTTGGGGCTAGTATCGCGGCCATTGAACCCGGTTAAGGTCGTCCTGCACGGTTTCAAATCTTCGGGGTCGAGCCGCATTCTCTTGAATGCATCCCATAGAATGATATCCACCGCACTTCCATTGTCCACGAAAATCTTCTTCACGGAGCAATTGAGCACTGTCCCCGTGATGACCAACCCATCGTGGTGACCTGGGGGTACATCTTCTAAGTCCTCTTATGTGAAGCATAGGACCGGAGGTTCGGGTTTGGCATTGTCACGTTTAAAACTTGGGCGGTCTCGGATCGAGAGGATCTCCCTCAGATATTTCTTCCGCTTGCCTATTGAGTCTCCTCCACCTCCGAAACCTCCACTAATCCCGTTGCAGTTATATTTGGAGTCGGGAAACTCGCCGTCGCTGTCTGGGTCCTTTCTTTGTGGATCTCGCCTCCTATTCTCCGGGGGCGGACTTTTGCTCCGTCCGCCCTGGTGCTTTTTGCTCAGCCGTCCCTGCAATTGGATTACAAACCGGCGGAGCTTGCCTTCGCGGATAAATTTTTCTATGGCATCGCGTAAGTCCCAGCAGCTGTCCGTCGTGTGACCGTGCTGATCGTGAAATTCGCAGTAGCGGGACTTATCCAGAGTAGCATCTCTTCGGATCGGCCGGGGTCGCTCAACCTTTTTCATCTCGGTTGCCGACACCTCCTTCCAAATTTCAGCCTGCGATACCCTTAACTGTGTATATTTGTCGAACCTTCCTTCAGGTCTGTTTCCTCGTTGTCTGTTTTCTCTCTGCCTGCCTTCTCTATCGCGACTACGGGATTCCGGCTTTCGACCGTTGTCTTTGCTTTCTTTGCCCTTGGGAGGTGGGCTCTTTCCCTCCCTTGGCCCTTGAGTCATCAATTCCATTTGCTCCAATTCCAGGTACGTTTTGGATCGGTCCCGGAAGTCGGCCAGAGTTTGAGGCCGGTTCTTCATAACCGACTTTTTGAGCCGGGATGAACTATTAAGACCGGCTATCACGCAATGCAAATGTACTTCCTCTTTTAGCCCGGGCACCTGGAGGGCCGTGGCATTGAACCAGTCCAGGTACTTCTGCAAGGTTTCAGTTGGCGACTGTTTAACCTGATCGAGCTGGAACTCGGTCTTGGGCTGCTTTCTGCTAGTCGCAAAATTGAGGAGGAACCTACGTTCCATGGTCTTCATGTCCTGGATAGATTCCAAAGGCAGGGAATGGAACCAAGTTTGAGCGGCCCCTTGGAGAGTTCCCGCAAACAATCGAGGGACTACGGGACCCGCAATCCCTTTCACCCCGATCTCCATTTTGAAATTATTCACGTGGTTCAACGGGTCCTGCGCTCCATTGTACTTGGGCAACTCCCGCGAGTCCAAGCCTTTTGGGTAGGTGGCCGCCATGATTTCTTTAGAAAACTGGTGTAGAATGCTATCTCCGCAATGTCCTTCTTGGATCGTTTTGGGAATACTGAACGACGGTGGAGTTGCTCCTTTTGCTTGAGATAGGCCGACTCCAGCGGGCCTGTGGTCGGCTCCGTCCACTCCAGTGGTCGTCATGTCACTAGTTCGGCTGGGTTTTCTGATATCCCGCGCAGAAGGTCGGTTAGGGTCTTCTAACACCCTTATTCGTTCCTTCAGGAGCTGAATCTCCTGTTGCTCTTCCTCAATGATTTTATCTCGGCCATGCTCGACTATCTTTTCTTCCTCGCCATCTTTGCTGCGTTCTTCTCCGGTATGAACCGAGGTCGAGGTAGTGACCCGACTTGTTCCAGCATTATCCCGTATTGCGGCCTCAACCCGTCTCCCCTTCCGCCGGCGGCATGCTCCTCCCACTCTTGGCGCATTCGCTTTTGTTCATCTTGCCGCCAAATGGCATTTTGCGTTCGGGTTCTCTTGCATAACTCGGATATCCTCTTCTCTCTGGAGTCGCTGGCGAGCTTCCATACTTTCCATTCTTCGAATCAGCGATTCCACCGTCTTGTGCAATACCCTAGAATCGGGATGAATTTCCTGGAACTCGCGCGGAGGGGGAGGGATGTTCAGGTTCGGCATGCACTGTTGCCCATGTCGGGCAGTCAGACTCGGGTGAGGAGAGTGGGCTGTGTCCTCGATTTCGCCCTGTTACCGCCGTTACGTGATCGCGGTTTGGAGCTACCGAGTTGGAGTATTGGACTATGCGCTCCGTCGTGAGCGTTGTTGAGGTTCCTCCAGCGGTTGGTCCTGCCGAGTTGCATGACTGCGGCTCCTAGTGCTCGCGGCCATCCTCAATGATCAGCAGTGGCTTTGTGGTCTTGGGAATCGAAGTCTACGGTTCCCCACGGACGGCGCCAATGTTCTGTAGTAGAACACAGATGTCCAGCTCTAATAAGTTAGGAATGGTTTATGTTGGATCAATGAGTCTTCCACTGGTCGAATATCAACGAAAGACACCAGCTCGATGATATCTATGAGGAAGATACCGTCGAGAGAGCTCCGATCACAATGCAACACAGGTAAGGCGTTTCGCCCAAGGGGTGGTGTGTGTGCAGTGTGACTGAATAGTAAGCAATGGAAAAATGGAGAGAGTCCAGAGTGCACCTGGTGGGTAACCTCCTATTTATAGGGATTACCTAGGGTTTCACTCCCATGCAAAGGCTTCCATCCCTCAGTCATTATGCACTTCCACACGTTCACGGCCTCGCTCCACTATGTGTACGGTCCTGCACATATCAGACACGATGGAGTAGTGGGGAACCATTTACCTGGTTCCATATTTACCTAGGTAAAAAGGGGGTTTCACTGTGGGTTCCCTTATTGGGCCGAGAACCTGCCTGGGCCAATGTACAGGCCCATAACGCTTAGATTGTATTTTTGGTTCTCACTTTTATTTAATTAACGAACAATTATATTTTTAATTCAAGATTCATAGTCAAAATTTTTAGGTGCTAAATTTTCATAAATATTACTTGCTAATTTTAGTTGTCTTCATTTATAACTCCAAGCATAAAAAATAATATTACATACGAGTGCATATTATAAGTCACTTTTAATTATCTTGCTAGAATTAAATAGATATAGAGAAACACTACATTAGACTTCAAGTTTTCTCTTGGTAAATTGCAATGAGGCGAACAAAGCGACCTATACTTGGAACAAAATGGAGTACTAATTAATTTGGTGAACGAAAAGAACGCGTGAATTCATAGAAAGGTGTAAACAATTATTCACTCATTACATATCCATGACTATTCCTCTATCAATTCATCTTTTTTCAGATAAAAACAAGTGAAAAAGTTTAGTTTAGACACACACATACACAGAGGCACAGAGATAAATACACATGGTTGAATGAGTTTCAGTGCTTTCAGAATTCACGAGAGAGACAACAGAATGAAGAATAGACAGTGAAAGAAAATATATAATTGAGAGAGCACAGTGTTTGGTTATCATCAAATTCAGCAAGAAATGGCAATATGTGTACAGAAAACAAACAGCAAAAATGTGTGTGAAAGGGATTAAAGAGAGAACATGTGGCAGCCAAAATAAGGACTCTTCATACCAAAATAACACATGAAACCTTCACTCTTGTCTTACGTTGTGGCTTCTATTTACCTTTCTTTGACAGCAAATGGACACCAAGTTATTAAGGTACATACGTGTGATACTCACCTTCCTCTCTCTTCAATTACATATATATTCACTCCTCTCATCGTATTTCTACAAGGCAGGAAGAGAAAATTATTTTACATTGTACAACTTAATCCTTGATTTATTACTATATATGTATATTATATATTCTCGGGTAGAGTACATACTACCTCTAGTCATAAATATACGTCATAAATATACGAGTCAGTTGACTATTTTTGCCAACACTGTATTAAAGTTTTATAATTTGATTTGATTACCTCCTTTATCAGATTTCCCATAGATTTTTGTCCCCCTCCCCACGTGCATCTACTCTCTTTTCTTTCATTCATATTCATATTAATTTAACCATATCATCTGTCTTATTCACAGAGTATTTATTTCTCCCTTTATTTCACCCACTTTTTGTGACTTTGATTAGGGTTTGGTTTAGTGCATAATATACAAGTTATTGACATTAGGGATATGATTAGGTTGAAAATGATAGAAACAAATTAAGTAAATCTATATTGTTAGACCTTTTGTTAGCATTTTTTTTTTTTTAAAAAAAAGAGTAAATTTGTTATCGTAACTATAATTTTTCAATTTAATAGTTGAGTTTGGTTAATCCATATATTATATAAGTACAACTTAACTAGTATAAGTTAGTATAACTATACTAAATACTGCCTCCACTCCACAATATAAGACATTTTTAAAAGAATAACTTAGTCAAAAATATAAATAACTTATGTTCATCACTTTCCAGTTGTTTCCCTGTAATTAACGATCATTTCCAAATTTGCTTGTCTGTTAAATTTTCTAACGCATTTTTTGATAAGGGTAAAAGTGGGAAAGAATTCAATTTATGACTTCTTTAATGAGTTAACTGTTACTTATTGTTTTTCATAAATTAGTTAAAGTGTCATATATTATGGATTGGAAGGATTATATACGATTGATTTTCTTTAAAATGAGTAGAAGAGTACCTATAAGAAAACGTATTAAGAAATTAATAATGGTAAAAAAAAAAAAAAAAAAAAAAAAAAAAAAAAAAAAAAAAAAAAAAAAAAACTCTAGGTACAAAATGAGTGGGGAACTTTTTTGTTTGCATCTGATAAAATTTATTATCAAGTAATCATCAATTGATATCTGCATTGACTTATTTTGGGTCTCTGAATCCTTAAGGACATACAAGTAATAAAACTCAAACCTATCACTCTTTAATAGCCCCCCCCCCCCAAAAAAAAGGAAAATAAAAATAAATAATAAATAAACCAACACTCACTCATAGCACAGATTAAAGAATTTGGTTGTGTTAAATGCGTTTACTTTAGTGCCTATTATCTTATTATATGTTTATGCTATTTATAATTACAATATAATGCATCATATTCTTAATATAAGAGCTAGTTGACTAATTTGAGTAGATTAAAGAAGTTAGTTATGTTTTTGTTCTTTCAACCGGTATTCGACGCTTTTTCGAATCTTGTTACTAGGTATCTAAGCAACCAACTACTTGTTTGAGGTTCGTAGCTTCCTCCCCAATACAAATGTCTTATATGAGACTCGAATTAGAGACCTAGAGATATCTACTACTCCGCTAGATTAACTCTATGTTGGTAAAAAGGTTAGTTATATTAGTTATTTATAACAAATATATATTGATTTTCCTAAAATACTAACTTTTTATCATGACTACCCTAATTGGATAGAAATTAATAAATATGTGCACTCAATAAGGACACTTTAAAGAAAAAATTATAAATTTGCGAGACAAAATGGATTGGGTCTTATTATATTTAGGACCATATCCAATTCCCAACTAATTAACTCTTATATTAAGGTTATGAGGTAGTACATATATATGGCATCATTTAGAAGAAATTATTGATCCATAATATTATCTAAATGTTAATAACTATTTTAAAAATTTACCCTATTTATTAGTGGGAGACATTGGATATTGAGAAGAAAAAAAAGAGGTGAGAAACAAATTTGAAATGTAGCGAAGTTGAATAATTATTTTAATATTAGACATATTTAATGAGTTAATCGTTTTTCCTTAATTCTTTTGAGATAGTTGGAAATAAAGGGAATGTGTGTGTATTGTTACCAGAAAAGAAAAAGGCATGTGAGGAGGTTGAAGATAGACCCATGGAAACTCAAGTGTGTTGTGGCATTTGCAAACCAGAGCAGCAGCATGTGAACTCTGGGATCTGAGCACAAAAGTTCAAACGAGTGACGATGTCAAGTCGACATATATATATAGTAACAACATTTACTTTTCGTAGCCTCAACCAAACTTCCACGTTCCTTTTCATCGGAACCTTAATTAATCATCACTCGTATTCTTAATACTCCCTAAATTTCATATTAAATGTCACCTCTAACTACCTGTAAGTATTTTAGACATTCCTGAAATTTGATTGATTCATTGAAGTACCCATACAAAATCGGAGCACCAATGCAAAATCCAATCATGTTATATATCAAATATACTAAAGAGAAGAAGAGAAGAGAGAGAATTCTTATGAGAGAACATTTTAGAAGGATGAGACCATTATTTTGTGTGTTATATTCAGATTACTTTTTCTCTCAATCCCACATTATATATATGTATAGCATACGTACAATCATATAGGAAGAAATGTAATTCTTAAACATACCGTTACATGAAAATATACATAACCTTTAAACCATAAAAGAGGATTTCTCTTTATGAATATATGCCTCTTCATATTTGCATAACAACCTCTTTTAAATTGGGTTGCGCCCTAATCCACTAAGGGCAGACTAGTACTCTATATTCCTACACTACCTCACCAGAATCAAAGAGAGGTGATTGACTTATGAACTCTGTTTAAAGAAAAAAAAAATCCAACTTTGGGCCATATTTAAGAGTATAGAAAAACATTTCATTGGACTTTAAGTATTCTCCTAATAAATTGTAATATTTAAAAATATAATCCATGAATGACACACACCAAGTGACTTGCAGTATGTTACCAAGAATTTCTTTGAGACCAGAGAGAGAGTGAGTAATTATTAGTTACAAGTATTCATTGGAGTCTAAATAAGAAATTGAATGAAGGAGGAACCCTAGAAGAATCTGGAATTTGTCTATATGCTGTGTGCAAGCGTGCAAATGAGAAAAATGGTGAAAAGGGTTTGGTGGGGCCATGTTTTGCAATAATGGAGGGCCATTAATAATGCACATAGTATGGTAGTAGGGAAAAAATAATTATTTATATATATAAAAGGTCGGGATAACCCTAGCTACTATATGGCTTCAACAGCAACAAAGACCTTTGCTTTCTGAGTGGATTCCTTCTCATGTTTAATATTTCTGTCTTATCGATTATTTTACTTTGCTTTTATTTTTCATATCTGGTTCACTCACTTTCTCACAACGCATATATATCTCACTCACAACAACCCAAACTTTTTTTTTTTTTTCACAAGAGCGACATGACAACATTAAATGCTGTAGAACTTTAAGGCAGAACCCAGAATCTACGCTTATGTTTATATGTTTTTTTATATCTTGTAGTGTCGTCTCTGTGTTTTCTTCTATATCGTCTCTGTCTCTTCTCTTGTCTTTTTTTTTTTTTTTTACTCAGTCCATCCTTGCGGCTCGCCGACACATTACATTAATATTTTTCGATTCTATATATACCATATGTTCCTCCAACGTGATCGCCTATATATTTAGAAATCAATAAATACAACCATACATACATACATACGTGTGTGTTTGTATATTGTTCCTTATTGTTCAATCAATCTATTCTTTTTGTCACTTTATGCACTTTGTTTTGTGTAAAATATTAACGAAGACGAAATGAAACCATTGCAATTTTACCTCGAAAGGAACTACTCATCAGGAGTACTTACTACTTGAAAGTTTTTCGATAGCCAATTTGACCTCAAAAGTGTTAAAAAAAAAAGAGTAAATTCACCTTAATTGTTAAAAAATAATATTATTATTTTACTGTTTAAAATATTAATATTTATAGTTAACTTTTTTAATGGAAAGGGAGAAAATTGCTGTGTTTTAATTACTTTTAGAATATAATCGCTCCTATTTTTTTTTTGGAATACCTAACATTCCTAAATAGTTACTTCTAAAACAAAATTGCATATTAACCCAATAATGAACTACTTTATGAACTTGATTAATTGATCCCTTAAGTTATTATATTATATATTCTCAACAAGCGAGGTATGACTTACAGTATTAGTTAAAACAAATAGTGCCATCAATATGAGTTGAATACAATTTTACATGCATCAAATAATTATTTAGTGATTTAAAATAAATAAATACTTGTATTCTTAAAGTTACTCTATGCTAATACGTAGCTAGAGTAGCATAGGCATTTGTACATTTTGACTACTATATACAACTTTGATTTCCTTATTTTGACATTCATAAATGGTCATCGATAAATGAAACCCCACTCTATAAAGTATAAGAACTGTTCTATATTCTCTCGTTTTGCTATGTGTCAATTTCGTGCTCGTTACGTTCCTTGAATTAAGCTAAGATGGTACGTGGTCAAACTTTTTTTAAGGAAAAAAAATCGTACATTTACTCATTGACATACATAATTATTAATAATCAAAATTAAAATAAATAAATGACAGCAGGGTAATAAAGAGTAGGTACAAAATCAAACGGTCTATTTATTGTTTTTTTAACAAAAATGATAGTTGTTTGATTAGTATGTGAATGGTCAAAATAAAATAGTAACATGTTGGTAGGTGTTTTTCCTTTTTTTTTTAACATTAAAAGGCAAGCCGAAACTTGAAGGTGAAAAGGAACTAGATTATAAGACTCTAGTCCTTAATACAACAAAAAGAAAATACTAAAAATGACAAGTGATTCTTTGATGTTTCAAAATCATATCGAAAGATCCTCCAGGGATAATAATCATAACCACCCCGGCATCAAAGGCAACACTATGGCCCTCCTTGGCCATGGTAGGTGTTTTTTCTGTTCATGTATTATATACACACGTACGCATGGTCACTAGTCTATTCTAATAGGTCTGCATTAATATTATATGATAGTATAACGATATAAATGTATCTATCTGTGGGTCCTTCATATAAAGGTGAAATTAATCTTTCTCATATTATAGATGCATGCTTGCTAGTGCATGCATTTTCCCAACTAAAGGACTCATAATAATTATACGTTAGGATTAAATCGTACATATTGTTTTATGATTCTGTCTTCTGGTGACTTAACACATCAAATTTGTTTTTTTGTTAGGGAAAAAGAGAATAGCAATATGTACGTGCGTGCGTGTGAGCAAACTCGTCTTCTTATGCATACAAACTTATATTTATATTAATTCTAGATTGATTTCTCTTGCCGAATATGACTTTGAGGCATCAAATACAAAATCAATAAAAGTTTCACATTTTCTGTACAATCATTATAATAATGGGATAAGGCTTCAATCCCAATACTATTTTATCAAAAGTTTGAATGCGTCCGGTTGATTCAAATTTACCCCTCTACTGCTTTTTATAAATGCAGTTTTTGAAAGAAAAAAAACTAGTCCTTATTATAAATTCAGGTAGAGAGTAATTAATGACAATGTTACAATTTTGCCCTATTAAATATAATGAAAAATAAGTTGATTCATGTCTGAAAGAGAGAAAGATGAGAGAGAAAATTGGAAATATAGGAGTAAAATTGAAAAGTACATTAATTTAGGACATATTTAATGAGTTTACTATTTTTTCTTGATATATGAGTATTACATAAATTAAATTTATAAAAAGAACTAGAGTGATATACTAGAAATATTAAATAGCTCTCCATATTATAATTCCAGTTTGTCAAAAAAAAATGTGTCCTAAATATAAGTACACCTTGAGACTTATTAATTATTATTTTATAATTGTACCCCTATTGAAAACATAGATAACAAAAATGTATAGCATTGCCATTTTGTTCAATACTCATTATTGAATAAGGTAAATTTGGAGAAGTCAATCAATTTAAGATATAATTAATTGTCTTAACTTCTATTTATTGGTATGTTAATGTTTTAAAAGCCAAACTCCGACATCGAAATGAAAAGATCAACAGGTCTTGATTCAAACGATCAGATTGGTGGTGGTGATGTAATAATTAAATTAAATAATATTATATAAATATATAATGATTAAAATGTAATCAATCCTTAATCCACTTTAATATTTTTTTGATAATAGGAAAAATGATATTAGTAATAAAATAGTAACATTACAAAGTACTAGTTATAGAATAATAGAAAAAAAAAATTAACCACATTATTAAGCGTACAGGGGGCCTTAATCCAATTTGATAAAAGGTTTAATAAAGTCACAACATATATCCAACGAGATGAAATAAAAAAATATATTTAAATTATATATCGCTTATTATGAATAAAATTTAAATATCAAAAATACGTTTTGAATTGTATTAGTTAGCACTATTGAAATAAAAAAATTATTAAAATAATAATTATATTATGACATAAGTAATATAAAAAATTAATTTTTGGAAAAAATATAAAATATGAAGCATTTTAAAGGCAAGGAAAAATCCGGGCCGTTGTGATCATTGATTGTCCGACCGACAAGATCAGTCTGTCCGATGGTCTAGCCCTACCCTTGATTAGAATGCTGTGCTCTATGCAGTGATTTTCTAAAGGGTTAAGGTGTAGATTTGCCAACGAACTATTACCCGAGGAAAGATCTGGCAAAAAAACAATTGAGGGAACCAAAATTATCAATCAACAATTAAAAAGTGAAAAAAACACAATTAAGGTGCAAATTGGCCAAGAACTATTACCTCGTCATTGTTATCCCGTCACTATCTTGGTGTCTCTTGTTAGAAAATTAAGCGATCTAAACATGTTAAACACAGATTAACATTTAGATCAATGCGGAAAAAATGAAATAGAGATCATAAATACCTCCCGCCATTGATTTGTATCCGGATGAAGAAACGATGAACTCGGGCTTTGTCCTTCAGTCTTCCGAAGCAAGAAGGGATGAGCTCGGGTTTTGTCCTTTCGAGCCTTCTCTCTCACTCTACGATGGATGCTTCGACGAACCGTAAGAGCGCACTCGGGGGACCAACCACATAATACGTCTGAATTTCACCTCTGCCCATCACAGACATGAATGCCAATTATGGCAATTAATTAGGCAGTTACGTATATTAATTGGGCAGTTACTTCCAATTATGACCATTAATTGGCAGTTACTGAAGCTTTAATGTGGGCCATTAATATGGGTATTTTCTAAATCTAAATATATACTAATATATTAATTAAAATTCCAACATCTCTGTCTTCCATTGACTGTCACAGTGTCAGCGACGTCGGCGTCTCCAAAACTTTCATTGTTGCTGGGTGTTCTACTCACCCTCTTGAACTCATCAAGGTCTCAGATGCGCTTTAGGCGAGAATCACGCACCGAAACCAAATCTAGTCGTCCACAACTTTCGACCAAGCACACGCCTTGCACCTGTTCTATCCCTTTGATGCCACAAGCCGGGCCCGCTACGCCGCTTGCTCGCATGGGTCCCACCTCTGTTGGTGTTTGCCTTATCCAACAAAAAGGCTTAACTGCTATTTTCTCCAGCGTCTCCGCCACCGTCCTACGGCAGTGCCTCATATTTTAACGTAATTGTGATAGTTGTTGTTTTTTAATAGTTATTTGGTACTTTTTTTCATTTTTTAATTGTTTATTGGTAATTTTGGTATACTCAATTGTTTTTTGTATCGATGCTCCTCGGATAATAGTTCGTTGGCAAATCGCAGACCTTAACCCATTTCTAAAAGAAATTGATAATATTTGTTATAATTAACAAGTGCGGTAATTTTTAAGATTTTCCTATTTACAATTGATACAATATTTTTTTTTTTTTTTTCTCTTTTCATTATATAATTCATATTTTTTATATGACTATGAGATTAGGTCAAATTCTTAAAAAAAAAAAAAAAAAAAAAAAAAAAAAGATTAGGTCATATTTGAATATTATCAAGTTAAATAATTTTCCAAAATGTGCTTTCAGCTGCTTTTATATGGATTCAAATCCCAATGAGAATTCATGTTAAACAATACCAATTCCATTAGGACCAGAATTTTTTGGTTGTAATTCATGATTTTAAATATAATTAAAGGAATTATTTTGTTTTTAAATAAATTTAACAACTTAACTAACTCTGCTTCCATGAGGTGGTTAGAGATTCTTTAAAAATTAAAAGAGGAATAGGAGCCAGTATTACTTTTTTATATATAAGATTTAGTGCTTGTTTGGCGTCTCTATCCACATCCAAAAACAAACATATTTACATTGTATTGTAAAAATAAATTATTCTAACTTAATTCCCTCATTATAATATAAAATCACTCAAAAAAAGTTGTTGAAAACTATTATATATGTACATGTTTAAACTAGCAGTAGAAGCTACTTTTACATCGTGATTTATAGTGTACAAGGACTCAACTTGCATAAATGTGTTCTTTGAACACAAACTCAAACAGGCCTTATATAGAGTATGCAAATTTTATTTACACAATGCATATTAATTTTATAGTTTAGTTTTTCTTAATGATAGGATTTTATAGAGACAGTAATTATTTTATTACATATCAAGCATATATTAAATTTAAAAATTAAAATGAAATAAAATTATGCCATTATTTAAATTTTAATAATTTATATATAAAATAATTCAAGCTCATATCTAAAACCCTTTGTGTGTCTCTACTTTCTACACAGTAAGGCATGGACTGGACTGGACTGGACCGTATTTGAATGAGAAGAATATGTAATGGTGGAGAAATTGTCCAATCTTGATAGGTGACAAATTTTTCCGGTTAGTAATCATAAGGATTCGTTGAGGTAGAGATCATACAAGAACCAAACAAGCAAAAAATATATAGAATGAGAAGTTGATAAGGACCATGCAAAAGAGTTAAAATTAACATTATGTTTTAAGAATAGGGTCTCTCTAGAATTCTGGAGAGGCGGATAGTACCCAATCAGTCATAACCCCATGAAAGGAAGTAAGAGAATTTTTAATAAACAGATTTCCGAAGCCGCAAGAAAACCAAAGAAAGAAAGAGATATTATTGCACTTTGAGAAGATAAATTGTGCTTATGGTTTAACAAATAATATTTGCATAATTTAACTGCACACAATTTTTTTTTTCATTTATTTATAAAAAAGAAGAAGTAAAATTTATGTCTGCACTTGGGCCCATTTGCAACAACTTGGCTACGCCACTGTATATAAGTGTATACAATATTTAGATTAGCAGATATGAAGGAAGATGGTGAAACATGAAAAGATTAAACTACAGAAGATTAGAAAAATTATGTTAGGAGATCAAAATATAAACAAAAATAGCATAATATATACATACATATATGTGTGAGTAGAGAGGGGGAGCTTTAAGAGACTTGGAAATTTTTCTTCATGGATTCCAAAGCTAGGTTTTTTCTTGGTCAAAAAAAGCTCTAGGTTGGTCGTGGTAGAGAGTCACAGGCTTTTTTTTATTTGTTTTTTTTTTCCGGTTCAAAATATTTAAAAAAATTGAACGTTTGGTCGGTTTGTCAAGCTATAAACTCTACTTTGTCCTACACGCAGACAAATTTAACCCCTTACTATTCTGTTTTTATGTGCCTATGAACAGAAAAACGCAAAAACTACCATTCAATTATGAAATCCTCTAATTTAGTTGGATAATTATTTATTTTGTAGATTTGAAAACTACTTTTTGTTAAAATTTAAAAAATTATTATCGATGGATATTTTTATGTTAAAAAATGATTTATTTAATTTCATATCCATGAAAAAGATAGTATTTTTAAGTGTTTTGCTATTTTTTTACTAAGTAAAACAGAGGATATAGTTTTATTAAAGACAAAAACAATTCGATGCTACATTTAAATTTTTTATAGTACGAGTAATAAACAAGGGTTTAATATTTCTATTTTTGCTGCAGAAATTTTGTTTTTTGCCACACTATCAAAAAATTATTTCTACAGTAAAAACAAAAATATTAAACCCAATAAATAATCCAGTATTCGCTGCAAATGACTAATCCAGCTTTGAGTCAGACTTATTAGAATGCAAAATATTAAACATAAAATTATAGCTCAAAAAATATTTTAGCAAGGGTAATTAATAGGGTTAATTTGGTGCAATATTTTAGGATATTCAGTGTCATTGAAAAAACATTTTAAGAATAAAATTGTATTAAAAAATGTTTTAAAGGTAAAATTACACGTTAACCCTAATTAATTAGGCATTGTTAGAAGATTGATGTTAAAACTCTCCATTTAACAAATTAAGTTTCCATTTTATTATAGATTGTTGGTTCGATCTCCTCTCTCAATAGTTTGTGAGCTATCTCGGATCAGTCATGCACAAGAAAGGTGAAATTGATGACGTAGAATATAAGTCGAATGGCTCAAGAAGAAAGGCTGATGAAGTTATATGGGATAAGAAATTACCTAATAAATTTAAAAAACTTAAAAGAAACTTATAAGACCAATAATGTTATATGGTAATGAATGTACATTGAGGTCTAAAGGGGCAATAGGAGCATAAAGTTGCGGTAGCGGATATAAGGATGTTGAAATAGACGTATGATTATAAGAAAATAGATAAGATTCGAAATTTCATTTTAAAAAAAAAAAAGATTTGAAATGACCATATCAGATGAAGAACAAGTATGATGCCTATTGAAGAAAAAATTATTGAAAATTGTTTGAAGTGGTTTGAACATGTACAAAGAAGACCAATGAAGATATTAGTAAGAATAATACATTAAGTACTCCTTCCAGTCTTAAATACAAGACATATATAGCTGATTTTTTAGAGATATTAAGAAAAATAATTAAATTAATTTAAAATATTTGTATTTATCATTTTTTTCTCTAAATTATTTTGCTTAACTTATAAACTAATATATAATCTAATGATACACAACATATAATATAATTAAATAACTTATTTAGCTTCTTTAATCTCAAAAAAAAAAATTCAACTTTATCTTATATTAAGACCGAAAGGAGTAGTATGGAGTCTTATTAAAAGAAACAGAAAAGGATAATTTATTAGAAAAATAACCCTAAATTACAGTTGGGCAATAAAACTACGAACTTTAGCTCAGTGTTATTAAACCCAGATTAGAGTGGTTAGTTCCACCAAGAAACTGGCAAACAGTTCGGTAAACAGGTCCTGTCGAGCATCAACTCGACTTAGCTTTTTTAAAAAAATAATCTATTTTGTATTTTCTTTATAATTTTATATTAGTAACCATAAAATATTTACTTTCTCATCGATTTGACTTTAATTTAGCTCCATTTTAACTCTATTCTAATTCACTGATCCTTAATCCACAGTTGGGTAACCAATTTAGATTTAATAACCTTGACTTAGCTTCTTCTTCTTCTTTATTTTTGTTTTAAAATTGAAACCAATAACCTCAAAAACAAACCTACGTCTACGTGTCCCTCGAAGATTTTTTAAAGCACTTTTGTAATAATCGAAGTAACTTTATTAGCTTTTGAAAATTAAACTCACTCACTACACCTTTAGACAACCTTCTCAGCAAAATTTTACACTTTTTTCTTTGGGGCCAACTTAGCTTCATCGTGTTCAACGATGCTACTCTGTCCCTTACTCATTTGAATCTCACATTTCATTTTGAAAAAAAGAAAAGAAAAACTCACTGTCTTGAATTCATTCATTCATGAAGCTTTTTCTTTCATTTTTCTCTCTCTCTCAGACTCCCAAAAAGCTCTGTTTTTATGTGTGTGAATGAGAAACAGGGGAGGCCAAGGAAGGATACAAATTTGTGAGCAAACACATGAAAAATAAAAGAACTTGTACTTAAAGGGCACCTTCTTTTGTGGTAATAAAATCCAAAATTCATTGGAAGAAACTGTCAGACCTTGGTCCCTTCATAAATAACCATTTTATACAGTTTTGGTTCTGTGCGGTCTCTGATTTCCATACCCAAATTTCACTCTCCTTCTACTTTTTCTTTATGTAACATCACCCAACATCACTACCAAACCAATTCCTTGCATTCATTTAAAAACATAATATCCGTAATCATATTATTTCCCCGAAAATTGGTCAAAATTACTTGTGTAAAAGTTTTATTAGATAAAACAATATGAATTTGAACGAGTGCATTCTCCATCTATGTACAATATATTTTCAGTCATATTCAAATATATTCCATGTTGAAGACTTCTATAGATGGGTTGCACACAAATGAAGAAGAATCATACCTGTTGGAGATAAGTGACACCAGATCCCTTTAGCCAATAATATTTCCGAACAAGTACTTTTAACCAATTTTTTCTTTTTTTAATGAGTCCCTTAAATGCTTGAAAATATATTGATTTAATATAACAAACATACAAATAATATGCAAATCTTATATACAATTACATTGTTTATCTAATTATTCTAGAAATGCATGGCTATAGATTATGAAATTGGAGGCTGAAAAATATTGCAAAGTAGAAGGAAAGCAAGGAAGAGATATCCACAAATGCAAATATATATATTACTGCGAAAAGCAGAGAAATTGATTGAGGATTTCGTTTTTGTTTAATAGTTCTCTAAATTAAACTCTAATGGGTGTCAGTCAAATCAAACCATATCTGCTTGAACACTTTGATGATGAGGTCGTGATACTCATCTGAATTCAGAGAGAGATAGCAAGCAAGAAGATCTTCCAAATCCTTCGATGCTCTTATATTGTTCTCCACAATCATCTCCACCATTGACTCTCTGAAATCTTTCTGTGGGTCGAACGACGACTTCACCACCGCAAAGCTATCGGAAAGGCTCCTCCGGGAGCTCCTCGCCGCCGTCGACGAAGACACACTTTTCCGGCCACTATACCCCTGACTTTTCCGCCCACTTATTCTCGGAGAATTCACCCGAATCTTCACTCCCGGCGAGCTCACTGAGAATCTCCGAACCTGGGTCGTTTTCTGTTCTCTGTTCGCCGCCATGCCTTCCGTCAAAATCTTGACTTTCAGATTCCCCTGTTCTCGGGGTTCTTCTACAAATGTGCGTCCTCTGTTTCTGGGTTTGGTTACTCTGTTTTCTTTCTTCAATTTCGTTGGCTTCGTTATGATCGGAGGTAGCTCCAGCTCGGAGAATGAATCGAACCCATCAAGCTTATCATCTTTTCTTGCGATAGAATTCTTGTCCACGTCGATTACGATGTCGTTTTCGTGAAACACTAGCCTACCGTCGCCGTCGCAATCATTATCATCGAATAATGACGACTCAGTGGGAAGGACACGGTCTGTTCTGAACTCTGGCTCTGGGAATTCTGAATCAACAGAGCTATCAAACGGAGACGATGAGTTTTCAGGGGGAGAATCCGACTTGGTCCAAACGGAATCGAGAGTGGTTCGGCAGTGACAGCTGGAAGAAACAGAGGAAGACACGAGCTTCGGGGAAGTTCTTGTTGTTGTTCTTCTCTTAGTTCTCTGTTTGGACGAGGATTTTCTGGGCGTTTCTGGGAAATTGGTGTCTGAAACAGAAACTTTGGGGTTAGAGGAAGGTGGTGAAGTGAAGATTCTATCTCTATCAGTTGGATCATTAAGCTCCCTCGTAAAGTAGTAAGATTTTCTGGGAATTCTCAGGTTGGGTTGCTTTGTTTTTGATGTCTTTGAGGTTGTCGATGAGGATAAAGATTCCTTCTTCTTCTTCTTCTTCTTGTCCAATGTCTGGTTCGTCCTCTTCCCCATGTCCCTCAGCTTGTAGAACCAAGCATTAGGGATCATATCTGATAACCTAAACCTATAATTTCCCATCTTCTTCTTCTCTCTCTCTCTCGCGTATGTTTTTATCTGTTTGTGAAGCTTCCAAGTGGTTCCCAGTTGAAGCTCTCTGTAATGAAATGGGATACCTCCATGGCTTTGTCTGTTTTGAAGATAAATAGAGAGAGAGAGGGTTTTGGAATTGGTGGAAGAGAAGGTGGGGTCCACGAGAGAAGAAAAGTTTGGCACAGAGAAAAATGGGTAGTGGGGTATGGTGAGATTTCTGAATTTTTTTTTTTACTACTATGACGCTAATTAATTACCAAACACATACAAAGATTTGGTTACAGATACTGTAGGCCCTAGATGTTGTTGGTACTGAATAATCAAATTTTTCAATTTAAAAAGTAGTTAAAATTAGTTAAAAATAAATAAATCTATCTAAAATAATTTTTTTAAGTATGCCCTTATTTATGAATGGTAAGTAAGAGAGATAAATAAAGTAAATATAAGTACCACTAACTTTTTAATTAATACAATACAAATAATTAATTATGGGTAAAAAAATCATTAAATACTCAAAAAACTATTTTTGGTTTCTTATAAATAAATATAAAGGCAATTCAAATTTAAGGCTTTTAAAAAAAAAAAAAAAAATTAGAGGAAGTAGTGCGTAGTATTGTAGTGTTGTTAGTTTTTTCTTTCTTTTTCATCTTTCATACGGTGGGAGGAATTCACAACCTTTTATTTAAGGCCTGTTTGGATCATGAAAATCAAGCGATGGAAAAGGAAAATGTAGATTTAATTGGCCATTGCGTTTGGTTCGATTTTTCCGGATGAAAATAATTTCCGCGGCGTCCATTCTCCCACGTTTAAATGAAAATGGGTTCCCAAAAAATGGTGGGAACCCATTTTCCTGCGCTTAAGAAAATGGTGGAAGTCGACTTTCTTTTCGGCACCATGGCCCTTCCGACGGTGTTCCCGATCCGCGCATCATTCTTTGTCATGGCAAAAAAAAAAAAAACAAGAGTAATCTGTTCAAATGAAATCAAAGGATGATTTAGAGAGAGAATCAAATTGGTCACCCCCAACGTTTATTTACGGCGGCGATAGCAATTTATTCGACAACCCACGGCGGTGATATAGATTATGCATCCCCTTTTGACGCACGACGCACAATGCCTCTCTCAAGCTTCTCCTTCCAAGAACTAATGAGCATCAATACCTCCTCCAATTCAAAGATTCATGTGTTTGAATTAGCTGGTGTTCGCTTTTTTTTTTTTTTTTTTTTTTTTAACTAATTCAAGGATTCTTGTGTTTTCAAAGCTTGGTAGGCATAACCAAGCTTCCTTCAGAAATTGGTAGGCATTCTGCACCAATTCTCGAGAATTGGTAAGGTATTCTCAAGTATGTATTGTGCACTGCGTGGTTGGTTTTATGTGGTATAAAAAATATATTCTATCTGTAAGGGTAAAATGGTATTTTGCCTTATTTTCCTACCTTATTTTCTTCCAACCAAACAAAAATTTTCCTATCAACCCATTTTCTTTTCCAAAGGTCAACCAAACGATCGGACAAAATATTTTCCATTCCATTCTTTTCATTTTCATTCCTTTCCATTCCCACCTTTTCTTTGATCCAAACGGGCCTAAGACACAACTTAAGGACGTATTCACTGTTGGTTGAATTAACCCTCTCCGACAAATGTTGTTACATGTTACCATTACCATATTGGTTTTATTTACTCATCAAGATTCATGACTATTCTCTCTAGATTGACAGAGGTGTCTAATCCGTTGGACTAAGATGTTATCGATAATCTCTCTTAGGTATCATGGATCGATACCATGAAAGATATAGTAGATCAAATACACAAATAGGCGTTAGCCAAATGGGGTGGTGTGTGTGCACAGTGTCAGAAAAATAGTAATTGAGAGAGAATGAATCATACATTTATGGTTTACCTCTTATTTATAGAGTTTACTTGTAGGGTTAAGGTTTGGACTTACAAACTTTTATGACTCCAAGTCCAAGTGTTGTGCCGCTGTATCTGTGTCACATAGATTATCCCTTCTTAGATCATACTTAAATGAGCCTCATATATCAGTCATAACAATGACCATTACACTCTGATTCCATTTTCCAATTAAAATTACATACATGAATGAGCCCTATTTTCATACTCGGAAAACAACAAGAAGTCCCTCTTCATGCAGATCATGTGATATCTCTGGAGTCTTTTCACATTCAAAGTCTTATCAAATACTCGTGGTTTTTCCTCCTAAAAGTACTATCAACATAAATTCAATCAACTTGAGCCTGGCAGAATAAAATCAGATAAAATTCTCTTGACGTGCACCAAGTTCTTTCAGGTGTAAGGTTTCTGGTTCAACTCAATCAAGTACCAAAGGTCATGGATGAGCAGTAAAACTATGCTTTCACGGAGTAAAAAAAATGGAAGTGGCTAGCGTCCACTTCCTTAATATCCACTTCCGGTCCACTTCCCCAACCGCGTTTTTTAAGACAACATTTGTGGCTGATCCTTCTTTTTTTAAAAAAATAAATAAAAAAATTAGACTGATAGTGACTAAAAAAGATACTTTAGGATATTGATCTATACTGAAAAAATACTTCATAATCTTGAAAAATTATTTTAGGATTTTGAAAAATATTTCAGATCTTGACCGATTATTAAAAAGATACTTTGAGTGATCTTGATCGATCTTTGAAAAAAAAAATTAAAGTGCTTTGACTAGTACTAAAAATTATTTTGAGGATAACGATCGATACAAAAAAAATACTTCATTATCTTGAAAAATTATTTTAGGATCTTGAAAAAATATTTCAAGCTATTGACGGTAGATTAAAAGGATACTAACCTAAGATGAAAGAATACTTCATGATCTTGAAAAATTATATTAAGATCATGAAAAAATATTTCAGGTACTGACTGGTACTAAAAATATACTTCAGCATGTTTTTCTAAGATTTTAAAATAATTTTTCAAGATCATAAATATTTTTTAAATACAGTTAGTATCCTTAAAATATCTTTTTAAGAATAACTTTCAAATATTTTTCAAGATCATAAAATAATTTTTCAAGATCATAAAATATTTTTCCAAAGATAGATCAATATCCCAAGATATCTTTGCAAGCATCTCGTCGATCTTTTTTTTTTTTTTAAAAGAAAGATCTGCCCTCACAAATGTTGTGCCAAAACGGCACAGTTTGGAGGAAGTGGACCGGAAGTGGATATTAAAGAAGTGGACGCTAGCCACTTCCAAAAAAAAAAAATGAAGTGGTATTATAAAATTTGTTTGGGCTATGTATATATGGAATTGAAAAAAAAAAAAAAAAAAAGATACTCATGATTTGAAAATACACAAATTTGTTTAGAAAAAAAAAAAAGAAAAAAGATATGCACCATTCATGCCTTTTGAATAATATGTTCTCTGATTATTCTTTAATGAATTTCCATTTCATTGAAAAAATAATATGTTCTCATATATATTTTATATTATATGTTGACGCAATAAGAATGAAGGTATTAATGTGAAGTTTAATTCCCATGGGTGATGTGGGACACCCTATTACTCCCTCTCGTCGTTATTACTTTGTAAAGATCGCCTAATAATCCTTACAAACCAATAAAAATAGTTAAAATTATTAAATTTGTTCTAAAATTTAAGTAATTTTCAATATTATCTCTACTAATTGACTTAACTCAAATATCATATTAATTATTATTCTCACACACTACCTTTATTAATTATGAGTATATATGGAAAAACAAATATTTAATCTTTCTTTAAACAAACAAACGCCTTATGCTTTATAACTAAATACACACTTGTTAGTTTAATGCAGCTTATAATAAGAATTAAATAGAGTACCTAGTACTATTTTGGAAGGGATATTTATTACTTTATATTAATGTTTCAATCATAGAGCATGTCACATGACATATACTAAGAACTATGAAACTAAATCCAATTAAGTACCTCCTAATCCTATCCGTAGTTAATTGTAGGTACCATTCTAAAAATAAAGATTAAACTCAGATGTTGAAGAGCAGCTATATATATATATGTGTAGAAACATACACTTTTGAGAATGGAAGCTATTTTTGGACAAAGAAAGTGAGGGACAACACACACAAAAGAAGCAGTATAAAGACAAGAAGTAAAGGAAGAAACTTTTGAAGTAGAAAAATTCTTGTGGGGTCCAATTCAGATTTTTTTTTTTTTTTTTTTTTTTTTTTTTTTTAAATTTTAAGAATCTTACTGGTCCATCCAATGTAAGATTACAAAACTCTAAAAGAAAATTCAGTTTATTTCATGGTTATGGAATAGAAAAAAGTTAGAGCCTAAACTTGTATCCTATCATTTTCTAGCTAACCCTAACCCTTCATTACTTTATTGCCTTTGTCTCTAGGTTTGGACAAGAGATATTAATTCAATGGCAAATGAAATTATAATAAGGTCAAAAATCACTAGTACAAGACTATATCACGGGTCAGATTTAGCTTCACTTAGGTTGAAGAATTTTTTTTTTTTTTTAAAAAAATAAAAATAAAAATTTATTCAAACCATATTGGGTTAAGCACAATTAAAATCAAAAGTAGAAATTTACTTAAATGACCAAATTTAATACATCGGAAAACAATAATTTATGTCAATATCTACTCACAACATAATCAAAGCTTAAAACTTTGGCTAACAAAGATTAGTTGGTTCAATATTGGTAAGAATATGATTCACACCCAGCATGGCATATGTTTCAATTCCAATGCTAATGTAAGAAATATCTTTGGAAAAATCCCTTTAGCGCCTCAAGGACCAACAAAACGTCGAAAAGTCACAACGAAAATTTCGATGTCAAAAAGGTTTTATTAACAACTCCTTCACTAAGGGTGATTGACAACTCTATAAGATCCGTTGGAATTAACAACTTCGAGGCCTTTTGACATCGAATTTTTTGAAACTTTTTTTAACATTTTCTTAATCTCTTCAAACTTTAAAAAGATTTTGCCAATATCTTTCGATCGATCTATACGGCTTCTTTTAACATGTTTCGCCAATGCTAAGAAAGACCTTAAACCGTATTAACTATATCTTAAAATAATTTGAGAAAATAATTGTCTACAAAATAATAAATTACGGGTAAAATTACACACTCATATAATAAATTTGATGATGAGACCTATATCAAGGACAGAAAAACTATTCTCTCTCTCTCTACCCTACAAATAAAACCAAAGGAATATGTACATAATCAATAAATATGAGACCTGTTCTTACCTTAAAAGTTTTCTTGGAATTCATGTCACATAAACTTTCCTCTCTTCTGAAAAATAAGCTGGAATTTTAATTTGCTTGACCATAACATAATTAATGAAGAACTACATGGTCCCATAGTCACAACTCACAAGAAAACGAGCATCAAGAATTGATATGAATCCTTATCCCTAGAATTTCAAGAATATGGTAAGAATTGTACATGAAGTAAATAGGGGAAGTGAATGATGTCTTTGGCCTGCAAGTAAATATGAAATTGCATTGGGAACACACTTGTTTTTGTCATCATTAGCCTGAGGAAGAGGAAGAAGAAGATTATGATGATGATGATGAACAGTTTGAAGTTCTGGGAATGTTTTTGAAGGAATGGGTAGTCAAATGGTCCCAAAGAACAGTAGAAGAAGAAAAGAGAGGGTGATGTGGCTATAGTAACTACCTAGAAGGTGTCAAAAACTTGTATCCAACACATATATTATTAATTAATGGTCATGGGGGACCAACCTCTTAGTGTCTTTAAAGTTGGTTTGGCTTTTTAGGAAGAACAACGAATGTACCTTGTCTCTGTGTTGTTCTTATTGTTTGATAGTCTTTTGTGGTATAATGCTGTGCTTAGTGTGCTTGATTTTTGATTGATGGCTATCGTTAATCTACTCTGAAAATGAGCTATAATCAAGTTTCATTTCATGTGGGATCCTTCTAAATGGGCTTCAAATGCTTTCACTAGTCAAAAGGCCCATGACCCATTGAATCATTTCTGGGCTTTGCTTCAAGGAATATAAACAACAGGCTCAGTGGTTTGGGCTTGGTCAATAATAGGCCATGTTGCAGACTTGTGGATGGTAGGTTTTTTTTGGGAAAATATCAATGGGTTAGAGACTTTTTGATATTAATTACTTTAATTCCAATATAAAAAAGTCACGTTTATCGATATGGCTTTTTATGTTGTTAAAATAACTTTTCTTGTTGTTAAAATTTCCTTATGAAAATATTGTTGTCAAAATGACTTTTCATGTTATTAAAATGATTTTTCTTGTTATCAAAAAATTTCTTAGTCTTTCCTCATAAAGGCGTGTAAAATTTTAGAAAACCTAGAAAATTTTTGAACAAAAAAAAATCATTTGACAAATGAAAAACCATTTTGACAAGAATATTTTCATAGGGAAATTTTAACAATGGAAAAGTCATTTTAACAACATGAAAAAACTATTTTGATAACAAGACTTTTTTGATATTGGAATTCGTAATTAATATAAAAAAAAAAGTCCCTTTTTTTATAGAGGATTTGGAGTTGAAACTTTTTTAACATTTTTTTTCTTCTTTAGAATTTCACTGTGATATATATATATATATATATATATATATTGGTACAAGCGATGGCAAAAGCCCAAAATACAAAATCCGGTTCTTTTCGTAAGAGTTAGATACTTGAATTACGTAATTTAAAAAAATGGTCAAAATTAGTTAAAAAAAGAATAAATATATTTGAAATGATTTTTTTTTCCAAGACATCCTTTGTTATGGACCTATATAATGCGCCAAGCAGATATGCCCAATGGGGGTATTAATAACAAGATCCTTCCATAATCGTAAAGAAACGCTAATCACTCAGTAAATCATGCCTATAATCATGGGACGTACAAGTAGTAGAGCAGGAACATGCAGAACGTGGAGGTGTATATTGATGGCAGGATGTAATCACGGCAGAGGCAGCAAAAACCCTAGGTTATCTCTATAAATAGAAGTAACATTCACCAGGTGCACACTCTTCATTCTCGATTGAATTACTCTACATTCAACACATCACGTTACACACCCCACCCTTTAGTAAACGTCGACTTGCAGAAGATAATGATCGTCGACCACCCTCTGTTATCTTCTTCATAGATAACACTGGGTAATCGTTTTCTCCTAGGTGTTTACTCGATAAATATCTTAGGGAAGTTGATCATTAATCAATCACTTGGTGTTTCACACTAAAACACCCTTATTTATTTATAGGTAAGTAAGAAAGAAAAATGGAGTTTTAAATGAATATCTACAAGCTTGTTATCTCTTCGATATATGCATCGGTCTCAATTCCCAAGGCTGCATCATTAAGTTCTGAATTTACAGCAACATTTTGTTTACTTTGTAGAACAAAACTCAAGTTGACTAAACTCGAGAGCATATGGATTTTGTCGTATTTGAAGAAATCTTATTCCTCTTTGTAAATGGCGTGCATGCGTAAAATTTACATTCTTCTTATTTTTAATATATTAAAGTCAAATTATTTTTTATACTACCTTTCATCCTTATTATAAAATCTTATTTATATTACAATTTACATCATAAATGAAGCTTTATATTAAGCTCCCGAGGAAATATTATAGTTGGGGTAACAAATTTTAAAATAAAACATGTTATTATATATTTTTATCATCTAATCACTGAAAACATTTTGCGCATTAGATAAGGAATAAAAAAATATAATTATTGATAATTGTTATAGTTATAGTTATAGTTATTTCTTTGTAACAATTTATATAATTTTATTTGAAAACTTCTAAATTATATATTTTCCTATCACAATTATATGAAGACTTTCGTAGTGCGATTTTCTTGACTACGAAAAAGTCTTTCCTATAATTAGGAGATGGAGTAGTATTTATTGTAGAATTATAGGTAAAAACATCAATCTAGATGTTATTCTAAATAGTTTTTAAAAAATAAAACTATCAAACTTATCTGCAAAGAAATACTTTCTTGTTTCGCGTTGACAATCAAGTATGAAATCTCATTACCGACTCAGATTCCAATGCCACGTGAACATCAATAAATCAACAGTCAATTTATCTAGAGAAAATCTACCTCAGGACTTAAAAAAATTTTTTAAAAAAAAAATTTGTTAAAAAAGACATCAAAAAATTTTCTTATTATTTCATAAAACGTTAGTTATTAATCGCCGATATATAGAGTCGGGTAAACCATTAACAACTAAATCAAGAAGATTAACGACAATAACCTAACAACTAAATCGGGCCTCAAGTTAACAACTATACCAAGATTCGTTAACCACTAACGTTTTATGAAATGATATAGAAAAGTTCTTAGGGCATTTATTGATATGTTATTTTTTCTTAGGTTTTTTTGATATTTTTTTTTTAATTTGGGCCGTGAGGTAGATTTTCCCATTTATCTATATAGCTTATCTATAACAAACCATAATATATGAGAACACATGGTTATAATTATAAATTATAAAAAAGTCATATTTCTTCAATTATAAATGTTATAATTAAATGATAATAATTTAAAACGCAAAAACAAATGAAAGAATCAGATTATAGACGAAACTCCACCATATGTTACATTTTAGAAGAATTGCGACAAGAAAAACAATGAAATGTGAGACATTTACAAATTTATAAGTGAAAAAGGTAAAAAAAACAAATAGACAAATATTTTCTTGCGCTATTGAGTTGAAACCATCGTGGTTGACGATGTGAGAGCCACTGAAAATCCTTCCGTTAACCCTGCACTGTCCAAACCGGCAGCCCATCGCCGGAGAATCCTCAACAACGTGGCGGCTTTTCTTTTCCCTCTTACAGTCCCAATGGCCATCAATTCCCATATCACTCTTTCAATTCCCGGCAAGGAGGCCAAGTCCGCCACTATATCCGACCCCCCTTTACGACACATTGTGGCAAGCGTCGCCGCCGCACTCTCTCTGGCCCTATCAGAACCTTCCCTCAATATAACTCCCAATTTCTTAATGCTACTGAACGCGGCGGCGACGGCCATCAACCCTCCCCGCTTCACAACCATCTCAAGAATCGTCACCGCCTCTTCCGGTAACCCGTCCATAACTTCCGCCGTCATCTCCACAACCCCAGCTTCCACCAACCTCAATACCGTCTCTCTGTCCGCCGCCAGGGTCAAAATTGCCACCAGAGCGTCCCTCCTGGCACCTGTGGACCCACACCTTGCCAAGTCAATCAACCCCCGAGTGATACGTGTCTTCCTCCCCAGTCTTCTTCTATACGAGTGAATGCCAGATAAGCTAAATATTGTGGCGGCTGCGTTGGCCTTCGCCTCCCACGTGGCTCCTGAGCGAAGGACCTCGATGACGCCGTTTATTGCTCCGTCAGTCTCCATTATCCTCGTTTTGTTCGCCTCGAGGATGGAAAGGTTGAGGATGGTCGTGACGGCGTTAACTTGGAGGTCTGGATTCTGTGAGCCGACATTGAAGCTCAAGTAGCTAACTAAGAGAGGGATGGCTCCGGCTTCGGCTATGCAGGCTCGGCTATCAGAGTCTGTCTTAGCGAGAACACGAAATTCATAAACGACGGCGTTTGCGGCTTCCATGGACGGAGAAAGAGACAACTTGTTGACTAAGAATGACGCCGTCATTCTAGTAGCTTCTAAAGCGGCTTTGTTGATGATAACGCGGTGAGGTTTGTCGTTACTGCCCGCGGTTTCAAACAGTATCTTTTGCTCGCGGCACCACATCGCTACAAGATTCTGCAATGCACGGTTTGGGATGAGGTCCGTGTGGGCCAGAGTTTGACCAGTCTTGGGACACGTGTTATGCCCCGATTCGAACCACAGTTGGATGGACTCACGATCGTACGTCTGTCCTGTTGCCACGACAACAGGGTCGCGCATCAGGTCGAGAGTGATCGGGCACCTGAAATCCGCCGGGACAGCGATCTCCGACGGCTGTTTCCGCCGCTTTGCATCATCAGAGGAGGAGGAAGAAGAAGAAGAAGACGCCGTGGAAGCTCCGAATAGAACGCATTTCGCGTATCGGACGAGTCCGATCAAACCGACGAGCTCAGATTTGGATTGCTCGTCGTTTCGATTCTGAATTTCCTCCTCTAAACTCTCAATCTCCGCTCTGCAACTCGAAGAATCTCGAATTTCCAACCTCTCGAAGATGTCGGAAAGCTTCGAATGATCGGGGACGATCTCTCGCTTAATACGATCAAGCATCGTGACAACCGCATGCCTGAGCTCGTTGTCCTTGAGATCCACAAAAGGCTTGGATTGAATGCATTGTTTTCTGATCAGGATCACAAGCTCTCGCACGTCATCGCTTAATTCAAGGTCCGTCACCGGGAATATATCCAGAAGCGTCGATAAATCCGCCGTGAGTTTGTGAAAATTATCAGCAATTGATTCGTTCTGCATCAACATCGCCATCTTGCTTCTGTTGGAGCAATCTTCGATCAAGGTCTTGATCCTCTGAAGAACTATGTACATTTCTTCGAAACACAGAATGACAGATTGGAAGGAAAGAGAAATCGAACTTCTAATAAACTCTTCGAAGAGAACAGAGAGAAGATTGGTCTTGCGAATTATGGAATAGGAATTGCGTTTGAGAAGGAATTGGATGGGTTTGAGAGAGGAAATCTCATGGGTGAGGTGAAGCAGAGAGTGAAGGAGGTCAAGTTGTGTGAGTTTGGGGAGATAAACGACGCCGCCGATGGTCGTCGTTTACGAGGAGGGAAGATTTGAGGAGGAACCGCCATGAAGGGAGGAGAAAACGATGAAGGAGGAAGAAGCAAAGAATTGAAATAAGGATTGAGTATTGGTTTAGAGCGTCTGAGACAGGACTCGTAAGCTTTTCAATAAATGATGAAGGAATGGGCGTTGGGCACGCTCGCTGGCTAAAAACTAAGAATAATATACAACTGTCGTTTATTGACTAGGTTTGGGTTTGTCGACTTTATTTAATTTTTTAATTAGTATTATATACAAATTAATTAATTAATGTTTATTCCTAATCTAAATTTGTGGCAAATGGTCAAGTCCGTCAAATATTGATGGCGCCTTGGTAACAGCCGACCTTGGTTTTTATTTTGTTTTTCCGCCTTTTTACAAACACAAGCAAACAAGATTTTAAAATTTTGTTTCCCTTCATATACAAATTTTCATTTCGATAAATAGTAAAGTTTATATATATATATATTGTGTGTCTATATATATATATATATATATATATTTTTGTTTTATAGGGAAAAAAACAGAAAACAAACAAACAAATTAAAAATAAAGAGAAAACCTCAATTAAATCCAGTTGAAATAATAAAAAGTGGGCTACATCTACCTTTAATCTTCGTTTCTAATTATAGGATGATGTTTTAGTCTTCCAATAACATTCAAAAATTCCTAATTAGGCATTAGTAATTTATTAAAATTGTAGGACTGAATTTCAATTTTAATATTTCAATTGGATTTATACGGGTTCTCCCTTATTTTTATTTTGAGTCAAACAAACATTTCCTTGTTATAAATATACCCATAAAAAATTAGTGGGAAACAACTAATATTCTTTGACATTTTCATATATTTGTATTTAAATAAATATGATAATGTACTTGACTTTTTAAATTTTTTGTTGTAAATCACAGTCATTATCTTAAAAAAAAAATCATTTTGATTGAAAGATGATGTTGTTAATAACAAGGAAAAGTAACTAGAATATTTTTATTTATTTAAACTAAAATTAAAAGTAGGTAATAAATGGTTGACCATGTAGTGAAACATGAACTGGTAGGCACTGATTGGATCAAAATAGTGAGGCTGCTAGCTAGTTGCGAATGGCATGAGTTGGTGTAGACTTGGCTGTACATAATCATAAGATATGGTCATCAGGCACGATTGTATCAACCCAATTTGTTTATTCGTTTTAAATTAATTATTAAAATATTGGTTGAACTAATCAATTATTGCATGCCTTGGTGTTTGCGCTTTAAAATGTTTCGGTACATATCCAGATAACATTAAATTATTATTAAAAGATGCCTTTAACTTTTTTAAATATATCTTTTTTTCTTTGTTATTATTCTCCTTTTCTTTATTAAAAGGTTTTTTTTTTTTTTTTTGAGGACTTTATGAACAGAATAAAAGTGTTGAATAAAATGAGGAAAAGCTATGCGCGTATTTATGCAAATTGTGTCACAACTAGCAATGATTCAGATCCCCAGCAAGGTCGGTGGGTAACTTGTTAAGAGTTTTTTTTTTTGGGGTGAGTGTGATAAGAGAAATGGCCTGGAAACTGAGAAGAAACAGAGCATCACTTTCATATGTATAAATCAAAGAATGGATGCTTAGGAAGAATTTAATGTTGTTGCTCAATGAAGTCCACTCAGGTTTCATCTTTTTGTCAATGTGAATGTGTAGCTTTTCAACTTGGTAAGGTCCGGTGGATCTTTCATGATGAATGAATGCCTTTGTTCTGTGGAGGATATTTTCAGGAGAAAAATTAAAGTGTCATTGTAGGTGCCCTCTAAAAAAGGTCATGTCCTCCCATAAAGATTTGTTTAGACATATAACTGCACGCTAGAACGTTGTCCGGAGGACATAGAAGATGTTTTGTTAAATATAAAACAAAGTTTGAAATTCAATTTACATTATAAACTTTATTCTATATTTAAAACATGAGATGATATGGATTATATAGTGAACACATTTTGGAGTTGATTTTGGTCCTAATTATAAGAAAGAAGTTTAAAATTTTGTCAATTTTTTTTCCTATAATACCCTTATTTATACTTTCTCAATAATAATTAAAGATAATAATAATTTAATAATACACCTATATATTTTATAAAGTAAATAATGTTTCAACTCATTAATGTTATATGCACCTTAATTATACTTTTTTTTATATAAAAAAATTTTGAGCAATTTTTTTAAATATTTTTCCCATATCACCCCTACTAATACTTCTTCCACAATAATTAATTTAACAACACGCTTATATTTTATCAAGTAAAGATTCTACTTTACTTTTTATTTTTTTTAAAAATAATTTTAATATTCCTTTAAAAATATCAAAGGAATAATAAATATTTGTTTTCTTTCTATTTTTTTTTAAAAAAAAAACGCGTGCACACAGGACAAGGGGGAGAAGAAAGCGATTTTTAAAGAGAGTGAGAACTTATAGAAAATATGGAAATTGGAAAACGCTATTTGAGTTAGAAAAGTATGTTCCTCTAGACCCTCTTGTTGGAATCAGCGAACCAAACCAACGATCAAACCCACTCAAGCAATAGATGTAATTTTTAATTTTAAGCAGGGGTATTTTTTAAAAATAATTTTAATTAACTAATTTAACTACTCTCCTTAATTTCTCCAAATTCTACTACATAGTTCTTATAATTAGGACCGGATGGAGTAATAAATTTTGTAGTGTAAAGTGTACTACAAGTTTTGTTCTATATTTAGGACTAGAGGTAGTATTATAAATTATACTCCTTCTGTGCTGAACTTAGTAGCTTCACAAGAGTTTGATCTTGATCTTAAATATAACATTTTAATTTATTTTATCTTTAATATTTATTGTTTTTTAAAATTAAGTTATCTTACTTATAAATATATATATATTATATATATATAATGTTATACATAGATGTTTTGATATGTTACATTTGTTATTATTATATTATTTATCCGGTTTCCTTGATTTACCCAAAATAATTAAGTAGTTTTTGTATTAAGGATAAAGGTTTACTTTCTTCCATTCTAAATATAGAAATTAGGTAACTACTACTTCAATTCTTATTATAGGGTGCTCCTAGAAGTTTTTTTTTTTAAAAAAATAATAATAATATTATTTATAAGGCATTTGATAGCTATAAGTAGTGAATTAAATATTTCTTCCGTTTACTATATAGGAAATTTTAACTATATACAAAAAATGATAGTTAAGTCATTTAATATATTCTAAAATGTATTTTTTTTTCACCTTTACCCTTCTTGAGAAATGTATTTAATTGCATTGAAATTTTAGAGAGATGAGGGATATAATGAGTAGACTAAGTTAGCTAGAAAGTGAGTATTAATTAAAGAAACAAAACAAGAAAAAAAAATTAAACTAAAGGTGACTTATATTCTGGATCATACATTCCTTCAAGAAATGTCCTATATTATGGACTGAAGGGAGTATTATATATATATATATATATATATATATATATATATATATATGCGCTTGTATTTAATAAGGTAAGTAATAAAGAGTGTAAGTTAATATGATTTTGGAGTTTAGTGTAGAGTAGTTAATTACTTAAACAGAGTAATATCGAAAATCAGTCAAATTTTATGACAAATTTGATGTTTTTAACTTTTTTCATTGGCAACGTGTGAATTAATTCAAAGCAGAACCCTTATAAGTAAATGAAGTTAATTAAGGGAGTTTTTTTGTAAGAAAATTGAGTTGGTTTCTAAAATACTCATTTTAATCAATAACCAACAGTGAGTACTTTCTCCAGTTCTTTTTATAAGAACCCAAAATTTAAATTGTCTTTAATCCTTTTTATAAAAGCTTAATAAGAATTGTCTCAACATTTGCTGAGTTTTTTATTTTTTATTTTTTTTATTTATGCCCCTAATTAATTATACATATTGTATTAATCGAAAGGTTGTTGATAATTATATTTATTTTATTTCTCTCTTACTTACCCCTTATAAATAAAAACATAATTTAAAAAATTAGTTAAAAAATTATTTCTTATTTTTAACTATTTTTTTTAAATCGTATAATTTAATTACTGAACTCTTATAAAAAGTAGCTAGAGTACTATTCAATAAATTTGTAAAAACAGTGTGGATGAGAGATGAGTTGACTTTTATAATGACCACATAAAATCACTGTCCACTATTTTAGGGACGGCATTGAACTGTAAATCACATGCTTGCCTTCATTATAAGCTAGCTAGCTTAGCTATAGCTTCTCTTTGTCTCTTGCTAATTGTTCATTTTCAACGCAAAGTTCCTTATTTTATTATATATTTATAAATGGTTTTAATAATAATTTTGTTTAATTATTACAAGAATTGAGTTGAACAAGTTTGGGAATACTTTTCATAAATAAGGGTTAGTAGATTTTTTAGGAGTGGAATAATAATAAAAAGAAAACCTTTTTCGGCCGGAGAATTAAAAAGCCCTTTTGACTTTTTAAATTATGAAAGTGTCAAATTACAGGTTCTTATAATTAGAAAAGTATAATTATTCCTAAAATCACTAAAGTTATGATTATGTCTTGGAATGTGAAAATGAAATGTGATGTAAAAAAAATCATGTCTTTTTTGAAATTATCATGCATGCATTGGAAATTAAATTGTCAAAATCCAATTAATAATTAATAACCTTGGGTTAACTGTAAGGTAACATCCATAAACATTTTATTGTGTCATCTTTTATCTGTGGGTTTTATAGAATAATAAAGTCAAGTTTCTGGTAAGGTTAAAAAAAAAAAAAAAAAAATCCAGGTTCTTGTCCATTAATTTCTGGCAAGGGAAAAAAAAATAAAACTTGATAACTATCTAGTCCGAACAAAAAATCATATTTTTATTTTACTTTTTAGTTCATAACTTCTACTATCTCTTGTTTTAAATATAGGATAAAGTTTGTAGTATAATTTATGGGTTTAATGTTTCCGCTTTTACTGCAGAATTTTTTTTTCTGCCACACTCACATAAAAGTGAGTGGCCCCAATAATATTTTTCTTTCTTCTCTTTACTGATAATTCCACTCACTTTTATGTGAAATGCTTATAAAAATGTTTTAAGAAAAAGAGTAAATATTAAACCCATAATTTCTACTATTGTAGTAACTTTTTTAAAAGTATATATAATCCTTAAAAGAAGTAAAAGTCTTCATAGCTAAACGGGTAATTAGGAGCCGAAAGAGGAAGAATCCAATATGAGTTAGTGAAATCAAAGTTGACATTGAAGCCTTCATCACTAAATAAGGTTTGAAATCAATGGACCCTTTCTCTTACTCAATAGGCTACCCCTCTCTCTAGTTAGTAGTTACACACAACACACTCTCTCTCTTCGTCTCAATCACAAGAGGCTTTCTTGATGGAAATTTTCTTCCCCAAAAAAAAAAAATCAATTTAAAACATATTTAATTATTTAACTTTAATTTCTCGATATTAAAAATTAGTTGACATCCGCTTATATCGGTAAGACTTGAATGTTTCTTAATATGCTCTTAAACATAGGTAGGGCTAAAAAGATGTTCCATTTTTTCAGAAAAAGTTAATGAGTCACTCAACCATCTCATACTCCCCCTGCTCATTTTTACAAACAATGACGGATCTTAGGGACAATAAAAAAGAAAAAAAAATTATCCCAGATATTTAATGTAAAATGGATTTTTTTATACATTTGGCCCCCAAACATTTATCCCAAGGTTTGCCACAGTTTACAAGTGTCTGACAATTGAATTATGTGTTTTAAGAAATCAATTAAAATTAGTTAAAAGTAATAAATATGTAAAAATAAACATTTTTCCCCTAGTCAATAAGGAATACAAGTAAAAGAGAGAAATAAAGTAATAATGAAAGTAAAAAAAATTAGGGAGAGAAAAAAAAATCATTTGGGGCAAAAAATAGTAAAAACACACTATTAAATCATCAAGCAACTCCAAGTAAGATCTTATAAAAAGGATTAAAACAATTCAAATTTTATATTTTTATAAGAAAGATCGGGGAAACTTATACTATCTAAAGACGCTTTGACAAAAAAAAAAAAAGAAGACGAGGGAGTGTATATAGTATATACTACTTTCTTTCGGTTCTAAACATAATATCTAGTTGAATTTTTTTGCGAAGAGATTAATGATATTAAATAAGTTATTTAATTATATCATATGTTGTGTATGATTAAATTATACTACTCTGTTCTTATTTATAAATCTCTTTTGACTAAAATTTTTGGTCCTATTTATAAATCCTTTTTGACCAAATAAATGAGATTGTGACAATTTTGCTCATATTAATTGTACCAGAGAGAAAAAAGAGTTGAAAGGTAGCCAATCATAAATAAGGGTAAAATTGAAAATTCACCCCATAATCATTGAGTTAACTACATCTCTTTGGTATGTGTGATTTGGTCAAAGTGGATTTATAAATAGGACCAGAGTGATATATTAAGTTATAAGTAAGATAAATTAGTTTAGAGAAAGAACGACAAACATAAATAATTTAAAATAATTTAATTAGCTTTTTCAATATGACAAAAACAATTAAGATGATGCTATATTTGCACAACTTTTTAGTCTGGTGACGAAAAATATAGAGACGTATTGGGATGGGTAGCTAGTTATTTTTCCAAAGGATAAGGTCTCCACGTTTGACATTGACAACAACGTTGGGGTTTGCACTTGGACACAAATTACAGATAGTAGTTGCGATTTGTTTTGCTTTTTTTGATTTAGACGTTATTATTATATTCACTTTGGTCATTCGTTCTTGACGTGTGTTTTGTTCGGCTTAATCTTATCTCATTGCAAAATATGGAAATCTTCTACCACCCACCCATTTGCATGATTTTGTAACTTGCTGCCTTTTTTTATTTCTGTGGGCGATGGCCCCCACATATATATATATATATATATATATATATATATATGTGTGTGTGCGTGCGCGCGCTCAATCTCAGAGAAGGTTTGGGTATAATTGAATATTCCTAAGATAAAACTATGAGTGATCCAAGTTATGAAAGGATAAATGTCATTTTTTTATTGGGATACTTTTACAGATAGTATAAGCTCTTTAGACCTTCCTCTCCTTTCTTCGTATCCTACCAGAGGCGTAAACAGTCTTATCTTTTTGGGTTATCATGTGATCACAACTAAATGTTAACCTTGTTTGGGCATATAACCATAAACAATTTCACATGACCATAACTTTTGAATTTCTGACTTCCTGATTATATGTGTATGTGCACGCTCGCGCGTGTACAAATATTTCTTAATAAATTACACTTGAAAATACTACATCTCTGGTCATTCATATAAGATCTTGTTTATATTGTAAATTACATCGTAAGAGAGATTTGATAGTATTAAGGAATGAAGGAGGTAAGATTACTGTATTGAATACATAAAATCAAGTTGTCTCATGTCTACACTTAATTTACTTTCGTTGACCACTAATTACACACGTTTTTACGCATGATACGTGGTTGAAAAAAAAAAAAAACTAAATTTTCTTGATATCTTAACAAAATTAATAATCCCTTAATTACATTTATAAAATTATATATTTGAATGAATAATGTAGCCTAATGAGAAATTGGTGGGATATAATTCCTCGATAAAAACAATTTTGACAATATGATCACAATCAATAGCCTTCTTTTCAACGATTAACTGTTTCTCCTACACTCACACACACACACACACTATATGCATATTTAGAGATTTTCACATTCTCCTAACAAAATTAGGCTATCAACATTTGTTCACTCAAATTTCTGAAAAGAAATATGTTAATTTTTAAGTATGTACATATTTAATAGAGATCAAGTTGACAACTTATTAAAATTTTAGATATAGCTAATGAATTTTAAATATTTTTTATTTCGGTGAAATTGTTAAAAGTGAAGTATATACAGTGGATCGTATAAGATGTGTTGGCATATACACACACACTTATTGTGGATAGGGGTGTCCATGGACAGATTAGTAGGGTTGGGGGTCAACCCGAGGTCCGGTCCAGGAGGGACAAGCTGCCCAAGGTCTGGTCTCTGTCTCAAGACATCACCGAGCTCGGCTGCTAGATTAGTCGGTCTAGTGGATCGTTTGACTTGGCCCTGCGATTTAACCTGTTTCATTTTTTTTATAGTTTTTTTCCCACTTCTTTGGACCAATAATTAAACATACAAACATTTTAAATCCAATCATACACATATAAGAATCTCCAACAACATTGAACAAAAATACAAAATAACAACATTCTATCGGGCCAGACTGAAGAAGAAGGGAAGAAGACTCTGGATATTTTTTTGGCCGAAGAAGAAGACTAGAGTGATGAAAAATCATAAAGAAGGACAAAGGGTTAGGTTAAGTTATGATTTTTTTTTTTAAAAATATATAATATATATATCGGGTCGGACAGGACCGGCCTGTGGGGGGTCTTAGCCCCGGACCGAAGTCCGGTCGACCGAAAGGACAGTCCAGTCCGTCCCGCCTCATATGATCCTAGACCAAAATTTTTTTCCGAGAGACCGGGTCGGGTCGGACCGAACCATTTGGACTACGGCTTTTTTTCGGATATCCCTAATTGTGGATAAGATGAAGAAAAAGGAAAATAAAAATATCTTGAGATTGGTGTTTATGTATTAAACACGGGTATATGATAACCTTAAAAAAAGTTATCTTCCCACGTTCTCCATATACTTTGATTAATCAATCAATTCTTTTAATTTGCACGTGATATGTATGTTACAAGTACTTAGCTTGAAATGACTTTGTCAAACATGAATAACACTCTCCACTCTCTTCTATCTTTATATAAAATATATTTATTTAAATTGATTAGATTAAGAAATTAAGAATGTTGGTTAATATTACATATATTTTTAAAACATCCTAATTATTATTTTTAATTATTTTATTCTTTCTTCTCTTAAATTATTGTGATTCTCAAAATTTAAACTTGTAATCTTCTCTTTATAGAGCTGTTTACTAACTTAACTAACAACTTATTGACAAACTTACTATAAGTTATCTCCAACCAATTTACTGATATCAAAAGAGTTTATTACATCATCAAATTTGTTTGAAAATTTAAAAAATGAATTACACATATTTAAAATTATAAAATACATGTTGAGAAGTGGGGGAAAAACATCAAACTCTAAATAAGGGAGAAAATCTTTACAAAAATGTAAGAAGTACCCATGATAGACTAATAATAATTAGGATAAGAATCCGCACAACCCTTCAAGAAGGAGTAACATATAATAGTCACCACATTATAAGAAAATATAACAGCGTAATATTTTTTTTTCATAATTTATTAGATCTTTTTTTCCCCCATTTAAAGCAAAGCAGGACTCACCTCAAGACCTGCTCTTTGTTCTAATTTTTTATGACATCTAAGACAAGCTTATTCGGAGCCTCAGCTCCAGGTGAATAATCAACTAGGATTAGCGATAATCTCACAGCTTTAAATTGCTCAATTAAGTCACAAGATGCTTTCTGGAAATTTTTATGGTCAATGTCATTACCAATTAAGGATATCTTGTTCATATGGAAACTGATTAATGAAGCTATTCCTGCAATTGACATCCTTAACAATCATCTTTTCTCTATTAGTGGTTTTGTGCTTTTGGATGCTCTGAAATTGAATCGCTGGAACACCTTTTTGTTATTGTCCGTTCACCAAGTGCCCATTTGAGTTAGCATTGGATGTTTATGTAAGTTAAAACAAAACTCATTTCACATACTTTTAGATACCGGAAATTACGTTGAAAAAATAACTTCTACAGCTAATTCAAATAGGTACCAAAGCATTTTGAGTATTGTAGCCTTTCGATGAGATTGCCCTTGTCGTCCTTTGATAACCTCAAGAGTTGGCTAAAAGGAACTCTTCTGTAGTCACATAAAGAAGGTTTTCTCACAGAGATGATCAAGATTGTTCAACTTCTCTCAATCATATGGATGAAGAGGAATCAAATTATTCATCAAAGGTCCCATACCACTACATCCTTCAACAGTTATAAAAGAAATCGCTTTTGCTACATCCTTGTGCTATTTATTGGCTTTTGCTCCTCAAAATTCAGTGTCAAAGGAGGTTTCAGTACCTTTCTAGGTGATTAACTCTACTGATAGGATCCAAGGATGGACCATTTTCTTGGAAAAATACAAGCGACGATTAATAATTTTCTGTCAATCTTGGATATGTTTTCGAAGGTAGTCAATTCAATCATTTATCAAGAGAAGAGTCTCTCAACAACCTTATATTTCCCTACATTGTTTTAGAGCAATTCTAGAATGGATTTCTACGTTCCCATTCTATTCACCCACTCATGATAGAAGGTTACAGCCAGTATACTGCATAAGGAAACTTTTTTTACCACCAAATAGGACAAAGCACAATTCTATAAACATTTTGTACATGGACATATGTATTTTGCTGAATTTGTTTGATTTTGGAAAAAAATATGTGGGGTAAGGGACCTTACTCATGATGTTCTATATTTCTCTTCAATTATGCTATTTTATGATTTCAGATTTATGATGTACTATCATTTTAATTGTTAATGGAAATTGGCGTCTATAAAAAAAAAACATAAAAGCAACGCGTTTTGGCTTTTATTTCAAGGCGGCTTTTACACCAAAAGTCCAATTGTTCCATCGTGAATCGAAAAGCATTAATTTTCCATCTAATGTCCCTAGATAATTATAAAACTTCTTCATTATCTGATATTATTTATAAGACCTTTTTAACTAAATCATATAGAAGTTTAAACTTCTCATGTTGCATGAGAAGAAGAAGATTCCTACACATACATGAAATGATGGGACCCACACACACACACATATATATAAAATGCTAATTATATATCTCATGGTCGTGAAAGTCCACCATTTCACGCTAACGTGATGATGAGAAAACACTTCTCCTACAACATGAGAAGTGTTTTTCCCAATCATATATGCCAATAAGAGGTAGTTAGCTCAATGATTATGAGATAAATTTTCAACTTTGTCATCATTTATGAATTTTGTATCTTTCAACTTTTTCTTCTCTCTCTATTTTCATCGATACAATTAATATAAATAAAATTGTTACAATCTCATTTATTACCCGAAAGAAGACTTATAAATAAGCACCAAATTTTTTAGTTAAAAGAGATTTATAAATAGAATCGAGTGGTATTTAACTAAACAATTCTATCTAGTACTTCCTCCATTTCTTTTTATAAGAAATAACCGCAACTAATACATAGCATGTTTATTTTTATAAGAAATATTTATAGAATATTTTATTTTTTTCCTTCTTACTTTCTCATTTTACCCTTATTTAATTACCTTATTTAACATTAATATAATAAATTTTCACAACTTCCAATGACATATTACTTCGACCATATTTATTTTTTTATTCTCTCTTTTACAACCCTCTTTATAATAATATTTTTATTATTCTCTCTCTTATTCCTTATATCTAAGGCAGAACCATGAGAACCCATAGCCAGCTCATTTAACTTTAAACGGGTACGGGCTAGCCCATACCTGTGCCTCAACCCATTTAAACCTGTATAAATGAGTTAGCACATAAATGAGCGGGCTAACCGGGTTTTGCGTAACTCATTTACATTTGACTTGTTTAATTTTTTTTGAAAAAAAACATACATAAGCATCCATCCAAATTCATCATTCTAATTTTTGAAATCAATCTTCAAAGTTCAATAATCACAATTTACATAAAACAACATAAATTTTTACAAGTACTATTATAATATAATTTTGATGTTCAAACTCCAACTTATCATTAGGGATAAGATACAACCGAATACTCGAAATCTCGAATAGAGAGGGGAGTTAGGGAATGCCTTTAACATATGCCAAAATGCAGAATAAAATGAGTAGTTAATAAAAAAAAAATTACACTAAATGAGCGGGTATGGACAGTTCATAGGTGTACCCATAGCCCGCCCATTTAAGTCTTAAATGGGCGGGTTTTAACGCGTCCCATTATGAGTCTTTTTGGGTAGACTTAAAATGACCTAATTACCCTGGGTTGTGGGCGGACTCATGGGTTCTATGCTCAACCATACCTATGTCCTCATAAATAAGGGTATTTTAGCAGGAAAAAAGGGGTTACAATTTTGACACATTTATTATTCTTAATTGACACTTTGAAACGCTAGATTCAATTAAAAGTTTCTTATAAAAAGGAACGGGGGTAACTTTTATTTAGGATAATTTTGATGTTTTATAAGAAAATAACCAACATTAACTAACCTTATTAATTTAAGCAAGTTATTATTATGTGGCAGTGATATGTACCAAAACAAGTATTGTTCTGTGCGTTACAGTCTAATTTGTGAATATAATGGCTTACTGTTATTTTATATTTTACCCATATTGCTTTCCAACTCTCAGAATTAAAAATTGCACTTAACACTTTATTGCAAAGAATTTTTAAAACTATTTTGATTATATATAGATTTCTTATAATCACTTTACTACTTCTCTTCTCCTATCCGCCACTTGTTACTTTTACTTTGTAGCCTCTATTATTGTTTTTTGTCTATATCATTTCAGTTTTATCAGATATTCCTGAAAGGACTTTTAAGTTGCAAAGAATTTTTAAAATTGTTGCTACAATATTATTTCAATTAGTTTCTTGTCAACTTTTAAAAAATATATCATAAAAAACAATTAAACTTTGAATCACTACTCTTACCCACCAATCCTTATTACTTTGGCTTGGCGAGCTTTATCTCATCTTCTAATGGTAAAAGATGCTTTTCCAACGTGATTTATGGTATACGAGGTAAATTTGTGGGAGAAGTTTTGTCTTGACTTACATGAACGTATTTTTCCAACGCCAACTCAAACAAGCCCTTACTTTTCAATTTTTAACATTATTAAGATGATGATTGTTGTTGTTGTCATCATCGTGGTTGTGGTCCTTGTTTGTTACTTTTAATATTGTTAAATCATAATTTGTTTTGACAAAGAACTTTGTATCTACCCACGACAAAAATAAGTTATTTTTGTCATTTAAGAATTTCAAATTGTAGAATATAATAACATCCTATTAGACGATCCCATAACAAAAGTATATAATTGAAAGAATATAATACATATGATATACAGATGATGGAGAGAATATTAATGAATGAATGAATTGAAGGACACACACAATTAATTAATTAAAGAATTAAAAAAGGATAAATAATTAAAGAATGGAGTTAGTTACAACAAACATATTGAATGGTTGAGAGAGGGTCACGGACTTAGCCGGCCAAATTATGGAATACGTTTGTCTTTCATTTCCCTCCAACTAAATCACTACTACTTTATAGCTTAATGCCCCTAACCATCTTATTTTGCTCTCTACCAACCCATGCTTTTAATTAATTAAACCCATTAAAAATAAAAAAATCCACTTATATATATATATATATATATATATATATATATATATATATATATATATATATATATCAAACGAAAGATAGTTCTCTTAATATATAATTTTCTTAATCAATTTATCAGGCTTGACCTCACAATTTTACTCAAATTACATTAATTACTTCCTCCATTCCTCCCGTCTCAAATTTAGAAACTCTATAACTAATTCACTTATATTAAGAAAATTAATTATATATATAATAAATATGTGTTGGTTTTATATATAATAAATAAGTGAATTAGTTCACTTATATATTAATTACATTTATTGGGAGTAATTAGTGGTAAGGACTTGCTTTCTTAATCTTTGTCCTCGGTTAGGCGTGAAAATGGAAAAAATAGTGTTGGAAACTCTTCCCCATGACCGTGGGTTTGACGCAGGACGAATCGGGATTAGTCGGAACCGAAAGTTCCGATGAACCGGATTGTTGGTTTTTTTTTTCTTGAAAAATTTCATTTGATCTGAACACAGTATAGTCATGGATGAAAACCTCTTTTAATGTAGAGTGTGAATGTGATCAATAAGAATCATTTAAGATTTATAAATTAGAGAAGTAAAATGGATTGATATCTTATAATCAAGACTGGAGGGGGTATTTTATGCTTGATCAAATCGACATTAGTAGACCATGTAAATCATTAATATATAATTTATTTGTTTTATAAACAATAAGAATCATTTGAGATTTATAAATTTGAGAAAAGTGTGTGTGTGTGTGTATTGTAAGCGTACGTTTCTCAAATTACAAAACTTATTGCTTTTGATTTATTCCACTTTTTGGTAATCTTTTTCAATGTCAAAAGGTTGGATTTCTCTTTCACGTAAGATATTACTCCTCCCACTAATTATAAGAAATTTAGTTGACTTTTTTGGAGAGATTAAGGAAATTTAATTAAATTTTTTAGAGTATTTTTATTTTTATTTTTATTTTTTTGTTCAAACTAAATAACACCAATAAACTAATATATAATATAAAAAACACAACATATGAAATGATTAAGAACTTATTTACCTTCCTTAATCTCCCAATAAAAGTCAACTAATTTCTTATAATTAGGACGAGCGTAGTAGTACAATTTACAAGTTAACCAACAACGCGTGGAATTCCTGGCTAATCAAAATTTGAAACCATGGGAGAGCTATATATATATATATATAAAATATTTAAAACTATAATAATTATATATTTTATTCAGTTGTTAACATAATTACTAAACTAGATTTTAAGGTCATGGACGCCAAAAAAACAAATAAATGTAAGGCCCTATGGTATCAAAAGAAATTGAAGAAAGGAACGGCAATATTAATAGTTTTTAATTAAGGTGTTTTTAAAATTGGTTTTTCCTTATATAAACACATTTTTGTTGTTGGACGAGTTATTATGAGAGTCTTAATATTTATAAATTATAAAAAAATGATAATTTTTATAATTTAATAGTGACCATATTGATTGATTTGCAATGGCCCTACTCTAATGCCCTCGCTCTATAATATGCTTCAAAAGGGGAATCATTGTGCAACTTCGTAAATAATAAATGTATTTTTCGGGATTCAATTTTTTTTTTTTAATTATGTGGGTTAGGCCCCTTAGCACTTTAACTAATAATTTGTTGATAAAATTGGTTAAAATGTGAAATTACATAGACTTGCAGATTCATTTTTTCCTTAAAAAGGAAGAAATTGAAAATTAATGATGAGTTTTTTCACAACGTCTTATTGGGGCGTTTGATAAGTTTTTATATAAAGGGTAAAGGTACAATTTTACACATAAGGTTTTTGCGCCGAGAGCGTCAAAGACACAACGTTTTTCTAACAAAAGACACACGACGTTACGTTTTGAGCGCCCAAAGACCATTAGTTGACCGTTAGTCAACGTTAACTTTGGATGGAAGTGAACGAATGAAGGGGGAAATTACACTTTTGCCCTTAGTTTTAGGTGAAATTACCCTTTTGCCCCTTAGTTTTAAATATTATTAAAAAAATCGAAAAAAAAATAGAAAAAATCAGAAAAAAAAAGGAAAATTAGGAAAAATTCAAATAATTCGGAAAAAAAATTAAAATAATTAGAAAAAAATTCAAAAAATTAGGAAAAATTCAAATAATTAGGAAAAAAAATAAATAATTAGGGAAAAATTAAAATACCCCCTCCAAAGTGGGCCCTACCGTTCTTAGTCGACTTCACACATCGATTAGATTTATCTCGTAGGGAGAATTGACAAGAAGATTATCTTAATTAATTATTTTTTCAATGAACAATTTACCTAAATCAGATCTTCAACAATCGACCGGCCACAGATATACAACTCCTCCACTGATTGGTTATCCGGCCGCTGGGCTGGGTGACTGGCGGCCCGACGGGCGGCAAAAGGCATTGCCGGTTGTGGGGCCCATTTGACGAAGGTATTTTTAATTTTTTCCCTAATTATTTAATTTGTTTTTCTAATTTTCCAATTTTTTGAAATTTTTTCTAATTATTTTAATTTTGTCTTAATTTTTTTTTAAAAAATTATAATTATTTCAATTATTTCCTTTTTTAAAAAAAAATTTTCGGAATTTTTTGATTTTTTTTTTTTAATAAATTTTTCGAATTTTATTTATTTCCTTTACCCAAAAAATAAATAAAATTTTAAAAAAAAATCAAAAATTCAGAAAAAATAAAAAAATTCGAAAAAAAATAAGGAAAAAATTTAAATAATTAGAAAAATAAAATAAAAAATTAGGAAATAATTTAAAAAATTAGAATTTTTTTGAAAATTTAAATAATTAGAAAGGGTAATATTTTAATTTTTCCTAATTATTTGAATTTTTTCCTAATTTTTTTATTTTTTTTTTCGAATTATTTGAATTTTTCCTAATTTTTTTATGATTTTTTCGATTTTTTTAATAATATTTAAAACTAAGCAAGGGCAAAGGTAATTTCACCTAAAACTAAGAAAAGTGTAATTTCCCCACACGCATCGCTCACTTCCATCCAAAGTTAACGTTGACTAACGGTCAACTAATCTTGGCCATATGACGCTCCCAAAACGTAACGTCGTGTAGACTTTTTTTAGAAAAACGCCATGGTCTTCGACGCCTCGAGAAAACGCTTATGTGAAATTGATCTTTACCCTTATATAAAAGATGTTTTAGGCATTAGTCTTATGATTTTCCCCGTCGATAGTGGAGGCCCAAAAACATTTGCTTCAAATTGTTTGGTATGAATTTGCCCCAAATTATTGCAAAATGGAACCTGAAATGTGAAATATGGGCTTAGCGCTTTCAAGTCCATCAAACTCGGCTCAATTTTACGGCCCATTTATCTTGAATCAAATGTGGGCTTCGCGATTTCAAGTCCATCGCGTCGGCCCAATTTTACGGCCCATTGATATATTTAAATTGAATCAGAGTAAAAAGAACGGCTAGAAGTTGGCCCAACAAAAAGTAGGCCCAATTTTACGGCCTACTGATATATTTATCTTAATCAGAGTGTAAAGAACGGCTAGAAGTTGGCCCAACAAAATGTGGTAAGAGATTTTAATGAAACGCTTCTTTAACCTTAACCTATCTTTTTTTTTTTTTTTTTTTTTTTTTTTTTTTTTTTTTTTAATTTTAAAAAAACTCCATTAATTGTTTGTTTTGTAAATAGACATATTTCATTCACAAATAATTTTACTTAACTGCCCACCAACAAATGAGATAAGAGGATTTAAATCTACGTCTGTATATGAGATAAGAGTTTCCCAAATTCTTGATCTGATGGTCTATATTCTATATCAGCTCTAATCGTTAGAAGAGGAAAAATATTAGTTACTTGAGACTAGTTGGCATGGTAAAAATTGGTTTCTTTTAAATGGAAAAAACTATATTCCAAGTGTATATTTTTGTTCCAATCATTAAATATAAACCAGGTACATTTGAGACCAATGGTTGGTTGATTAAAGTTCTAAGCGGCTTCAATTCTTTAAAAAGAAAAATACAAGTTCAAATATTGAAAAACGTATATATTGGAAAAGGCGAAAACCCTTTACTCTTTAAATTTTGAAAAAGATTATACGATTGACCAAATAAAAAAAAATTATGTAAGTTTGAGAGATTATTTAAATTTATAATTTCAAAATTTTAAAGACATTTTTTGCTACAAACATTTATGAACATATTCATTGAAGCATACTACTATCCTATTTATAAGTTTCTTTTAATCAAAAAATTTGGCCATATTTATAAGTCCTCTTTCAGATAATAAATGAGATTGTGATAATTTTGCCCATATTAATTATACCAATGAAAATAGGGAGAGAAGAAAGAGTTGAAAGATATTCACCTCATAATCATTGGGCTAACTACCTCTCCTTGATATGTGTGATTTAGTTAAAAAGGACTTATAAATAGGACCAGAGTGGTATATTCATTTAACAATTTAATCAAATTTTTATGTTTACACTAACTAAATTACTCTTAAGCTTTTGTCCCAATGTGATAAAAACATTTTTTTTTTAAAAAAACTAAAATAAAGGACAATAAAAAGAAAACACTTAAATTATTCAAAATAATTTTAGCCAAAATTAGGGATGGAGTATAATAGAGGTAAATTAGCAAATAAAAATTATTCTAATAAAATTTTTAATTCAATAATATCTTTTTAGAATATTTTTATTCAAGTTAACGATTTAAACTTAAATATTTATTTTTAAATTAGAGGGTAAGCCGTGTAATTAAAACAAAATATAAGGGAAGTTAAAATAATTTTGTCTTTTAATTTTTATATGTATTTATAATACTAAATTGTGGGAAATATCCTTGCCAAACTTTTATAAATATAAGAGGTAGTTTAGAAATGAATTTTAATACTAAATAGAAGATTTTTTATTTATTTCTTATATTTATCATTTTTCTCTAAATAAATTTATTCGATTTATAAACTAACATATAATCAACGAATACACATAATTATTTTAAAGAAATCATGTAACATACGTAATAATTAAATAATTTATTTAACTTATTTAATCTTCCTAAATTAGTCAACTAGATCTTATGTTCTAATCAAAGATACTTCCTACTGATCTTTAATATAAAATATATTTAAGGAGTTGATATTGTTCTTAAATATAAAACAAAATGTTCATATTTATCAATATTTTCTTAATTTACCCTTATTGATCGATGCTGCTTCAATAATTATCAAAGAAGAGAGAGAAGGAGGGAATTGAGGAATATGACTTGGGTGTTTTAAAAAATACACCATTATATTAACTAATTTAACCTATTTCATTAATCTAATTAAATTAGCTAAACATATCTTTTATTAAGACCAGCAAAAGTAGTCTTAATTGTGGAGGGAGAAAAAAGGCAAAGCAAATCAAAGCCTAACCAAAATGGATCTTGTTGAGAGGAATATTTGATGAGGACATGGATATATAAAGTCAACAAACCATTATGAATTGATGTTGAAAGAAGAATATGCATCCAAAATGTTCGTAATACAGACACAAATTCTGCAAACACATCCAAAATTACTTGCAATATTGCACACCACACACACTTTATCGTCCCTAATTTATTTTCATTTACTTTCAATTTTAAGTGCATACAACACCAAATTCAAATTCTAATAAGTTCATTTTGTTGGGAGTGAAAACCAATTGCGCTCCAAGCCTCAAAAGTATTATCAATATTGAATTTAAAGTGGTTTAGAGATCATACTCTTAATCAAATAAAAAAAAAAACATATTTATTAACGTCATGTTCGAGCCTAGACCTCATTCAAACGTGTTGTACGTTGTTGATGAGACGCTGTTATCACGCGTTTTGAAAAACAGACATGGAAGCAACCAGGAAAGAGCTCAAATGTGAAGATATTGATGACAACTTTCATTGGTAAGTTTCCAAGAAACAACACAAATATTAACGTTTACTATACTCATCGCCACTTGTTCCTTTCACTCTTCATTTCTGTTTTGTACCTTTTTTATCAATCTTTGTCTCCTTCGTGTGTGTCTTTTTCAGCATTTTTAATTCTTTATCTTATCCTTTTTTTCCCCCTCTTTTCAGTTTTCATTGTCATTAATGATAATATAATATTAATTAGACGCGCTTTTACTTGCAGCCTTATATTTTTTCTTCATATGGTTAGGCAGGATTTTGAAATTATAATCCATCACCCAAACGTTGTCTCCAAAGTAATGACCTAACCAGTTGTGGACTAAAAAATTTTAATGACGGGTGATGAAAATAAAAAATACTACTACGTATATCATAAATAAAATTACTTAAAATACAATACAAACCTAATATATAAAAAATTGAAAAGAAATTTATTACAGAAACTAAGATCATTTTTTTTGTCAAAAAATTAAGATAACTTTATTCGACTCTAACAATCAAAGTTAACGGAGTTAATGGTTTTAGTATTTTTGCCCTACTTTTGAGAACTCATGTGTACTTTTAAACTGTTGAAAAACATATGGTGTTAAGACACATTGAGCAAAAATTCATGGGTATTTTTACATATTCCCCTTAGATATATATATATATATATATATATATATATATATATATATATATATAAAATACAGGAGTTGTTTATTGGTAGTGAAATAAATAAATAGTACGAATAATAGAAGTTTTCTGGAAAAACTAAGAAAAAGGTTTTCAATTTTATTTTTTACGTTAATTTAATATCTTTTATTGCGTTTTTGTTTTATTTGACTGTCACTTCTTTTTCACTGACCCAGGTGACACCGTTTTGCTATGAGGACCAAGTTTGAAATGTTGACCTAAAGCAAGTGTGGAGGCTGGCGCACTATTCATCGTCATCTTCACCATCAAGCACCTTTCCTTCTTCATCAATATGAACCAGAGCGACTTGGACTTCGTTCTTCTTCAAACTTCCGTCAACAAAAATCGAAGTGAGGGCGGAAGGAACTCCGATTTGCTGTCTCTTTCGTCTTAATCTTTTCTGCTTCTTCTCTGATTTGCATTTTATAAATATAATTTTTCCTTAAATTTTCAGGGGGCGGCGGCCAACCCTAACCGCCCCAAGTCCGCCCCTCGATCTAACTACTCTTTTTAGGTAGAACATATCTTTTAAAATATTTGTATAATTTAATCTGTTTTATCCTTAATACTCCATTTCATCCTTTGTATAAGTTACAATTAAAAACATTGTTTAGATTAAAAAATTTAATTAAATGTAATAGATAGGTAAGTTATAAGCAATTTTTTGAACATATGATCACATATTATAAATTTTTACCACCGTCCCTGGAACATCAACAATTAATATAAGCTATATATACATATATATGTATATGTCCCTCTTTCACTCACACACGTTATGTCCATTGTTTATTTATTTATTTTTTTATGTTCTTTGATTATTATTGTACGATCGAGATGCTTCCATGGTACATAGTCAGGCGTGACTTGAACCGCTTATATAAGCTAGCTAAGTTGAATTACAAAGAATCTTACCAACCAGAGACATATTTTAATAGAAGTATGATAAATTAACATGATTTATATATTTATTGATTCATTCATTCTGAGATTAATTTACATTATCTTCTTGTTTGAAGTGATTAGCAAGTAGCAATGAATAAATGAGACGCATATGTGTAGGGAGGGTAAGAAAAATAATTATACTAAAAGTGAATTTTCTACTGAAATAATTAGATACCTGTTAAAAACATCATATGACAATTGAAACATAAACCTGAGCTTAACATGTTTTGAAGACGATTGAGACTCTCTCAAATACATTATTGTATGTACATAAACTTACGTAGTTAGTACTCATATAATCGGTCATAATTACAGATTTACAGGAGTTGGATATTTTTTTTGTTGTATATATTAAAAAATTAGTTAAATTGATTATTTATAAAAGATGCATATCTAATTTCCTAAAATACCCCCTTTAATTATTTATATTAGAAATTTCCCTTCCATGAAAACTCTGTTAATATGTGTAATTAATTGAGATGATTTATAAAAATATAATAAAATTTAGGGAACAAAATGAATTGGAGTCTTATATTTAGGATTAAAATATATATAACTTATCAACTACCTCCTACATTTAGGGTGTGTTTATTTTGAGGGAAGGGGATAGGAGGGGACATCTTTGCTTCATTTGATTTAAATTCTTAGGTGGGAGGGTGGACAAAATTTTGGGTTAAATTCTCTTCCCTTCCCTTTATTTTGGGCTTAAATTTTTCCTCTACCATTCTTTCTAACAAACCAAAGTAGTCATACTCTCCCCTCAAACTAAACACACCCTAGGGATCGCAAAAAAAAAAAAAAAAACCTCTTATATTTAGGAATTATGATCAAAGGGAGTAATGCGTTTTTTTCTAAAAAAAAAAAAAACACACAAAAATAATAGGGTGTGTGTGTGTGTAAAGGAGTATGCTCCTCTCCAACATTACGGTTTCTCTCTCGCCGGCGGCGAGGGCGAGCCCCAACCTAAGCCACAGCCCCGTTAGATTCGTAGATCGGTGCTTGGAGAACCAGAAGAAGGTAGCATCAGAGTATTTTGGAGCTGCGATTCTCAGATCGGCCGCGAGACACTCAGCGGCGAGCTTCCATCTTCTTCGACGCCGACCCTCCTATGTTCTTCGCTTGATCTTGCTTTGCCAGGGTGGCCCTCTCTCGTCTTTGGGGCGAGTTTTTCCTCTCCCTCTCTAGATCTTTCTTGAGGTGGTGGGAGTCTTTTTCTTCGTTGTGAGAGTGGTGGTAACGGCCTCTTCCTTCCCGGCGTTTTCCGGCGTTCAAGCGGTTTCCGGCGACCCCGCGGTTTCCAGCGGCAGAGGGGAAGGTCCTTTACTAAGTTATTTGTGTTTTTGGTTTTTAGTGGTGGTGTTTTTTGTCATGGTTCAGATTCGCGTTTTTGGGGATAGGGTTGTGTTGATGGTCTTTGTTGCTATATGTTTTTACTTCTCGAGGGCCATTGTTAGGATTGCTCGATGGTGGCGAATCCAAATCACTAGTGTTAGCCTTAGTTTCTCTTTCATTTGGTTTGTACTGTTTTATGTATTTGTGTTCCTGTTGTTCTTGTTCTAGTTTATTTATTTCAGTTGTAATTGTTTTGGTTTATTTTATTTCAGTTGTAATTGTTATGTTTTGATGTATCTTTTGATTTGAGTATTAATATAAATACGTTTTGACAAAAAAAAAAAGGTAAAGGAGTATGCTCTATTATTTATAAGCCATAAACAATGTGATTCATTTTTAGAGTGAGGGACTTGAGACCCTTTCCATCCAATTCATTAATTAATATCTTAAAATTATCATTTATGCTGTTCAAAATTATAATATAATCATTATTCTATATGAATTTTCCTTTTCAAGCTAAGCATCTTGAGAGAATATGCATTTTTTCCCTTTTGTTTTTGATATTAAGTAGAGATATATGAAGACAATAATGGTTCCGCATTCAAATCAAAGACATCGTGAATATAAAGTAATATGCTATGCAGGAATCTAATTCTGGACACTGCTTTCCAAATTTATTATATTCTTTTATTATAACTCTCTTTTATTTTTGGTTCTCTTTCACTTATAATGCAACACATGTTAGTTATATCATCTCGTATATTTATATATGCTTCACTTTTAATTTCACATCAATTATTGTACTACGCTTTAATTATACACACACAGTCACAGTGACACACACTTCCAAGTTTGCGCCAAAGCTACCAATTTTACCACGCCCAAAGCATTCAAGAGAAAAATATCTGAATATACTAATTTAGTTATTGAAAATTGGACTATATTCATTCAAAATTTGTGCTTTCAAGTTTCCCAACTATTAATTATATAACCCCTTACACTTTATTTTGTATTCATATATATTTTTCTCAAACTTTAATTATATGTAAATATAACTCCCAAAACTTAAGGTATGGGTGGACAAGAAAAAGATTAATTTGCATAAATGTAACAGTTTAGGGTACCTCAGCTAGTTCCTGTTTGTTTTCACTTTTCAAAAATGTTTTTATAATTTTTTAGGTAAATATATGAAAGAAGTTTTATGTCAGCTTTGTAAAAAAAAGCTTGAAAAAGCACCTTTAAGATGTTGCTAAACGAGCACCTGGGTAACTTAGCAGCTAAATATATGATAATCTCCAAAATATTAAATAAATATAAAAACTAAGAAAATATCCCTAATATCCTGTAACTAAGAAAAAGATATACTGAGAAGCCTTAACAAATCTAGCCCCTTTATTTTAATTTTGCAAACTGACTAAATTAATTTGAATAATAAAACAAAGGATTAAAGGGTTATTTTTCTTTAGAAGTTGTCACAGAGAGCCAATTTTGCCATGAAAGTGTCAAATCTAGAGCAATTTTGCTCTGGCCATTATCCCAATTAAATTTGACTGTTAGTTAACTAAATATGTTGAGCTAACTATTCAACATTTGTCGTCCAAGTCATTTTTTCAAGATGCAAATTTGTCTCGGAGGTTTTCACTTAGGTGCAATGTTGCCTAGATGTTTTCAAATCGTAGCAATGTCCCCGATATTTATCTATGTTAAGTTTGATTCTTACAATTAGGAATATGTTATTTAAAAACATGAACAATATTGAAATAAAAATTACATATAAAGGAGCTCACATTCGCTAGAGAGTAATGAAGAAAAAGATTCAATCACTAGTTGCATAACACATTAAGAAATATTGTAGAGAACAAGGTTATCGAAAACTCTCAAGCACCACTATACCCCAATGAAGCCTAGATTGGCAAAAGTACCTCTTTGATTTTCTCTTAACCGTACAAGATATTTTTACCTCTTTGATTGTCTTTAATCCTTTAGTCAACTAACATGTAAACTTAACTTAAATAACAGATAGGGTAGAATTTCTTCGATTAAAAAACTTTTAGAGTAATATTACTCTTGAGTGTGTAAAAACTTACTGGGACAAATTTGAAGCTAAACTCAAAAAAAAAAAAGACGTGAATGTCACGTGGACCGTCAAATTAGTATATTTGGTCAATTAACAGTCAAATTTAACTAAGATAATTGTCAGGCACAATTGCTTCATATGTGAAACTTTCGGGGGTAAATTTACACCTCTATAAACATTCATGGCAAAATAACCCTAAAACAGATAACAATTATTCAAACTCGTTCAAATCTTCCCCTTTAGTTGCCCCTTTATTTTAATTTTGCTAACCGACTAAATTAATTTGAACAGTAAAACAAATACTCCCGGTCTTTAATTTAAGACTTATTTACCTAATTTGTTTATATTAAGGAAGTTAATTAAGTTAGGTAATATAGCGTGTATTTTCTAAAACATTATAGATTCTTCCTCGATTATTGTTAAGAGAATATTAATAGGAGTAAATTAAAAAAACAAGATTAATAAATATAAAAAATACGCCTTATATTTAACCAATATCAATTTTTTTGAATAAGTCATATATTAAAAACAGGAGGAGGGAGAAACAATTATTTAAAGTCATTAAAATCTCCAAGATCCGGAGCTCGACATTAGGGGTGGAAACAAAGATTACCATTTATCAATCTTTGTCTCCTTCGTGTATATATGTCTTCGTCATCATCTTTAATTCTTTATCTTCTCCTCTCTTTTATTTCCCCCATCTTTTCAGTTTTCATTGTCATTAATGATAATAGAATATTAATTAGACGCGCTTTTACTTTTAGCCTTCTATTTTTTCTTGATATTAATCCATCACCCTCATGTTGACTCCAAAGTTATGACCTAATAACTACCCCTTTCAGGTGGAACATATCTTTTCAAATATTTGTATAATTTAATTTGTTTTATCCTTAATACTCCCTTTCATCATTTGTATAAGTTACAATTAAAAACATTTTGTAGATTAAAAAATTTGATTAAATGTAATCGATAGGTAAGAATTTTAATTGTAATTCTTGGCCGGCTGTTGTAATTAATTTTAAAGACATATAATCAATTAGGTGTACAAATAAAAAAGTAAATTAAATTAAAAAAGAGAGTATAACTTGCTAAAAAGACAAGAGGAGTAGTGAGGAAGCGTAACAAAAAATTTAGAAAGTTTTTATAAACTATTTGTAAAAAAGTGAATAACATTAATTTTTTTGTACTTAAGACCATATATTATAAACTTGTACCCACATAGATGATAGATATATACATATATATGTCCCTCTCTCACTCACACACGTTATGTCCAATTTTTGGCCACATGTTCTTTGATTATTATTGTACGATCGAGATGCCTCCATGGTACATAGTCAGGCGTGACTTGAACCACTTATATAAGCTTAGCTAAGTTGAATTATAAAGAATCCTACCAACCAGAGACATATTTTAATAGAAGTATGATAATTAACATGCGATCCATTCATTCTTTCTGAGATTAATATACCTTAATCTTCTTGTTTGAAGTGATTAGTATGTAGCAGTGAATAAATGAGACGCATGTGGAGGGAGGGTAAGAAAAATAATTATATTAAAAGTGAATTTTCTAATGAAATAATTACATACCTGTGAAAAACATCATATGAAAATTGAAACATATACCTGAGCTTAACATGTTATGAAGACGACTGAGACTCTCTCAAATACATTATTGTATGTACATAAACTTACGTAGTTAGTACTCATATAATCGGTCATAATTACAGATTTACAGGAGTTGGATAATTAATTTTTATATATATTAAAAATTAGTTAAATTGATTATTTATAAAAGATGCGTATCTAATTTTCTAAAATACCCCCTTTAATTATGTATATTAGAAATTTCCCGTGGATGAAAACTCTTTTAATATGTGTAATTAATTGGGATAATTTATAAAAAATGATATAAATTTAAGGAACACAGTGGATTCTTATATTTAGAATTAAAACATGACTTATCAACTACCTCCTACATTTAGGGATCGTAAAAAATAAAAACCCTCCTATATTTAGGAATTATGATCAAAGGGAGCAATACGGTTTTTTATTTTATTTTATAAAAAAATAAACATTATGCTCTATTATTTATAAGCCATAAACAATGTGATTTATTTTTAGAGTGAGGCACTTGAGAGACCCTTTCCATCCAATTCATTAATATCTTAAAATTATCATTTATGCTGTTCAAAATTATAATATAATCATTATTCTATATTTGTTTGGACAAAGACCCAAAACAAATATTTGGTCAGATTAGCATATTTGGTCAACTAATAGCTAAACCCAAAACAAAATGACGTGAATGTCACGTGGATCGTCAGATTAGCATATTTGATCAACTAATAGTTAAATTTATCTGAGATAATGGTCCAAGCACAATTGCTCCAGATTTGACACTTTCGATAAAATTGCGCCCCGAAAAGCTTCCAGATCAAAACAGTCTTTTAACCCTAAAACAAATAACAATTATTCAAACTCCTTCAAATCTTGAGAAAATCCATATAGGGGCCCTTTTTGGTGAAAAAAAAACCCAAAAAGGGCCCTAAGATTATGAAAATCCCAGAAAGGGCCCAGCCCTTTCTGAGATTTTCAGAATCTCCGTTGACAACTAAATCAGCTACATTAACAACAAAATCAATACCCGTTAACAACTAAATCAGTCGCATTAACAACAATATTTTAACAACTAAATCAGTCACATTAACAACTATATCAGCCATATTGACAACTCACGCAGATTAGAAAATCGGATGAGATTTTGTAATCTTGGGGCCCTTTTTGGGATTTTTTTTCCTTCAAACAGGCCCTTAAATGCATTTTCCCTCAAATCTTCCCCTGGTTGCCCCTTTATTTTAATTTCGCTGACGGACTGAATTAATATGAATAGTAAAACAAATATTCATTCCGGTCCTTAATTTAAGACCTATTTACCTAATTTATTTAGATTAGGAAACTTAATTAAGTTGGCTAATATGATATATATTTTTCAAAACATCCTAGTATCTCCTTCTTGATTATTATTGAAGGAGTATTAATAGGGGTAAATTAGAAAGAAAAAAAATTAACAAATATAAAAAATATATCTCATAGATCAAGATCAATTCTCCAAATATGTCATATGTTAAAAACAAGAGAGAGTAACAATTATTTAAAGTCATTCAAATCTCCAACATCCGGAGCTTGACATGCATGGGTGTTAGCATATGAAATGACTCCCTCACGAGCTGTGCTGTTTGCCGTTTACTCAGAAAAGCATGAACATCTCGTTCCAGTTGGCTCGTATGGTATTTAATGAGGCAAGCCATGATTTCCTAAAATAAGATAAATTCCATCATCCGGCAAGGAGAAAGGAATATATTCTTATTTTAGCATCGAGCTAGAAATCTTCACCGCAATTTAGAGACTAGTGCTTCATAGATAAGCATATAAGACAAGTTTTGTCTGAATTTACATGAACGTGCATTGTGCTTTTTAAATGTTTCACTCCTCAAAGCTGTTGAAGGAAGCATATTTTCTTGGCCTTCTTGAATGAGTCCTAGCTAGAAGAGGGAGCAACAAGTTTATACGGTGGATTTTCAAAATGTAAAATATGTTTAATGCAGTAGAAATTATTATATATAAATATAGATGTTTATAATCCTGTATGGTAAATTTGATTCAGAAATTCAACAGCTGGACTTTATTAGAAATTTTGTCTAATAGTTTGAGAGATTTTTATGACGATAACTTTTCCCCCAATATTAGTGGCTAAAAACTTTTGTCGATCATAATCTTTTAAAATATCAAAGTTTTGTATGGTGTACAATATTTTACGTTTATAAATTATAACAATAGAAAACACCATCCTTCTTATAATCTTATTCATAGTCTAATCTAAATCTAGTTTTCTTTTTCTCTAACTCTTCAAGTTAAATTCTGGGGAAAAATCTTGGAGTTTAGTAAATTCAAAGTTTGCTATCTGGCACCCGCATGATCAGTTCTGATCAATTAATCAGTAACTCTTTAATTCACTAAATTAAATATTTTTATATCAAAATAATATTTCAAATCATTAGTTTCTTTTGGTAGAATAGAGTCATTCGATTAAATCTTGAATATTATAATGGGCTAAGGGTCAATTTTACCTCAGGAGTGTTAAAAAGGAAGCAATTTTATCTTGACCATCATCCTAGTTAATTTTGATGGTTAGTTGACCAAATATTTTTGTTAAGATAATCCACATGTCATATACGTCATTTTTGTTGAGGTATAAATTTTCCCCAAAGGTCCATGTGTCATTTATTTCATCTTTTTTTCAAAGTTAGATTTAAAACTTTCGGGCAAATTTTTACCTTAACAAAAAAAAATGTTGATGACATGTGGATTGTCAATTGTCAACTAATAGTCAAAATTAATGGGATAACGATCGTGAAAAATTGCTCTATTTTTCACACCTCCGGAGCCAAAATGCCTCTTAACCCTATTAAAATAACATAATATATTTTCTCCAGGTCCTTAATATAAGACATATTTACTTGAATTTAATTAGATTAAAGAAGTTAGTTAAGTTTGTTAGTATAACATATATTTTTTAAAATACCCTAGTCATAATCCTTAATTCTCTCATTCTCTCTCTCTCTTTATTATTGTTTTGAGGGAGCATTAGTAGGGTTAAATTTGAAAAATATTGACAAATTATGAAGATTATGTCTTATATTTATGAACAAAATTAACTCTCTAAATATATCTTATATTAAAAAATCGAAGAGTATATCGCTATAGTTTTAATTTATCTATATACATAATTATATATCTAAACTTAATTGTCTACATATCAAGATGGCTCATGCATGATCAATGCCATCCATTTGTCATACATGTGTTAAGGTCTAAAAATACCCATAAGTTTTTACCTAAAGTGCAGGCTTATTTTGAAAGTGCACAAATTCCTAAAGACTTTTAAAATAAAGGCAAAAATACCATATCCGTTAGTCTCAGTCACGTTGACCGTTAGTTTGACTAAAAAAGTTGACAAATCCGACACGACACTACTACAAATAATGTCTATAACGTCCGTTTAATTGGCCTTTTAATGTCTAAAAACATGGGGGCGTCTATTTGGGAGGCGTAAAAAGTGGAGACTTACGGCGTCTAATTTTTTTTTGGATGCCATAAGTTTTTGTTTTTTAAAAAAAATACCAAAACAGATGGGGACGACGACGGCGTTAAACATAGATTTGAGAAGTTTATGATCTGAAAAAAAAAATCCAGAACGCAATAAACAGATCTGAGAAATTTTAGATCTAAAAAAAATCTAGAATGCAATAAACAGATTTGAGAAATTTCAGATATGGAAAACATCCAGAATGCAATAAACAAAACGTCACCGGACCTATCATCTATGGCACATTGAAAGCTTTAGGAACACAGATCTAGAAAGAAGCTTTAGGAACAGCGAAAGCTTGTTTCCATTATGCAATAAAATTCCACAAACATTGCTATTGATTCACACTTATCATCTATAGCACATTAAAAACAAATAAATAAAACACACCTCAAATATATCAGAAGATAAAATAAGATGACAGGTTATTGTTCGCCTCCAACATCGAGATCTCCTACCCAATTCCTAGCCAGAAATAGAAACAGAAAATAAACAAATCGTCACCAGACCTCCAGATGCGTTTGGTAAGTGGTAGATCTGCCTCTATCTTTTGCAGATCTGAGGAACCATAGGAGCGGAGGAGCAAGGAGCGAGGAGGCCATGGAAGCGGAGTAGCGGAGGCGAACTCCAACTGAAGGCAATGGAGCAGAGGAGGCCATGGGGGAGAGAGCGACCTCGAGTGAATGACCGGAGTGAGTGATGTCGGGCGATGCAACGGCGGACGGGCAAGCAAGCGAGGGGTGACGCGAGCTGGCGAGCGACAGTTGGTGAGAGGTGTGAGAGATTATGTGAGGTTTAGAGAATGGGTGAGGTTCAGAGAGTGGGTGAGCGAAGACGCGTCATGCGAGAAAATAATGAAGGCGTGTGTAGGCCTGCCTTTTGGCATCTAAATATATTGCTTGGACGCCAAAACATGGACTTTTGGCGTCTAAAACTATAACTAGGACGCCAAAACATGTACCTACGGCGTCCTAGTTAAATTTTAGGACGCCAAAAAATATGCTTTTTGGCGCCAAACAATTCATTTACCACCTAACAAGCCAAAACCTCCCTTCTTTGGCGTCCTAAAATAGTTTTAGGACGCCATAAGTATATTTTTGACGTCCTAAAAATTAATATGACGTCTAATATGTCAAATTTCCTCTACATTATTACAAAAATGCTATCGCCTTCACATTTTACTTCCTTTTTAAAAATAAGGATATCTTTTTGGGACGTAAAACCATTTTTTATAGTAGCGCGATCCTAGGCTGGCAAATCTGAGGTGGGGGAAGCTAAGAGCTTTGTGAGATGAAGAGTGGGAGGAGAGGGGCAAAGAAGGAAAATACGATTTTGAGCGAGGATATTTGAGATTTGAGACCGAGAAAGAGGGAAGGACTCCGTCACCGCCACAACTTCAAAGGCTAAGGGAGGAAGAGGGGAAGGAGCAAGGTCCGGCATGGGATGCGAAAAAATCGGTGAGAAGGAGAAAAGGTAGCGGCTAAGCGAGGCATTGTAGAATATTTTTATTTTTGTTTTTTGGCCACTGCCAATTAGGACATTATTATAGCCAACTCAGCTTCCATGTTAGTTTGTTTTGATCAAACCAACGGTCAACATGACTTAGATTAATGGTAATATTATTTTTTTTACCTTCATTTTGAAAGTTTATGAATATTTTTGTATCTTCAAAAAGCATATGGTGCTTAGGTAAAACCTCACAGATATTTTTACACCTTAACCCTACTTTAATTCAGCCCATTTTAACATTATAACGATAATTTAATCCAAATCAATCTATTCAATATACGAAAAATAAAAGTTAATTACTTTACCTCAGATGTCAAAAGACCCGTAAAGGCTGAATTGAATCATAGTCTATATACATACCAAAACAAACGAACTGTTGAACAAAAAAGAGAGTTATGGTAAGCAAGCGATCTCAACCTTGAAAGCAAGAAAACAAAAGTTTATATTTTAGAAAGCGCAGAAGAAAAATCATTTACACTCTAATTCTTAAAAGAGAAAATTCTATTCAAATTAAAAAACAATTATATTGTTTCTGGGAAATTTTCTTAGATTTTAATTTGCTTTTATGTTTCGATCAAAATATTTTTCCTATAAGTTATTAATAACGATTTAATATAGATTGTTTTATCTTTAACGATTACCTAGAAACTTAGATTTATTTATACATAGAATAACAAAATTAGGTCGATAAATTAAAAAGCGGCGGTATAAATATTTATCACTTATTTGATGTCAATCACTAATTAAATTAACACGGTTGAACAGTTGGACGAAATTTTAAAACCCAACTGGTTATGCTTAGTTTAAAAAGACATAAAAATAAAATAAAACAACTTGTTGAATATTTTTTTTATCAACAACTTGTTGAATTGACGTCTTAAACAATTTAAAAAATATATATTAAATACTCACAGTCTCACAGCCTGGATTGATAAATTTTATATTCAGTATTTGAATTGAGTTTGTTTTCTTAATATTTTGAGGATATTTTATTGAAATTTTCTCTATTTTATATGGAGTATTTATTCCTAAATATTTAAGAAGTATAAAATATTTTTATTAACAAAATTAGAAATTTATGATATTTATTAAAGAACAATATAAATGTCTATCAGATATTGATTTGAAGTCAAACCCAACATTGACGTCCTCATTAAAGATGGTTAGAAACACGGTTTTCTTTTTTTCTTTTTCTCAGAGAAACACGGTTAAATACAACTGTTTTTTTTTTGCTCAGAATACAATACAACTGTTTATAGTTGTTAAAAAAGAAAAAAAAAAGATGGAGTATTTTTTTTTTTTTAGTTGTTAGTAAAAAAAAAAAAAAACACAAGTGGTTGTTTGACCTGTATAGGATTAGAAAGATAACTTATCATAAATTATAAGGAAAATAGATTATATCAACATCATGATTCATCTCGATTTGAAAATTCCGTAGTATTCCGTACCTATGGCAAAAAAAAAAGTATAACCACACACACACACACACACATATATATATATGTAATATCTTCTCTTAAACCGTACATTTGTCACACGCCCTTTACCAGTCGCTCTTTTCGTTCTTCTCTCAACTGAACTTCTTTCTTCAACCCTTCTTCTTAGCGTAGCTTCTGAGTTAATTTTCTACGTTCTTGTCGTCATTATGTTTCAAACGATTCGACAAATGAACAGAATTATTGACACTGAAGAAAGAGCAGCAGAATCTGTTTCTTCTTCTCCAATGGGAGAAGAGAAACTAGAGGGTGTTTTGTTCGGAAAATACAAAATCTGCAGATTACTCGGCGTTGGAGGTTTCGCCAAGGTTTACGAAGCTTGTCATGTTGTTACGAAACAGAGTGTCGCCATTAAAGTCGTGAGCAAGCGCGACCTAAGAGAGCGCGGCCTCATGTCGCAGGTTCAGACGGAAATCGCCGCCATGCGCCGGCTAAATCATCCACACATCGTGAAACTCTACGAGGTCCTCGCCACCAAAACCAAGATTTTCCTCGTCATTGAGTTTGCAAAAGGCGGTGACCTCTTCGACAAATTCGTTAAAAGCGGTCCCTTTGGCGAAGATCAGCACCGCCTGTGGCTCCAACAGTTAATCTCAGCCGTCCAGCACTGCCATTCTCGCGGCGTGTTTCACCGCGATTTGAAGCTTGATAACCTCCTCCTTGACGAGGATTTGAACATCAAGGTTTCGGACTTCGGGTTGAGCGCAACAACGAATGATATCCAACCCGACGGCAAGCTTCATGCTCTCTGTGGGACCCCTGCTTACTTGGCCCCTGAGATGCTGAACGACAAAGGCTACGACGGAGATAAAGTCGATGTGTGGCAGTGCGGCGTCGTTTTGTACGTCCTCACGTTCGAGTCTTTGCCGTTTACCGGCGCGAACGTCCAAACGCAATTGAGGAGAATATACCGAGGCGAGGTTCGGATCCCCCGTCAGGGCAAACCCGAGAATTTGGTACATTTAATCAAACGGTTACTAGATCCGAACACGAAAAGGAGAATTACGATTGATGAAATTCTGAAAGACCCTTGGTTCAAAAAAGGGTACACAGAGATCAAAGTCCAGCAGAAGAATCTAGAATGGGAGGATGAGAATAGTCCCAAGTCTTTGAACGCTTTCCATTTGATATCGTTCGGTTCGGGTTTTGACATGTCTGGTTTGTTGCTTGACCGCCCGGAACCGGAATTTTCGGGCAGCGTGGAACGCATCGTTTCAAAGGAGACGCCGAGGAGGATCGTGGAGATTGTGGAGGCGGCAGCTGATCGGGATATAGTAACTGTGACCGGAAAGGAGGATGGAATGGGAGCAAAGCTTGAGGGGCATAATGGTACTTTCGTGATATTGATTGGGGTTTACCGGTTAACGGATGAGCTGGTTGTGATTGAGGTAAAGAAGAAAGAACAAGATGGTGATATTGGTGCCCAATTCTGGAAAGATAAATTGAGGCCCCGAATTTTAGAATTAGAGCATAAACCAGAATAGCCGGTCAAGAAATTAAATTCACATATGATGTTTTCCTCTTAGGTGCTTCTTAGGTGTTTTTCCCTTTAATTAGAGGGATTAGGACATTTTTTTTAAATATATTATTTATTGAGATTAGATTATATCTTTGCATCCCGAATTTTTTTTTTTGCACCAAGTATGATTAATTAATTTAGGGATATGGGGTTACGGGGAAAAATATTTCTCAATGTAGGACTTAAAATTAATTAATTTGATATATTGGGTGCCAAAAAAAAAATCAGGATCCAAGATATAATCTAATCTAAATAAATAGAATATGTAAAAAAAAAAAAAAAAAAAGCTTAATCCCTCTAATTAGAAGAAAAAGCACCTAATGCAAACCCCCAAAAATTATGAGAAATGTGTTGTAATTGCGTTTAGGCATAATAAATACTAATATGTTCCAAGTATATATATAATCAATTTTTTGGGAGCACATGCTAATCCCTCTAATGAGAGGGATGATATTATATATATATATATATATATATATATATATATATATATATATATATATATATATATAAATTTAAATTATATCTTTTTTTCTGAAATGTTTTTTATAGTATCTCAAATTAATTAATTTTTAGGATATTGGTACCCTCCAATAATAATTATAAGATAAAGTTTGTAGCGCGTTATCGCACTACAAACTTTTATATATTTATATTTAGGGCAGAGGTAGTATTGGGGGAAACATCTCTAAATAGATGATTTAAACTAATTAATTTGAGATCTTTGGATAAAAAAAAATCCAGAAAGCCACATATAATTTAAATATAAATATAATATATATATATATATATATATATATATATATATATATATATATATATAAAATAAAAATGTGCTCGTTCATAAAAATGTGCACCAATGTGAACCCCAATTTTTTTCCGGCGAAACTATGTACGTAATCAATTTGTGTACTTATCAGTGATCACATCAAGAGCAGCATGATGCCGTAATACAATTTGGACGCCTATAAGTTTGTTTTGGATTATTTAAATGGTAGGTTAAATATTTTTATTTTGAATTCTATGTTAAAAAACACGTCAACATCATTGAATTATAAAATAAATCTAATATTAAACAGAGAAGTTAATATTTTAGCCAGGAAAAAAAAAAAGGGAAGTTAGTATTTTCAACCTGCTGGTCTAATTCTCAAACATTAAAATTAGTGATCATTAAGATATTGACAATTTTATTTTTGAATTTTAACAAGTGTATGAAACTTTTTTGATATTACAATTTTTTCTGACTTTTTCTTAATATTTTTTAAGTTTTTTGGATCTTAAAGGATTTTCTATTTTTTTCCCTTAACAGATGGGTCCACCAACAGATGCATGCTTTGCGCCTATTGCAGATTTTTTATGGTTCACATCCTCTCTTAGCCCGTACTGCTCTGACACCCATAATAAATTAGAGGGAAAATTAGGTTTCAAGGACCAGGAATAATTACAATTAAGTCCATTGAAATCACTAAATTACACAGAAGTTTATAGGGACTTTTTTGATATTATTTGTCTTAACAACAAAGAAAACGTATATTTACAACCGAAAGTCGCCATATTTACAACAACATTTAAACATACGTGACCATTTACAAAGGAAAAATCATATTTACAATGAAAAGTGTCGTATATTTACAATAACATTTAAACACCGGATTTTGTTTCAAATTCAAATCCTTGACGGCGTAAGATCATTTATAGCGAGAAAAAATCCATATTTACAACACGGTAATCGTATATTTCAAGAAAAAAATTTTAGTCATTTACAACAGGAAAAAAATCATATTTACAACTTTGGAAACGTCATATTTACAACAAAAATTGAAAACCCTGCGGATTTTGTTTTCATATAAATAATATAAAAAAAGTCCCGACTACGTGTAATTTAGTGATTTTAACTTTAAATTGTAACTATTTCTAGTTCCTAGGACATGCACGTAATGTTTCCTAAATTAAAAGGGCTATATAACAAGACAAAGAAATTTAATACTCCTATTATCAATGGTTGTTAGGAGGGTTTGTCCTTTACAACTTATCAAACCAATATTCAAATTTTTAGTAAAAAATGTGTTTATATTTAATATCTGAATATATAACGAATATGATTGTCTGTAATAAAAGGATACATCTTAGTATAAAAAATTAATATTTTGTGAAAATAAGCTAATCGTACTAAATAATTGCTAATAAGGCGTGGAGTGATGGGGAAAATAAAGAAGGGGGATATATATATAAAAGTGGTGATGAAATGATATAGGGAATGGCGTATCAAACAGTGGACAAGTGTCCTTAAAAAAAGGAACAGCTAACATGCGAAAGAACATGGTGGCGTGCAGTGGAAATGGTTTTTATATTTGTGGGTGCGCGATTAATAAGAAGAATTTTTTTTTCAATAAAAGTTTTAAATGCATTAAAAATTAAATAAATATAAACAAGAAAATAGAAGAAAACTTCAATTTAATATAAAAACAATAATCAAGAAATAACTAAGTTCTTCGATTCTTCATTCATGAAAATATCAGATTATATTATCATCATCAATCTTAATAAGTTTGTCAAGAGTTCTTTAAAATCACGTAGGTGAGTTTGAAATGTTTACGATAGGAGAATTAAATTTCTTTTTAAAACTTTGAATCAAGCAAAAAAAGAATGGAATATTTATTTTTCAAACCAAATACGAGCTTTTAAGAAATATGGAACTAATCACTATAATCCTACCAGCTCAACAACTTTTCATTGTTAATTAAGGACCTTAGAGGAGATGAATGTTGTTAATTGTTATTTTCATTTCTTTTTTTTATTATGCCGATATTAGTGGTTAATTTATCAAATTAATTGGATTGAATGAAAAGAGAGATTTTTTTTTTGGGGGGTTAATAAAGTGGAGAGGAATGAGGAAAGGCATGCGCTGAAATGAGGAAAAACTTGGGGAAAGAATAAGAAATGAGAAGGGCCCAAACGCTTTCGAACCCACGACCTCTTGAACTACAACCAAGTGCTCTACCGTTGAGCTATGGACCCATTGATAATAATATGTTCCAGCTAAATAATATATATTTTTTCAAGTTTTGTGGGTGCACTTGCACCCACAAGCACAAGTGTGGCTCCGCCCCTGGTGGCGTGGAAGCAATTATAGGAAGTTGATTCACGTGGTGGTTAACTAGTTAAGCATATGATGCGAATCCTCCATGTTCTCAGAATCTCTAGGGATTATGATGATCAGTTTCACAATTAACATGAACTTATTATGTGTTATTTATATGATGGCCATGTGTCAGATTTTGTTTTGGGGAAAGTGGTGTGTCAATTTTAATAATTCACTTTTTTAATAGGGCCATTTGACCTCATTAGATTTATTTTTTTTAAGTGCTAAAATAGGGCCATTTTAACACAACCAACCAAGTGGATGCAAACTGAGGTTATGTGGGTCCCACCAATGGTGAAGCCAGAATTTTATATTTGTGGGTGTACAATTAGTAAACTTTTTTTTTTAAGGAAAGTTTTAAATGTATTAAAAATCAAATGAATATAGATAAGAAAAGAAAAGAAATTATGGATACACGCATTCCCAAGAGGCACAAACTATCCATCACACACTTCTGTAAGACAAAAATTAGGTGACAAAAGAAACAACATCTAACAAACTCCTACAACTGTAATTCATGGAGGAAGAGCTAGAAGACAGAGAAATAAGAGATAAATGAAAATTACCTCAGAAAGCACGGAAGCTATGAATCTGAAACGAAGAGATTTGGAGAGCAGGGGAAGTTGTGGATTTGGAACGGATTTGCGAGGGGAAGCTGTGGATTTGGAATGGACGGATAAACCAAACTTACTACAAACCATCAAACTCATTACAATTCATTATGGAACACAGAACTTTAAAAAGCTACAAACTAAATAAAAAGTTATAAACAAGGAGAGTTTTACATAAACCCAAAGTTTCAACCACCAAACTCATTACAATTTTAAAAAGACAATTTTTTTTTGGGGGTACTCATTGAGAGTGTATTTCATCCTAAAATTCATAAAATTACTTGGTGTCACAGTGCTCCTGTTGACCTGTTCTTATCTAGGTTAGGAATTTGTCATAATGGGGTACTATGGGCCGGTTTGGTACGCTGATTAAAGCTGAGGGAAAGGGAAAATGAGAGGCTTCCCACGGATGAAAACTGTTTAATACGTTGTGTCCGGGAAAATTGATTTCTTGCCAACCTCTATCTTCCCACAATGGTGGGAAAATTCATCCCTCCAAAACCGGCGGGATAACATTTTCGTTCCGGGAGAGTGAATTTTATGGACAAAAAGCCCCTGTATACAGTGGAGGTGTTTATTAAAAAAGAGCATGAACCCTGCAGCTCGACGAAGCTGAAATTGAAGACAGGAGCTGAACGAAGGACTCACCTGAAATCGACGACATGGCAGTGGGAGACGTAGCACAAGTTCAACGCAGGTGCATATACAGGTGAGTTCCGATGGGTATTAGTGATATGTTTTCTATTTTATCCGTTGCCCGATGCCCTGTATTCATTGTCTGAAAGATTTTTATTTATTTATTAGGGTCATTCTAGAGAATGCCCATAGCATTCTCCAAAATGCTCAAGCAATTATCGAGAATTGCTTGAGCATTTCGGGAGAATGCTCCGTAGACTGTTTGAGCATTCGAAGAATGCCCATAGCATTCTCCAGAATGTTAAGTCAATTCTTGAGAATGCGAAGTAAAGTCGCTAATCTTAATTCTTAAATAAGTTTCACTTTCTTTGATTCTCGAGAATAACAACATGATTCTCGAGTATGGTCATTTCTTGGGTTTCGCCGGTGATCAATATCGTCTTGAAGAAAACAAGAAGACATAAAATGAATTGAATCGTGCGCAACCGAGACTTTGTTTTTAATTTAGGGGCATTTTTGGTATTTCACCTCACATTCCCACTTAACTAACACCCAATTCTCCATACCAAACCATTCATTTTCCCTCAACTTAAATTCCCTTCCCATGTCTACCAAACAGCTCAACTTTTTAATTTCTCTCACAATCTTCCCTTCCATTCCTTTCCCTCTTTAAATCTTCCTCATACCAAACGGGGCCTATGTGAACAATGACTATTGGGATGAGCACCAAAGAGAGGAACCTCCACAAAAGGTTTTGGTTGATAAGGTTCAAAGGAAAATATTATCTGATAAACCCAGGATTACCAAGTTCCCCATCAATTTCCATCCAGAGAACAATGAAAATGCAAAGCAACCTCCTCCTCCAACTGAGGACCCACCTCAAATTGACGAAAATACAGAGGGGCAACTTGCTTCCCCTGATCATGTTCAAGCAGAAGGGCGTGAATCCTGAATTTTATAGGTATAGACAAACATTTTGCAGACAAGATGCCATTAACATGGATGCTTGAGTTCTGCAGCTGCTATCAACCATCTGAAATTGGATGAGGCAATTAACACACAGGCCTACTTTTGGTTGTAATTTTTGAAACCCAGTTTCTTTCAATGAACTCCTGTGGTGCTTCTAATTTGGTTTTGATTGTTCAAATGAAATTCAAGGTTTAGATTTTTTTTAGTTATTTTCTTCACGGTTTGTCATATTTGAGATAAATGCTATTAATTTGGGCATTCTGAATTTTACATTTGTAGTATTCTCTTGGTCTGGTTTTGTTTACACTGGCCTGCTTGACAAAATCAATAATCAAGCAAGGCTTCCAATGATGCGATAAGAAACTATTGCAGATGCTTGGTTTATTAACAAAAGTTTTATTCTCCAAATATTATTGTTACTTGAAGCATAAAAAAAAGAAGCTATATAATCCACTCGGAGATTGATAATAAGTAATAACATATGCCAATTGCTTTTGTTTACCTCAGCACTTTAAGCCCCAAAAATCAATAACAGAATCAAGAAAATTCAATCCGCTTTTGTTTTCCTCAACACTTTATGCAAAATAGAATCAAGAAACCATAAATTCAGAAATAATTTCATTCTAAAATCAGCAACAAATTCATCCTAAGACCTAAATTCAGAATTCAGCAAAGGAAAATTACCGTTGAGAGGGGGGATATGGAAAATTACCTTGAGACATAATCGATTGAGCCGGCCTTGCTGTGCGATGGTTGAGTGACGGCGGACAAGAGCAGAGAGCGTGATTGCACGATTTGGAGAGTTGGGAGATTGCAACGGAGATCGACGGTGGACAAGAGCTGAGAGTGACGGCGGACGATTTGGAGACGAGAACAAAGAGATCGATGGAGAGTGAGAGAACGGAGAGATTGATGGAGTGGAGAGTGAGAGGATGAGAGCAGAGAACGATGAAAATGAAAAAAAAAAAGGGGTAAAAGGAAGATATGAGGCTCGAACCGGCGACTTGTGACTAAGGGAAGGGTATAGAGAATTAACCAACTGCACTAGGTGGACATGTTGTTATTAAATTCTTTCAAATTATATATATTTTGTGTCTGCACTTGCCCACATTGGCACTAGTTGGCTCCACCACTGCGTTCCACACATAAGGTACGTATCCTCTCTGGTTCTTATTATAAGGCACCAACTAACAATTCTCACAAACCAATAAAACTACAATTTGAGTAATTTTCAATATTAGTTTTACTAAATGCACTAAACTCTAATATCATATTAATTATTACTCTCACCCACTACTTTTATTAATTAGGGGCATATATGAAAAAAAAAAGTAATTAATGCTCTTTGGGAACAAGCAAGTACCTTATAAAAAGGACCAAATACACTTATTAGTTGGTGCTTTATAATAAAGACAAGAGGGAGTCTGTCATGCTTCCCCACCAATTGAACGTTTGATGGAACAACTCTAGTCATCATTTTAACCCCCCCCCCTCAAAAAAAACAACAACTCAGCACCGTCTAAAACCTTACCACTATTTCAAACAACACCAGCAACCACAGCCCGGCCACCATAGAAACAACCACAAGACTCCTATCAGCCACCAACAACCAATAATTACCCAAATATACTGAAACAAAGAAAATAAAGGAGTAGAGGTAGCATATTGAAAAAAGAAGAAGAGAAATAGATGTATATATGAACTTGAGCCAAAAATCACAAACCAAAGCAGATTTCGTCGCCGAAGAGCCAAAGCTGATGATCTGTCAACCATTAAACCAGATAAGCTTGAATCGTGCGATGAGATCTGAGAGAAAAAGATGAAACCGAGTTTTCGTTAAGATTGCGCATCCTATAGAGTTTTTCATATTTGAGTCCATTGAGTTGGTGTTGGGATCTAAGGGAGAGAGTAAGCCTGCACACATGACGGCATGAGCAGTAGCCGGAGAAGGAGGATCGATGCAGCTTGAAGGGTCGACAAATTGATACTCAATAATTGGGATAGCATGGGATAATGAGATAATCAAATAAATTACTATAATATTAGTTATAAAACAAGTTGACTTTTTTTTTTAAAAAAAAAAGATTAAGGAAACTAATTAAATTATTTTAAATATTTTTTTTTTATCCAAACTAATTAGTTTGACTAACAAACTAGTATATAATATAATGATATACAACATAAATTAAGTAATTTATTTAGTTTTTTTTTTTATCTCTTTAAAAAAATCAACCCAAACTTATAATGAAGACGGGACGGAGTAATAAATAAATTTCAAACAACAATTAACATCCATGAGACTACACGATGGGATAGTTTAGGATTTAGGAAATGGCAATAAGTTATCTAAAGATACGTGCTTAGGCGTTTATTATATGTGAACACAATCGTAGGTCTAGGTATCAGATAATTATTTCCATCGTTTATGAATTCTGCTACACTGAGGGATCCTACATGTGACCACGCTCACAAGTCGCAACATCTTAGAAAGAAGTATATTGTTTTTTTTTTTTTTTTTTTTCCTATTTTAGTTTATAATATTCTTTGTATTTTATCAGACACAGAATTTGGCTTCATTTGAAACAAATGATTAAACAATTTTCTCTCACGTGGAGTCCTATATATCTTCATTTGAATTATTTGATTATGGGTTTTTTTATGCCCCTCATTGAAACTCTCGAATCACAATAAAGATGAACTTTGAAATTTTTTAGAAAAATATTAAATATTTAAATAGTTTATAACACACACACACAGATATATACATATGTGTGTGTCTACACACAAATATACACACAGATATATACATATGTGTGTATGTGTCTACACGCAAACACACACACACGTGTGTGTGTGTTTAAACATATATGTATATCTATGTATATATGTGTGTAGAAATATGTATATCTTTGTGTGTGTCTGTCAATATATATGTGTGTGTATACAGATACAGATATATGTGTGTGTGTGTAGATATCTCGCGTACACACACATATATGTATACATATATACATACACATATATGTATATATAGCAAAACTATTATTTTAATTAGAAAACGTGTAGAAAGGAAAATTCTAGATCGGAGAGATATGTGGTAGAGGTTGTTAATTTACTTTTATTTATGTTATTTTAAATTTATATAAGGGCATTTTAAGAAAATGAGTAAAATTAATTAATTTACTCATATCCTTAATCTCTCCAAAATTGGTTAAATATGTCTTATAATTAGCACCGGAGAGGGAGTATAAACTTTGAAAATGATACTCCTGTATATATCAACATCAACAGTAGGTGACTAATTTAAAAATGAATTAACAAATTTTCTTTTTTCCTGGACGGCAATGTTTTTTACTTCTTTATTATTGTGCGTGTGAGTGATCCTTCAACGTTTTACAAAGTTGGGCCGAAATTTAGGCCTAACGAACTTTTGATAAATAGCCTGGGCCTAATGTTTTGGGCTAAAGAATTATCTCATAGATTGGGCCCAAGGCAATTTCAATCAAACTATAGAGTATCATTACCAGTTTTGATAGGCCATCACATATTACCTCCGAAAGAAGGTTAAAGTTAAATTTTAGGTGCCATGTTAACTTAAGGGTATGGGTTTAACATGAGAGCTTTCCCCGTTTATGTAATTTCCTTGGTACTGCAGGCTTTTTAGCCTTCTCATTTATATCAAAACCAAAATAAAATTAAAAAAAAAAAATTAGGGGCTCATTAGGCATAAAAACAGGCCTCAAAATCCAAAAATGTTTTAGTCTAATTAGTTGGAGTATGATTGTAATGATACTATGAATATTACAGCATCACATCTACGAGGATGTTGGGTCTAACGAAAGGGGTTAGTCCCTCACAATGTATCAAATTAAAATTTGTATTTTATTGAGAAATATGCTTATATTTAATACCTAACAATGTCTCAAATAGAATGAATACATGAGCTTAGCCACACAAAAAATAGCATCACATCTTTTTATAGTAGGGAAAGTTGGGGCCAAATCCCCCCTTGAAATTTTTTTATGTGAAAAACTTAATAAATTTGTATTATATCCAATCTCACTGATAAAATTTTCAATAAAGGAATTTTTTTCTTAATAGTTGTCTGAGTGGCAACGGCCCCACTACACTTGGATGAGGTATTTGAAAATTCTTTTAGTTAGAAGGATATGAATTCTAATATTGATATGTGTGTGTGTGTGTGTTTTTTTTGGGGGTCAAAGATTACTTATATTAATACTTTAGCAAACATAGCACATACAACAGCAGGGATACAAAGGAGCTACAACTCAAAAGAAAGACATACTACAAACGAAAGAACACAAACAAGGTCCTTAATAAGATTACAAAAAGAAAACACAAGTAGTCACCGTCCATGTAAAAATGGAGGGAAGAAGTATCCTCAGTCAAAATCATCATTCTCTTGTGCATCTATAGTTAGGAGAGATATTAAAGACGGTGTTGGTTGTAAACCCACACGATAAAGACACCCTTTACTTTATGAGTATTAGGCTAAAGACAAATCAGTGCACGATTACCAGTAAAGGGATAAAGGACAAAGATAACACAACCTTAGAGTACAGGAGGTAAATGATATCTTGCACAATACTTCAACTTCTCCAATGAAATAAGTCTAGAGACTTGGCATCAATACAATCGAGCAAGGAAAGATAATCTGTTTCAAAAATCAATTTATCATGCCCTAAATGCAGTGCTAACAACGAAGACCTCTTTAAAGCCAAGGCCTCAGTCATAAACGCTGAAATAGATTTCACCTTATCTACAAAACCCCATTTGAAATTGCTAAAATTATCCCGTCAAATCACTCCAAAAGCAGTACCCCCTGTATTAGATGAGAAGGCCCCATCACAATTAATTTTTAGGGTGCCAAGAGGGGGACAATTCCATTTACAGCTAGAAGCATTATGTACAAAGATCACATCACAACCCAAAAGATTAGTATGACAAGTAACCCAGTATTCTAAGTTGCTCTTCGTGGCCATTTCAATAACATTAACAGGAATTGGATCATTGTGATTAAAAACTATATCATTTCATTTCTTCTAGGCAAACCACAAAATCCAACATATTAGAGAAATATCCTGTTTACCTTGAGAGGGAATACATGTTATTTGTAACCACCAAGCATTGAAATTAGACGCATAGGACACCTCGTTCGACATTTAGTGTTGGGATCCGTACACAACGGAATGATTTCATCCATAAAACTTACGAATCCCAATGAAGAGGATCTATCAACGGCGTTTAAATCGGGTAGTAAAGAACCGTACCTATGCGAACTCGTGAGCGTCTTGTTCAATTCGATCTCGTGTGCGTCCTACTCGATTAACAGGAGCGACTCTGTGAATCCACTCCCTCTACTGGTATCCACACGAACAGTCTCCAACACCGACAGCAGCGTGCTATTTCTTCAGTATTTTCGCGTCTCTTCTTTTCTCTCTAGTGTTTCTCGCGGCTTTTCTAATACGTCTTGCAAAATGTCCCGTAAGTTTTTCAAAACTCGATAGACGTATTATATATTCAAAATTAATCCTTATTAATCTTGAAATTTGAATTTGGATTAAAATAATATATTAATTAAATCTATTCAATAGACTAATCTTATTTATTTATTTAATCCGAATAAAAAGCCTCGCCGATTTAATTTATCTCTATAAATTAAATCGAGATATGATATCTATCTATTTAATTAAATCTCGAGATACTATATCTCAATTCAAATTAAATCAGATATATGATATCTTTATTCAAAAATTAAATCGAGATACAATATCTCTATTTGTTTTTAGATATTTACTTTATCAAATAAATTAAATACAAAAAAATATTATATAAAAATATTATAATCTCTATTAAACAATATTATTATATTATTTTCGAATTTAATAATATATATATATATCCATCCTAGATTAAATACAGTATTCATTAAATCTTAGAAATATCTAAGATTCAATAAATCTGGACATTATTCTTCGTGTTGCCGCTATTTTTGTGCGACCTGCAGCCCCGCATGAGATTGGCAAGAGCCAAATCTTTGTACCAGCCTACAAGTCGCAAGCGGCCTCTAGCAATACATTGCGACTACCCAATTCATATGGGGACTGATGATATGATACAATCTATCATACAACCATGTCACCTCCCTTTTGTCACGCGATAATTTGGTCAAGGATGAGGCATATAATGTCAACTTCCTTTCTTGACCATTATTTTCTCAATTCTTGAGTAGTCTAACAATTGAAATGGAAACTCCTTTCTATCGTAGTATGGCCATACATTTTTTAGACTCACTCATCGAGGGGCCCAGTATTATCTCTCTACAAATGCTAGGGACAAATTTCATCTTGACCATTGATTGCACCATATTTTTATATGATATTTTATGGTTAAATTGGGATTTTTAATGCATGTTATTATAGTTATTAAGCTTAAATTGTCTTTCTTGTGATAAATTGAGATTAAGAGTAAATACATTAAATTAGGGTTAAAAAGGGCAAAATTGTCAAAGAAATTGTAATCTCTCTTAATCATTGATTTTTATGAGAACATTTGATGTTCTATTAATTATTTTATTTGTAGATGACTAAAAAGATTGGATCAAATTTAAAAATAAAAGTTTGAACCAAAATTACAAAAGTTTCAGTTTAGTCCCTCTATATAAAAGTTTAAAAAGTTTGCACTTAGGTCCCTGGTCAAAACTCTGCGTTTTGACCAAGGGAATTAGGTTTTTCTTTTTTTCCATTCCGATATCTTTGCGGCACACCTATATATTCGATCCCTCCTCCAAAATCTGATTCTTCCGTGTAATCTTTTATTTCTCTGCATATATCTGATATACATACTATATATATCTGATATATATAAAAAAGGAAAAAGAAAAACCTAATTCCCTTGGTCAAAACGCAGAGTTTTGACCAGGGACCTAAGTGCAAACTTTTTAAACTTTTATATAGAGGGACTAAACTGAAACTTTTGTAATTTTAGTTCAAACTTTTATTTTTAAATTTGATCCAATCTTTTTAGTCATCTACAAATAAAATAATTAATAGAACATCAAATGTTCTCATAAAAATCAATGATTAAGAGAGATTACAATTTCTTTGACAATTTTTCCCTTTTTAACCCTAATTTAATGTATTTACTCTTAATCTCAATTTATCACAAGAAAGACATTTTAAGTTTAATAACTATAATAACATGCATTAAAAATCCCAATTTAATCATAAAATATCATATAAAAATATGGTGCAATCAATTCCCCACACTTAGACCTTTGTACTCCCGAACAAAGGCAATTGAGACAAAATTCCAAGTCCAAAACACTAATGCATTTAAAAGATGAGCAATTTCATAATTAGAAAGCAATGGACTAATTAATCAAATTCCTCAAGCCAACACTAGTGATAATCAAGTGATGTAAAGAAATTAGTGACTGTGCAACTCAGAATATTAGAATGAAGCGTAAGAGGACTCTCAAGGTATTATTAGTGTTTCACTCATCTCTCCTTATTGGATTGATTTTCACTCTAGCTCACTTAATCAACACCTTACCATAGGCTTGTAACAACTCTAACATCTCCACTTCTAATAGCAATTAATGTAATGAATTAAGAGGACTTAAAAGGCTTGTAATTTTGGATGAAGGCTAAATGGAATGAATTAATTAGAAAAGAAAATAGTTTATATGCAAGTCAAAGTGAATAACCAAGTTCATAGCATCTAAATAATCGTACAAACTTTTTGCCAATTCTTTTAAAAATCATGAACAAATGCCTTCTTGATACTCTCTTTTTTTTCTACCAAATACTTTTTTTTTCTCAAACTATACTCACTTTACTTTTTTACTTTTTTTTTTCTCATTCTCTTTTCTTCTTCATTCTTTTCATATACATGGCATTTCAAATTTTTATTGGCAATTCTCTTTTGATTTTTTGAATACTATAAACACTATGAGTAATGACATGCATATAACATAAGAAAGGCTCAAAGGAGGTAAGCAAAGGGTAGATGAATGTAGGTTTGTGTTTGGGTGAAAATGGTTTAGAATTGAATGCCTCTTTCATTTTCATCACAATAACGCAAATACCGCTTTGAAAAAGAGTAGAAACAAGTTCTAGAAGGTGAAAAACTAAGTGAACATACACACATGAAAAGAATTTAAGGCTCAAATAATCTTCCAACAAGGTTTTTCCAATGCTCACTCTAACACAATCAATTGCACAATGGACTAACCACAAAACATCTACTTAACTATTCCAAATGCTAACCTTAAAAACACAACCAATTAAAACATTGCAGTCAACTATAATCATGCTTAACTCTTAAATGCACTAATGATTTTGAAACTCTTTCTTTTTCAAAATAAGGAGTAAGTAAAATTCCAATTGTGGGTTCATTTCTCTTCCCATTCACTTGAAAAACAAAACATGGTTTAATAAAGTTGCCAAAACACTAGATCTATTGAAAGCTCAAAGAACTTCCCACAAATTGTACACTTCCATAGTGGTAAATGCGACCCTTTACCACTTAGGGCATGCATTAGAGCAAGTTATTCTACAAATAAATTTTGAATTTTTTTCTAGTTTTAGGCATTTTCTCATTTAAAAACAACCAATTAATTGGGACTTAAAATGTATTCCCCTCTTCCACACTTAATCAACACATTGTCCTCAATGTTTGTAAAGCAAATCTATTATTCTAACATGTTCCTTAATGAAGTGGAAAGTTGTGAAGTCCAATTGCAATTGAAGCACAACACATCAACATCATAAAGAGAGAGGAGAGAAGAAACAAGCCATAATAACGAGAAAATTAGAGTGAAGAGGAACAATGGTAATTAAGTAAGGTAGTGGCTAAGATGCAAAGCATACATTAGGAGTTCTTATTCTAATTACTAAACTATACTACTTCTACTTTTCTACTGAGATAGTCCCTCCCCCATACCATTTATCTTTAAGCTTCTCATCCAACAACTTGAATCGGGCCCTATATAGCAAAACCTGATCACCAACTTTGAAATCCTTTCGCAGAATCTTCTTATCATGAAGTAACTTGGTCTTTTCTTTGTAAATGCGGGAGCTCTCATAAGCTTCTAATCGCCTTTCCTCAAGTTCTTGCATTTGTAACTTCCTTTCTAAGCCGCTTCTTCCACATCCATATTGCACATTTTCACGACCCAATAGGTTTTGTGCTCCAATTCTACCGGAATATGACATGATTTACCAAAGATAAGCCGGTAAGGAGACATTCCTATTGGTGTCTTGAAGGCAGTTTTGTAGGCCCATAGTGCTTCCTCCAACCTTGAGCTCCAATCCTTTCTTGAAGGCTTGACAATCTTTTCCAATATGTGCTTGATCTCTCGGTTGGATACTTCTGCTTGCCCATTCGTCTGTGGATGGTAGGGAGTGGACATTTTGTGGGTTACCCCAAGCTTAGCAAGTAAGTTATCAATAACCTTATTGCAAAAATGGGAACCCATATCACTCACTATAGCCCTTGGTACTCCAAATCTACAGAAGATGTTAGACTTTAAAAACTTGGAAACCGTTTGGGCATCATCTTTCCTAGTAGGAATGGCTTCTACCCACCTAGAGAGGTAATCTACGGCTAAGAGAATGTAGGTAAAGCCAGATGATGGTGGAAAATGACCCATGAAATCGATACCCCAAACATCAAATACCTCGTAAAAGAGCATGGGTTGTTGTGGCATCTCATGCCGTTTACCTAACCCCCCAAACCTTTGGCATTTATCACATGCCTTACAATATAAATAAGCATCCTTAAACGGGGTAGGCGGTAAAATCCAAAGCATCTAACACTTTCCTAGAGGTCTTTTGAGCACTAAAGTGCTCACCACAAACCATTGAATGGCAAGCGAAAGTATATCCTTAGACTCGGTCTCCGGAATACATCTCCCGATAACTTGGTCATTGCATAGTCTCCACAAATACGGCTCATCCCAAATGTAGTGCTCAACTTCTCGTTTAAGTTTTTGAGCCTGAAAAGAAGACATATGCTCAGGGATGAGACCGGTCACAATATAATTCACTAGATTAGCAAACCAAGGAACATAGAGAGATATAGACATAAGGGACGCATCAGGAAAATCATCACAAATAAGGTCAGAGTCAAGTACTCCCCTTGTACCATCCGGTAGTCTACTCAAGTGATCTGCTACAAGGTTCGCAGTTCCAGTTCTATCCTTAATGCTCATATCGAACTCTTGTAGTAATAACATCCATCTAATGAGCCTTGGTTTTGACTGAGGCTTGGTGAAAAGAAACTTCACAGCTGCATGATCTGTATACACAACCACTTTAGAATTGATTAGGTATTGTCTGAACTTATCTAATGCAAATATTACAAAACAGTTCTTTTTCGGTGGTAGTGTAATTCTTTTGTGCCTTTGTCCAAAGTTTTTGATGCATAAGCAATCACATGGGGTAACTTGCTATGCTTTTGTCCTAGCATGACCCCCGCGTGAGAATTAGAGGCATCGCATGCTAGTTCAAAAGGCAAGGTCCAATCAGGTGCATTTAAAATAGGAGGAGATATTAAGTGTGCTTTTAACTTATCAAATGCTTGTTTGCAAGAAGTATCAAAAACAAAATCAACATCTTTTTGCAATAGTTTAGATAAAGGTAGAGCTATTTTGCTAAAATCTTTTATGAATCTCCAGTAAAAACCCACATGCCCTAAGAAAGAACGAAGTGTTTTAATATTTGCGGGGTAGGGCAAGGAGGAAATCACTTCAATTTTAGCTCTATCAACCTCAATGCCCTTGCTAGATATCATGTGACCAAGTACTATTCCATGATCAACCATGAAACGGCACTTCTCATAATTCAAAACCAAATTTTTCTCAATGCATCTAGCAAGAACATTGTCCAAACTATCTAAACAAGCATCAAATGAATTGCCATACACCGTAAAATCATCCATAAAAACTTCCATGCAATTTTCAAGAAAATCAAAGAATAGTGACATCATGCAACGTTGGAAAGTGCCGGTGCATTGCACAATCCGAATGACATTCTCCTATAAGCAAAGGTACCAAATGGACAAGTAAAAGTGGTCTTTTCCCGATCTTCGGGGGCAATCGGGATTTGAAAATATCCCGAATAACCATCTAGGAAACAATAGTGGCTCTTTACCGCCAACCTTTCAAGCATCTGATCTATGAATGGTAAGGGAAAATGATCTTTCCTAGATGCTTCATTCAATTTCCTATAGTCTATGCACACTCTCCAAGCATTTTGCACCCTAGTAGGTATCAATTCATCATTTTCATTCTTTACCACGGTTATCCCACTCTTCTTAGGCACTACATGCATAGGACTAACCCACTCACTATCGAAATTGGGTAGATGATACCCGCACTCAATAGCTTAGTTACTTCTTTCTTAACCACATCTAGAATTAGGGGGTTGAGTATTCTTTGGGGTTGCCTAAGAGGTTTGGATTCCTCGTGCAAAAGGATCCTATGGGTACAAATAGCTAGACTAATCCCAAGAATGTCAGCTAAAGTCCAACCTAGAGCCTTTCTATTTCTACTCAAAACATCAAGCAATCTCCTCCTCACTCATAGACAAAGCATTTGAAATAATAACGTGCAATTTTTCATCAGTGAGTAAGGAAAGCATATTTCAAATTAGAGGGGAGAGGCTTAAGCTCTAAATCAGGAGGTTGAACAATAGAGGGAATTAGTTTAGGAAGATCAAGAGTAGTAGAAATACTCCCCTTTGCAAGCTTAGGAGGTGCATGACTCGTGCTAAGCTCCATGGACTCTACCACTTGCTCATTGGTCTTCCCAAGTGTCGAACCAACACTAGGTTGGCTTACAGCAGCAACATGCTTGGGGAAAGTAGTCTCCGTCATACCTACTTCACAAGGAGTGATTAGCTCATTCAAAAATCTCAAGGTGTGCGGAGTGATCTTAGTTCTATGATTAAGCAATGAGTTAGAAAGTGGTCCTTTAACCACATTGTGTTTAGGTCCAAAGTGAGTCACATGAGAGGATGTCTTCGTCGGTGTGAGGGCTATCCCCTTAGAGAACAAATCATCCAAATCTTGGCTACCGACCTCAAACTCGCTTCCTCCACCCGGTTTGTGACTGAAACATTGACAAAAACACCTTCCTCACAAGCATCATCACTGAATATTTGAATCATTGGAAGAATTAAGCTCTAACGAACTAAGAGAAGTAAAGAGAAATTATCAAGGGATGATAACCAACAATCAACCATCGATGAGTCGAGGTTGGAAATCTCGCTCCCAAGTGAATCAAAAATCTCAACGAAGGAGAGGAAATTTATCACATGAATCCAATGAAATACCACATTCAAGGTTACAATTATCGGTATGCAAATTAAGCTCATATTCATCAACCAAATCATCAATGGCAAAATCAATTGAATTCACACCTAATAAAGAGTAATCTTCAGAAGGATGCTTCATGGCTTCATACATGTTAAAACTCAGCTTATTGTTACCCACTTCCATAGTGATTGAACCATCTCTCATGTCTATAAAGGTACTAGATGTTCTCATAAAGGGTCTCCCTAAGATAAGGGTGCATTCACTAGACTCATGAGACATGTCTAACACATAGAAGTCAGCGGGGAAAACCAAGTCTTTGACTTTAACAAGCAAATCCTCAATTATGCCTAGTGGGTGCCTAATGCTCCTATCCGCTAGTTGGAGAACCACACTTCTTAAGCTCTTTGACACCAAGAGATTTAAAAATAGCACTAGGCATGACATTAATGGCTGCACCTAAATCTAACAAGGCTTGAGCTATATTCACATTACCTATGGTACAAGGTATAGTGAATGAACCGGGATCCTTGCACTTAACAGGGAGTTGGGGTTTGAAAAGGGCAGAAACATTAGGGCTAATTTGCACTCTCTCATTAGGCCTAAACTTCCTCTTGTTAGTACAAAGCTCTTTCAAGAATTTGCAATAACTAGGCATAGACTTAACAAGTTGAAAGAAAGGGACATTGATATGTAGCTTGCTAAATAAATCATACATTTCTTTCTTATTTTGTTCATCATGCATTTTCTTGCCTTGAAAGTAAGCTTTAGGAAAGGGGAGTTGAGAAATTTTTACCTCCTTACCATTAGTACTGGATAAGATGCCTTGCTCGCTTGTCTCACCTTTCTTAAAAGTGCTTCTTTCCTTGGAGCCAACCTCTCTCAGAAGTGGTTGTTGTTCCACTTGAGGTTGCTCAACTGCTTTGCCATTCTTCTTCTCAAGGATAGCCTTCTCTTTGAAACTTTCAGATTCAGGAAGCTTTATTGGGCTCAATGGTGGACTTTCAACCTCTATTTCTTCATCCACATCATTGTCAACCTCTTCAGGGAAACGTACCTTCTTACCACTCCTTAACTCAATAGCATTGAGTGATTTAGGATTGATGATAGTATTTGAAGGAATAGAACCACTTGTCTTAGCATGCACATCACTCACAGAATTAGAGAGTTGAGTCAAGTGGGATTGCACATTATTATTCTTCAACTTCAATTCTTCCAATTTCTTGCATACATGAGCCATTTGATTACTATCACTTGCCATATCACTTTGTAGCTTTTGTAGGGTATTGGAAATAGAAGAGAATTGACTCTCATTCACAGCTTTATCTTCCATCATCCGGTTGTTCATACTAGTAAGTTGAGAAATCATACTCTTCAATAATTGATTGTTCTCATCACCCTTAGACTCTTGAATAGGCACCATTTGCCCACGGTTTGACCCATATGGTTGGACTTGATATGATGAACCTTCTTGATTTCTCCAACCAAAATTAGAATTAGGTCTTCTACCTTCATTATAGGTGGTAGTGTTAGAATCTCATCTTTGTTGTTGTTGATTAGACCTTCCCCGATACATGGCATTAACTTCCTCATGGTGATTGGGGCATAAACTTGTAACGTGCATCATCGAACCACAACCATCACAACTAGGTGCAACAAGAGCTTGTGAAGTAGGAGAATGAGTTGCTTGTTGAATACTCAGATTATGAAGCTCAGATGTGATTAGAGAAAGTTGTGAAATAACTCGTATCCATCTTAGACTCAAGTGAGACCATTCTTTGGTTGGAACCGATATCACAAACTCCTCTTGTCTCTCTCATATTATATTGTTGAGTATTTCTAGCTCTTATTCGGATTTGAGTCCATGCCTCTTGCCGTGCAATCTTCCAAAGAACCTCCATTTGAAGCATCTAGAATGCCTTTCTCATTAGGCAGAAGACCTTCACGAAAGTATGTAATCAACTGTTCATCAACAATTTGATGGTGTGGACACTTAGCTAAAAGCTCCTGAAAGCGACTCCAATATTCATAGAAAGTCTCCAAGGGGTCTTGTTTGATAGAGTAAATCTCTTTTTTAAGCTCCCCAATCCTTGAATCAGGAAAGTACTTTTCCAAGAAGGCTTTCGTCATATTAGCCCATGAATGAAGAGCATTATTAACATGCCTAGGTAGCATCATATACCATTCTTTAGCTTTCCCCTCCAAAGTAAAGTAGAACACCTTTAATTTCACATCATCTAAGCGAGCACCAACAGGCTTCATATTTGAGCAAGCCACATGCAAAGCATTGAGATGGCTATAAGGGTCTTCCTTTTCAAGTCCATGGAAACGAGGTAATGAATTAAGCAAAGGACCTTTAAGCTCAAAATTGACCTCAAGGTTAGGGCATGCAATGTTGAAAGGATCATGAGTGACATCCGATCTTGTTACATCCCTTATAGTTCTTCTCCTTGGTGGAGCATTGTTTTCACCTTCCATAGTTGTACCATGTGAAGCACAATCACTTAAGTCAATAAAAAAATCAAGTTGAGTAGAATGAATAGAGTTCTCCTCAAATTGGTCGGACATATAGAGCTATCGACCAAGCAATGAAACAATAAAGTACCAAAACTATCTTGCACACAAATTCAAACCATTCTACATGAAAACCACTGATCCCGATCCAAGCCTTTATCATCACCCGGTCTAAAGTGACTTTTGACTAGGTCAAAGATCAGCGACTCATCATGCAGGAATCCATGATGATCTCAGGTCAAAGGGCATTGTGACGCGGTTATACATGAGAAAAGCTTATGACTTAATCCATGCAGCTTTCTCATAGTGGGTTGGTCCAGCACCTTGTACTCTTACAAGTGCCTATGACTTTGATTCGTATCTCTATACTCATCAAAGTCATACGGGTCTTATTTCATCTTCGCTCCGCGTAGATGATCGACCGGGACATTTAGGATAATCTATAAGATACATCCAAGGATACAGTTATCACTATAAACATGCAAATGATATGATAACTAAACGGAGAAATACTTTAAATAACATAAACGTTTAAAGTACAATGACTTTCCCCTAGGGCATAATTTCCAACATTTAGCACACAGCCAAACCAGATACACCTTGTCCAGGCACAATGGAAGAACAAGTGCTCAATAGTCTCATCAGTTTCTGCACAGACAGGGCAAAGGCTTATCCGATATTTCTTTCTTTGAGTTAGAGCTGTATTGGTGGCGATAGCGTTATGGAGTAGGCGCTAAATAAACTACTAAACTCGTGGGATAGTTTTAATTTTTCATATCGATTTCCAGCACGTAGATGGGATGGCAATGGACGACCCTACTTGGTTTGTACAAATCAAGTTTTCTTCTTTCAAGCTATGATAACCCAGTTTCACCATATACTCCTCATTCTTGGCATTAGTTCATACCAACTTGTTTTCCAATCCATTGGTAGGAATAGGAATCTCGTAAATGTCATTCTTCACTTCATTAGGAAGGTATTGATTGATAGGATTGAAATTTCATTCACCATTAACCAAGATCACTTACTCTTCCATTGGTAAAGAAGAGATCCTCTTGATTACTTGGTATATCCAGGAAAGTAATATTAGGAACCCACCTATCTCCCCAAATTCTAATATTAACACAATTCCCGACATTCCAGCGAAACTCTTTTTTAAGACAATCTCTACCATCTAGAAGGCTAGACCAACACCAAGATGCCTTATAGCCTTTTTCCGCCTAAATAATTCATTTCTCAGGAAGTACACACTTTTCAGCACTGTAGCCCATAGATCATTAGGCCTCACTAATAATCTCTAGGACGTTTTGGCTAAAAGTGCATCATTCATAACTGAGAGATCCCAGAAACCCATACCACCAACACTTTTTTCCTTTTGTCACAATATCCTAGGCTTTCCAATGGGTTCGGCCTCCAAATGCACTGCCATCCCACCAGAAATTTGCAATAAGGCTATTAAGCCCTTTACAGGTCTTCAGAGGAAATCTAAAATAGTTTATAGGATATATTGAAATAGCCTGGATGACATCTTTAATCATAACTTCTCATCCTGCAAAGGATAAAAGATACTTCCCCAACCCTGAAGTTTACTCACTACACATTCTCTGATATAAGCCAGAGCCTGATGTTTGGTCTTCCCCCAGATACTCGAAATGCTAAGGTATTTACCAGGGTCTTCTGATGCTAGAATACCCAAAATAGTACCCACCATACTCTTAACTTCATCTGGGGTGTTAGCAGAGGAAAAAACACTGGATTTATCCAAATTAGTCACCTCACCAGAGGCAGAACAATAAATATTCAAGATCTTTTCCAGAACAGTACAGTTACGATGACTAGTAAACATATATAACATGACATCATCTGTAAAGAAGCTGTTGGTAAGCTCAAGACATCCATGGCTTAACTTAATTCCCTTGATATGTCTATCAAGCTAACTCTTGCTAATCATTATTGAAAGTACTTCAGCAGTGAGGATGAACAAATATGGCAAAAGGGGATCACCCTGACGTATGCCCTTACTAGGTATAAAGGAGCTAACATTTTCATCAGATAAGCATATATTCATACAAGTAAAGTACGCATATTTCTTGATTAAAGACACCCACTCAGTACAGAAGCCATATCTAATCAATACATGTTCTAGAAAATCCCACTCAACCCGATCGTACGCCTTGCTCACATCCATTTTGAGAAAGAACTCGTACTTACCGCCATCTTTCTTACAACGAAGGTAGTGATATACCTCATGATCAATAATGATATTATCATGAATACAATAGCCCCTTGATTCTAGGAAATGCAAGCATCGAGCAGTGGATGCATCCTATTGGCTATAATGTCAGAAATAATCTTATATTAAACATTACATAAGCCTATAGGACGAAAATGAGAAACATGCTCAGGTTTATGCACTTTAGGAATAAGTGTAACATTAATCGCATTAATCACATTTAGTTTAGATTTTCCTACAAAAAATTCTAGAACCATATTACAAATAGATTAACCAATTTTAGACCATGCATAATGATAAAATTTACTAGAAAAGCCATCGTGCCCCGGTGCCTTTGTACTTCTAAGACTAAATCTTTCTTTGCTTTAATTTCCTCTCTCAAAATGAGTAACATAAGAGTTGCATTCATTTCAGAGGTGATTTGCATATTAATAAACCCCAAGACTACATCCACATCTCGTGGCCCAGAAGTAGCAAACAGGTTATGAAAAAAGCAGGTAATATTTTGAGAAATTGCATCTTTCTCCATCAACCAGTTGCTAGAATCATCTCTAATGCATGAAATACCATTTCTTTGTCTCCTCTTGATAGTAGAGAGATGGAAAAAGCGAGAGCTTTGTCCCCGGCTTGCAACTAGTTAATACGAGAGCGTTGCCACCAATATTGCTCTTCAAGCTCCAACAGTTTTTCTAGTGCCAATTTAGCATATGCAATAGCACGAGAATTCACATAATTTAGGACTCCTTAAAGGAGATTTGTTAGCTGAGATTTTACTTGTGCAATGCTCTTAGCATTATTTAGGAACTCCCTCTTACTTCATCTAACAAGATCATTTCTCCACAACTTCAACTAGCCAATAAAAGTATCAAGAGCAGAGATATCACATATATTAAAAGACTGCAAACTCTCTATAATTACCTGTAAGAAATTAACATGAGACACCCAGTTTGATTCAAAACGAAATACCTGGGTACTTTGCAGGTTATCAAGCTGACAAACAACAGGTGATGGTCGAAACCGATAAGGTCTATATTAAAGATGTGTAAGTTTGGAAACTGCTCCCTTAATTGCAAATTACCCAGTGCTCTATCAAGATGTTTCTCGATAGTATCCGGGAATTCTCTATTATAACACCAAGTAAAACCGGGTCCCTTAAAGCCTAAATCCTCAAGTTCACAATCAGCCACAAAGCATTTAAAATTCAAAAAATTTCTCCAAGCTTTAGGCCTGCCACCCTCCTTTTCATGATAGGATAGGATATCATTAAAATCCCTAAGACAAAACCATGAAGTATTAATATATTTACTAATCCTACAAACCTCTTGCTAGCATAAAGACCTATGTTCTTTGTCAGTATGTAAATAAAAGTAATATATGAAGGAGTCTCAAAAGCATCAGATGTCACACTAGCATGAATTATATTTAGGGTTGAGAAAAGGATGTTTACCATAATCGAGTCTGACCACCATAGTGTAAGACCTCCACTTATATCCATTGGGTCAACCACCCATTCATCAGTAAAACCACATCTCCTCCTTACCTTTCTAACTACTCTAGCCTTGTTTAGTTTCCATAAAGAAGACTAGGCGGGGTTTTCTCCAAAAGCTTTCTTCCTTGATTTCTAGCGATCAAGGCAACCCCACAGCCTTGACAGTTCTAGGCTAACTGATTCATGGTGAACCAGTGGTTAGTCCCATCCAACCACCGGCGAGTTGAGAAAAAGGAATCTCCTGAGCCTCATTTTTCCTATTAACATCTGTAAGCCAACTATCCGGGAAGTCACTTTCAGCTGACACTGAGTGACCACTGGATTGGTCCGAACTCCCCCCACTACTAGACTATTTGAGGTAATGTTTAACAGCCCTGAAACTTTTCTGGCGACTTTTTCATAACTGAGCCCCCACTATTTTCTTCGTGCTTGACTGCTCAGTAGCCTCAAAGGTTAATTTATGAAGCTTCTTAGAAATGTCTGGTTCAATCTCTTCCTTATATGGACATTTTTCAAAAAGGCGGATATAGCAGACACTGATGAGAGGCCATTAGAGGGGAAATTGAGTTATGGATTGGTTCATCATCACTAGGAAAGGTCACGGAGTATTCCTAATACTCACTAAGGGAAGAGATTAGTTTATTCTCCAAGTTTGTTGCGCTTGCAAATTGGGCCTTCGGCGTGAGGGACGGGAGTCCATTTTATTTCTTATGGGCCTACCCACTACTAGCTCTTCTAAGATCCTTGGGTCGTGGTCGTGGAAATCACATGGGACCAGTGAGACAAAGCCACGCTAGACATTTATGTGTTTCAAAATGAGAGCCGAATTGACATGTCGCTGTTGGTTCAATTCTCCCTCCAAATCTTGACACAATACTGTACCTGAGGTCAAAGTTTGAGCTGAGGTCAACCACCCAATGAGGCAGTTGCTTTCATAATGAGAGGTACTTTTTCCTGCTTGTTCACATCGCACAACAAAACCTTTTCCTTGGAATGGGTGTTCTCGCCATCCAACGACTTGCTTCGACTGAGCTTACTAGACTTCAAGTTTGTACCATCAAGAGTAGCTTCTAGCCAATCCTCCTTGCAAACCTCCAACACATCCTCGAAGGTACGGAGTCCATGGGTACTCAGCCAAGGACCAAACTCATGTTCATAATCTTCTCCACTAGGTGTATTAGGTTCTCGGCGTCCTCATCCCTCATGACCAAGGCGGCCACATTTGTAGCAAAAATTTTACGATCATTCATACCAGACCTTAACCCATTGAAAGAGATTTGTCGTGTCTCTCAAAATAACCAGATTCAATAAAACATTTGCGTAATAGGGAACCCGGGTCGTTTTCCCAATGAATTCGCAATGGTTTGATTGAACAAGAATGACAAAATAGAAACAAGTAAAAATGGGGGTTTTGGTTCAAATAGAATAAAAATGCAATAAATGAAAAGCAGTGAAATAAACATATTAAACAGATAAACAGAAGATCAACCCAGGATTTCGAATTCCACCACTTTCCTTCCTCAGACGAAAACAGATTTTGAAACGAATTCGCGATTGATTCTGGACGAACCGAAATATCTGCGTTCCTCCAGAAAATCCCTCAACTAGACGATCGCCTAGCGTTTATCCGAACAGTGGCGTGTCACTGTGCAATCGCACAGCAAGCACTTAAACCCAGTTTGAACTCGATCCTTGGGATATCTCAATCTGGGCGTTAAATCTAACACCCAATCCAAAAGTAAATCGAATCCGAAATTACAAAACAAAAACGAATTTGTTACCGTTAAGAACGAGTCCTCTGGATAGTGGAATCCTCAATCCGTGGGCCAATCACAGTTGCTTAGCCCATCATGGCTATGCGAAATTAAAATTGAACAGAAATGAAGAAGTTCATCATGAACACGAAGAACAGATGAAGAACAGTTGAGAGAATTTCAAAACTTCTATTTCAATCCCCAAAATGTGTAAAAACGTAATGACCTAGTGTTCTAGCCACCATCTGACTTAAAGTTAACCTAAAATGGAAATGGGCTCCAATGGTTCAGCCCAAAATGGAAATAAAATAAAAGTGGGCTTTAATTACAAAATTCGAGCCCAAATAAAATCCAGAAATTTGTATATGACTTCGGCTCCAAAATCGACCGCCCTCTTGCCCGAATTTTCCCTTCATGTCTTCATAACAATTGTAGCTCTTTGAATCATCTGAAATATGAAACAAGAATGAGGCAAATCCGATGTCTGGTTCAAGAGTTATGGTAAAAATAGTGAAGCAATGTAAAACTGAAATTTTATCATTTAAATGACTAAAATCTAATGAAAGACCCAAAGCCCAAATAAGCATAAAAGTCATTATTTATTAACTAAAAAGTCCTAAATTATTAATCAAGAGTACTAAAGAAGTGTATAGAATATTCAATTCTCACCCATATTGGCTCCTTAGCGTCTCGTGGAACCTAAAAACCAGTTGTCATGGGCTCATCCCGGAGTAGAAGGGATCTGACTCGTATGAAGCTTCTTACCAATTTTTTGTCAACCATCGGTGTCTCAAACATATAACAGCCTCCCCCACTACATCTCCCAAAGTCTTAGCATTAGAACTCTCAAAGGCTTCTAATGGAAAGCCATGGAATTGTAACCAAAACGGTGCGGTCTCAAAGTTCACATCTTGAAGAACCATATAGTCTTCCCAGTTTTGAAGATTTAACAGATGACCTTGTATAGACCAAGGTCTTCCTTTTAGAATACAGGTATAATCACTAGTATTGGTAAAACGAAATAGGAAGATGAGATTACTTCGATCAAGATCATGTATCTCCACTTCATCCTCCATCTGCCATCATTTTTTAATCATAGAGATAACCGTCAGGATATTCATATTTTTTCCGGTAAGGAGCTTCCCAACCAACGTGTGTTTTTCAAGTTTCTGATCTAGTTTCAGTCTTACTTGCTTTGGTTTATTCGTCCCACTACTCTACCCCTTCTACATATTTCTCATAGCTAGAATAGCACGAGAAAAGGAAAGGCAAGTCTGAGTTACTAGTCGACGTTCGAAAGGAACAAAGTGTACGTTTGGATTGGGGCGTTTTGGGCCATTAGGGGCGTTTTGGAGCGTTACGTGGAGCACGAGAGAAAAAGCCCAACGCAGGTAGTTTGAGTTGGCATTAAGCTTAATGAGCTTTTTTCAAAAACGTCCAAAAACGCCCATTATCTTAAACTCACCGATTTGGAGCGTTTTGGTCCATTGTGCGCGTTGCTCCGTCTCTCGTTCCTTTCTTTTCGCATTGTGTACATTAAAATATAGAAAACTTGGGGCCATCATTCATTTGTCTTTTTGCTCGCGTTTTCGATCCCCTAGGCGTTAGATATAATTTATATATTATTTAACATTTTCTTTTTATCATCCTTTTCAATTTAATGGTATATTATATTATATAATATAATAATATAATATTTTATATCTTTTTCAATTTAATTTGTTGCTCAAGTAATAATGCTTATTTCCTTTTTTATATTTTCTCTTCTTTTAGATCACATAATATCTCCTACAAAATAAAATAAGATATGAGTAGATTGTATATATAAATATCCTTTTATATTTTTAGGATTTTTTTTTTGAAGCATTAATTCATTAGTGATTTTTTTGGGGTCAAAAACACATCTTTATGATTTCAAGCTTAAGTAATTCATGAAATGTAACTATCACTTATTCATTTTAAAGGAATACTATGGGTCACGTAATTTATCCCACAAATGAATCATCTTCGTGATAAAATCGAGAGAAAAACTTGTCCGCCATAGCAATAGGAGAAGAAATTAATGTATTATTTGTATGCATTTTATTTTATAAACAATTTTATCCGTTTAATATATTTAATTAAGGACTTTATTGCTTATTAATTTTTTTATAAATCATTTAACTTTTTTCCAAATTAAATTTTTTATTATCCTAATATATACAACTAATATGTATAGTAGTATTTAATATAATTCATGCCATTTTCGGTCATTTTCTATCTTAACCGACTTTTCAAATAATAATCCAAACACTCATCAGTTAAGAAAAAAGTCACTTCTGCAAAAAGCCAAACTGGCAATCCAAACACAAATCATTATCGATAACCGACTTTTTTCCTACCGAGCTTTTTTTAAAATCATATAGCTTTTAAGCCACCGCTCCTACCGCCAACCCAAACAGGCCCAAAATCGACAGCCAGAATGACTTACAAGAAAGCCGTACTAGCACTTACGAGAGGAGAGGAAGCGAACAGTACACATAAATGGTTCACACTATTGATATTTGTGTGTTGAAATCATATAGAATATAGATAATTTTTTTTGTAAATAAAAACAATATTAAGTTTTTCTAACTAATAAAATTTTCAAATAGTAACTTTTAACTGATTTTTCCTTTTTCTTATTGTAATATATGTGCCAAAGTTTTAATTTTTTCCCATCAACATTGCTCACACACATCAAGGAATGAGATAACATATATGTGTGTTTAGGATGGCGTTCTGTCATCCCAAAATCAGCTTAATTGAGTTTTAAGCACGACAAGCTTATTTTTGTTGGGAAAATTACACACAGGTCCTAAGGAGCAGAGATAATTACGCATAGGTCCCTTAAAATGACAAAATTACACAAAAGTCCCTAGGGACTTCTGTGTAATTATTTCTGAAAGTAAAATTACTTTTTTACCCAAAGGAGAAGACGCATAAAACAATCGATCGAAAGGAAGATTACACTCGGCGTTCGACCTCTACCCTAGGAAGCATCCACCCACCATTGCCACCGCGTTTGATCTCCACCGAGAAGGAAAATTACTCACACTCAATTTGGTGCCCGACCGGTGGAGAGAAGTTCAGGTGGAGATCAACATCACGAAGAAGGAGAGGCGCAAGATTGCTTAGGAAATTGAATTCAATAGCAGGGTTGTGAAGAAGATACAAGGGATGATTCCCCTGAGGCAAATAAACCTGGAATAATATAGGCGTATAAGGAGGCCACGTTGGCTCGGTGAAGCCCTTGGTTCTTGACACTTCGAGTTTTCCGACAAAGGATGAGGTTCCGATGGAAAAGGAATTGATGTAAGTAATGAGTCCGCTAGTGAACGTGTAAAGCCTAAGAATCGTCGGTGGGCGGTTTACGGTAGGGGTTTGGAGGACGTTTCAAAGTTTTTTAGTAGTGGGAAGTACGATCCTAGTGAAAAGAATACCGCAGGTCAAGGTGTCCATCTCTTTCAATCTTTCCTTTAAGCCTTTTCGTTTAATTCGATTACTGGTTTGTGATTTGTGGGGAATGATCTAATAGAAGTTATTTTATGTTTGAATGAATAGGCCGTCGTAAATTGTTTACGAAGGAGGAGAAGGTTTTATTGAATAAGAAGATACCAGATTTGGGCGGCTACTTACGTGAGTTTTCCATGTCTAATTCTCTTCCTTGTCTAAGTTTTGTAATTAGTCTATTATTTTGTGGTGTTTTATTTGAATTACTAGAAAATTTCACATTTTCTTGATTATAATTCTTACTGCTCTGTATTTCTTAAGAATAAGTACTGCGGTGGCAAGTTTTATGGTTAAAACCTTGATAAAGGAGTCAGGAAATGAATTATGCTTCTTTGCTCATTTACAGGTCTTTTGGTCAATCAGTTAAGTGGCTTTTTGCCTCCTTTTGTAACCAAAACCGATCATTTTCAGGAGAAATGGTTGCCTCTACACACTCTTGCTGCATCTGGAGAATTTTACCTTGTTGACTTTATAGGTCTTTTGGTCAATCAGTTAAGTGGCTTTTTGCCTCCTTTTGTAGTCAAAACTGATTATTTGGTTGACTTGAATTGAACTACTTATATCATAACGTTGGAATTTTTTTAATCTCCTTACAAAGTAGTAGATTAGTCGTCTCAAAGCTATCTAAATTCTGGATAGGCCCTTGTTAGAGTCCGAATTTCTCTAGCTAAATAAATTTACTTGGCCTTGGATTGGTCAAATTTTGAGTAATAATATTGATTCAATTCTTTGAAGATCAGTCTTCTTTGTTTCATAGATGGTTCCTCTTTACCCTGATTCAATAAATTGTTGTTTACTAAACAAACACTTGATTAGTAACACTGTGGGCAGTCTAATACTTTATTTTCTCAAATGTAAAGAAATGAAATCAAACCGCGATGTTAATTTTCAGGTAACAAGAATATGACGACAGATCAAGAGGTCAAGCCAAAGGTGTCCGGATACAAATTGTTCATGAAAGCATTTTTCAAGCAAAAGAAGAAGAACAATGAAGAGATGGTGTCGTTGGAAAAGGAGGCTCAGTCTGTTAAACAATCATGGAATGCATTAAGAGAAGAGGAGAAGAAAAGATATAGGATAAGAGCCCAGAAATTAAGTAGGAGCGAAGGGAAAAAATATGTTGTTCCTTTCATTCGTTGTTCATTATCTTGAATTGACATTCAGTTGCATAAATCTGTTTGCTACACATTCTTCAAAATCTTAAGGATGTAATTTTGCTATTATGCCTCAATGCTTGCTTGCTTGCTTGACCTTGTAAATTCATCAAGTTTAGCAAGTATTAGTACCTAAAATTTTATTTTGACTTGTCCCCGTATATGGTAACTCATTGGTAATTCAATTCGAGGTCCGAGACCATTTACAACAAGAAATTCTATATTTACAACAACAAATTTCTATTTTAACAACAAGTTTTGAAAGCCTGGATTTTGTTATTTCGAGGTCCGAGGCCATTTGCAACAAGAAATTCTATATTTACAACAAAGAAATTCCTATTTTAACAACAAGTTTTGAAAACCTGGATTTTTTTCAATTTCGAGGTCCTAGAGGCCATTTGCAACAAGAAATTCTATATTTACAACAAAGAAATTCCTATTTTAACGATAAGTTTTGAAAACCTGGATTTTTTCAATTATGAGGTCCAGAGGTCATTTGCAACAAGAAATTCTATATTTACAACAACAAATTCCTATTTTAACAACAAGTTTTGAAAACCTGGATTTTTTTTCAATTTCGAGGTCCAGAGGCCATTTGCAACAAGAAATTCTATATTTACAACAAAGAAATTTCTATTTTAACAACAAGTTTTGAAAACCTGGATTTTTTCAATTCGAGGTCCAGAGGCCATTTGCAACAAGAAATTCTATATTTACAACAAAGCAAATTCATATTTTAACAAGTTTTGAAAACCTGGATTTTTTTCAATTCGAGGTCCAGAGGCCATTTGCAACAAGAAATTCTATATTTACAACAAAGAAATTCCTATTTTAACAACAAGTTTTGAAAACGTCCTGGATTTTTTCAATTCTCGAGGTCCGAGGTCCAAGAAAGGCCATTTGCAACAAGAAATTCTATATTTACAACAAGTTTTGAAAAGAAATTCCTATTTTAACAACAAGTTTTGAAAACCGGATTTTTTTCAATTTCGAGGTCCAGAGGCCATTTGCAACAAGAAATTCTATATTTACAACTGACAAATTACTATTTTAACAACAAGTTTTGAAAACCGGATTTTTTTTTTCAATTCCGAGGTCCAGAGGCCATTTGCAACAAGAAATTCTATATTTACAACAAACAAATTCCTATTTTAACAAGAAGTTTTGAAAACCTGGATTTTTTCAATTCGAGGTCGAGGCCATTTGCAACAAGAAATTTTATATTTACAACTGACAAATTCCTATTTTAACAACAAGTTTTGAAAACCTGGATTTTTTCAATTTTCGAGGTCCAGAGGCCATTTGCAACAAGAAATTCTATATTTACAACAAGACAAATTCCTATTTTAACAACAAATTTTGAAAACCTGGATTTTTTTCAATTCGAGGTCCAAAGGTCATTTGCAACAAGAAATTCTATATTTACAACATCAAATTCCTATTTTAACAACAAGTTTTGAAAACCTGGATTTTTTCTAAAGAGAATTTCTTTTCTAACTCTCTCACAACTTGCAATTTTGTGTGTGTCAAAAGCGAACTTCTTTTCTGAGTCTCTCACATAATATCTTCTCTGTCTTCAAGTCGGCAAAAAAATGAGATAGTGGGGTAAAGCACCTTTTCGAACAGAGATAGAAGCAACATGGAGTCTTATATATGGATCTTGGAATGTGGAAATCTCAAATGTTCATAGAGAGGTGATTGTGTGTGCTGATACATTGGCGAAGGAAGGTCCCAAGGAGGTCTCTGGGATGGCCGGCGAGAGAGAAGAAAATGGAGAGAAGAGAGAGATAGGAGAAGGAAGAAGGAGAATGGGAAGAGAGGCATGAAGGTTAGATTAGTAATTTTACTTTCGAAATAATTACACGAAGTCCCTAGGGACTTCGTAATTTTGTCATTTGAAGGGACTTGTGTGTAATTATCTCTCGCTCCTTAGGACGTGCGTAATTCTCCCATTTTTGTTTGTTTGGCATAACGATATCTATGTCTTACTTTTGAGCAAAAAGTGGCTTATAAGATTTTAACTTCTCCAATGGAATTTATGATATACTACTGTTTATTAATATAAAACATATTTATCTAATTTAATTAAATTAGAGAAGTTGATGAAGTTAGTTAATATGACATTTGTTTTTTAAAACACTCTAAATCACATTCCTTAATTCCCTCATTCTATCTCCTCCATCATTATTGTTGAGGGAGTACCAATAGTGGTAAATTAAAAAAATATTTACAAATATGATAACTTTGTCTTATATTTAGGATCAAAATCAACTCCTTAAATATATCTTATATTAAATAGTGAGTACATATATAATAGAATACCAAGTACATATGAATCATGGTGAATCTACTATACTCAAAACAATATGATAGGTTTGGATCTATTGTTTAGTGGTAGGAGCATTCTTTCTAAAGACATGATTTCTTATACACCAAAATTATACTATTATATTCGATAATATTCATCTACAATACTTGAACCACTTTATCTCCTACTGGACCATTTTCATTTACCTTTTTAATCACATATCTTTTCACTATTTCTTCACCCCAATCCCATACGTGCAACACTACGTACGTCCCAATCCCACCAATCAAACCATAGGCTATAGAATACGTCAACGGCATCAGTAACATTGTCACAAACGCTGGTATCGCTTCTCTCATGTCATCCCACTTAATCTCCACCACACATCTCATCATCATCACCCCTACAAGGATCAACGGTGGCCCCACCGCCCACGCTGGTATGGACGCCAGCAACGGCGTAAAGAACAACGCCAAGAAAAAGAACATTGCCACCGTTGGCCCGTCCGTCCTCCCTCTCGGATCCCCGTTGATGATTCGATGAATGTCGTCACTGGCGAGGTGCCTAAAAGTGACCCAACCACTATAGACGCGGCGTCGGATAAGAAGGCGAAATATTGGCCTTCAAAATCACCGTTGAGATCAACAAATCCTGCAAATCTGGCCATTGAATATAATGTGCCAGTTGTGTCCAAAATGTCCACATACAAAAACGTGAACAATGCCTCCCAAAAGCTGCCCTTGTTCATACCCTTAAATTTTAGGACACCTAACGTGCTCTCAATCACGTGCACCTCAACCACCTTCTTGAAGTACTCATACCCTGAATCTCCCAACTCCGAGTTTGGAAACACCGTTACAGATGTGTTACGGAACCACGATATCACCGTTACAAAAACGACACCGTATATCATGGCTCCTTTAATGTTTTTAACTAAGCAATATGCTATAATCACAAAACCAACCATTCCTAGCCACAACGTTGGACTCTCCATTCTATTGTTCAAACACAGTATGTCATCGGACACAGAGCCACCTGGCAGGAAACTAACAGTTCCGTTAGCTGCCGTTATAACGGGGCTAACGCGGCCCGGGAGGATCTCGGGCAGGCTCCGAGTGTAACCAAGGTTGATGGACTGTACCCGATGAGCCCAATTCCTTGATTGTTCTGAAGCCCAATGAAAGCGAGGAAGAGTCCGATTCCTGCAGAGGAAGAAACTCGGACGGGTCGGGGGACGAGTTTGGCGAGTTTGGCTCGAAAGCCGACGGCAGAAATGAAGAGAAAGAGTAAGCCTTCCATGAAAATGGCCGTCAAAGCGGTTTCATAGGGTATATGACCCGACCCGTGAAACCCTACTACAGAGTAAGCGAAGTAGGCATTGGCACCCATTCCCGGAGCTAAAGCCAAAGGCAGGTTTGCTGAGATACCCATTATAGCACAGCCAATGAGAGACGATGCCGCAGTGGCGACTATGAGGTCCTTTCGGGTTTTCTGGAGGCAAGAGGCGTAACCCGGGTTAACCGGCGGGAACTTGCAGGAGTCGTCGGGTTGCATGATACGGTGGCTCGGGCCGGTGCAGTGAGAGAGGGGGATGTTGGGGTCGGAGCAGAGAGGCAGGCAATCGGAGACGCTGCAGGTGCCGCCGGAATCGGCTAGGATGCTGGCGTTGACGGCGAGAATGTAAGCCATAGTGAGAAAGGTGGCGGTGCCGGCTCGGAGCTCAGTTGTGAAGCTAGTGTTTCTCTCGGTGAGCTTGAACCGCTTGCCAACTCGGCTGTTAGCCACGAAGGAGTTGAGCCGATCCGGGAGTGATGGCTTATGTGTTTGGAGTTGAACCTGAGCTGCCATTGTTGGCTGCAAGATGAGCTTGCAATACAGTATTTTTTTCGTGAGAGAGGAAGGTGAGAATTGTACGTGAGTTGATGGATGTACATAGGGTATTTATATAATAACGAAGAAGGGGAATGGGGGTGGTCCTAAGATGGGGCCCACAGTGGTGGGCCCACTCAGTGCATAGATTGGTATGAGGCATACGAAATTGCTGAGACCATGAGAATTATAGTCATTTTTTTTTGGCTCATAATGAGAATTATAGTCATGAAGATGCAGAGTTGAAAGTTGGAAGGAGATTTAGGAGGGAGAATCTGGTAACGTTGTGATGTGATGTGATGTTATATATGTTCCACCAAAATTACAACAACAATAACATCTTTTCATGGGAAAATTACGCTCAGGTCCCAAGGAAGGGAATTAATTTGATAAAGTCATGAAATCATCAAATTATTTCGGTCCCGGGGAACACGTGTAATTATTTGTATTAACAAATGGAAATGCGCATATATTAACAACGGGAAATCGTATATTAACAACAACTTTTAAATACCCGACCATTTACAACAGTGAAATGCATATATTAACAACAGAAATGCATATATTTACAACAACATTTAAACACCGGATTTACAAAAAAAAGCATAGATTAACAACAACTTTTAAATACCCGACCATTTACTGACGGGAAATCGCATATATTAACAAATGGAAATGCATGTATTTACAACAACTTTTAAAAACCGGATTTTATTTCCATACAAATAATTACGAAGTCCGGCTATTTACAACGAGAAAATGCATGTATTAACAAATGGAAATGCATGTATTAACAACAACATTTAAAAACCTCCATACAAATAATTACGTAGAAGTCCTTGGGACTGAGCGTAATTTGATGATTTCAAGGGACTTTTTTGTAATTTTTTTCGTTCCTTGGGACCTCTATGAAATTTTCCCTCTTTTCATAAGGAACTTTTATTAACGATTAAAATTAATAAATGTATCAAAATATCATGTTTTTTTAAAAAAATATGTCCCTCTTTATAAAAAGAGCATAGGAGAGAGAATGAATAACAAATATGAGAAATTATGAGTATAAAATATGGGAGAAAATATGTAATAAATAAGTAAATGAAAAAGAATTAGTGGTGAGTGGAGGATAATTAATATAAAGATGTGTATTTAATAGAGGTAGAAAAGGAAAAAAAAAATAGCTTAAATTTTGAGACACAAGGAGAAAGTTGTTTATAAAAAAGATCAACCCCAAAAGAAAAAGTTGCTTATAAAAAAGATCGGGAGTATCTTTAAGCCAATCACCTTCCCTCGTGGCTCAATCTTCTACTAATCTAAAAATCTTCTATTATAGTTACTGATGAATTAAGTATAAATTTTCTTATTATCAGCCTAGCTTACAACATGCATGGCCAATTGTCATGACTTTTTTGGACCAAAATCAAGTCTTATGCCACACGGACGTTAATTAACGAATACGTATTAATTAAATCTCCAATTACAACGATCCCTCTCAATGCAATAAAGAAGTTTTACTAAAAAGAATGCTCCTTAGCTGCAAGGGGTGGAGACTAGCTGAATAGGCTAAACCCTCATCACAACTACCGGAAAAAGTAACCACATTTAGTGTTTGATAAATTGGCTTTCACTTGGCTTGTGGCCAAAAGGATATATATTACATTTTTTACTAGGCATATGTATCTTTGTATGAGGGCAATCATATTTAAGGCGCTATCGCATACTAAGAATAAGCACCTCTTATAGTAGGGATTCAATCCCTGTTGGTTGCACTCATTAATTTTCGCTCAATTAGCTTTTATTTTATGGATTCAAAAAGTGAGTTTTTGTGACCAAAGAGCTATCTCAAACAAAGTTAGCCACCTCTAATTAGGGATAAAAAAAAAAAAAAACCCGGTGGTCTAGGTAACCTGATCTGACCCAACCTAGTTTTGGTGAGAAAAAATTGGCTCGAAACAATATTGGGCCAATCAGACCAAACTGGTCTTCTTAGGCCGGACCGAACTTCAAACCAAGGCCTCAGATCCCTTGGTCTAGCTCATTCTGGTCCGAATATTGTTTTTATTTTTTATTTTTTAAATTCACACAGTACACACACAATACACACATGACACGCGACATACACACTAACACAGTACACACACCGCCACCCTAGATCCATGGAGGGGTGTTAGCCGAAGGTGTTCGTGGTTTTCTTAGAAGACGGCACAACCAGATCCAGCAACTGCTTTTGCAGCTGCGATTGCTTAGCGGCGGTCAAGCCGACAACTATGGTTTTGAGCTCAGAATTGAAGACGTTGTCAGTAGAGAAGTGAGGCGGTGTGGGTACTGCAAATCTTTTCCTAATAAATTGTAATAGAGGTAAATATTTGCAACAACAAAAAAGGAGAAAAAAGTTCACTAATAGTTCACAAAGTAACTTATATCACATATAAGAATTTCTTCTAGAAGTGCTATATAATAGAAAAGGGAAGGAGTAAGTTTATATTTGAGAGACTTGAGAGAGTATTTTATTGCAATAAAAATGATCATTACTAACTTTAAAGTATGAACTGATTGTGCGCGCTGAACTTTCTATCCCACGCTTAGTTAGCAATTTGCCGAGGATAAGACATGTCTTTTTAAGATAAATGTGTCCCACCTCCGTCTATCACTAGTTAAAAAGAGTTTTCTTTTTTTCTTTTTCTTTTATTTGTCTTGAATATAAAAACTATATTGTAAAGTTGGCATCTATATATGAAAATACCATCGCCCAAACCTGTTGAATTAATCTAATTAAGTTTAATGTGGCTTAAGAATATTAATTAATTAATTATTATCACATTTTCATTACTCTTAAGTGATTATTTCGTCTATATAGGTCCTAATACTGAACCCCTAACAAATTAGGACCTAACAGTTAAATATGGATAATATACACAAAAACTTATAGCTGTTTTAGTTAGCTAGTCCCGATTCGCTGCTAATGGGAGACAAATGGATTTAACTTTAATCACAGAACTAATTTATTCATTCGAGTGGCGCAATTGAGTGTGACTTTACGATTCACATGTAGAAGTTATAGTAGCTAAAAGTGTTATAGTAATTCTGAAGAAATAGAGACTCTAAATTAAAAGTATCTTATAAATAAGATCAAATGGAGTATATCATCAACAACACTACGGAGATATTTTAGTTGAGTGAAAGAGAAGCTCAATTTCAAATAGGGGGGGGGGAACATCATATCAAGTGAACATTACTACAAAAAGCTGATATGATGTCCCCAAAAAATGTTTTTTTTTTTAAAAAAAAAAGAAGTAAAAAATAAAGGTAGTGGCATTTTTGTAATTCGTAGAGGAATTTTAAAATATTGGATGTCCCTTTAACAAAAACGGATGTCAAAAGTATACTTTAGGCGTCCCAAATTTTAAAAGGGACGAAAGCGAGGTGGACTTTTGGCGTCCCTTTTAAAATTGAGATGCCTAAAGGGTCTCATTGCCTTTTCTCTTTCACCTTTTTATTTCATCTTTCATCGCACTTCTCTTCCGCATTTGCCTAGTCCCTTTCTCTTCATCTTTCGCCCAATCCTTTCTCCTCTGCACTTCCCTTCGCGCCGACCAAATCGAGGAAGAGGCTTTCGCTCGTCGCTTGCAGATTGAGGAAGAGGCTTTCGTTGTCATTGGTGGTTTTTCCTCCGCGAGGACGACGGCATCAAGATCCTTCGAGAGATCTTCATTCTTTGTTCTTGGTTGCTCGTTCTTGAAAGCTCCAACTTCGTTCTTCGCTTTGTAGATCTGTTTTTTACGTGAAAGGTCGCCACCTTTTGTTTCATGATTTTTTTCGTTCTTCGGTTTGTTTCTCTTTTTTTCCTTTTCTCAATCTGTTCTTTGATTTCTCACTTTGTTCCCCCAGGACCGCCTTCGCCGCATCGGCTCCCTTAAACATTGGCCTTAGAAGGGTCAGTGACATTGACAACCTTGGAATGAAGCGGATCTTGAAGGAACTCATGGATTTGCAAAAGGATCCGCCTACTTCTTGTAGCATCGGTATCGCATTATGTCTCCCCTTATTTATGTTTATTATAATGTTTCAAACTCACTTGATTTTTCTTCTATCTATTCTATAACTTTTGATGCATGTTCTGTTATTCTAGGAGTCAGAATCCTCTCGACCCCAAATCGGTGATTCTCAATGCACTAGTCCTGAATCAAAACCCCCTAAGCGATCAATTGGGAACAAGATCGAAGATGGTGAGAAACTAATGAGTGATTCTCAACGCACCAGTCCTGAATCACATTCGATGCTCGCGCGATGCATATGAGTAATGCACATTACGAGTTTGTTTGTTTTTTTTGAAAAAAAAAAAGCCTTACGGTGTCCCTATTATAAAAGGGATGTCATAAGTCTCTTATGACGTCCTTTTTTAAGGGATGTTGTTCCCAGACTTTACTATGTCGCTCATATAGGCGTCCCTCTGTAAAGGAACATAGAAATGGCCTAAAAACAAATGTTAAAAGTTTTTTTTTTTTTTGGTAGTTGTGGAATTTTCTTTTATTAGATCTAACACAATTAGAGTGTGTGTAGGAGTGCGAGTGTGATATGACAATATGTCAACACGTGATACCTTACCAATTAAAATATATTGTTTTAACTTTAAATTTCTTTCGGTCGTCATATCTCTCCTAATCCTTTATATCCATATCAGTAGCCCTACTCAGCTGCCTTAATTAATTATAAATTGTTTGGCCAATACATATATAATTAGTGGAAGAAACCTCATTCTCTTTTAATTACGATGGGACCACCGGTATTTGATGCTTTTTTTTGGATCCTATTATCAGCTATCTGAGCAACCGACTGATCTGACATCACCCGATGAAGGTCCACTTAATGGGGCTTGAGGCATCCCAATAAGAGTTTTGTACATACAAAGTGAATAAACTTAACTTCACCTGGTTAAGAGGCCAATGTACCTACCATTAGGACCAATTTGTATTAGTGGAGGAAACTCGTCTCGCATTATAATATATAACGAAAGATTCATGCATTTGTTAAGTGGGGATCAAAGTGTTATGATTAACATTAATGTCTTATTGCATGCATGAGCTAGCTTCGACAAATCAAATCATCAAAATCAAAAGTGTAATAATTAAAACTCCTCTCTTAGTGCCTTGCTTTCTAAAATCTACTCTCTTAAGTGCGTTTCTTTTGATTGTTCCTTGAAATGTGGGTTACAGATAAAAGTTTTAGGGTTTTTCCTTTTTTCCTTCTTTTGTTGTCACTTTCGGGGTGATCGATGTCAACAACAGTGTCTTGTCAAAATATACCCCTATAGAGTCCAAACCGACAGGGGCATAATTAATTCATTAATAATGGACCCATATGTATATATTAATTAGTTTTTGAACTAATAACATTGACTTACTGTGGATATGAAGCTACTTTTGTTTGGTTGGATTTCACTTGCTCCCCACTTTTCTAAGTTTCTTTGTGGGAATTGCCAACACTTATGTCTCTGCAGAATTTCAAAAGGTGAAAATCATTTCACACACGTAAAGTTATAGGGAAAATTTAGGAATCTCTTTTTGAAAATTTAATTGGTGAGGGGGGGCTAGTAAATTTTTAAATGCACGGAATACTAATACTAGATTAAGGTGTAAATTTGCATTGAAAGTTTTTGTTGAGGAGCAATATTACTCCGAAAGTTTTTTTAGATTCAATGTTGGCCCGAAAGTGTTATACAATGAAACAATATCCCTTTAATTACCGTTAAAAAGTTAATGGTCAACGTCATTTTTTTAATGATTAACGTTAGTTTTTTTTTTTATAGTATGTATGAGGTAACGTTGCTACGTTTTGCGCTTTCTAGGGTGACATTGAACATAAAAAAACTTTAAAAATAACATTGCTCCTCAGTGAAAACTTTCGAGAGAAATTTACACATTGCCTTAACCCAATGTTAGTACTCTGATTTAGGTCATTCTCACAAATTAATTTTGTAATGGGGGGTTTTCCTCTAGTTTTCACTAAAGTTAATTAAACCATTTAAATTCTATAGAGTTGGTGGATTGTGCTTGGTGACGATCTTCTCTTACTCTCCATCACTTGAAAAGTGAGATCAGTTGATATTTCTATAGTGGAGTAGGCACCATGCACTTTCATTTTTATTTTTATTTTCAGAATCACTCAGCATTATCAATTAAATTCAGTTTCAAGTAACATCAAATTCTATATGGGAAAAGCTTATCAGTATATCTCTTTCCTTCTTTATTTCTTTTAAATATTAAAACTCTTCTTTTCAATCTATCCAAGCATCGTTGGCGGCATTTTTAATTTTGATTTTAGTTAATTATATGATATTCAATACTACTTTCCTCTCATCCTTAATATAAGAGCTAATCGAGGGTTGTATTTGGTCCTAAATAGTATAAGATTTCAAACCATGTAGTCTCCTATATGTTTATCATTTACACCCAAACTAATTTCCTAATTTATAAACTGATATATGATATAATGTTATTGTGTCTAGCACAATGAACCAATGTTTAAATCCTCATTGGTAGTGATACCCTCATTTAATGTCTGATATATGGTACTCAAACTGGATTGTATCTAATAGGAGGATACATGTGTTTGCTATAGAATCTAATATTACACATGCTTATTTTTGGGAGACAATACATCACATAAGTTATATAATTAACTAATTTATCCCATTTTCTTAATTTAATCAAATTAATTAATAGTCCTTATATTAAGAATAAGAGGTAATGCTGAATTGAGTAGAACATCGTCGAATTGACGTTGGAAAAGTACGTTCACACAAGTCGAAATAGAACCCTCTCACAAATTTACCTAGTATACCATAAATCACGTTGGAAAAACAACTTCTCAAATTTACCTAGTATACCATAAATCACGTTGGAAAAACAACTTCTACCACTAATACAAATAGACACTAATTGAGAACATACTTTTTGATATGAATTTTGGTTACTCACATGTATGAGTAAATGGGGTAGAAAGCTATACGGTAAGAAAAAATTCAAGAATGAAACATCATGTAAAGCAAATGGCCGACAAATTGTAGTTGGATTTGTTATCCTGTGAGACAAGATCTCTTCCAAACCCTTCTCATAAAGTATAAGCCAATCACTTATTCTCTTACAATTTTATAGTGTTAATCTTCAAAATCAGTGAGTGATCAACATTAAATAAAATTTTTAATATTTATAAATATAATTCGTTATATATATATATATATATATATATATATATATTGTTCTGCTTATAAAAGAATAAATTGTATTTATATACTCTAAAATATATAATCAAATGAATTTACAAATTTAAAGATTAAATTACTAATATTCCCTCCATGACCTAATAAACAAACAAAAATTGGAGAATTTTTTTATTATCAAATACTCCTTCTAGTCCTAAATATAAGTTTCGTTATGAAAGTTTTGGTTTGACCCTAAATATAAGATCTAATTTCCTCTTGTCTTCGATATTTATTGTTTCTTTATGCCTTAAAATTTATTCATTAAATGGCAGTGGCATCTCTTAAAAAGTGTAGCACATTCTGTATATATTAATCGTAAATAAAAACATTAATTAACTATTTTTTAGTTATACAAATTAGTTAAAATAAAATTACATTTAAAACCAAAGGGATCGAGTATAACCAAGGGAAAATTCTATAAAAAAATATATTATGAAAACATCAAAATCCCAAATCAGTTTTCTTTACTACGTTTGATTAGCTAGTTCTTAATATATATCTGTGTGTGTGTACCTAGCTTGAGGGAGTAGTGTATGATGTGTGTCTATGTATATATTAAGTTCGTTTAGGTTAGGTTTGACATCTTTCCTTTGAATCTAGTCCTCGCATATTAGCCACAAATAACCACTTAAAAAAATTATGGTCACTATTAATTAGATGTATAATCCGATTCTTTTTATTGAAAGTGATGTCTTAGGAAGTCCATGTAGAGTGTAGTGTAGACCATTGATTTCTTGCTACCTATCTTTTGACTATAAGGAGTTCATTTTCCAATGCACATATCAAATAATTAAGGAAAAATCATTAGGAGATGTCAATGAAGGAATGTAATTAACTAAAATTTTAATAAGAAGTAAGCAACATATATAGATTCGTTGTTATTTCCTGCATTAAAAGTTGTCATCCATGTGTACTTTTTTTGGTGATTTTTGATGACTAGATTTTTCTTTGGGACTTTATTATGATTTTCTCAATAATTAGGCATCATAATATCGTACTACTGCCTCTCATCCTTAATAAAATATCTCATGTGCAATGTAATTTACACTATAAACTAATACATTATATTAAGGGTGAGAAGTAATATATCATGTGGTTTTTTCATAGGGGAAGAAAATCTTGTGAAATGGAATGATAACTATTTTTTCCCGATAAAGGAGCACATATAAGCTGATAGGTTTAAGATGAGTGGGAGAAGCAGCAAAATCATATATTCCTTTGGTCCTATTTATAAATCTCTTCATACATATTTTACTAGGGGAAAAACATAAGCCATGTTAATTCTGCATTAAAATTTAATAACTTTTCAATTAATTCTTTGTTTAATATACACTTTACATTCAATGAGAACAAATTCTATACAATAATAAATGAATAATAAGAGTGTACATTTAAATGAAATATTTAATAATGTGATTTATAAATAGTAAAAAAAAGCTTATATATATACTCCCTCCGATCCTAAATATATATATAAGATAGAGCTGATTTTTTTTTTAGAGATTAAGAAAGCTAATAAATTAATCATATCATATGTTGTATATCGTTAGATTATATATCAATTTATATGTTAGGCAAAATAGTTTGGAGAATTGAAAAAACGATAAATATAAATATTTTAAAGTAATTCAATTAGTTTTCTTAATATTTTCAAAAAAAAAAATCAACTTTATCATATATTTAAGACTAGAGGAGTGTGTGTGTATGAAACAAACTAAGCGTACAATACAAACTCAAGCTAAAAGAGAACTATTAACCAGATTCGTCCATGGCGTTGTGTTTGTGTGTGTGTGTGTGTGAGAGAGAGAGAGATGAAGCAAAGGCTAAGTTAATTTGGAGGTGGTAATAAAGTTTAAGAAATGGAAATGGTAGGTAGTGGGTATAGCATTTTGCACTAAGAACGTTATTAGTCAAAGATTGCAGAATATGTGACTGTGACCTGACTCTTCACAAGTCGTCTCACCACAGGGACGACGTCAATTACACAGTTGATTTAAATGAATTCTTTTGACAAAGAATTCCTAGAACTTAATTTCTTCAAATTTGTGTTGATAAATATGGCCCCGCCATCAGTTATTCTGTTATTTCACTGACAAAATATATGTTATTGATTAAATATATCCCCTTAAACTTTTTGTTTTGTTTTTTTATATAAATAATATCTCAAACTTTCCTCTTTAGCTATGTGTAAACAACTCCTAAATTTTAAATAAACCATCTACCATATTATATTATTAGATGAGGCTTCCGGTTATGCACACGACACTTTTAAAATATTTCATGTGTCGTTGCACTGGCCACTGGGTTATAGTTAGAGTCTTGATTCCAACCCAGAATTGTAATTAAATACTCTCTCCTCCGGTCTTTAATATAAGACATATTTACATAATTTAATTAGATTAAAAAGTTAGTTAATATGACAAGTATTTTCTAAAATACCCTAGATATTTTCCTTGAGGGTCATTCCCTCTTCTTCTTGATTATTGTTAATGGAGCATCATTAAGAGTAAATTAAAAAAAGAATAACAAATATGAAAACTATATCTTATATTTAGAACTAAGATTAACTCCCCAAATATATCTTATATTAAGGACCAGGGTTAGATTAGTAAACATTGAATATCAGCTTTGTGAGTTGCCTTATATTAAGGACCAGGGTTAGATTAGTAAACACTGAATATCTTATATTAAGGACCAGGGTTAGCTATCTGTCTTTTGTTTCTTTTTTTGTGGTACTGGGTTTTGTGGTGGTGTTCTTGTTTTATCAGGAAATAAACAGATATGTGAGATCTGAATATAAATCCTCTTGGTTGGATGGTTGTTTGAACGTTATTAGATTTGACTATCACCTGGTGGCTCGGATTTGCGTTCTTGGGGGAAGATTTCAAGAGGTGTTGTTCGGTGTTTAGTCGAGGTGACCATATTTGCTTGAATGGAGGAGCAGAAGTGTTCTTTAGAATATCATGGGTTTTCTTCCTTTTAAGATTGGGTTTTCTTTGATTGTTACCCCAAGTCGGGGTATCTGTGCAGCTGCTCTAATTGCAACTAATGCTTATAAGAAGGTGCGCCCGTTAGGGTGGGTTTTACAACCAACATTTTCTTTCACGTCACTTCTAACCTTGGATATCGAGGAGGCTGGTTTTGTCCATGCTTCTACTTCTACTCTTAAATCTTTAATGTACAGTGATTGGATGTTCTTGTATTTGGCTTATTTTATTGTATTTGATTTGACTTTGTTTGTATTTCATCTTCAGTTTATTTTCATGTATTGCATCGGGTTTGCAGTAATAATATACATAGCTTTTGACAAACAAACAAAAAGGACCAGGGTTATAATTTTGGTTGAACTTCTTAGTGTTACAAGTGTTCGCTTTATCTATACGGGTGTCTTCTTCCAACTCTAAGTTTTTTATATCAATTTTATTCAAACTCAATTTAGGGAAATGCATGTTTTTCGTCCTTTGAGAGTAAAATTAGTGGGATAAGATTTTTCATCAACTTTTTTATTGATGATTTTTTCACCATGCAAAATCACAGTACAAGATATTTTTTAGGTGTACTACTTGCTCATATATGTTTGGCCGATGGATTATTGGCTTTATGTTTATTGCCCAACATGATTTTCATCTTGCTGTTGGAGGTATGCTGTTATGTATCCTTTTTTTTTGGCCAATCTGTTATGCATCCTTTTACTTCTAGAGGTGTTAAGACTTCTAATTCGGTTGTCACTTGGGATGATTGTTGCTGTCGTTGTGTCTACTTCTTTATTCAATGCTTCAGTTTTGTAAGCTTTTTTTGTAATAATATTATTTGATATTTGGTTTCGGGTTTGTGGCTGTCTTCCCAAAACAAGTATCCCCTTTAGGACTCAAACTCGAGACACAAAGGGATTTAACATGACTTTTGTAACATCCCATTTGAAAACGGCGGAATATTTTTTTTTTTTTAAACGTTTCCAAATATTTCAAGCAGAGTAATCAGAGTAGAGCATTGGAGCGAGTGAGTAACTGCTTCATAACAAACATCAACCATAGTGTAACATTGTAATGATTACGGTAATCCTAGAGTTTGAAAGTGAATAAGCGAAAGCGGTAAAGATAGATAAGTCTCGGGCCGCACGTCGTCGATGCTTGCCTCGATCTTCGATCCGTATTCCTCCGGATCCTGAAGCTATAGCTGAGATTCAACTTACCGCATTGAATCTCAGGTAACGGTTAATCTCAAACCCAAACAATACGGTATACGGATAACGAGATATTCAAGACAATACAACAAGTATATCACTACATAAGCATACGAGATGCATGATCATTATGCCGACAAAACATAAGCATTACGCAGTATGTAAAGCCCCACAATGTAAAACAACAATAACAGCTTGCACTATTCACGGTCCACGATACCACTCGTGTTCTCGCGCTAGAAAAACATACGGTGTTATCATGACTATAACCCGTGTAAAACTGCTCGTATATCGGTCTACGAACATATCTATCACATATATATGCATTTAAGCAGTACAAGATTAGTGTTACAAGACGCGTCCGTACCTTCGTTGACGACGTTAGGTACTTGGCGGTAAAAACGTACTTTTTTACGGAAAAACGTGAAATGTTCGGCGCACGTCGGGCGGCGTAACGGTAGCAAATCGAGTTTCGATGCCCTATAGGAGTAATACCACTTTCATTAGTGATTTGACATCATAAGCGGCATTTTAGGTAAAAATTACCATTTTGCCCTTCTACCCCTAATTTGGCGGAATTTCGCGGTAACTTCGTTACTTTGACCGTATTCCATTTCAAAATTATCCCCACTATGGTTTTACCTCGTCAGGCATCTTTCAATGCAATGAGGCATAAAAACAAGCATAGGAACAAATTCAAACTTCCTAGATCAAAACAACGGTTCTACTATAACTACCGAAAGAACTACGGAAACTAAAAACTAAGGACGGAAGAACTTACTCGGAGCTAAAGGCGAGAATTTTTCCAGAGCTTCTCTCTCTAGAACCTCTCTCTAGGATTCGAATTTGGTGTGAAGAATGAGAGCAAGAGGGCTTGCTATTTATAGGGAAAAATAGGGACAAGGTGGGAATTTCCACAAAAGTCTTGGATCGGATTCGTAGTTGGATCGCATTTTTGAGGACAAAACACTCTTGGCCATCCATGGTCAAGATCGAAATCTAAGAGCCCTAAAGTAAATGGATGAGTTGTCATCCATGATGGCTCTTGCTTTTATGGCCTCCGCCCCGATAAAGCTACCGATCGACGTGTCCGTTTCGCGCGATTTCGCAGAAACTCAAAAATGCGGGCATGTAACTTTGAAGGTCTTTTCATCCTCTTTCATATTATCTATTTGGATCCTCTTTTTGATCATATCCAGGTATTCTCTGGTGCGTCGGAAGATATTCGGACAAACGCGTCCGGTTACGGAAATCGCTTAGATAGAACCAACTTCGGACAATAATTCGTTGAATCGTAAAACGTCCGGTGGTTGCCTAACTTAATCCGTGTTTGAAAAAACGCAATTGTTTCTATAGGTTCTCACTTTGCCTATCGGCTCTACTCTATCTAATCGGCTTTTCCGTCTTATTAGGAATTAGGGTTTTCGGTTGCGGAATCGACGTCTGGTAAATTCTTTCTTCGGGTAAAAATTCACTTGTTCTTAATTTGATCAGTCGAAAAGACTTTTACCTCGGTTTACTGTAGAATTTATTTCTAACTTTTCCCTCCGCCTATAATTTGACTCACCGCATTATATTATTATTTTATTCTAATTACCATTTTAATTATTTAAACAATTCTTTTTAATTAAAAATAACCATAATTTCGACCCCCTCTTTTAAAAATTCAGATTTATTTATTTTTCTATAATTTTTTCCATTTTTTAAAAATATAATATTTTTTTACCAAAAATTCTCGTTTTACCCCCCCCGTTAGGGCTTAATCGACCTAATTTCTTCGTTTAGTGATCTTTTTAGGATCAGGTTTCTTCATATATTTATCTTTACTAATTTACAGTATATTTTTATCTTACAAACTTCTATATTGATATTGTCATTTTATATCCTGTGTAAAATATTAAAAATGTTTACCCCATCAGGTTACTTTATGATTCTGAAATGCTTTTTAAACTTTTCTTCAAGTTATTTCCTCTGAAATAATTTATTAAATTCTCATAATTTAGGGATATCACTTCCATATTTTTCTCATAATTTTTCATGATCTTTCGGTATTTATCATAATACTTTTTCGCATTTTTATCACCATTATATCATTTTTAGTCATTCATTTCATCGATTTTCCGTAACTTTTTCAACAATTTACTCTATAATTATAACAATTTTCTATAACAGTTTTATCTCATGAATTTACTTCATTAAAATATTCAATAATTTTCCCTTATCTCAGAAATTCCAGATTTGCTAAAATCCGGGTATTACAACTTTACTCCACTAGACCAACTTTATGTTAATTTTGTGAACTTTACTATATATGCTATTGTCTAGTGTGTGATATATCAATCTCCTAGTATTTTTATGTTATACTAATGTTTTTTATAAATATATTTCATCATTTTATAAAAAGAAAGTGATAATGAATAAATTAATATTAAGAAATTACGATATACACATAAATGTAAAAATTAGAGAAAACTCATTATAAATTTTTTATTGCCAAAAAGATTGTTTGCGCACAATCAAACTAAAAATTTAGGTTTGTTATGAATATAATGTTTGTGGATGTCTATGTCCCCCATTATTTCCTATTCCCTCTTATTATTTTTTATGATTATGGACAAAGGCAGAGCTATGATTTGTAGACAGGAGGGCCAGATTATAAAGCAAGGTGTATATGAGTCGAAGAAAAATTTTATGGAGATGTACAATTCTTAGAAAAACAATTTATGACAATAAAGTCAAAGAATATGAACTCTTCTAGAGTCAACGACAAACGTTGAATGCACTTTTTAGTTATTAAATTTTTTGGGGACTAAAATGTATAATACCATTAATTAGAAAAAAAAATCTAATTTCTATTTTTTTATTTTCATTCTTGATGCATTTTACATAGCAACAACTACATTTTTTGCTTGAAACACTGAATGCTACAAAGCCACATTACATTCGTTGTATAAAGCCAAATAACATTCTTAGCATGGGATGGTAGGCATTACCAATAGTTTTCTTTTTCTTTTTGAACCATTTTGACTTATTTTCAAGAAAATGATGATTTGTAAGTTATTGTATATTTTTTGGGCAAATTTTGGTTAATTAGTCATCCTCCGACAAAATAATACAAAAAAGGAAAGCATGCATTAAGTGTTATAGTAGCTTATTGCTGACGGAGTTTAGTGTTGTTATATTCATAATCTGTTGTGGTTTCTAAAGACAAACATACATTCTTGCTGAAATTTCTTGTTGCAGGTGGGGTAAATTTTCTTTAAAAAAAAAAAATTAGGGGGGGTAGGGGCCAACCCTGGCCGCCGCCCTGATTCTGACATTGATTATGGAATCACATTAATTGTATATTAGAGAGTTGTGCCTACAAATATAAGGAATATGTTATGTATTTTATATAATACTCCCTCCGGTCCTAATTATAGGAACGGATTTTGGAGTTGGTTTTGGTCCTAATTATAAGAGCAAGTTTTAACTTTTTGTCAATTTTTTCCTATAATACCCCTATTTATACTTTCTTAATAAAAATTAAAGACAATAATAATTTAATAATACACATATATTTTATAAAGTAAATAATATTTGCAACTCATTAATGTCATATACACCTCAAATATACTGTTTTTTTAATAAAATAATTTTGAGTAATTTTTATCATATTTTTCTTATATCACCCCTAGTAATACTTCCTCCATAATAATTAATTTAACAACACACTTATACTCTATCAAGTGAGAGATTCTATTTTATTTTTATTTTTAAAAAATAATTTTAATATTTCTTTACAGATATTTTTTTTGTAACTATCGGTCCAGTGCAAAGTGATTGATTTTTTTCCCTAAAATAACCTAATAAAACATTAATTTCATTTTTTTTTTCCAACACTAATTAGTTAACAAAATTGCCATTGAATTCAAGATGTGTAAACCATGCGGGACTGCGCGCTCATAGAAATAGAAGTTGCTGCACTGTTACTAATTTTGCCTTAATGTCATTTTAAATTTTAAGAAGGGTATTTTTGGAAAATAATTATAATTAACTAATTTAACTTCTCTTCTTAATCTCTGCAAATTCGGGTAAAGTGTTCCTATAATTGAATAGGAGGGAGTACTAAATAGTGAATGAGAATTACTCTTTCTTGCTTTTAACTCATTCTTCTTTTCTTTCTTCATCTTTCCCTACAAATGCTATAGTGAAGGTATACTTCTCTCTAGTTATTTTAACTATTTCCTCCACCTTCCTTTACATTATTTTATTGGATCTATATAGGATAATCTGAGCCCTTATATGGTAGTCAAGATTGATCTTGAAAAGGCATATGATAAGATATCGTGGAGCTTTTTGGGGAATGTTCTAGAAGAAATTGGCTTAGATGAACAAGTTAGATTGATAGTTATGAATTGAAGTGCATTAGCACTTCAAAGTTGTCGATTATGTGGAATAATGGAGGGAAGAAGGAGAGTTTTAAGCCATCAAGAGGATTGAAACAAAGCGATACTCTCACCTTATTTGTTTGTGCTTGGGATGGAGAAGTTGTCACATATGATTGCATATAGAGTCAGTAGTGGGGCATGGTTGCCTTTGAGAATGTGAAGAGGGGTGTTGAAATATCCCATTTACTTTTTGAAAAAACAGACATATATAATCGCTGGCGGGTAGGCTTACTTTGGTTGAGGCTGTCTCTAATCAAATGGCCATATTTCATATGAAACATCTACATGTCCCGGTGAGTGTGAAGCAGTATATCTATGGAGAAGATTCAGAGAGAATTTATATGGCATAAGGAGGAGGGGAAGAGAAGCATGCATGCAATTAACTGGAACCTCATATGCTCCTCAAAGGAGGTTGGGGGTGTGGATTGAAGGATTTAGAGATCATGAATGATGCGTTATTAGGAATGATGGGTTGGAATCTGTTATCAAAACCTAAAAGCATATGTTCTCAAGTGTTAATTGGTAAATATGGCCGCAGAAATAAAAATCTGCTATAAGAATGTGTTGCTAAAAGTACTGATTCTGATGTGTGGAAGATGGATTCGAGGGTTTACAAGGAAGATGGGGGTGTGTTCTGCAATAAGAGCAGAGGTGTGGGGGTGTTTAAAGAGGTCTGCAAATGGCCAACAGATTAGGTGTACGTTGCTTGATTGTGGAATGTGACTCGCTCTGTTGTTACTTGTTAAAATGTTGAGGAAGCTTAGAGAAGGTGAATATAGCATATCGAGTTTGCTTAATACGGTAAAGCATGAAATGTGTACATTTGATCTGGTTAGGATAACTCATGTGTGCAGGGAAGGGAACACTTGTGCTGATTTTTTAGCTAATTTTAGTTTTAAGCAAAGTGAGGTGGAGGTATTTTTTGATGAACCACTCATAAAGCTTAGAAAGCATTTGTGATGATATAATTAGATAGGTGATAGATTGCCCTGAATTTTTTTTTTTTTTTTTTTTAAAAAAAAAAACTATTTATCATTGTTTTAAATATCATGTACTATGACTTAGATTTAAGATTGTTATTGTTTTTCTATCCTATTTTTAATCTCTTTTACGAGTTCTTTTATATTATTAATATTTATTTTAGTATGGTCAAAAGCCATATATGTCTAATTTCATGTTCTGAAATATATGGCCAAAAACTATAAGTCATATTACTTTAATTTTATATTTTAAAATTATATGATTAGAAGTCATATCGCTTTAATTTTCTATTCTAAAATTATATGACCAAAAGTTATATTGCTTTAATTTTTTATTCTAAAATAATATGACCAAAAGTCATATTGCTTTGATTTCCTATTATATGACTAAAAGTCATATTCTTTTTTTATTTTTATTTTGAGAATATATGACCGGAAGTCACATCACATTAATTCCTTACTTTGATATAATATAGCCAGAAGTCATATTCCTTTGATTTCCTATTTTGATATTATATTGCCATAAGCTATATACCTTTTTGTATCTTATAATGTGGCCAAAAGCCATATAATCTTATTTATCCTTAAGATAAAAGGTCATAAGCCATATAATCTTATTTATCTTGAAGATAAAAGGCTAGAATGCATATAATTTTATTTATTCTAAAGATAAAAGTCCATAAACTATATAACTTTTATCCTTTATATTATTAAATGGCCAAAAACAATATAACTTTTATTTCCTATTTGGAGATTATATAGCCAGAAGCTATATAACTTTTTTTTAAAATCTTATTAAATGGCCCAAAACCATAATTTTTTTTAAAGATTAAATGGCCATAAGCTATATAATTTTAATTTTTCACATTGAGATTAATTGGCCTGAAGCTATTAGTACTAAATGGCCCAAAGCCATAAAGTTATAATTTTGTTGTAAAATTTTACTATATGAATTATTTCTTGTTTTTATGAATTTCTGTTATTATCGTTTGTAATATTATATTGCATTTTTATATTTCATATTTTATGAATACCCCTTTATCGCATTAGTCTAAACAATGTTAAATCTTGCAAAATTTGAATTTGTAGCTCTTGTCATTACATGAAAGAACCATTTATCTTGCTTGATCTATGATTTTTCTATGCCATCATTTGCATAGAAGTCTCAAAACTGAATATAGGACCATAAAAGACCTATTTATTCTTTGTAACAATTTTAAAGACATGTATGACCACCAAAAGATGGTTATCAATCCTTACAAAAGCTCATTATGAATTAATGCATAAATTTTCTTCTGCAATTGCAATAACAAAAATTTAAGAAATATGTTGAATTAATTTCTTGCTTCCATGTAGCCAAACAAAACCATAAGCTTTTGTTGAAAAAATCGTGAATCTCGTCCAATAGGCTCAACAACATTCCCATAAGTGAATGTAGTGATGAATGAATCTAATTGTGGTTGTAGACGTGGCTACAAATTCCCACTCAAAGAGGGGAAAGATTAAAATAAATCATATTGATAAGGCTAGTAATTATGATTATGGTACATGGATACTTCTCATTTATATGTTGCTAATTTCTTAGTATAAAGTATTTTGTCTATTTGAACTACTATGCTTTAATGTGTTTAAAGTTCCTACTATATCCTGTGTATTTCCTTTTTTTTAACTATATTTTCTTTTATTTTCATGTTTCTTTAAATGAAGAACGAGTCTTATTGACATCAATCCTGAAGATTTATGTTTCGTTAATATTGCAACAACCCACATCATACTCAAAAATGCTAAATATTTTTCTTCCTTGATAATGCAAGAAGTTAATGTTCAGATTATATCCAAAAGTATAAATTGATTCAAGGCTCTAAAAGAGCTAATATAAGAAACTATGCTATTGTAAATTAGAAGCTTACAAATAATAATGTAAACCAAAAGTTTGCCAATACAAACTTGCAGTTTTCCAAGGTAAACCAGAAGTTTACTAATGAATTAAATGTTTGGCTTGACCGGTTAGGCCGTCGCGGTTCATTCATGATGCGAAAATTAATTCAGAATTCATATGGCCATACTGTGAAGTGTAAACAAATATCACAATCTCATTATTCCTCATGTGTTTCATATTCCAAGGGAAAGTTGATTATTGGCCCTCACTAAAATAGAAAGTGGGTCTCTCACATTTCTAGAACAAATACAGGGAGACATTTGTGGGCTAATACACCAACCATGCGGACCATTTAGATACTATATAGTTTTAATTGATGCATCAATTAAATGGTCACATGTTTGCATATTATATTCTTGCAACCTGGAGTTTGCGAGATTACTTGCTCATTTGATTAGATTAAGAGTTTATTACCATGATTATCTCATCAAGAAAATACACTTTGATAATGCTGGTGAATTTGCTTTCGCAATCTTTTAATGAATATTGTATGTCCTTTGGAATTGATGTAGAACATACTATAGCTCATGTTCACAAGCAAATGGACTTGCAGAATCATTGGTTAAACGGTTGCAATTAATTACAATACATGTACTTATGAGATCTAACTCTCAATTTCTGCTTGGGGCCATGTCATTTTGTTATACATCAATGTTAATATGCATCAAGCCAACAAGTTATCGTGATGTTTCCTCTTTAAAATGGTTTTTTGGTCAGGAACCTGAATTTCCCATCTAATAATTTTTGGGTGTGCAATATATTTTCCTATAGCACCACCACAATGCACCAAAATGGGTCCTCAAAGAAAGATGGAAATATATGTGGGTATGAATCTCCTTCGATCATAAAATATTTAGAATCATCCACAGGAGATTTATTTACTACACATTTTGCTGATTATCATTTTGATGAATCACTTTTCCGACATTTGGTAAAAAAAATAGATGGAATAAATTAGCATTGGCTCATTTTGATCCTCAAGTAATGAGCGAATAAGGTGATGAAGAACTACTTGGTCCAGAAATACTATACATTAGTGCAATTGGAGCACTAATATATCTTGCGACTAATCACACTCAACCTAACATATCATTTGCTGTGAACTTATTAGCAAGGTTCTTCACCAACATGAAGACATTGAAATGGAGTTAAGCATATTCTTCATTATCTTAAAAGTACAATGGATATAGGGTTATTCTACTCAAATGTACTAAAACATGAACTTGTTGGCTATACAGATGCTAGATTTTTGTCTGATCCACATGACGGTAAATCATAAATAGGGTATTAATTCACAAGTGGTGGCGCATTTATTTCATGGAGATCCATGAAACAAACTATATTAGCCACATCATCTAATAATGCAGAAATTCTAGCCATACATAAAGCAAGTCGAGATTGTGTATGGTTAATATCAACAATACATCATATAAGAACCACTTATGGTTTATCTCTTGGTAAAATGCCTCTAACAATTCTATATGAAGATAATGCTACATGTATTTCCCAACTAAAGGACGGGTACATCAAGGGTGACAAAACAAAGCATATTTCACCAAATTCTTCTTCACTCGTGACCTTCAAAAGAATAGTGAAATATATATCCAACAGATCCTTGCCAGTGAAAATCTAGCATATGTATTTCCAAGTCACTTCTGAGCAGGGATGAAGCCAGAATTTGAAATTAGGGGGCAAAAATTACAGAATACAACCCAGTGTTCATGAAATTACATTTCAAGCCTATAAATAGTTCAATATTTTCATTTTAGTCCCTCCATGAAACTTTTAATGGGGACTAAACCTCTGGGTTCAATTTTGTAATTTTATAGGGCCACCCCTAGCCACCCAATTCCACCCCGCTTCCAGGTACAATCTTTGAAAAGCATGTTCATGGCATCAAACTTCACATGCTCAGAGATATCAGTTGATGTTGTTAGGAGGGCGAGTTGATACACGTTGTACTCTTTTTCCCTTGTCCATGGTTTTTTTTTCCCATTAGGTTTTCCTAGCTAAGTTTTTAATGAGGTAGCTCTATCAAATGTATTAATAAACAATGTATTCTTTTTCTTCTACAAAGTTTTTGTCCTATTGGGTTTTTCTTAGTTTAAGTTTTTAAATGAGCCACATGTTTAATCATGGACATCTAAGATAGAGTGTTATGAGTATAATATTTGTAGATGTTCATATCCCTATTATTTTCTATTATCTCATTGCTTCCTATCCTCTCCCATTATTTCCTATGATTATGTGGAATCACATAAATTGTAAATTAGAGAGTTGTGCCTATAAATAAAAGGCGTATTTTATGTATTTTATACAACACTAAATAGTGAATGAGAATTATTCTTTCTCGTTTTCTACCCATTCTTTTTTTCTCTTCTCATCTTTCCCTTTATTTTATAACTAGGTGTTATTATTTATTATTATTTTTGTTATAAAGAAGTTTAGGTGGGGGGTAGACGTCGATAACCCACTAAGCGTCAAAGAAATCGCGCCCAGCCAAAATGACTTAAATATGTATTTAGAGATCGCTGACCAACTAGAGCTTTCATATCGACCAATGGGTATTAAATCTCCTCCTTTTGGAGTGAAATGACACCTTAACCAAGTTGTGTTCTTTCTCGTTGATATAACGAGGTGTTATTATTACAACTCTTTTATTTTTTTTTTTTTGATAATGGGCCAACTCTTTGATCTAGAGTTGCGGAACGTTTGTGTATAATGGGCTCAATAATATGTGTCAGGTTTTCTTGGAATTGTACAGTGGGCTTTATTGTAAACATTTCATGAGCCCAATTTCAATTTCAATTCTGGATAGCTTGTCCTTGTCACGTTTATGAGCTATTTTTTTTATATTTGTCAATCTTTCCCTAATTTAATTTTATTGATGCTCTCTCAACAAAAATTATGAAAAAGAGAGAATAAAGAATTAAAGAAGATGAATAGGGTGTTTTAGAAAAAGTATGTCATATTAACAAACTTAACTAATCTAATCAAATTAAGTATATAATCTTATATTAAAAATGAGGGAATATATTGTAAAAGCCGTCAAGAAAGTTCACATCACTATTAGATATATATAGTAAACTAGGAGTTATTTTATTTAGAATCAAATACATCAACCTCCTCTCTATTTACTCTAAATTACGAGACCTTCTTTCTATTTTAAAAACCTATATGAACCTCCTCAAAATGAAAATATATATTGTATAAACTTCCCTTTTAGTTTTAAGATTTAACTTTCATCCATCAAACTGTTAGTTGATCGTTAAATCACAACATTGACTTATTATTTTGACCAAAATGCCCTGCCTTAAAATAAATATTACTACTTGTCATGTAATTTTTGACAAAATAATTATCATTTAATCACAAATATTTATTCAAAGTTTTTTTAAAAAAAATAGTATATATTTTTATATTTTTGTCATACTTTTAAATTTATCATATTATAAAGTTAATTAATTTTATCATTATAAATTTTAGTTTTTTTTATAAAGTTAAATGTTTAATCTCTTTTATTTATTAAACTTATCATGTAATTTTTAAATAGCATGATGATGTTTTGCAATAATACATACATACATACATATATTCAATTAAGTTATATAATTATAAAATGATATTATTATGATATTCGCATATTAATATCTTATAATTTTAAAATTTAAAGAATATTTCATTAAACATATATTCTTAAAAATAATTACTCAAATTTTGAACAAGTTATTAATATGAATAAATACTTTTTGGGTCCCCTAAAAAAACACGGACCCATTTTGGTCATTTACGTAAAAATGCTCTTTTTAGTCCTGAAAAGGACGAAATAAAGATCGATCGTGATTAACTTTTTGGTCCCGCAAATTTAAAAAAGTTCTTTTAAATTAAAAAAGTCTCATTTTAGTCGCAGGGACTAAAAATGGGTCCGTGTTTTTTTGTCGGGGGGGACCCAAAAGGGTATTTACTCTATTAATATTTATCACATAAACAGATTACTAAAACTTATTCTAAATTAAATTTATTAAAAATATTAAATAGATAATTAATTAACATTAATATTACAAGATAAATTAGGGATTGGTATAATTAGGGGCAAAACAAAATTTATTTTAATATGGTTTTAAATTTAAAAATATACTTGAAGAATCTTTTTAGAATATTCTTTAACAATGTTAATGATTTGAACTAAAGTGTATATTTTGAAAAGAAAAGGAAAATCCGTGTAATTAAAAACAAAACGGTAGTAATAGTATTTTACTCTTTTATTTAAGATTAAATTACATCCTTGTAAATGAAATTTTCATTGACTTGAATTTGCCAAAGTTTTGACTTTTGAAAAGGCTCAAGGTTCATGGGTGGAGTATATTATATTCTTCTAAAATACAATGACAAGAATAATATTTATTACAATTTTGATCATGACTATATATATTGTTTTTATGAGACTATATATTATTAAATAACATTTTTTTCGTAGAAAAATAATAGACAATATCTGGTTCAACCAAGGTTGTAAACTCAGTTTAGTTTAAGAAACTCGTGATATGACGTAAACTCAGACGTATAACTCAGAATCGTAAATGTATCGTAAGAGTTTACTTTTATAATAAAATAGGTATTAATTGTATAATTAAATAATTTAAATATAAAAAATGTCAATAATTTGATTTAAATATATTTTAAATCCAAATAATTGAAATTAAATATATCAACATTCATAATTTATTATATTTAATAATAATAAAATCTATAAAATTCATATATAAAACCGTTGAAGATGACAAAATTGAAAAAAAGTAACACAATTTTGTTTAAAAACGTAAAAACGGTAAATTGGTGTAAACTCGTGAGTTTAACTAAGTTTATAAATGACACGAGTTTCTTAGAAACTTCATTTCGATTTAGTAAGGTAGAAACATAAAAACGTTAAACTCGGAGAGTCAACTCATTGTTTGACAACAATGGGTTCAACCGTTCAAATTACAATTATGCAGTCACCATATATATGTTCTCACGTAAATATTTAACTGTTCATAATTTTTTTTTATTGGTCCCCCATTCTTCTGTACTAAGTAGTACCGCCAACGTAAAAAAAAATGAATAAAAAATAACTAGTAGTACTACGTATTAAAGTTCTGACAAAAAGTTTTACCAAAAAAAAAAAAGTTCTGAAAAAAAGACAAAGTTAATAATGAGATAAGAATGTCAGAGTTTGTTGAGTGTACGGCAATACATACACCATGTCATGACCAGGTATTAACGTTGCCAAAATAAAAAAATATCCGGTATTAACATTTATCTTTTTAAAATAATAAAAAAATATAGATAGTATAGATTTTATATTTTATTTGTTTTTTAAAATATTTTTTGCACATTAAAAAATGAATAACCATTTTTTTCAATCTAATTATATGAAGATAAAATCCTTTACAAATTTACTTTCTTTTTTGAATTTGATTGGATTTTTTTTAATATTTTAAATAACTCTCCATTTAAAGATTTTTTTATTTATTTTAGCACCATAAAAAACTGATTGGTTACATATATCCCTTTTTTCTTAAAAAAACTGATTTTCTGATTAGACTAAACCTATACCAAGTTACTTAGGTCAAGTTCAGCTAAGTAGCCAATCAGAGAGCGCCACATGCATTAGTATTTCCCATGTCAGTAGCTAACTCAAACAGCATCTTAACCATGGTTAATCAAAATAATTACTGACATTATCTTTTTTTAAAACAAAAAACAGAACTTGGCACAAACTCGGGAAGTCATCAATGCTAAATTAAATTAAAGAGGTTTTCTTAAAAATTTAAAAGATCAATTTAGGTGCATTATTTGTGGGATTGCAACTTAGAATATAAATTTTTAAGTTTAGGAAATAAACAATAATAAGAAAATACTAATTGAAAGTTTCAAAAAAAAAAGAGTTTTAGTTTTGGAGAATGACATATATGTCCCAACCAAAGGAAATAATACATTGACAAGTCTCATAAGTTGTTAATGATAATTGATTCATCTATTAATCCCCTTATTCACTTGTTAATTGAGACTTTTCTGATATTATTTATCTTTGTTAGAACCTAAAAGTCATTTTTATTTATTTTAAGTTACATTGACTGGTTTTAAAAATCAATCGTTGTAACTCTTTTTTTCTTTTTCTTTTTCCAAAATCTTGTTAGTCCATTATCTCAACGATTACTACCTCATTTTCCTTGCTTCAAATAATCTCTATTGTCTCATGAGAAAAGCATTGACGATCAAATCTTACTGATTCGTGTAATACCCCAAATTTTATACTACTTATTGTGCCTGGTAACACGTAGTATTTAGGAATACGGTGCTACATGTCAGAGTAAAGTGGAACGGAGAGCATGCATTAACGTTTAGACAATGAGTAACTGATATAAAATGCCCAAGCATAAGCTGGTTAACTTAAAAAAATTCCTGAAGGAATATTCATGTGATACAATAATACATAACTTGTATAATTACAACTCTTACATGGTAACTATACAATCTTAAACCAAGCCTTAACTGGACTTGTGGCTTAGAACCCAATACAGTTAATCAAACTCATTGGCCAGGCTAGGTAAAGTCTAGTGGAAGTCTCCTCGTCTTTCACAGCGACTTATTATTGATCCACATAGACCAACCCTTTCTTAGTTTAAGCACCAAATGGTTTGAAACAACTCTATTGGATTCATGCCAGAAACTAGTCCATATTAACCTTCTTCAGGCTCTTGTCTCAACCGGTGCCTCTTCACGGCTCCGTCCATTGGTGCCTTTTTCCCGACTCCATCTACATCATCTTCCTAGATCCTGGTTCCTTTCCTGAATCTTTAGTCAAGTCTGAGATTCAATACCCATTGAATCTCAGGTAACAGTTAACCTCATGCTCAAGTAATAACAATATATATGACAGATATTCATTTACATTTCAGCATCAACCATCACTACTAGAAAAAGCAAAATTTGCGACGGCATTTGCGAGGGAAACATATTCCCTCACAATTTTTTTCCCTCGCAAAATGGTCAACTTTGCGAGGGAAAAATTGATCCCTCGCAAAATTGCCCAAATTTGCGAGGGATATTTATGTCCCTCGCAAAATTTACCCAAATTGGAGGGAAAATTTCCGCCAATTTCCCCCCATTTTGCGAGGGAAGAATCAATCCCTCGGAAAATATGACCATTTTGCGAGGGATATTTATTTCCCTCGCAAAATTTACCCAAATTCTCAAATTGTATTTCTCACTCATTTTCGGCTCTGTTTGGAAACTAAAGGAATTTTGCGAAGGACTTCTTTTTCCCTCACAAAGTTAAGTAAAATTGCGAGGGAATTTGTGTTCCCTCGCAAATTTTCTTAATTTTGCATTTAGGTCCGATATTTCGATCGCCGTTAGAGTGCCCTAGGTCGATATTTCAGTCCCGCTCTCTCCCTTCTCCGCCTCGGGATCCGCCGTTCTTCCCCGTCGGGCCACCGTGAGTCCGTTCGTAACCCACCGCCGTCGACCTACTCTACTCCTCCCCTCGGTCCGCCGCTCTTGCTTGATTTTTCCCCTACTCCGTCGCGACTCATTAGGGTTTAGCACTTTACTTTACTCTTTAGACTCTTTACACTCAACTCAGTCTCAAACGCTCAAGTCTCACACTCAGCATCAGCACTGCTCAATTCGTCGACGTCGTCTCCACTCTCGTCTCATAACACGACTCTCCTCTCATCATATTTAAGATCTTCTTCTCCTCATTCAACAGACCATCTTCTTGTTCCTTCTTCAACACTCTCCACATAGAGAAGGGGACTGGTTTTGAAAGATTTTGAGTGTGTGTGTGAGAGAGAAAGACAAAGAGCTTCTTCTGCAGTAATTTGTGAGTGTTAGAAAAATGGTGGATCCGAACATCGGCGCAGATTTTCCTACATTCCGACTCACGGAGGCGGTTTATTCAAGTATAACATTTTCGGAAACCTCTTGAAGTTTCAGCGAAGTACAGCCTCCGATTATGCCAATTGGTCGCGGTGCCTATGGAATCGTCGGGTACTCCTTCGTTCATCACATGTTCCTCTCACCTTTTCTTTGTGCTATGTTTTTTTCCCTTTTCCTTACTTGGAGCTTTAAAATGTTAGGCGATCGTTAGTTCTTGAAAAGTTGCTTATGTTCATGTGATGATGAAGCTCCCCGAATACGGAGACTAACGAAATGGTGTTTGTGAAGAAGATAGCGAACGCTTTTGACAATCTCATGGACGCTAAGCGCACGCTCCGTGAGATCAAGCTTCTTCGGCATTTGGATCATGAAAATGTGAGTATCTCTCTCATTTGGGGTTTATCTTGTTGTCTCTTTGTTATGTTTCGATTCATCGGGAAATCCATGGAGACTTGAAACCAAGCAACTGCTGCTGAATGCAAAGCGTGATTTGAAGATATGTGATTTTGGGCTCGCACGAACGACTATGGAAAATGATTTCATGACGAATATGTAGTTACTAGATGGTATAGGGCTCCGAATTGTTATTGAACTCCTCGATTACACCTCTCCGCCATAGATGTGTGGTCTGTAGGTTGCATCTTCATGGAGTTGATGAATAAAAAGCCTCTATTTCCTAAGCAAGGATCATGTGCATAAGATGCGCCTATTGAGCGAGGTGAGATAATAAAACATCATGAAATGGCATATCATATTCATTAAAGGGCTCATATGGTTTGGCAATCATATATTTCAAGTTATTTAAGATGTTAGATGTAAATACAATCAATAATTTACTTTGTATATAATGTAACATCTGGATGTATGCTTACCCTGGTTATTCAACTGTAGCTTCTTAGCACTCCAACTGAGGCTGACATTAGATTAGTGAAAAATGAGGATGCAAGAAGATATATCTGACAACTTCCCCAATATCCTCGTCAACCTTTACTCACAGGTAGCAACTATCTTTCTATCTAGGATATTGCAGCATGATTGAACTACTTCGTGTATTTGTTTCAATTTCAGTTTAGCATCGAAATCAAAGACATTAGCTAGATAGTATTCCTTCCGGATGAATTTTTAGTAATTAGATTTCTAGTTTGCTAATCATGCTCATCTCATCTACCTCTGCCAATTGCTACTTGTGCAATGTCTTTGTGATGTCCTCAAATGGATGGAGTAAACCATCATTATATCAGCATGCTGCATGCTGAATGAATAAGAAATTTAACGTGGGTTTTCTCCTTTTTTATTTAGTGCTACTTCAGGGGGCATCCTAGATAGAGCTATTGAAGCAGAGGACAACAAGCATGGAGATTTCTTGAGATTGGTATTTTACTATGCCCCTTTTTGATTCATTGCAGCTTCCCACCCGGATTCTACTTCCATTATTTTTGTTACTTGCATAATCTCTTGATAAGATAGTATATCTACGTCATTTTCAGCAAAAACGTGACAGATTTACAAATCTGCGAACTTTGTTTGCAGGACCATGTTGAGGGATACCTTGAATTGTCAAGACGAAAACATACTTTGCGATCTGCTTTGTTAAATTATGGGATCTTGATTTCTATGTCAAAGTGGATGATGATGTTCATGTAAATATAGGTATATAAACTTTTACAAGCTCACATAACCTGGATTTTTGTTGCATTGTTTTTCTTAGTTTGGGAATCATGAGCCGGGATTTGTAACAAATTGAAGCTCTTGGCTGCAAATAAGTGCGCTTCCATAAATCTATCAGATTCGTTCCTGATTACCATGGGTTCATGTTTCCCTTGCATGCATGCATCATTTATGCTTGATGAAATCTTTATCTTAGAGCTGTATTTACTCCGTTTCAGGAACACTAGGAGAAACTCTGGTTAGACACCGTCCAAAACCACGGATATACATTGGTTGCATGAAATCTGGCCCCGTCCTTTCTCAAAAGTGAGAATAATTTTCCTTTTTATCTTCTGCCATTTAAGGAAGTATAAACGTTTCTTCAAATTCTTGATTCTTACCTACCTGGTCTGTTACACATAGGGGTAAGGTACCACGAGCCTGAATACTTGAAATTTGGTGAGACTGGAAACAAATACTTCTGTCATGCCACGGGACAGTTGCATGCCATTTCAAAAGACTTGGCTACATATATATCAAATAACCAGTAAGTCCTACTTCACCACACTTGTGTGAGAGGTGAATATTTTTGTTGAATGTATACTCTTGAGTGATCAGTAAATAGTTGGATCACATCAATATTTCTGACAAGAACGGAGTATTGAATTTGTGAGTGGGTTAACTTTGCAGATTGTGAGTGGAAGGCCCAAGCGGGCAACGCATGTGTGGCTTCGTTTGATTGGAGCTGCAGTGGCATTTGCGAGTGCAGATAGGATCAAAGAGGTTCACGGGTGATGTGGAGAAAGCGAGAAGGCTTTGTGGAAAGCCTCTTTCTAGAAGGCAACTCAGTGGGAAGATTATTACCACGGCTATGAATCATGCATGGCTGCAAGATTTTTCTTTTTGTCAGTAAAATTAAAATATGATCTTGAGAGGCGTGACCCATGGACATTCTGCATTTTAATAGGAGAGATTGACCATGATGTAGCGGCCACAAGAGGGAATTCATGTAGTCACCACAAGAGGGAATTCTAGCAATTTCTGAGATTGTATCAAGATATCATATAATGTCTTTAATAGATTGTAATTGTGGGGGGGGGGAATCAAGGACTGTATTATTTGATGGATGGTTGATGAGTTCATTTGTTTGATGCATGTATTCTGTGAATTTGATTGGGAGTTAGATGAGCTTGAGGTAATAAAATATACTGTATTGTTTGTTATTTAGAAAATGTCGGCACAAAAGTGGGTAGTTTGTAAGTTTAAATTATCCATGCATCACTTTTGTTTTCCTAGACTATCAATCATGTAATCGTATGTAAGACTTATGGAAATCATTTTATGATATACAACTCTTTTTATTTTTTATATTTTTTGTGTATTTTTTTTCCTAATTTTTTATAAATTTTTTTAAAAATAAATTTAAATTTGCGAGGAAAAGTTTTCCCTCGCAAATCTTGGATTTTGCGAGGGAAAAGTTTCCTCGCAAATTTCATGATTTTGCGAGGGAAAAAGTTTCCCTCGCAAATTTCAAAATCGTTTTGTGAGGGAAATGATTTTCCCTCGCAAATTTCAGGATTTGCGAGGGAAAAAGGCTTTTTTGCGACGGAAAATCGTTTTGCGAGGGCTTTTTTTTTGCGACGGAAGGTTTTCCGTCGCAAATTCCGCCGCCTTATAAATCAGTTTTGCGAGGAAAATGTCATTTTGCGAGGGAATTTTTCCGCCGCAAAAAACTGTTTTTTTTAGTGCATACATAGCACACAGCAGATGTAAGGTTACAACAATACTTAGCACACAACACATGTAATGTTAACAACACAACAATACATAGCACACATCAAATGTAATGTTCGCAACGTTTTCACTCACCAGTGTCATGTCTCCACGTGTCCTCAGCGCTAGGAAAAAACCCTACGGTATTATTAAGACTATAACCCGCATAAACTGAATGTATATAAACAGATGACCTAAGCCCCATAAATTTAGTCACGGTGCATGACCCAAGACCTAGTCTTGTCCATGACTTTATGAATCATTCAATCATATACATGTATACAAGACACATCAGAGTTAAAGTTACAATACGCATCCGTACCTTTCACCGCGTAATTGCCAAAACGCCCGACCTTTTGAATCCGACTCCAGACTTCCCAGATATCCTATACATTATCGTCGAATTATTATATGATATTGTGATTAATATCATATTTCTTAGAATAATATCTTAAAGTTTTAATTTACCTTTCTACCCTTGGTAGATTTATTATTCCAATTTTGCCCTTTTATTTCTTCAAAAACACAATTTTCAGCATTATACTTAGATTTTTCACTAACTTTGAAAAATCATAATTAATTCTAAAAAAGTATTTTTTGAGTTCTTCAAACTTCATCATAACCCTTGACATGTCTATTTTCAAGGAAAAATATTTCCAAAAGCTAGAACATCAAGAATCATTCCCAGTTTAATCTTTTCTCAATCTTTGTCAGTTTTAATCCCATAAAAATGGCTTAACTTCAAAAATATGTTACTCCTTGTGTAGAACTAAAAATTCTTCATATTTTATATATTTAGAAAGTCCTATATGCATAATTTATTCCTATAAAATTTCATGATTTAATGACTTCATTTGCTACATAAAATAATAGCATCAATTTGCCTCCAGGAATTTCAAAAATTGGAAATTCTAGAATTTTCACAATCTTGTTCCACTAATTCTAAAAATTATTTCCCAACATGTTTTTACCTCATTTATAATTTTTCAATGCAAGGAAGCCTAAAAACAAGTATAGGAATTTACCTCATAATTTTCTAGATTAAACTACATTTTTTACTAAGAACCAAAAGCTAGAGCTCAAGAACTAAAGAACTTACCCTTGAAGTTTTCTTTGCTCCAAGAATTTCACTCTTCTCTTAAACTCAACCACTTTGATATGAGTTTGGTGTGAAGAAATGAGGAGGAGCTCATGGTTATTTATAGGAAAAATCCCAAGGTTAAACTAGTAATTCCCAAAGTGATCCAAAGTTTCTTCTTTCCTCTCATCCTTTAGATTAAAATCACTTTATGAAATCAAATCTCATCCTTCCATAAGGGCTGCTGACATGTTCCTCCATTTAGCCATTTAATGTGTTTTGGAATTAACAATATATTGATTATTTCATTGTTTTTCATTGGTTAGTTGAAAAGTTTGACTTTTCAACTCTAATTAATTACAATTCTCATCTCTTCTCATCAGCTAGACGGAATGGATTTTGGGGCAAGTTATGATGTCTTTTTTATGACTTAATTAAGTGCTTAAGTATCCTTTAATGTCAAATGCCAATGTGCAATTGGTTGCTTATTTAAATCAAGTGTATTTATGTATTATTTCATCTTCTTTGGCTTAATTATTTTTAAATATAATCATTCCCTTTTGATGATCTTAATTTGCCTCTAATCATCTTGAAGAATTATGTAACTAATCTCAATTAGTGCAAGCTTATTTTGCTAAAGATAATTGTTAACAAATAACAGTTAAACTAAGTGTTTTTCGCATATCCCTTTTCTTGTCTTATGAGCATTTAAAATAGTTATTATTTTCATGTGATTTTATGTCACATTTTATAGCTCCTAATATGTGGTCTCATTAATCAACCATTGGTTAATTAATTCCCAAGTGAACTTTGGACAAAAATATAATCAATAGATTATATTTGTTTGAGACACATATTCACCTTTGTATTTTGCTAATTTATTTACCAAAATACAATGTTTACATGAATTATGAAAATTAGGGTATTACAATTCGAAAGCTTTCATTTCAGAGGCTTTTCTTTATAGCATAATGCAATTCATGCTCCGATTTCACTCCTCTTTGTTTCAGTCCATGTGCTGTCAGTGGGCTATCTCCAAATCTAAAGCTAGAAGTCTTAGCTTATTCAGGTCTTTTGTAGGCAATAGAGTATTTCCGTAATGGGTCCTTGCAATTTTCATTTTGTCCAGACACATGGGGTTTCACGGATTCCAAACGATGTCGATGTTCAGATACGATCCAGCTTTGAGCTTGAAGGACAAGGTGCATGCCGGATACTATCTCTGGTCAACGAAACAAGATGATTTCTCGATCTCCTTTCCAAGTTTCCCTTATCCCTTTCTCACTCTCACCAGTCTTGAGTAAGTATCGACGTTTGCATCGAAAGTGAATTTGAATTCTCCATGCACGTTATGTAAGGTGTGATATGAATACAGCTACAGATTTTTCACATGAATGCATTCTTGCTTCAGTATCAGGGGCAGGGCTTTGCATTATATGATCTCCATTTGAAAACTCGAATTGCTGAAACCCGATGCTCTTATGTTGAAACTTCCAAGGTATGTGGCTCAGAAGAAGGGAATATTGTAGCCTCATAATCTTCTGGGCGAACTAGAAAAAATTCCTAAAGAGGATGAACAACTTATCGATGTTAATAAAAGGCAAAAAACAAAATTGATGAACATTGACTAAACTAGATAAGTTGTACTTATATCCATAACTTTTTTTTTTACTTACAACGATTGTTTTTTCATGCACTACTAGAAAAATGTAAAATAGTGCCGGATTTTGCTACGGAAACAATTCCGTAGCAATAGGACAGTTTTGCTACGGATTTTAAGATCCGTAGCAAAAAAGGAAAAAACAGACAACGGATTAAATAATCCGTCGCTATTCGGACGGAATTAGCGACGGATCACGATCCGTCGCAATATGGCCTCGTAAATCCGCCATTTGCGACGGATCACCGATCCGTCGCAAATAAGTGCGACGGATCATTGATCCGTCGCAAAATGGCGGCCAATAGGCGCCATTCTCGAGACCAAATTGCGACGGATCGTGATCCATCGCATAGAATTGCGACGGATCACTAATCCGTCGCAAAATGGCGCTAAAAAGGCCGCCATTTTGAGGCCCAATTGCGACGGATCGGTGGATCCGTCGCATAAAAAGGAGGTCTCGTTTTATGAGACCTCCCTTCGTCTTCCTCCCCACGTCCGGCCCCCCCCACGTCCGCCCTCCCCCACCGTCCCTCTCCCCGCTCCGCCCTCTCCCCGTGTCCGGCCCTCCCCCACCGTCCCCGCTCCGGCCCCCCCTCCCCCCCGCTCCGACCCTCCCCCACCGTCCCCTCCCCCACGTCCAGGCCCTCCCCCACCGTCCCCTCTCCCGCTCCGCCCCCCTCTCCTGCGCTCCCCCGCTCCAGGACCCCCGGAGTCGGACCCCCCCGCTCCGGCCCCTCCCCCCCGGTCCGGCCCTCCCGCCGACTCTCCTCCTCCACCAGCTCCTCCCCTCTGCGTCCCCTAGCTCCTCCACGACTCTCGCTCATTGTCCTCTTCTCCGATCCGGTCACTATCGAGTTGGTCTCGATGTATTTTTTTTTTACTATATGGATATATCTATGTTATATTTTCTTTATGTCATAATTTAAATATGCATGTTAGTAGAAAATAATTCTTCTTTTGTATTTTAGTTTTTCCTTAGCTATTAATTACATAATGATCTTGATAGTTTATGAATTTGAATTATGCTTATTGTTAGTAGGAGATTCCATGATTTTTTTTTATTGGGTTTAGTGATTTTTATTAATAATTTTTTTTTTAATCTTGTATTATTTTTTGGGACGAAATGTGTATGTTAGTAGAAGATAAATCTTAATTTTTGTTTTGTATATTAGTGGAATTTACTATTTGATTTGGGCTATTATAAAAATGAGTGTTAGTAATTTGTTTAAAAAATATTCCATTAAAATTTTTTATTTGAATCTATCTTTAACAAGTTATACAATAAATTTGATTAAGTGTTAAATAATCTCTTTGATCTAGCCCATATATGTTAGAAACTCCAAAATACTTAGTATTCTATTCTTTGTTTTCCCCTCCATGCATGTCCCCGTATTACGGTGTCTTATCCTCATTCTCACGGTTGCTTTTTGGAATATGTTCTTTGTTCAATGCATGTGTTTGTTTTTGAGTTTCTTGATTAAGTGGCAATTGGTAGGCATAAGAGGTGACTTATATATATTTGTGGTATGTTGAGAAGTTAATTAGGGTAGTAATCGAACTAGCTAGGAAGTATGGAAGGCAACCATGATAGAAGTTGGATGTCTGATCGTCTAAGCGATAGAAGACAAGTAACAATAGCATTCTTCGCGGGTTTGGAAGAGTTCGTCAATTTGCTTTGGCGAATTCAAATAATTCAAGAATGGAGATCGGTGTCAAGTGTGCCAAATGTAAGTGTTTAAGATTTACGGATGCGGAGACGGTCGGAATTCATTTGTGTCAAAAGGGATTCATTAGAGATTATGAATGTTGGGAATTTCATGGCGAAGTCCCAGGACACCGAGTGGTTATTACGGGGACGGTAGTCATCGAGAAAACCTTAATCAATATGAGCGAGTTGGTTATGGATGCCGCGGGACCGTCGATCGGCCAATATTTTGATCCGTTACTCATGTTGAACCGTCATACATGGGAGAGGAGACCGGTACCCATCCTCAACCATCAAACATGGGTGATGACCCTCATCCGAAGCCGCTAGGTTCTATAAAATGCTTCAAGAAGCACGGCGTCCGTTATGGGAAGGTTGCGAACACTTTGAAAATAGTGAATATTCATCGCTATCGGCTACCCTAGCAACACTAAGCTTGAAGACTGATCACCATATGAGTGAGAGGAATTACAACGAAATGATGCGAGATCATGAGTAAGGTTGTTCCCAAAGACAATAATTTGCCGAAGGACTTTTACCAAGCCAAAAAAAGGTGAAAGAGCTTGGGCTTGGATGTGAAAAAATCCATTGCCCCCGGAGGATGTATGTTGTATTACAAGGATGATCTTGGTGACAAATTGCAAATTCCGTGGACATGACGAGATATAGAGTTGTGGGGAAAGGAAGGAAAAAGACCCGTCATGCAATAAGCAAGATGTGGTACTTTCCTCCGGTGCCCGGACTTACGAGATTGTATGCATCCGAACAAACAACCGCTTACTCACATGAGATGGCAGGAGCATCGTAGGGATGAGAACTTTGTGACGCATCCATCGATGCCGAAGCTTGGCGTAAATTTGACGAGGCGAATCCTTTCTTTGCTATGGATCCCCGTAATGTTCGTCTTGGTCTATGTTCGGATGGGTTCGCTCCTTTCAACAATACGGGCGGGAATTATTCTGTTGGCCGATCATTGTGACTCCGTACAACCTCCCACCTTCTATGTGCATGAGAAGAGAGTTTTTCTTCCTTAACGCGTTAATCCCGGGCCGTCGAACCCAAAAAGAACATAGATGTGTACCTCGGGCCTTTGATAGACGAGTTGAAAATGTTGTGGAGTGAAGGTGTTCTTACGTATGATATATCATTAAGTCAGAATTTCACCATGCGGGCTGCCTTAATGTGGACGATAAATGATTTCCCTGCATATGGGATGTTGAGGATGAGGCAGAAATGAGCTTCTCTAATAGTGAATCTGAGTTCGACGACTATGAGAGTTCAGATGAAGACATGCAAGTAGATGTCGATGAACAGGAATCGTCCGGTTGATTTGTGTTAGTTCTTTGTTTATGACGATATGTTATACTACATACTTTGTTTCTTTGCTCTTTGTCATATTAACTAATTTTTTTATATATATATATTTTGCCATGATGTCTATAAGTGTTCGGAGATGGAGCATCCGGGAGGACGTTCGGGTAGTGGACGTGGCGGTGGTCGAGCCCGACCCCGTACTATAAGAGGGGGTAGGCAACGCCAATCGCACTCCATATGGAGGCGGAGGGCTCGGCTCTTCTCCGAGAGGTGCCACTATTTGATTTTTCGTCGTCACCATCGGGATATTTGTCATCTTCACCGTCACTTTATACATCGTCGTCACCGGCGGCTACCCCCACGATGCACGGCAAAGGGGACAACGGAGTTTACTTTACCGTTTTCGATTGATTTACATATGTTTAGTTTCTTGAAACCATCTATGTACAAAAATCTTCAATATTTCACATTTCTTCCTTAGCACACTTCGTCGCCTCAAAGCCACGTCGGGGAAGCAGGTAGTTCCTCCGATACACCTATCTGGGGCTCAAGAGATCCGAGACAGGTTTCTTTGGATCTGCACTAAAGGCAACGAGTAAGTCATGCGAAGTTACTCGTAATGTTACAATTCTCTTTTGAGATTGGTTTGTATGCTAATATTTGCACGATAATCTGTTTTCAGATTTGTGCACGATAATCCGTGGCGACTTTCATGTCGACCCAAATATTCCGTAACTACACTCAAGCTTGGACCGCGTGGACGAGAGATTCCTACGAGCAACGAGATATGTGGTTCACGAGTTCTTGGTAAGTTATTTATTTTATGCGTGTTAATTAAGTACTTTTAAAATTTGGAGCACTAATTGTTCGTTATTGATTTTCAGGAAAAGCATATGACATTGCCTAAGCATCATGAAAATCTGAAAAAAGCTTTTAACCACAAGTGGCGTCTTTCAAAAGTGCGTGCGAAAGCTCTATTCATTGAGAAGGTCGAGAGGCAAGACAGATTGGCTTCCACGGGACACTAAAGATGAATTATTTGGCACTTGGGAAAACAATGAAAAGTTTAAGGCCATAAGTGCGAAAAATAAGGAAAATAGGGCCAAAATGGCGGGGACCGTCATATGCGGGGGCTCCATATCTATTGCGAGCATCGACGCAAAGTTGTAAGTACACGTTATTTTCTATTTACGTATTGAATATTTTGTACTTTGAAGTAATTAATTAATGTCATCATTTGCGTTTGCGGGAAGAGTACGGGAAGCTCCACCTAGATCGGTTGAGTGGGTTACCTTTCGGCGGACCCATTCCCCGATGACGAAGGGAGTGAGAGGCAATGGATTAACCCAAAGGCGAAACAAATAGCGGTGAGACATTTATTGACTTTATTACTTGTTTTATGCACGTTATTTTCTTATTTGTTATGTATTTGTTTGCTTGTAGGAAAACTTTGAGAGGCATCGAAGGAGAGAGCCTCGCGGCGTGAGAGCCCGACCCCTCATCCTCTATATCCGATAACGAGAGTCTCTTCTTTGAGGCTGCGGCGGATTTGACAAGAAACGGAGGGTCTTTGGATACGGTGAGTCGCGCGCCCGATGAAGCAATCAAAGCGCCTCTCATCCGCACCTGCGGGGGTTCCTTTAGGTAAACATAATACATTTGATATTGATAATTTTCATTCTCTTGTCCATTCAAATGAAGTACAAATAATAAATGTACTAATCAATTTTGTAGATGAAGTGAAGAGGATGAAGTCGTTGGTGGAGGAGCAAGCAACACGGATGACCCGGGAACGAGAGATGATGAGCCGGCGGGTGACTCAGAAACAGAGATGATGAGGCGGCAAATGCTTATGGAACAACAACGAGATGAAGCGGGCGTTGCGGCGGGGAACGGGAGATGATGAGACGGGAGATGAATCAAGGCGGAGATGATGAATGCGGAGATGATGAAGGAGATGCGGCTTCAAATGATGTCCTTCGAAAGACGGAGGTTTCGGGTCCGGGGCCGACTCGGTGATGATGACCATGGTTTGGTGATGATGATGATCACAATCTTTGTTGTTTAGCCTACTTTTTTGTATTTGTTTGTTGCTACGGATTATATATATATATATATTGTGTTTTCACTATGTAAACTCTTTTTTATCGTTAATATATTCATGGTACATTATTTTACTATTTGTATTCAATTTTTCTATTAATTTTTAAAAAAAATATAAATAAAAAAATAAAAATTTGCTACCGTAAAATAATTCAAAAATTTGCTACGGAAAATAAATCCGTAGCAAATTCTTGAATTTTGAAATTTGCTACGGATTTTAAATCGTAGCAAAATTTCAAATTTGCTACGGATTATATAATCGTAGCAATTGCTAGTTGTGAAATCGTAGCAATTGCTACGGATTGTGAAATCCGTAGCAATTTGCTACGGATTTCACAATCCGTAGCAAAGCCGTCGCAATTACGACGGAGTTTCTCAAATCCGTCGCAATTGCGACGCCATATTTTGCTACGGATTTCACAAATCCGTCGCTCTTGAAAATAGTCGTTTTAAAGTCCTAAAAAAGGACGTTAAAAGTGCATTTTGTAGTGATGTATATAATTGTTGAAGAGTGTGTTCGAGTTATCTTTCCTCTTAAGTAATTATGTTAGACATAATAATTTATACTTAAGTGAGGGTTGTGAATGGACCAATAGACACTTATAGCTATTTATACTCGATATTAACAAAATTGACATTAAAGCTAATTAAATTAGTGAAATCAAGATTTATAAAGTTAATAAGGGATTAGTGACTCCGAGTTATTCATTTGATTATTGTGGTAGTTTGTTTATTTTAATTTCTGTTCACTTAATTAAATTCAATTTGGGTTGCTTAACTTAAACAAAAGTGCAAAATTAATGCTTAAATGAAGTTTGAGTACTAAATCCTAGTGGGAATAATATTTTTGTCATCACTTTATTACGACATTCGTATGCAATTCTGAGTTATAGGCTATAATTATTTTCTCTATCAACTACTGGCATGGGAAATACTAATACACGTGGTGCTCTCTAGTTGGCTACTTGGCTGAACTTAACCTAAGTAAGGTCCTTTTTTATTTTAGAAGGACAAACGTGAACATGGGCGATTTTTTATTTTAGAATATATTATGAATTATTCACATTTGTCATGGCTTGGATTATAAATCAACATGTTTGGAAAAGCGTTGAGGAACCCCAAAAGCGCGTTCATAGGGCAGAAGCCACAAGTCAGAGCGTTTATGGAGCTGAGCGTTGGGCATTTATGGAGAATACGACCTAGGCAAGCCTTTCTTCTTCATTTATCTCCTCTCACCCCTTTTAGAATGAAGCCATAAATTTGGAGAGCCATCGTCGTTTTTTATTCATCTTCTCCACTGTTGCTGGTTGATCTGCTGCACCACCGACATGCCGTTTGCCTCCCTTTGTTTCAAAACTTTTAGTCTCCACCGTCGTTTTCGATATGGTTTTTTTGATGATGCAACGTATTCTCCGTTTTTGATACGCAAATTGTGATAGTGTCTTCTCCCTCTTCGATATGGTTGTTTTCGAAGGCAAAAGAGGACGGTGGACGACATATCTCTCCTTCTTCGATCTGCATATTTTTTTAGTTTGGAGTCATGTATTTTAAAATTCATTTTGATATTAAATTTTTGGGTTTGTTTTCTATTTTATGATTCAATTTTTGGTTTATGATAGTTCTTTTTCTTCATGGTGATTTTTGTTCTATGATTTCATTACTCTGATCTAGTTATTGTTTGTTGTTCACGGTGGTTGTTAGATGAAGGTGGGGATGAGGGAGTAGAGCTCTCCTCTAATTATTGTGAGATATGCACTCCTATAGCTTTAAAACTCAAGTCCACATAGTTTGTTTGTGCAACAATAGTTATACATAATCTTATCCGGAGATTTTCTCAAACTGATATGGATTTTTTTCAAGCTGAACAAGGAAATACAAGTGATAAAAATAATAATGTTTTACTTGATGTAGGATCCTCATCAAATATCCATACATTATCTTCAACACAAATGATTCGTGGTCGTGATAGAATCAAAGACCAACTTATTAGGTATAGGCATTCCAATTAGCAAAGTACTATTATTTAGTATTAACCAGTAAAAAAAACATTTGTATACATTATAATTTGGAGTTTAAATTTACTGCATTGCGTAAGAAGAAGAAGGTCCCTACACACACATAAAATAGTGAGACCCACATATATATATAATGCTAATTATATATATGTGGGTCCCACCATTTCATGTGTGTGTACATACTTAATACACTTCTCCTACAACATGAAAAGTGTTTTTCCCTTATAATTTATATAAAATTTTATACATTAAATATATTTAATTAAGGACTTTATTGTTTATTTCTTTTTAATAGTTATTTAACTTTTTTTCCTATTGTAAATATAAATATAAATTTTTATTTTCAATCATCACAATATATACAACTAATATTAATAAATGTAATACTCAATAAGATTAAACGCCATTTTTAGTCATTTTCCATCTCAATTGACTTTTCAAATAAGTAATACAAACACGTCTCGTCCGAAAAAAGAAAAACCACGCTACCACGGTCAATCCAAATACAAAGCTCATTTATAATATGACTTTTTTCCTATCTTACTTTTGCAAAAGTTGAATAGAAAATAAGTCATTTTTCCTATCGCTAACTCAAACAGGCTCAATTCCTAGTTTGTGCCTTTTGATTATTGAGATACGGATTAAAAAACACTATTACAAGCAAAAAAATTGTGTGTGGAAAGAACGTGAATTTAATAATATTATTAAATTATTATTTTTATTAGAAAGAAAACATAGATTATTAATATAAAATACGTACATAAATACATACATGCGAGCATATATACATAATAATCTTTAGAGCATTGAGGATAAGACATAAGAGATAATAAATTATTTTTTATTAGACTTAAAATAAGATGAAAAGAAATTGGAAATCAATCTCTTTCTATTTGTTTAATTAGAAAACAAACAATTTTTATGATTCGAACCAATAGAAATTAGTTGATATTATATTTACATTTTGGCCTTCGAACCTCATGAAAGAATTACAAATATAATGTTGGCATATTCCATGTATGGAACTTTGCAATCAAGATCTCGGATGAGGAAAATAACTAATTTAACTATTATCTTTAATTTCTTTAAAATTAAATAAATTATTATGCTTTGAATTAATTATACTACTACTTTCAAACTGTTTAGATTAATTTACGGCTGATACAATTTATTTTAAAGCATGGACGGCTCATATTGTGACCCTTAATGCAATATTAAAGTTACAACACGTTGGTTGTTTTTTTAATTCATCACATGGTTGAAATTTATTTATTTATTTTTTATTATTTTAGCAAATTGTTTTGGGCACAAATTAAACTATTTAGTTTAAATTTAATTTTAAGTATATTAATCTGCAAATCCTTATAGTTTTACCTACTTTTTAGCTTGGTTCATTTTTTTTTATCATGACCTTATAGTTTTCTTTTGATTTTTAATCAAGTTATTGTAGTTTTATTTATTTATTTAGTCAGTTGAAATCATAGGGACATGATTAAAAATTATGTGAAACCATAATAACCTGATTAAAAATTATATGAAACTATAAATACTTGATGGAAACAAAAAGTAAGATTTTTTACCCGGAAAAAAATTGCTGAAACCTGATTAGAAATTAGGGAAAATATGTGGACCTGCTGAATTATTTATTTTAAATTTTTATCTATGTTTATTCATGTCAAAATACAAAGAGTCCACGTGCATTGTCTCATTGTTCTATCTCAACAGAAGAAATTTCTTAAAGAAGTTGCATTGGACTTTGCTGTTGTCTTTATTCATTTTTCAATATCCTAATTAAACACTGGCGTCTCATTTAAGTTATGTCAACCTATGAGCAAAAAAAATTTAAGTTATGTCAACCTGGTTGAGAAAAAAATGGATTTAATCTCTAAATCACTTGGTATTTTGGGAAAAAATAAAATAAAAAAGAATTGGCATTGGGCTCTTCCCATTAATTTAATAAAATAAAACATTTCCATTTTCACCTAGTATTGTTCGTATGCAAAATAACTACAAATTTGGCATAATTCAAAGTTATTTATTCGGTGGAACAATAGGGCTAAATTCCTATAAAAAAAACTAAGAAAAATAAAGAAGAATTACTATAATATATAAAGGAAGGAATATAATCACTATTTTTTTTAAAAAAAATAAGTGAGTAATAAGTTTCACATCTGTAATGATAAGATGTTTATACTGCTTATTTAATATTGAGACTTGTATTCTATGTTTGTTTGGATAGAGAGAAAAGTAGGGGAAAATAAGGGAAATGGAATATCATATATGAAAACTTTCACAAATGATACTCTCACCTTCTAAATATAAAACAAATTTGACTTTTTTTTTTGAGAGAATAAGGAATCTAATTAAATTAGTTTAGAGTATTTATATTTATATTTTTTCTCTAAACTAATTAGTTTGACTAACAAACTGATATATAATCTAAGGATACACAATATATGATATGATTAAGTAATTTATTTAGTTTTCTTAATCTCTTAAAATAAGTCAACTTTATCTTATATTTAGGACCGGAAGGAGTAAAAATAATTTACTATATTTTAGCATTTTCTCTCCTAGTTTTCTTTTCCTAGGAGTTTCTTTCCATCCAAACGTAGGGATAGGGATAGTGTTACATTTGTTCCTTGTAACTTCACGGTAAGTCTAAAAAGAATGGGTAAATAATATAGAGAAAATTTAATGAAAATTTTGACTTTAAAAAAATTACTAGATTTCGGAAATAGAGTTATTATTATTTTTTTGTTATAATTAAGTCATGATATAAGGAATTGGGATTGTTTTACTCTTTTAAATTTTTTTTAAAAACTATTTCTTGTCTTTTTATTTTGGTGAGGCTAGAAGCATATTTTTCACCCACCACAATTACTAATCTCTTAACAAATTCTAAACCAAGATTTGAATTTATACATACAAGAGTTAAGAATGAAATTTTTAACCACTTGTGCTGCGTTTCCTTTATATATGCAAATGAAGAAGACTTTTAATTCAACAAAGGCAACAATTTTCCACATCTCAAATGGATGAAAGCACAATCTTATTTGAAATCTGTTCAAACAAGGCCTACGTTTTCTTACTAAAATATAAGCTTGTTAATTACTGTCTCCTTTGGTCTTTAATATAAAACATGTTTTCTTAATTTAATTAGATTAAAAAATTTAATTAAATTAATCAACATGATATGTATTTTCTAAAATATCTTAATCATTTTCTTTGGTTCCTTCATTCCCATTCTTCCTTGATTATTGTTAAGAAAGCATTAATAGAGGTAAAGTAAGAAAATATTGACAAATATTATAAATATGTCTTATATATTTAGTAGCACGGTTAACTCTAAAAAATGTTTTATATTAAGGACCAATGAGTATTTATTTATTTAAATCCCACTACCATAATCTATTTTTCTATGACCGTTGGTGAAACTACACTTCGTCTTAGGGCAGAGTAATAGTGGATTGGGCAGCCCGATGCCAAACCCATAACTTGCTCATTTAACTTTAAATAGGTATGAGCTAGCCCATAACCGTACCTCAACCCATTTAAACCCGTGTAAATGGGCTAGCACAAAAATGGGCGGGCTAGCCGGGTTTTGGATAAGTCATTTTACATCTGACCTGTTTATCTATTTTTTTTTAAAAAAAAACAAACATAAGCATTAAGCATCTATCCAAATTCATCATTCTAAATTCTAAAATCTGAATCTTCAAAGTTCAATAATCACAGTTCACACAAAACAATATAAATTTAGACAAGTACTATCTTAACATAAGTTTATTTAGGATAAGGAGTCCGGGAATGACTTTACCTTATGTCAAAATGTAGAATGAGATGGGTAGTTAATTTTTTATTTTTATTTTAAAAAAAAAAACTAAATGGGCAAATGACGGCTGCGTAGGTGTGCCCATAGCGTGCCAATTTAAGTCTTAAATGGACGGGTTCTAACCTGTCCCGTTATAGGCCTTTTTGACATACTCAAAATGACCCAATTACACTAAGTTATGGCTCATAGGTTCTATGCTTAGCCTTTACTTCGTCTCTTGTCCTTTTCTATCCACAATTCCCCATATTATACATACATACAACTCAATAGAAATTAATAAGGTAAAAACACACTAGGTCCAAATCAAAAAGTTGGCCTAAAAAAACGAAGAAATCATTAAAAGAAAAATAATATCAAAGAAGTCATATAGCTTACTAATAATAAAGTGAAAGATCATTATTGACAAGTGATAAGACTTTTCTTATATTATTTTACTTACTTAAGACCTTGATGTGATTTTCCCTATTAACAAAGGAATAATTAATCTGTAGATTCTTATGATTTCAACCAATTTTTAATTAGGTCTCTATAATTTTTTTTATTTTATCAGGTCATTATATTTTCACTTATGTTTTATCTGAACCTTATAGTTTTTTAATCAGGTCTTTATAGTTTTACATGATTTTTAATTAGGTCCCTATAACCTTTTTATTATTTATTCAATAAATTCTAATAATATTATTCGATAAATATATAATATAATATTACCATATAATATTCTATAAATACTAATACTCTATAATTAATAAATTATCATGATATTTTCATCTTAACATTTTTTATGAATTATTTTAATATTCTTCATTAGTTTTTGATTAAAAATATATTTATATTATTTATTTTTAATTCAATTTTTACTTATTTTTATAAGAGAATAGAATTGTAATTAATTAATTACTAATTAATTATATTAATTATTTTTTCAATTATATAATTATTAATTTAAATTTTTATTAGAAAACTAGATTTTAATATTAATCATTTCTTTAAATTTCAATTAAATTAATAAATTAAAATCTAAAAAAAGCCTACATGGACCTGATTAAGAATCCGGTTAAATAATAAGGACGTGATAAGAAGAAAAAATCTTTAAGTATCTAATTAAAAATAGGTTACATGATAAAGACCTAATAAAAAAGAAAACAATTATAGTTACCTAATTAAAAATTAGTTGAAATTATAGAGACTTACATATTAGTTGTCCCATTAATAAAACCTGATATAGTTATGTATAGGGTTAACTACCAACATGGTGTTGCAGGTTAGTTATGTGTAGGGTAAATTATTTTTTCAATTATATAATTATTAATTTAAATTTGTTATTCTCAAACTATACTTTAATATTATTCATTTATTTAATTTTTAATTAAATTAATAAATTAAAATCTAAAAAAGCCTACATGAACCTAATTAAGAATCCGGTGAAATAATAAGGACGTGATAAAAAGAAAAAATCTTTAAGGATTTGATTAAAAATAAGTTACAATATAAGGATCTAATAAAAAGAAAAAATTATAGTTACCTAATTAAAAATTAGGGTTTAAACTTCTCGTATGTTGTATGAGAAGAAGAAGGTTCTACACACGTGAAATAGTGGGACCCACATATATATATAATGTTAATTATATATATGTGGGTCCCACCATTTCATGTGTGTGTGATGAGAATACACTCCTCCTACAACATGAGAAGTGTTTTTCCCTTAAAAATTGGTTGAAACTATAGAGATTTGCAGATTAATTCTCTCATTAATAAAACTCAATATAGTTATGTATAGGGTTAACTACCAACATAGAGTTGGTCTAACGATGTAAGGTTCTACTATATTTTTTTAGGTCTCGAGTTCAATTATAAAAAGAGCATTTATATGGGAAGGAACATATAGAAACCCCGAATCGAATACCAGATGGTAATATAAAAAAAATGTATATTATTAACTTCATAGTGAGTCTTTTTATTTTTTTAAATCATATTGAAAGCTTAAAAGATATTATAAAATTTGTGAAACAAAGTGGACTGAGATCTTTTTAAAACTAACGCTAATTTGTCAATTAATTCTTACATTTAGATTTAGAGAGAATAATATTTTATAATTTTTGCAACAAACCAATTTTAACTTAGAGTTCATACAAAATCAATAAGGGCCCATCACATTAGAATTGTGAGTCTATGCCAATTTACTTTGATAATAGTAAGAACTTCAATTAAATTAATACATCTGCTTTTGTTACTTACGATAACAAACTACCATGTTTGTTATTTTTATTTTCTTCAACAAATTTTAACTACTAACGCAATATAATGCTTTAATAAAAATATGTTAATCAATATAATTATTTTTTCGTCTAAGCAAAAGCAACATAAGAATATTTTAGTACGAGTATGTTGTCACCTAGGAAAACATTCAACGTTAAAAAACTATGAAAATATTAAACTTTAACATTTTTTTGCTAAAATATTAAAACTCCTATGTAATTATAACTATAAATTAATTTATAGTATTAAATTAAATAATTTTTTGATGGGAATATTAAAGTAAATACTCACTTCTAAGATCAGTTTTTTTTTTTTTTTTTTTTTTTATCAGAAACTTCTAAGATCAGTTACACACTACAATTATTTTATGGACAATAAATAAATTGAAGTGGGTACCTTGGGAGGCAAAAAAATACCTCTCGGCCTTCCAATTCTATCCATTACCATCCTTGGACTCTTAAAGACCCGGTTCGATTCACCGTCACCCAAACTAAACCGGTCTTATCTATTTTATCCCCGGTTCAGTCCTACCTTATGTAATTTGATTTGATTTATTCTCTGATTTTCTTCTTGTTCATCTCTCTTCTTATCTATTTATGCCTCATTTCTCTCTCTCTTTTATTACATACTTTCTCTCTCTTCGCTCTTCAGAGCCAATCGGACGACACGAGTTCAGCTCCGGCCGCCCCGTACCAGTGCAGGTAGTGGTGCTTTATCGCCTACCATTCGGAGGTTATTGGTCGTTTTGTTATGGCCATGAACGCCGAATCTGAAGGTGTACGATTCCCATTTCATTTTCCATTCGATTGACTTCAACACCCCAAGAGGAGCCCCGATTGGTATACTCGTCATTATTCTGTTTTCTGGGTGAATTTATTGGATTTCCCTTTGACTATTGAAACATTAACCGGGGGATAGGGTAATTTCTTTTCTTTGGAAGATTCGGGATATTTCGTCCTTGGGCTTTTAGGGTTCTGAAGTTTCCGTGTCTTACGGTATTGATTGTTGATTTGGAGGAGGGTAACGTAGCTTTAGGGTTTTTATTTTTGGAAGCATTATTACCAAGAAAGATACATATTGGGGACTTCGTTTCTTCCTAGGGTTTGCTTTGTCTGATTCCGATACGGGGAATATTGGCGAGGTTTAGAGGATAATGTGTATACTCTGTGTGATCCAGAAGTGGTCTCGCCGGGTTGCTACAATGCTGCCTTGGTTGGTTATTCCACTAATAGGACTTTGGGCTGTCTCTCAGCTTCTACCGCCTGCTTTTAGATTTGAGATTACTTCGCCGAGGCTGGCGTGTGTTTTTGTGCTATTGGTTACTCTCTTCTGGTATGAGATTTTGATGCCTCAGCTGTCAGCTTGGCGTGTACGAAGGAATGCACGGCTCAGAGAGAGAAAAAGGTTTGAGGCAATAGAAATGCAGAAGCTTCGTAAAACAGCGACCAGACGTTGTCGGAATTGCTTGAATCCATATAGGGATCAAAACCCTGGTGGTGGTCGGTTTATGTGTTCATATTGTGGGCATATTTCCAAGAGACCAGTTTTAGACTTGCCTGTACCACCAGGGTTGGGGATTTCAAATTCTAATATTGTCAAGGAGTTTGTTGGTAAAAGTGGCAAGATACTAAATGGCAGGGTTTGGTCTGAAAATGGATGGATATGTGGTCAGGATTGGTTGGAGAATGGCAATTGGGCTGGTGGGTCTGTTGCAGGTAAGCCTAGCAGCTGGAGGATTAATGAAAGTGGCCTTTTTGGAGGAGATGAGCATAGTTTGACAGAGAAGCCATATTCTGGGATTTTGTTTTTTTCTTGCAAACTTTTGACATCATTTTTCTTGAGCATTAGGTGGCTCTGGAGAAAGGTTTTTAGAGTTAGTTCAAGGGAGGAATGTTCATCTGATGCTGAACATAGGGCACTCTTAGCAAAACAGGGTGAGAATGGTTCAAACCTTCATGAAAGCAGAGGGGAAAAAGCTCGGAGGAAGGCGGAAGAGAAAAGGCAAGCTAGGTTAGAGAAGGAGCTTTTGGAGGAGGAGGAGAGAAAACAGAGGGAAGAGGTTGCAAGGTTGGTGGAGGAGCGCAGAAGACTTAGAGATGAGAAAATGGAAGCTGAAAAGGACCGCAGCAAATCATCACATCCTACTAGGGAGAAGGATAATAGGAAGAAGCATCAGGAAAAGAGAAAAGATAAAGATAAAGGATCCAGTAAGAGCAACTCTGATGTAGAAGAATTGGAAAAGAAATCTGGCAAGGAAAGTGTATTGAAGAGGGACCTTGATAAGAAGGGTGAAACTGATCGTAGAGAGCATCAGAAATCTGGGTTTGAGAGTGGGAAGGGACAGAGTATAGACAATGCACATGGTAAAAATGTTGCTGCAAACAATTATTACCGAGGGAGTACTGGAACTAGGTACCTTGATCGCATGCGGGGCACTATTTTGTCTTCTTCTAAGGCATTTGGTTTTGGAAAAGGTGCTAATACTCCTGCTACCGTGATGAAAGAAAATAAGTTCCTCAATTCTGTAGATCATGCCCATAATGTTTCCAATAGGAAAGATTTTTGCCAACCTGAACGTCCAACAGCAAAGTCAAATATGAATGCAGATATTAGGAACATCAATCACACTGTAAGTTTTCCTCCTTTTCTTTCTCCTGCAAAACCTTGGCACAATATTGTTCTGGTATCAAGCTCTCTAACGATGCTTGAGTGATGTGCAAATAACAATATCCTGCTCTTTGTGATTCAGTTATTTGATAATCCCATCCTATCACCCCAATATTTGATATAGTCTGTTTTTCATAACATAACTGTTTAGTTCCTTTTCATGATAATTGGAGTTTGACAAATTTTGCATGAAGGAAACAGTGTTAGTATTACGATGGTGAATTATTGTGTGTAGGTCCTCCCAGAACCACAGCCATGGACAGCTCCTAAAAAGTCGTGGCAGCAATTATTTACTCGATCCTCATCTGTACGTCAAAATTCAAATCCAAATGTAATATGCAGACCTAATTCCAAAAGCCAATCAGAAGTTAAAAGCCCTGAGCAATCTGGCCCATCATCATCTGCACCATTATTTGATAACCCAATCCATTTTGGGCTTCCTTCACCCTTTAATCTATCCACTTTTCCAAGCATACCAACTAGCAGTAGTCTAGGTTTTTCTCCTCCAATTGAACCCTTTTTCTCCCCTGTTGGAGAGGGAACTCGTGACTTTAGAAATGAAGAGCAGGAGCTATATGAAGACCCGTGTTATGTTCCAGATCCGGTGTCCTTACTTGGACCTGTTTCTGAGTCACTTGATAATTTTCAGCTTGACTTGGGGAGCGGCTTTGTGAAGGACATGGAAATAGAAAAGTCTCACTGCTTAAAAAACATATCTGCTGGTTCTGAAGTTAGTAAGCCATCTCCAATTGAGTCACCATTGTCCAGAGAAAAGCATAGCTCTTCTAATCGATTTCCAACTACCCCCAAGGCCCAGGAGGTACATGCTTTTCCTTCGGAGGATGCAACTGCAAATGAGAAAGGAACATGGCAGATGTGGAATACCTCACCTCTTGGTCAGGAAGGTTTAGGCTTAGTTGGAGGCCCAGGTGGCTGGCTTCTGTCCTCTCAAAGGAACCCAACAAACAAGGATGACCTGGTGCAACCTCCATGTCAGAAAACTATGGCATCTCTTTTCACCAAAGATGATAACATTATTTCCAGTTCCCATCCTCCTCAAAATGTTTATCTTCCTAATGGCCAGAGTGGTGGGACCTTCAGCCCTATAACTGGTTCAAGTGCTTATGATCCTTGGACACAGAATGCTTTCTTTCCACCGCTGTCAGGTAGCCTTAAAGCTCAGGATGGTGTAGGTCAGAGTGAAAGGATATATGGAAGTACTTGTGGATCTACTCCCACCCATGTTCTTGAAGGTTCTTCAGCTAACAGTTGGTCCAAGTGAGTACAAATTGCCTGTCCTTTTTATTCTAGCTACTCTGAAATCTCTGCTGTATATATTTTCTTAATAAAACATGTTAAAAACATTTTGTATTGATACAGCTTTTTTATTCAGAAGATGTAACAAAATAGCTCCTTCGTCATTTCTATCCCTTTTCTTGAACTGTTGAGCTCTAGGGATTGTGTGACATCGTGCTTGCTATTGGAAAATTTTGAATTTATTATTTTTTTGACATCTGCTATAAAGTGGCTTTCTGGGGATATTTTGATTTTAGCTGTGTACCATTGGACAATGCTATATGTTCATTAAATCAATAAAAATGCCATCTGTATCTCTATACTCATTCGCTTTTAGCCTTTGCTTTTTTACTGTTGTATATGTATTCATACTCTTCCTTGCATCTTCAGAGAATATCCTTATTTTTCTGCATTTGTCTCAGTATTTATGAACCGTGTTTATCTCAATAAAATATAAGTAGGATACTTTTGGAACTCTTAACTGGCATTTAAACATTTCTGCTTGGTGTTTGTTGACGATTTGTTATTTTCAAGATTGCACTATCTTCCTAGTCCTGCTTCCCTTTTGCCAATTTTTGCTGACTGTATTATCATCAAGAATCAAGAATTCATTACTCAAGGATCAATAGCATAATCAATAATAGATCTATAGGAGTTGTAGGAAGCTACTCTGATCAGAAGCTACAAAGAATTCAGCTTATCCTGAATTCTATTCAAAAGCACAGGATCCATTCTAGTTTAGCTTATTTAGCAATGAGCAATGGGACACGTTGGTCCACGTTTGCTTGTTGGAACTTTGGATTGTGGGAGTTGATGATTAAAAAAGAGAAAGAGGCCTTTTCCACCTCCATATTGTTTTTGCAAGGTCGGCTCAGTCAATGAAAATACAATTTTGAGAGTTTGTTTGTGTTAATCTAGACATGTATACATCCTTTGAGCAAACAACATCATAGAAAGAAAACAGGATCTTGCCTAATATCTGCATGTAAGATAGTTTCTTGGGATCCTAAAGAAGTTTAGAACTTGAAAATTTCTGGTCAATAACTTTGGCAGGGGAAGTTCATGAATTTCTACTGAATTTAGGGTAAACTGAAAGAAAGGGGGGGTAACTAGAGTGAAATATTATGCATGGTGTGCACTGCAGCTGAAAATTTTGCTTACTCTAGCATTAGCAGTGTTGTTAAAACGTTTCGAATCATTGAAACGTACGTTTTTCGCCGGAAAATCAGGTCAGAACAGTGGTTGAGATGGAAATTGATCTGAAACGGTTGGAACGCCGTTTAAACTCGGTAGAAACGGTCAAAACGGGCGAGTTTACTGAGTTCTGAAAATTAGAAAAAAAAAAAGGGTATTTTCGTGGAATACCGACCACTGGAAATTGAAGGGGAAACAGAAGATGAAGGAGATGTGGCTGCTGGAATGATGCCCGCCGGCGGCCAGTGGTGGTGAATGACGCCGCCGGCGAGAGGGGAAGAAGAAGACGGAAAAGAAGGATACAGTCGAAACTGTGTTCGCGGCGAGAGAGGAAGAAGAATACGGAAAAGAAGCTGACCTAATTAATTAATTGGTTCGCGGCGAGAGAGGAAGAAGAATACGGAAAAGAAGCTGACCTAATTAATTAATTGGTTCCTGGTCAAAACGCTGAGTTTTGACTAGGGACCAATTTGCAAAGGTTAAACCTTTTTTTAGAGAGGCAACTTGGATTCAAACTTTTATTTTCAAATTTGATCTAATCTTTCTCGGCATCTACAATCGAAAATAATTAATCTAACATCAAATATTCTTAGAAATTAGAGATATTGACTTTAACTCCAATGACTTAAATTAGAGATGTTGATCTCTTTTATAATTTTATTGCCTTGGTGTTTTGATTTTAATATATATTATGATGACTGAGTTTGAACTTAATTATTTCCTTGAATGTTTGGACTTAAATTTGTGATGACTTTAATGTATTGGTGTGTTTTAGTTTTATATATGTTGGATTTTTTTTTTTTTTTAGTACGTAGTAAACTCTTACGTTTCGTTTACGTTTTACGGTTTTACGTTTTTGCTCACCCTTACCGTTTCTACGTAGACTCTACGTTTTAACAACACTGAGCATTAGTGAACCTGGAAAGAGAAGCTTAAAAGCTAGTGTAAAATCTTGGGGCACAATTGTTGTTTAAAAATTGGAGGCTAATTGTGCTGCTATACATAAACCTCTTGGATCTTAAAAACATTCATGGTTGTAACGTAGACAAAAATATGCATATAATGGGTTGTTTGTCGTGCCATTTGCATGGAGAGAACGAGTATAAGTGTAAATTTAGCATGAAAAGTTTTCTTGAGCTAAAATTCTTGGCTGCTACTGCTAGCGCTTCAATGCAAACTTGCACAACAAAATTGAGTTCAGATATTAAAGACTGTTCTAATTTTTTTTTACTGTATATAAAGAATTATGGTATTTGATTGATCCTGCATCCCTTGGAGCGCCATCAGTATATAACTAAATATATGGCTATGGTCATGTATTGTTTAGTAGAGATATTTGAAGCAATTGTATGCATAACCTATTTTTGAATTGTTGGTATCAAATGAAAGCAAAGAAATTGTTGTCTTCCTCTAAGGTTTAAGTTGTTCCTTCCCGTTAGAAAGGAAAACGATTGTTTGGAGAGATTGGTATGATTGTGTTGGGTGACCTCTGAAGTTAACTACATGACATAATGATTTTGGTAGACGAGTTTGATCTGATAAGTTACTACCTGTTACGCTTGTTTTTTTCTTCCTCTTTTGCCATGTCATCAAATTGTGGTATAAAATAATATTTGGGAATGTGAAGGCATTTATTTTTTATTATGCCTAGTTTAATCAGCATTTGTTGATATAAGTTTATAAACAGTACTGGCTGCAAAGTTTTTCATGGATCGCTAATTCTGTGTAACTGAAACGTATGGAGACATGACTATAAGAGGAAAGTGTAGGAGGGAATTCTTTTGTCCAGCTAATATAGCTGAATAGGAATTACATGTTTACTGTAATGATGATACTCCGTTAAAAATTTGTAGCTAAAATTTCATAGTAAATTATTTGCCCTCTGTGCCTCATGTCGAATGGGCATGAGCTGTCAACTTTCTCCATTTGTGCTTTTCTTGTTTCCTCTTTTGTCTTTTCTTACTGCTTTTGGCTTCACTCTTGTTACCATTGTCAACGATGCATTGTTATTGCTTTATATATAAATGGCCTGAAAATTGTTGTTTATAACCTGCTGTGTTTTCCCCCCTTCTAAGTGCCTTTATTTATTAATTCATATTTAAAATGAAACAGTAGTAGTTCTAACAAAGTTTTGTGGTTTCTATATGCTTGGCAGAAAAGAATGGCCTATGCATGGTTCATTGGAAGGAGTCGGAAAGTCATCTGTTGCAAGGACCCCTATAGGGAGTCAACCCCCCGCCTCAGATGTACAGTCTCGTTGGTCATTTGATTAAGAGGATAGTGACAGGACATGAGACCTGACAAAACAAAACAAAAAAGGAAAAAAACCTGTTCTCTTGAGGCAAATAGCCTCCTTTTGGTAGAGTTTAGAATTACTGGATGCATTGTATCTTCCTTTCTTCTATGTAAGGGAGATTGATGTTGACATGCCTCAGTAGCATGGATAGGAATACATGTTGGATGCATATGCCTTTTGAGCCAACAGGTTACCAGGTGCCTTCCATTTGGTTCAAGTAATTTATTTTTTGGGCTTCTTTTCTCCAAGGGAAGGATTCCCCTTTTTGATTGCCTCCTTTGGAGAAATGAGCTTGTTGCATCTCTGATCTTTGGAAAAAAGGAAAATGCGGCAACTTTATGTCTTAATGAGAAAAATGATACTAACATAGGTCATTGCTGATGAGGAAATAAAATACAGCCCTATCTCCCATGCATTTTTATCCGGCTGCTTCCTATTGTGATGTAGTGAAAGAATCATAATCCATCTTACTCATCATGTAAATATCCTATCAAGATATATAATTAATTATACTGGGGTAGTTTGTGATCAGCTTCAGTTATCAGTTCTGTTCAGAGAGACATTGGGTATCCGTGACTCTTGTGGCTTGTTAGGACTGAATTTGAAGTGTATGTTGTAGTTTGATTGATGATCAGTGTTTATATTTCGGCTGCCTATGAAAAAAGATTTTGAGTTAAATATTTGGCCTTTTAGAGGGTGAGTCTATGAGCATTGATAAAAGATTGTTGGCATGTGACTAGAAGGTCACATGTTCAAATTCTGAGAACAGCTTAAAGTGGTGTACACCTAAATCTTGTATGCCCTTTTTTTCAATTAGTTCTCCATTTTTTATAAATACCCAATTGATGCAAGTTCGGTAATTCAAAGAAATCTGAATTCTCTTCTCATTCAACTGCACCGAATTGGTGTTCTTTGGAATTAGGACATGGTCAAGCAGCTCTTGAAAAAAAAGAAGGAAAAAAAAAAAATCTGTCACGTAAAGCTGTCAAGAGTATGCTTAATCTCAGGTCTCAACTCCTTGCTTATATACTCCCTCTGGTATTTAATATAAAATCTACTTCAATGAAAAAATTGAACTACAAACTATATATCATATTAAGGACATGATAGGCTACCTGGTGTTGGCCGTTTACTAGCTACATTTTGCAGTCTTAGGGGAAAAGCTTAAATCACACCAGGCATGAGATATCAAATTGTCCATTTTCTCAAGACTTACATAGAGGGGTGGTAAATTTGTCTTTTTGAGGTTTTTTTTTATAAGCAGCCGAAATGTAAAATCATGAGTATAGATCATATTATGTTGACTGCAATTCAGATCCTAACAAAGTTCAATGGATATCATGTGAAATCTCAGACGCCAAAATTGATAACGGAGCAATTCATGAATGGTTTTGACAAGTTCAATGGAGTATTTACCAAATATGGATTTGGCGTGGACTTTAAAAATTGTTTTTTTAAAAAAACAAAATTTATCTGGGACTACTTTTTTATTGGGTTAGGTTTGAGTATTGTCCGTATTAATTAGGGAAAGTCTTTGACATAATATTTTTTTTTTATTAGGGGAGCTCTATCAACATTTTATACACACCTATTTAATACCATATGAAATTTCAAAACGCCAAAATATCTATTAAAAAGTAAAAAGAACACATAGGTGATTGGGAGGAATATGAGATTTTAAAATTTAAATGTTTTTACTAAAATGCCCCTCTCATATTCTCTCTCTCTCCTCACTTTCTCTTCATCTTTCTTTCTCCTTACCCTCTCTTTCTCTTCCCCGATGGCCTCTCTCTCTCTCTCTCTCTCTCTAAAATGAAGGCGACGATGGTGGTGGAGCGAAGGTGAAAGTAGGGCGAGCAAAGTGAAAATGGTGGAAAATAAAGGTTTTTTAGGTTCAAGTGTCTGTGGTGCACCCTTGGTTTGAATTGTCACCAGAAAAAATGGAGGAAGGTGATGACGGCGAGAAAAAATGGAAGAGGCATGGAAGAAGAAGGTGAACAATTGAATGACTTCACTAAATTCATAATGGGAATGATAGGTGTAGTAATAGTTTTGACAAGAATTGTAATGAGTTTAAAAGATTTTTGATGAAAACATGTAAGTCGGGATATCCAACATTTGACAAGAATCGTAATGTGGTTTTGACAAGTTTAGTGATGGTTTTGACAAGAATTGTTATGTGATTGACAAGTTTATAATGATTTTGACAAAACTTGTAATAGTTTTAACAAAACTATTTGTTGATGAAAACAAGTAAGTTAGGATTCATCAACATTTGTCAATCCCATTACAATTCTTATCAAAACCATTACTAAACTTGTTAAAACCATTTCAACTCTTGTCAAATGTTGGTAAATCCTAACTTACATGTTTTAATCAATAAACTCTTGTCAAAACCTTTATAATTTTTGTCAAAACCGTTATTAAACTTGTCAATTCCATTACAATTTTTGTGAAGTCATTCTACTATTCACATTTTTTTTTCCCTCACTTTCTTTTGTTCATCTTCTTCTTCCTTCAAAGGGGGTTGTGGGGCAAGAGGTGACTACCACTCCGTCCTCTCCCTCTTTTCTTTTTTTCTCAACCACCATCGACCACCGTGGGGGCTCTTTTTTTTAAAAAAAAAAATATTTAAAAACTGAGGGTAAAATGGTAAATTCATGAACATTTTAAAATTTTAATTTGATCTCTATTACCTTTATGTCCTTTACAAATGTTAACATATATTTGAGGATTTTAAAATTTTATATAGTATTTATCTAAGATTCTCTCTATATATATATTCCCTTCACACATTTCGAACGTTTAATTTTGGGGAAAATCATTTTCGGGCCTTTTTGGAGAAAAAAAATCCCAAAAAAAGGCCCCAGAGTCAAATCCTGCGGGATTTTGAGTCTTGCGTGAGTTGTTAGCGGAAACGATATAGTTGTTAATTAACAACTAAATCAAATTTCATTAACAACAATTTTCTAACAACTAAATTTCATTAACAACTATATCAATACCCCCGTTAACAACTCACGTAGATTCTGAAAATCCCAGAATAGGAATTTTTTTAGGATTTCAGAATTCTGAAGGCCTTTTTTAGAGTTTTTTTTCTCCAAAAAGGACCCTGAAAATGATTTTCCCTTAAATTTTTTTAGGAGAATATTCGTTTTTTTATTAGATCCAACTATCGCTGGTTATAAAATGAGCTCAATTGGTAGGAAGCCGTGCTAGCAAACCAATAATATGGAAACGAAGGTCATAATTCATAACAATTTTAAAATGAAATGAATATAAACTATCATTTTATCTAAACTTTAATTGTCACTACTATAATAGTTATGTTAGGTCGGCTTAAAATTATCTGGATTATTCAAATTTGATTAGATGATTTGGAAAGCTGAAATGAATATAAATTGAAATTTAATTGTCACTATATAAGACTCGTTTATTTATTTTGGAAAGATAGAAAAGACTAAATAAATTATTTAATTATAACTTTGTGACATTTTTTTTTAAATATTTGTTTTGTAATATTAGATTATGTACGAGTTTTCAAATTAGACAAATTAGTTTGAACTTTGAAGATTAATGATGAATATCAAATAATTTTATTTTATATTTAAGGTTGAATGAGTAGAAGATAAAAGGAAATAGATAAAATATGGAATGGGCATCCGTAGCCTTTATAAAAAAATAAAGAAAAATAAAAAATCCGACCTGCCGGATTCGAACCAGCGACCTAAGGATCATCTGCCAGGAATATTCCTACTACAGTCCTCCGCTCTACCAACTGAGCTAAGGTCGGTTTTTGAAATCCTCAATGTTTAAAATTATAAATACATCATTTCATAAAAACTTCAAATCTACACCATACCAGTTACCATGATAATATGATATTGAGAAGGACCAAAAGGGCAAGGAATAGTAAACACTAATTTTTATCAAATCAACTGAGGCTAAGGAGTAATGCTTGCAGAGATTTATAAAGTCGATTGTTCCTTTTATTAGTTATTACCCTGAGATTTCATGAAGCATTCGTTTTCGTTCAAATTTTCTTTAACATGCATCACTCATCAGTATTTGCTAGGCACGCATCATCAGAAATTTGGTTATATGGACAGGTTTTTGCATGAATCAGACACAACGTCACAGGAAACTGACAGGCATTTGACCAATATTGAGAAACAACAACAATGATGATAACAAGAACAACGATAACAACAACAACAACTAAATCATAGGTTTTATTTTGTATCCATGAAAAACTGAAGATAGCACTGGCAAGTTTTAATCCATGACAACAAAGAAGCGAGGACAGGCATGCTACAAGCAATTTGTGCAGTACAAAACTCATGAAGTTGACTGTGACACAATCTCCGACTAGGAAGCAGCATGTGGAGGCTGTTGTTCCATCAGCTGGAGTTGCTGAGGTTGTTCTCCTTGCCAGGTCCAAACTATGTCTTTAAGTGCTGGTCTAATTTCCTCTTTCAGAAGCTTCTGGTACTCCACTGTATCGCCATTCGACTTCTTAAGCTCCACCATGTGGAAGAGTGGGGTGATCTCGAAGATTTCGGCATCAATGCCCAAAGCGCCTTTTCTGCCTTCCTTGGAGCCCTCCAACTTGAACAGACCACCTTCTTTCTTCTTCACTTTCAGTCGAAGGCGCTTACAGATTTCTTCCAACTTAGAGATGATAATCGCAGAGGGTTTGTTCGATGTAAACCGCACCTCTTTTTTCTGATCAGTCTCCTCAAACAGACCAGACAAGTCAAAACCTGCAGACAAGGAAATGATATCGAAAGCATTCATGTTACAGGGTTTGGTGAGTTCTTGTTTTGTCTCTGCAACAGGACCACTGTTATTCTCACAAGCTCCAAATACACCATCAGCATCCAAAGGAGCTAGGTCCTTCTCTTCTGTATCTGTAACAACATTCTGTTCTAATCCCTTTTGGAACCAAGAACTTTGCATAATTTTGGCCATTGATATACGGGTGTTCGGATTAGGATCCAAGATTCTGGACAACAACCGCCGTACATATGGTGAAAACCAGTTAGGAAATTTGTACTCCCCCTTGCCAATCATCCTATACATCTCCATCAGATTGGAATTACGGAATGGAAGATAACCGGCCAATAAAACGTACAAGATCACCCCACATGACCATATATCAGCTTTTGCCCCATCATATCCTTTTCTGTTTATCACTTCTGGAGCAACATAGGCAGGTGTACCACATGTCGTATGGAGTAAGCCATCCTGATGCTTAGTCTCAGCAAGAGCACTTAACCCAAAATCTGAAACCTTCAAATTCCCATTTTCGTCTAACAGTAGATTTTCAGGTTTTAAATCCCGATGACACACTCCTCTGCTGTGGCAGTAGTCAACAGCACTGATTAGCTGCTGAAAGTATTTCCTAGCAACATCCTCCTTCAGCTTTCCTTTGGCTACCTTATGGAAGAGTTCACCACCCTTTGCATACTCCATGACAAAGTAAATCTTGGTTTTGGTGGCCATTACCTCGTAAAGCTCAACCACATGTGGGTGTCTAACAAGTCTCATCACTGAAATCTCCCTCTTAATTTGATCAATCATCCCACCTTTCAAAATCTTCTCTTTATCAATTATCTTAATGGCCACACCCATGCCAGTAGCAAGGTTCCTTGCATAATAGACCTTTGCAAAAGTTCCTTGGCCTAATAATCTCCCCAGTTCATAACGTTTCATAAGCACACCTTTTGGATCCATTTCTAATCACTCCTATACAACCAATCCTACTAGTAATAGAAGAATATATCAAGAACTTATTTACCAGCAGCAGCAGCAAACTGCCTATGAAGAACTTCAGAGCTCAACCATCTTCGCAGAGATCATATTCTGACATCAAATGACCGCTTTGATTTATAGGAACCTCATGCACTTGAGAACGGAAAAGACAGGGGCAGTGATTTAAACATCCGATCTCTTCAAAGAGGTACAAGGGCAGCTCATGAGGAGCTCTTCCCTTATTAACATCAGAGAAAGAAACTTTGACTTTCAAGCACATCTTTCAGCATTCCCTGGGATTTGTGATGACTCTAGAGAATTCTAAAGAAGATGAGCCACTCAAAAATTTGACAAATTGATCAGCAATGGAGTAGCACTAGGTCAGAACTTTGAGATACTATCAGCAAAAAGCGTATATAGAATTGAAGGTACCTGAAAGAAAGATAGAGCATATTTACTTCATAGTTTGCGAATAATTTAATCCAAGAAACCAACTGTATGAAAATTTGGAGTTTGTAAGGCACAAAGTACAAGCGGAGTTTAATTCCAACAAAAACCCTTCTAATTAAATGACAAAAGGCACAAAAAGTTGCCATAAAATAAAAAGAAAATTATAATCAACATAATTACAATACATCACCGAAAACCTCAAAAGGAGCAAGAATAAGAAGAATTCGCCACAAGACACATGCAAGAAAACTATTTTTTTCCAGAACAAAGAGGGATGCGATCAATTAACGAACAAGACAAATCAATCAGCCACCCGCTACCCCCAGGGGAAAACAAAGAATCACAATTGGGCAAGGAAGGTTGATCGATTGAGAGACACGAGGCAAACAGATCCTAACTCAGGAAAATCAGAAAGAGCGATGGGGGGAAACCTTTAGATATGAAAATTCAAATATCAGATGATGCAACAGCCAATATCATCGCGAACAATCATCGGCAATTACAGAGACGACGCAGAAACACCGATGGAAATTTAAAATGGAGATGAGAAAGTTAAAGAAACAAGAATTAATTACGTAGCAAAGGACAGAGAAAGTAGGTACCTGGCGAAGAATTTGATAGATGGCGCGTGAATTGTATTGGAAGAGAACGGAGTTAAAGGGGGAAGAGAGAGAGAGAAGCGAAGATTGTGGAATGGCCAATGGTACTGAAAGGAGAAATTTGAGGAAACCTACGCGCTTCGAGGTGCTTCCTTCTTATACACCTCTCACGCGCTAGCCAGTTAGCCTGCCAGCTGCGAGATTTCAATTTTGTAATTCAATTTGGCTCCAATAAGGAAATTTCAGTCTTAACTTAAAAAATAATAAAATAAAATAAATAATTGGACGGTAGCTCGTAGGTCTATAGGAGTGATCCCAACATAGTAAATTATAGGTTATCTTTTGGTAGAAATTCTAGGGTATTTTCTTATTAGACAGAAAGGTGAGTATTTTTTATTTTAAAGATATCTTTTAATTTTTAAATATTATATAAGATATGTTTTTTGGTCCTTAACTTTATAAAATATATTTTTGGTCTAAAATTTTAACACCGTTAATGTTGTTAATGAAAAACGATGACGTAATCTAACTCAAGTGATAATTAATAGTATTTAATTACACAAATTTTATATATTATTCAATTTACCCATGTTTTAAATTTAAGTTTAATAACATTACACATTTATCACTTAAGTTTTTACACCGTTATCACTTGAGTTTGTATTTTTCGTTAGCAAAATTAACGGTGTTAGAATTATAGGACTAAAAGTATACTTTATAAATTTAAGAAATCAAAAAGATATCTCGTGTAAACTTAAATGATTAGAAATATTAGACCATTGTTTGGTGCATTTTCATATAATTTAGAATCATTTATATCAAACATTTAATATGGACATTTTTTAAAAGATTTTAAAATTCTTGTTATTGGTAAAAAGAGTTTTAAATTTGTAAAATATTCAAAAACCTTAACTAATTTGAATATTTTAAAAAAAATTAACTGATTTTAATCATAATCCTTGATCTCCACATGATTTGGTTGTTTGTGTCTATATACTAAATTAAGATGATTATTATTAATTTTCTTTACTACAATGAATCAAATAAGAGGTTAGATGAGATATATTTGTTTTCTTTTTTGTCAAAACTCACAGGTAGAGTAGAATGTGTTTATTGAAATCAAAGTACCTAAAAAAGTCTTAAGTGAGGAGTTTAGTGTCATTGGGTAATACTACTCTAACATGTGAAATGCATTGTTAATAACTTAAGTAACAATTATTAGGTATAAATTTTATATCAATGTATTGATACACATGTTATGTTATTAATGTACTGTTTTGGTTATATTTATAAGTTTAGTTTGAGAAAAAATCTTCATCCTTATTATAAGTTCACTTTCAGAGTAAAATATATTATAGTGTTACAATTTTACCCCTATTAAAGGAAGAAAGACAACAAAGAGGTGAAAAATATTTATTTATAAATGAGAGCAATTTTATTTTTAAAAAAATAACAATTCATTCCATATTTATTGAGTTAATTAACTTTTCTTAGTATGTGAGAATTAAGTAATTTGAACTTATAAATAGAATCAAAATTGTATTTTATATTCATTATGGATAAGCATTGTTTGGCCAATTAGGCAACCATCATGAATGAACTCATCGAAATTTACTCGTCCTTTAAAATTCAATTTATTTTAAAAAATGGAATAAGCTTTTATGGAAAAGAGAATATTCTAATGTAGAAATTAGAATACCAAATTGAGTTGTTGGTCTTAATTAACAGCCAGAGATGAGAACCGTTGTTGACCCACAAAAAACAAAACAAAAAAGATAGAAAACCGTTGTACTGCTCCCCCGTTCCCTTGCCTTGGGAAATAAAACTCTACCGGCGTACTTTTTTTTTTTAGGTAAGAAAAAGTTTAGATGAGTGTAACACCGGCATCATCCATCGAATGCAGTATGTCTTCGAGGTTCAAAAAGCCGCTTACAGTTAGACGCCACCAACGGCGCCATCATATCAATCGACGGGTATCGAACCTCCTCCCTTTTGGAGTGAAAGTTGACGTCTTAACAAAGCATGCTAATCCTCATTGGTCATTGACATACTTATTTTATTCTAACACAACCATTTAAAATAAATTATTGTTGTTTTGTAAAAAATAAACAAATGTAACAACAACAACAACAATAAATCCTTTATCTTATTGGGAGCGGATTACCTCATAAGCGTCTCCCCTCAGTATCCTTCAGAAGTGCCTCCTGATCATTGATCTCCCATCATTAAATCTTGACTGCCCATTTAAATATCTTAAAAGTCCTGAAAAATTATTTTATGATCTTGAAAAAATATCCTGAAGTATATTTTTAGTACCACTCAGTACCATAAAATATGTTTTCAAGATCATAAAATAATTTTTTAAGATCATAAAGTATTTTTTTTAGTACCAGACAATATCCTTTTGGTACCGGTCAGTACCCTGAAATATTTTTTCAAGATCCTAAAATAATAGTTCAATGATATTAAGATTATTTTAGGATCTTGAAAAAATATTTCAGGCTAGTGAATGTTACTAAAAGGATAGTGTTTGGTACTAAAAAATACTTCATAATCTTGAAAAAATATTTTAGGGTACTAACTGGTACTAGAAATAAACTTCTGGATCTTTTTTCAAGATCCTAAAATAATTTTGCAGGGCTCTGGACTTGTTTTAATGTATTAAAATGGACAGTCAAGATTTAATGATGGGAGATTAACGATCTAGGAGGCGCTTCTGAGGGATACTGAGGGGAGACGCTTCTAAGGTAATCCACTCCCTTATCTTACTAGGTGAGGTCGCTTATATGGATCGTCACAAACGCCATTGTGTTTTATCACAAACCATATCTTTAGATTAGATTGTTAACTAATAGATCTCGCTCTTTGACCTCATTAATTATTCACTTTGGTCTTCCTTTACCTCTTTTTAAAGGACTCCATATTATTTGATTGACACTCCTTACTGACACACTCAACGACCTTCTTTTAACATGTCCAAATCACATCAAACAATGTTCTACTATTTTGTCTTTAATAGGTAGTGCTTATAATATAAGAAAATATATATCCCATATTTAATAAAGGTATGGTTGAAAAAATATAAATAAGAAGGAAGTGATTGAAACTTTTTTATATGGCCATATTCAGAGCATGGACTCAGAACATGAGATATTATATTTAAGCAACTCAAGCCCTATCATTAGAACTAACACCTAATGGTGGAGTTATTGCCATTTTGTTTTCAACTCTAAATAAATACTCATCCTGTTCCTTTTTTTTTTTGTTCGATTTAGACGGCAGACACAATACGCAAGAGTGCAGAGATCGAACCTAAATCTGGTGTCATAAAAGCACATTTAGTGGCACCAGACTAAATGATTATTGTTGTCAAACTCGCAAGTTGATTCTTGAATTTAAGCGTTTTTACATTTTTAACCTACAAAATTAAGTCGAAATCATTGGTAAATTCGTTATCGTCAGAACTCGATTAAACTCACGAGTTTATATATCAAGTTTACCAATTTTACGTTTTCAACTTATAAAACCGTGTTAACTCACCTTTAAACTCATGTAAACTTCTTCAATTCGATCATGTTCAGTGGCTTTAAATATAAATTTTGTAGAAATTTTTTTGTCAGATATGATAAATTATGAATGTGTATGGATTTTATTTCTATTATTTGAATTTAAAAAATATTTAAATCAAATTGTTATTATTTTTTATATTTTAATTATTTAATTATACACTATTAATATATATTTAATGGTAAAAGTAAATTCTTACAAGTTTACGATTATCTTGATCACGATATCACGAGTTTTTCACTATCACGAAGTTCTTTAAACTTACGAGTTTGACAACCTTATAAATGATCTTTAATAATACTCTTTCAGTTTTAAATGTAAGACTTAATTTATGGAATATTAATTGAAAATATAGGGCTTGTTTTATTTTGTTTTGAAAACACTTTTAAAAAGTTGTTTTAAAAAACAATAAATAAATAAAAACATTTGGATAGTTCTTTTTTAAAAAACTTATTTTTAAAGTATCCTGGCAACGAGATAACTATGATATCTATAGTGGATAAGTGGTGGTCTTAAAAAATAAGAAAAGAAGAAAAGAAAAGAAAAACTAAAAACTATTTATATTTTTTAGTTTTTTAAAAACAACTTGATGAAAGGTGTCTTCCAAAAAGGTTTTATTGTTTTTTATTTCTTAAAAAAACTATTTTTTTTTTTTGAAAAAACCAAATCAAATAAACATAATTTTCTTTTTTAAAAAAAATGTTTGGCGGCGCAGACGGGGAGGACTAGGGAGGTTCGTTTCGGGCGGGCACAGTAAACGGTGTTGTTGGGTAGTGCGAAGTGAAACGAATAAGAAAACGACGCGTAGGCGACGGCGAAGCATCACAATAAACGTAATGGAGGCAGTGCGTCCATAAAAGGGTGACACGTGTCATGAATGATTGGCGGTGATGCCGTGGCAGCAAGAAGGCAGGTCAGTGGCTGTTGTATTGTACAATAATTGTAAGCAGAAACAGAGTACGTCTCGTCGTGCACTCCTCCAGTCTTTTTTCTTGGGAAAATTTCATATGGTCCCAAAGAACGAAAAAAATTACAAAAAAATCTCTTAAAATCATCAAATTACGCCAGCCCCGCGACACATGTAATTATTTGTATGGAGTTTTTAAATGTTGTTGTTAATACACGATTTGCGTTCAGTTGTAAATACATGCATTTTTTTCTGTTGTAAATAGCCAGGGACTTACGTGTAATTATTTGTATGGAAATAAAATCCGGGTTTTTAAAAGTTGTTGTAAATACATTCATTTCCTGTTGTAAATATACGATTTTCCGTTGTAAATGGCCATATTTTAAATTTTGTTGCAAATGCAACATTTCCCTGTTGTAAATCTATGTTTTTTTTGTTGTAAATGACTTCTACGTCCAAAATCCAGGGTGTTTAAATGTTGTTGTAAATATACGCATTTTCGTTGTTAATATACGCATTTCGTCAGTTGTAAATGGTCGGTATTTAAAAGTTGTTGTAAATATATGCATTTCTTGTTGTTAATACAAATAATTACACAGAAGTCCCTTAGGATCTGAGCATAATTTGATGATTTCAAGGAATATTATTGTAATTAATTCCCTTCCTTGGGACCTGAACGTAATTTTCCCGACTGCTCTCCCCATGTGGGCCCCCTTTCGCCTCTCTTGTCTGATGTCTCCTCCATCAATTTGCTTTCATCCTCCCAATTCCCAGATCCAAATTACTATCTCCTCCTCGGCTTTTTTTTTTAAAAAAAAAAAAATAATAATAATAATAAATAAATACAGGCAATCTAGGACTCGAAGAAGAAAGATAGAAACCAGATTATAGAAATCTAGTCCTTAAATCTCCTCCTCTGTTTTAATAGAGTGTTATTGAAGAGGTTGAATGTGATATGAGTTATAGAAGTATGGTGTATTAGCATCGTAAAGTATTTTTTTTTAATGATATACTTCCTCTGATCTTTATTATGCTTAGACTAACTTTTTTTACAAACCAATAAAAACAATTAAAATCAATAAAGTTGTCCTAGAATTTAAGTAATTTCCAATATTACCCCTACCAATTACACTAAAATCTAATATTACATTAATTATTACTCTCACCCACTACCTTTATTAATTTGGCATACATGAAAAAAAAAATTAACGCTTTCCTCGGAATGCAATGTGTCTTATAAAAAAGCATAAAAAAACTTTAGTTGACGCCTTATAATAAAGCAGGAGGAGTATAATTTAATACTACACATGAATATTTTAGGAATCACATTTTGTATAGTTAGGTAATTTATTTCATTTTTAATCTATCTAAATTAATTAAGTACCTTTTATATTAAAGATAAAAGGTCTTTTTCCTCCCTTAAATATATGATATAGTTTATAATGTAAATTTCACTATAAAAGATATCCTATATTTAAGACTGGGGGTAGTAGTATTTTTTAAAAAAACAAAAACTACAAAGTTTACCCACTGGTCACCGAAGTCACCTAACTACTTCCTCCAATGCTTAATATAATATACATCTTTACATAATTTATTAGATTTAAAAAGTTAGTTAATATGGCGTGTATTTTTTAAAATATTTTGATCATTTTCCTTAATTATTTCATTCCCTCTCCTCCTTAACTATTGTTGTAGGATCATCAACGTGGCTATATTCGAAAAATTTGACAAATATAAATATTTTATTTTATATTTAGGACCAAAATTAATTTTCTAAATATGCTTTATATATATATATATATATATATATATATATATATATATTAAGGGCATGAGGGAACACCAAACTTAAAAACGAGATTTTATTTATGGAAAATTAGAACGAACAACCCAACAAAAATAATATTTTCATTAAAGAATATCTTAAAAATCATAATTATATATAAGGATCAAGTATTAAAATATAAATTAAACATGCTAGCTCAAGTCTTTAATATGATATCCAGTCGAGGGGTATTTTAGAATGTTTATGTCACATTTGTTCATATTAACCAATTTAATTCATTTTCTTATTTCTTTTTGCCTGCAATTCATTTCCTTAATTTATCTTGATTAGTTTGTTTTATACACAATTTACCTTGATTAGCTAAGTGACTCTTATATTAGGATCACAAGGAGTATTAAATTACCTTTAACCCAAACCTCCTACACATGAGCGGACCAGAAAATTTACTAAAGGGGACACCATTGGCGGGGATTCGGGGCGTCATTCCCGAACGAATGTTTTCTTAAAGAAAGTTTTAAATGCGTTTAAAAACAAAATAATATAAAGAAGAAAAGAAAATAATATCAAAAAAATATTCATGAAATCAAGTGAACACTGATGATGTAATAAGAGAGACAATTATTTTACAAACTTGTTATTTAGAAAAGCAAGGCTAAGTGCTATTAGAAATGCGATTACATAAATTACAAGGGTGGATCTTTCAATAAGTTCAAGACATATATTTTAATAACAAAAAGTATATTACAATAAAAATAATTATAATGTCATCCTTCTTGGCCTTATTTTTTTTGGAATTCCATCATAATTACCTTATTATCAATGCTATCAAATACATCTTTTTCAATCATTCAATCATTCATCCCACATCTGATTACATAGTGCAGTCTTCATGTAGTAAAAGTGGACATTTAATTTAAGGGTAAACAATCATTCAAATATGTATTAATTATATATATATATATATATAATCTCAAATTCAAGGGGGGCACTTGCCCGCCTTGTATATAACGTGGGTCCGCCTCTGCTCCTACATCCTCTTTCATCACATTCTCTAATTTCCTCTTATTTAATGAAATGATTAATATTTTTTGAAATTGATTTAAACTAGCTCTAAATATCGTACTTACTTGGTCATTCACTCTAATTTTCCCATTTATTTGAATTTTTTCTTGCTTAACCTACCCATTACCATGCATCATACATGTATCCAAATTTAAATATTTAATTTTTCAATAATGACATCACAAATGACAAAAATAAATATTTTCACACGAACAACATTCTAATCAACTCAAAGGTACTTATTCTAGTGATGAATTAATTGAACCACAAAGTGAACGAACATAGTTTAAATCTCATATTTTTTTAAAAAAAAAAAATTGTAGAGAGGCATACTAATTATAAAGCCTCATCTGGATTAGTCGGTTGCTTAAATACCTAGTAATATAATAAAAAAAGGTACGAGAGCCCAAAGGGTAATTAAAAAAAAAAACAACATTCGAATAAAGTAAAATGGACTTTATGAATAACTTTCATTTACAACACTCAAATTCAATTTGATTATATTGTATTGCATATCAGATTTAACTCACCCTCCAATAATAAATATAGGAGTTTGATAATTAATTTATAAATATTTAAAAATATTATATTGACTTTTATTAAAGTACCACTTTATTTATTTGATAATTAATTTATAAACATTTAAAAATATTATTTGAAAATTACTCTCTTAATATGTGCTACCAATAGGACCAACAGGTTGATGAAAAAAATTATAAATTTAGAAGTTGACGTGGATTAATTTAAAGTATTATATTTAAGACTAAAATCTCTTTTTATTTAGAGCCGTTGGGAGTATGAGGAAAAAATTAGTTTATTTATATGGGTCACCAAACAGTAGTTGATGAAATTTCTAGATTGAAAAATGAATGGCCCACACAAACAAAGGATGAAATGAATCATGGAGCGCAAGATGGAACTTTCTTAGCAAATATATTTATTTAATTAATTGTGCCTTTCACTTTCAAGAAACATAGGCAAAATATATATTATAATAATAAGCAATTAAGAATTAAACAAACTGAAAAATATCTTCAGTCGGCCGATCTTATCTGTAAAAAGCAGACAAAACCCGCGATGAGTACTATACTACTGCTGATTAAAATATTTAATAATATTTTAATTAAAAGATTTTAATTAACTTAATTTTAAAACTTGGTGGGAATTGGTTGGCTGATATGATAGGGCTTATCGCTTTGAAATGGTTCAACTTGCAGATAACCATGTCTTTTCTTCCAAATAAAGCCTAATTAAATGGTCATTGCATTTATTATAAAGAATATATGTTAGTTAGTTGAGAGTAATTGCTTTAGTTCTAAGTCCTAGTTTTTTTTTAAAAAAAAAAATTATTGGGACTATGATTTCTTGAATTAAAAATGCATCACCCAAAATTGTCAAAAAATCTATCTCGCGCCTAAATAACCAAAAAAAATTGTCAAAAAAGGTCAAAGAAAAATCACATGTCAAAAAAAGGTAGAGAGCCTTTTCTAAAGTATTATTTCATAAAACGTTAGTTGTTAATACGTCTTGATATAATTGTTAATGAGTATTGATTTAGTTGTTAGGATATTGTTGTTAACGTCTCTTGATTTAGTTGTTAATGTTTCTACTAATATAATTGTTAACGTTTATGAAATAATGCGAAAAGACCTGGGCCTTTTTGATATGTGACTTTTTCTTAGATTTTTTTTTGACAATTTTTTGCTAATTTAATTTTTTGCGGATTTTTCCAAAATTCTAATAACAAGTGGGGTTCATATTAGGCAAGACATCCTTTATGCTTCATCTCTCTAATTTTGGGGTGAAAGACATTTTGTAATATTTTATATATTTAGATTAAATTATATACTGCATCTTAAAATATTTTTTACACTTAGTATCTCAAATTAAGTAATTTCCAGTCATACTTTTAGAAATATTTTTCCTCTAACACCATTATCTTTGAAATTAATTACTTTGAGTTACTAGGTGCAAAAAATATTTTAAGATACAGTATATAATTTAATCTAAATAAAAAAAAAAGTCACCCTAAAATTAGAGGGATGAGCACATAAGATGCACACAAGTGAATTATATATATATATAGTGATTTGCTGCATCAAAACTTGTATATTCATTACTCACTTGTTATAATATTTTTTCTCCCTTTTTTTTTTTTTTACTATTTTTTATTTTGTTTTCATACTTTTTCTATCCAAAATTCTCCATAGTGACCTATCTCCCTGCATACTTCCAAGCAAGACATGCCAATATTGGAATAATATAATATTCAGGATCTGAATAGGAAGGTGATCGACCTTTGATGGGAAAAAAGTTGAGGACATTTGACAATATATGTGGGGTACACCATGCCTCAAATATTATCTGTATTATAATTATTTTTAAAAATTAAAGTCTAATATAATATTTTTATATACTCTTAAATATGGACAAAATTTAAAAAAATATTTCACTGTTAGAGAAAGTATATGACTTAACAACGTCTCATGAATTCTGGTAAAATAATTAGAGTTGTGAATTCGAAGAAATATGTAATTATAAGGTATTGTAGACATGATATGAAGAAAACAAGAGCATAAATATTTCTCCATAAATTCATCACTTTTGCTTTTTGATTGATAGGGAAAAATCATTTTGAAAGTGTAATATCACCTAGAGGGGGTGAATAGGGGATTTTAAAAATACTTTTTGTTATTCGCCTGAAGAACACAAAGACAGAGATAGAGACAAAGAGAATGAACACGGAGAGTTTATACTAGTTCGGTCTAACTCCTCGACTTACGTCCAGTCTTCAGAATCTCTGGGATTTTTCACTAACCCATAATCACAAATACAATTACACACTCTGTACTTGAGATGATCCTATCACACTAGGACTCACTCCCCCTTACAAGTTGTAATCATACATCCACACTCAAGGTTCCTTAACCTTGAGATTTAATCATTAAACAAATAATCAAATAAGTGTTTATACTCTCTCACATAGAAGATAATTTTTTTTTTTGGGTCAAAAGAGAAGATAAATAATAATCAATGAAGTACAAAGATATAAAATGAAACAGTAGATTGCAATAAGTTCAGATTGAATGCGCAGAGTTTGGAGTTGGCGAATTCAATGCTTGGTATTTATGGTGGTTGCCATTAATGACCGTTGGAGAAGTTTGAAGATTATCCGTTGTGACTCTTCAAAGTAGTCGTTAGGCAGATGAAGTTCGATAGTCATTTTTGCCGTTTAATGTTCCAGGTGGAATAGTGTTGTCTCGACATTCTTTCATTCCTTTTATTTTGCCCGTTCTGAAATTGCATTTATTGTGTGAATGGAATAGCGGGAATGTCTTTCGATTGCTTAGAGGTATGGTTTGAGATTGTGTCTCGATAAGGCAATCGCATTAAATACATTCTCGACACACAAATTGCTTTACAATAATTTGATGTTAATTCTTTGAATAATCATCCAAACTTATTAGCAAACCGATTAAAAATATTTAAGAATAGTAATGGATAATGATATAAAGAAATGAAATCGCAATCAAGAAATTTGGATTTATGGAGATGGTGATTTTTGAAATCGGAGGAGTTTAACTTCCAGTTAAAATGAAGTTGCCTTAAGTTAAACGACTCTGGGTAGGAACAAATATGACTCGAGGCAATTCTCAAATGATACAAAGAAAGTTAACTTGATATGTTGAATGGAAAGAGTAAAGTTAACTTTCAAAAATACTTGAGGCAAAACATGCTTTTATCGCCAGTCAAAATGACTTGAGGCAAAGCATGGTTTTATCGCAAGTTAAAACATATCACAGAAAAAGTGCCTAGAGTCAATATGACTTGAGGCAATAATTTCTTGTGAAAGTCAAGAATGCAAGTTAAAGCAGCAAGGGTTTAATTGGAGTTAAAATATAAATGCCTGGAGTCAAAATGACTTGAGACAATTATAATCTGACTCGAGACAAGCAATAACGCTGAGCTAAAAAATCATTTGAATCAAAACAATTACCTTGAGGTAGTACATATTTGACTCGAGGTAAAACTGAGTGCGAAATAAGGATTCAAAACATTCAAACCAATTAACTCGAGGCAAAATGATTTTAACTCGAGGCAATAATTTTTCAAACTAATTAACTTCAAGTTAAAATCAATCTAACTTGAGGCATATGAAAATAATACATTTTGCCTTGATAATTAGAACCATATGACTGGAGGCAATTAAGTTTTAACTCGAGGCAACTCTGAAACTCCAAATTTTCATTGAATCCTAAAGATTATTTACATTATAATTGTTATCATAAAAACATTAAGAACATGGGGAACTAACACATTTTACATGTGCCTATACTTTCATTTAATTTTATATCTATACTTTTTTTTAAAATCATAGAATTTTCTCTATTAGCACAGTTAGATAATTGGAAAAGAGAGGACTTTGTTTCATAGATAATTAAATACACCAATAGAAAGACTTGTGTTTTATTCACATTAAAAGAGCAAACAAAAGATAAAAAATGGATGATATTACTTATCTAGTACTAAATATAAGACATAGTTTTTATATTGACCAATATTTTTCTAATTTATCTCTATTGATGCTCTCTTAATAATAATCAAGAAGGAGATAAAATTAAAGAAGATGATTATGATGTTTTGGAAAATATATGTCATATTAACTAATTTAATTAATTTTTTAAGCTAATTAAATTAAATAAATATATTTTATATTAAGAACTAAAAGAAGTATTATGTAAAAAACATGCATGCGGCGCATGCATTTTTTCTCTCATATCCCCCTTAATTATGATGAAATAGTTAAAGATAACTTATAATAAAAATTTGAAGAAGTAGTACATAATTTTTGACACATCTCTTTTATGATGATAACATTCTTACAATGTTACTATTTGAGTGACTACAAGGACAAATCCTCATTCTATGTTTTTTTTAGATATTTGTCTTTCTAAGAAGCACATAAAGAAATATTGATAATATTTTTTTTTATATTTTATTTATTTAGATTAAATTATATGCTGCATCTTAAAATATTTTTTACACCTAGCATCTCTAATTAATTAATTTCTAGAATATTGGTGTTACGGGAAAAATATTTCTTAATGCAGGATTTGTAAATTAATTAATTTGAGATCTAAAAGACAAAAAAATATTTCGGGATACAATATATAATTTAATCTAAACAAATAAAATATATATAAAAAATACCATCAATATTTTTTTATGTGCATCTTAAGAAGACAAACACCTAAGAAACACAAATAAAAAAAAAGCATGGAATGAGATCCTACAAACACCTATAGCTATATGGCTATATATCTTATGTCAGCTTGAAGTTTAGAAGAGGCTTCAGTTATCTTCTTAGCATTGGGAACCACAACGTTCATAATCATACGGGGCACTCCGTGAAGAAAAAGCATGGGATTTTATGAGACACAACAGATAAAAATATCCTTTCAATTGAGACAATCATACTAAATAAAAAAGATTCAATTATTAATTCATCATGTTCCATATTGTCGAGGAACTAACCTATTCCTCTAAATCCTTATTATAAGCACCAACTAACAAATACATTTACTTTTTTATAAGACTTTGCTTGTTTAAAAGTATTAATTGTTTTTTGTTTTTCCATGTATGCCCATCATTAATAAGGGTAGTGGGTGAAGTATAGCGGACCTTTAAAATTATAGAAGAGGGGACAATTGGTAGGGATATTCAGGGGGGCGGCGCCCTCGATTTTTTTTTTTAAGGAAAATTTTAAATGCATTAAAAAATAAAAGAATATAAAAGAAAAAAATATATCAAAAAAATATTTATGAAATCAAGTGAATCTTGATGATGTAATAAGATAGATAATTATTTTACAAACCTGTCATTTAAAAAAGCAAGGCTAAGTGCGGTTAGAAATGCATACATAAATTACAATGAAGGGCAAGACTAATAAGTTTCAAGACATATATTTTAATAAAAAAAGTATATTACGATAAAATAATTACAACGTCATCTTTCTAGACCTTATTTTTTTAGAATTTCATCATAATTGTCTTATTATCAATACTATCAAATACATCTTTTTCAATATAGGACACTAAACAATCATTCAATCATTCATCCCTCATTTGATTATGAAGTGCAATCTTGATGTATTAAGGATAAACATTTAATTTAAAGGTGAACAATCATTTAAACATGTTTTTTTTTAAAGGCTTCCCAAATTCAAGGGGGCCAACCTTCAACGTAGGTCCTTTATGGGTGAGAGTAATAATAATCTAATATTAGAGTTTAAACCAACTGGTAGGGGTAGTTTTGAAAATTACTAAAATTTTAGGACAATTTTATTGACTTTAACTGTTTTTATTGGTTTGTGTGAATTGTTAGTTGGTGGTTTATAATAAATATCGGTGAGCGACTATGAGTATTTCGTTAGACCCAATTGCATGGGTCTTAATCAATCTGATTTGATAAGCATGAATGAAAAATCACAGAAATGGTGGGCCCAACATTAAAACACAGCACATAGGTTTCCATAATTATGGACTATATTATTATTATTATTATTATTATTATTAAATTACTACTATATATAAACCAAACAAAACAACACAAAGGAAAGCACGCCATTTTCCTTGCTTGTCGTATCCTAGTTTCCACCAAAACATGACACACTCTGCAAATGTATAGCAATGGATTAACGTTTGATACTTCCAAGCCTAATCATGTACCCTTATCATTATAACAAAAACAAAGCTCTATAAATGTCTAAAACCAATAATTTCACGTTTTGTTTGGCATCTTATTTCACTGATTGATGCTACACGCTACACGCTACTTTTGTCCTAATATAATACCTAACTTAGGAGTTAATCTTATTTTTAAATATAAAACATATTTCTTATATTTGGTGACCTTTTCTCAATATACCTTTATCGATACTTCCTCAATAATAATTACGTAAGAGAATTGGGGGGAATTAAGGAAGATGGTTAAGGTGTTTTAGAAAATACATATCATATTGAATAATTTAACTAACTTTCTTAATTTAATCAAATTAAGTAAATAGATTTTATATTAAAGGCCGAAAGGCTCACTGAAACTTGGGTATGCCTCTAGATTCAGAAGAAGGTATTTACAATTAGTCTATTAACAAGATAGAATTTGTTACGGATCCATATTTTGGGCCCAATAGCAGTATGGCCTAACATGCAATATCACATATTAGGATCTACCTATAATAAAAGGAAATCCTATCTTATCTATAATCAAGGGAGATCTATCTTATCCAAAGATATATTCGATCAAGTTATGATACTGGGCAGTGGATTACGAGGCCCATACTATCCCACCTGAGGCACACCCTATAAATATAGAGGTCAAACCCTAAGGTGCGGAGAACACACTGAATGGAGCATACACACTACCCCTTTGGCTAAATGCCAACGTGTGTCCTCGAACTACGTGGACTTTGATCCCTCTACAGACGTAGGCTGCAAGCATCACGCCAGTCTGCAATCCGCTCCAAATCAACCAACATCAAAAAGCAACCCATTGGGCTAGCCCACATCCTGGTTCCAAACAGGCTAGTCCATTATCACCAGCCTCCGGGCCCACCGCTCAACAATAGCCACTGGATAGAGGATGAGATCTAGGAATTGATACAGTTGCGGGTTCAATACCCGTTTGAGAATCTCAAACGAACAAATCAAGATAGCCGAGGTTATTGGTAGGTCGAGGCCGATTCAACGCCTATGGCCTCCCAACTCCATCGCGATAGTCGAGGTTGACGATACGCCAACATGAGAAGGTGCCGAGACGCCGAGGTACGCCGAGATCGCTAGATGCCGAGCTTGGCAATGCTAGCTTATAACTCCAGTGAGGGCAAAAAGGTATTGGTACTATGGACTTGGGGTCACTCATGAACCATCATCTTATCTCCTTGAGGCTGATGCCAACCATTAGTCCTACTAGCTTCGACAATTCGGCATAACTGCATCAATTTTTCCTCATCAACACTATCTACAAACTGTTTCCCATCAATAAGAAGAGAGGGACAATCACTTGCATTACCTCGGTAGATATAACAACCCCATTTACCACGGTAGATATAACAACCCCATTAGGTCCTTTAGTGTTCTTGTTGCAAAAGCCGCAATCCCTCCAACCAGTTTCTTCACGGTGGAATTTACTACAGAACATAGATGCCTCATGGGCAGATATGGAATCAAGAGTGTCAAGCTTACCTTCGGTTGAAATTCTGCAACTGTTACAATATTGAGCAATTCCACGCCGGGATATACGCGAGTGCATGTCGAGATGTACTCTCGGCGGGGATTTGTATTTCCTTCTCCGGATCTACTTGTTTTGAGGCGGGACAAATGAGCAAATGGAGACAGTTAATACTCCGGAAAAGCCGAGGCTGAGAATATTTGGGCTCCCTAAGCTACATCCAGATGAGTATCACCCTCTATCTCATAGATGCTCAATCTTTGCTTATTATCGATTATCTGTTAGCATACATAGACTCGTTTCCGAAAATCATGTCCGAGCTAAACATGAAGGAGTCCGAGGTACATACACCTGTTTCCGAAGATCATGTTGGAGCTAAACATGAAGGAATCCGAGGTACATAAACCCGTTTCCGAAGATCATGTCGGAGCTAAACATGAAGGAATCTGAGGTACATAAACTCGTTTCCGAAGATCATGTCGGAGCTAAACGTGTAGGAATCCGAGGTACATAAACTCGTTTTCATGAATCATGTTGCCAAGTCTATCTCAAATTCCTGTAAAGGAGAAGGAGGAGGACCCAATTTTAACTGAATCTAGTTAACTTTCGGGATCCGCGTAGAGTTTTGAAGTCGGACCCGGTTAACTGAATCTAGTTAACTTTCATGATCCGCATAGAGTTTTGAAGTCGGACCCGGTTAACTGAATCTAGTTAACGTTCGGGATCCGCGTAGAGTTTTGAAGTCGGACCCGGTTAACTGGATATAGTTAACGTTCGGATCCGCGTAGAGTTTTGAAGTCGGACCGGTTAATCGGATATAGTTAACGTTCGGGATCCGCGTAAAGTTCGAAGTCGGACCCGGTTAATCGAATCTAGTTAACGTACGGGACCCACGTAACGATACGAAGGCGGAACCTAAACCGATTACGATGTTAGATCCGAGTTCCGCATAAAAACAAATCAAGGGTTACGACACCCGTAATGGAATCAAGGGTTACGACACCCATAATGGAATCTTGGGTTACAACGCCCATCCCGGATAAACAAATTCCAGATTATACTTCAGCCATTGTACCCTACCGAAATAGACGAGGACGGAACTCGGTTAAACTGATCACAGTTATATCCGAGTTCCGCGTAAAAACAAATTCTGGGTTACGACACCCATCATGGATAAACAAATTCAGGAAAATGTTTGCGAAGGAGTCTACCTCCAAAAGAAAGAGAAGAAGGACCCCGGTTACACTTAATATAGTTAAAATTTGGGCTCCGGGTTAAGCTTTGCAAGAAGCGAGAAGAAGGCGGACCGCTACACTTAGTACGGATAAAATTCGGGCCCGTGTAAAAAAATCTGATTGACTCGCGCTCCTTAATTGGACACCGGATAAACTAAAAATTATCTAGGTGACTCCGCACTCCTTAAATGGACCCCGGATAAACTAAAAGTCACACAGTTGACCCCGCGCTCCTTAATTGGACCCCGGATAAACTGAAAATTATCACCAGGGCTCTTAAGACTGGGATATTTGTCAAGCAAAGCCGCTATAGCCGGCCTTCGCAATTGAGACAATCATACTAAATGTGGGGACATTTCCTAATAAAGATTCAATTATTAATTCATCATGTTCCAAACTAACCTATTTCCTCTAATCCTTATTATAAGGTACCAACTAACAAATACATTTACTCTTTTTTATAAGGCACTTGCTTGTTTCCAAGAAGTATTAATTGTTTTTTGGTTTTCCATGTATGCCCATCATTAATAAGGGTAGTGGGTGGGAGCAGGGGCTGACCCAGAAAATTACAGAAGGGGGGCACAATTGGTGGGGATATTCGGGGGCAGCGCCCTCGATTTTTTTTTTTTTTAAGGAAAGTTTTAAATGCATTAAAAAATAAAAGAATATAAACAAGAAAAAAAATATATCAAAAAAATATTTATGAAATCAAGTGAATATGATGATTAATAAAAAAGATAATTATTTTACAAACCCGTCATTTAGAAAAGTAAAAGGCTAAGTCTTTGTTAGAAATGCAACTACATAAATTACAAGGGTGGGCAAGACTAATAAGTTCAAGACATATATTTTAATAAAAAAAGTATATTACGATAAAATAATTATTACGTCATCTTTTGCGCCTTATTTTTTAATTCTATCATAATTGTCTTATTATCAATGCTATCAAATACATCTTTTTCAATATAGGACACTAAACAATCATTCAACCATTCATCCCTCATTTGATTACGAAGTGCAATCTTGATGTATTAAGGATAAACACTTAATTTAAGGGTGAACAATCATTTAAATTTTTTTTTTTTTAAAGGCTTCCCAAATTCAAGGGGGCCAACCTTCAACGTAGGTCCGCCTATGGGTGAGAGTAATAATAATCTAATATTAGAGTTTAATCCAACTGGTAGGGATAATTTTGAAAATTACTTAAATTTTAAGATGATTTTATTGACTTTAACTGTTTTTATTGGTTTGTGTGAATTGTTAGTTGGCGGTTTATAATAAATACTGGTGAGCGAGTATGAGTATTTGGTTAGACCCAATTGCATGGGTCTTAATCAATCTGATTTGATAAGCATGAATGAAAAATCACAGAAATTGTGGGCCCAGCATTAAAACACAGCACATAGGTTTCCATAATTATGGACTATATATTATTATTATTATTATTATTAAATTACTACTATATATAAACCAAACAAAACAACACAAAGGAAAGCACGCCATTTTCCTTGCTTGTCGTATCCTAGTTTCCACCCAAAACATGACACACTCTGCAAATGTATAGCAATGGATTAATGTTTGATACTTCCAAGCCTAATCATGTACCCTTATCATTATAACAAAAACAAAGCTCTATAAATGTCTAAAACCAATAATTTCACGTTTTGTTTGGCATCTTATTTCACTGATTGATGCTACACGCTACATGCTACTTTTGTCCTAATATAATACCTAATTTAGGAGTTAATCTTATTTTTAAATATAAAACATATTTCTTATATTTGGTGACCTTTTCTTAATATACCTTTATCGATACTTCCTCAATAATAATTATGTAAGAGAATTGGGGGAAATTAAGGAAGATGGTTAAGGTGTTTTAGAAAATACATATCATATTGAATAATTTAACTAACTTTCTTAATTTAATCAAATTAGGTAAATAGATTTTATATTAAAGGTAGAAAGGCTCACTGAAACTTGGGTATGCCTATAGACTCAGAACAAAGTATTTACAATTAGTCTATTAACAACAAGATAGAATTTGAACTAAAGAGTTATGACTTTAAGATCAACCAAGTCATTGGGAGATGTACATATCTTTGTTTGTTTTATTATATTATTTAGAGTAAAATTCTCTAATTACCCTTCTATTTTCATTAATTACACAGATGTCCCATCTATTTAAAAAACTACATTTTAGTTCAAAGCATTGACATAGTTTAAGAATATTCTAAAAACATTCTTGAAGTATATTTTTCAATTAAAAATCATATTAGAATAAATATTGTTTACTAATTTACCACTCATAACAACAAATCCCTGATTTATTTGTTAACATTTATATGTATTGATGATCTATTTAATATTTCTACAAAATTTAGAAAAAAAAATTGAGTAATTTTTTATTTGAAAAACATTAACAACTTGATCAAACTTTTGAGAAATTTTGTTAGGAAACATATGTTAAAGAAAATATATTTAAAAATTCTGAATTTAAATGCATTAATAAAACGATTTTAAAATTATAAGTATCATTTTATAATTTTATTGAATATATTGAATACACACACATAATTACAAAAATTCCAGCCAAAATATGTATATAAAATATTAAGTTTTAATAAATAAACGAGATTAAACAAATAAATTTATTGAAAAATAAAATTAATAATTATAAAATTAATTTTATAATATGGTAATAAATTTAACAGTATGACAAATTTTTTAAAAATAGTTATTAAAGTTACTTTTTTTTTTTTAATAATTTGGTAAGATACATCATTAAATGATTATTAAGTAACATTAATGTTAATGAGAGACATTTTTGTCAAAATGACGGGTCAATGCTTTAATTTAATGGTCAACAAACAGTTGGGGGATGAAAATTGAATCTCAAAACTAGAAGGGATATTTATACAACATATATTTTAATTTTAAGAGAAGTTCATGTATGTTTCAAAATAGAAGGGAGATCTCTATAATTTGGAATAAAATAGAATAAATAGAGGGGAATTCATGTATTTTACTCTATTATTTAACATAACATTACTAATCTAAATTATTAATTTTTCCTTCAAATGCATTTTACTTTATATTTCTTAACCAACTAAATAACATTATCTAATTAATGAATTTGATTTAGTGTATGACGTTGGTAAATAAGTTCATATTAACAGGAAGAAAATCTTTATCATCATTTTATAATGTATTTATTGTTTTAAATGTTTTTTAACATAGCTGAGCTCCATTTATTTCATTCACATCCTATTCTTGTACCTAAGAACATTGGCTTTAACCTTCCTCATAGTTGATCAAACCCTCACCCTCCTTATCACAAAATAGAGGGATGCAAATATGTACACAATTATATAAATGAAAAACATATTTATGAACAGTGGAGATTATTAAGAATATTTAGCAGATATTGGAGTCCTAGAGAACAAATAAATACAAGCTTTGAATATTTAGAAGTAGATGCAGAAGCATTGAAACAGTAAAAACCAAACAACAACCAAGTGATTGTTTTGTAAAAATAACAGAAGCTACAAGGTTTGTGTAATTAATTAATTATCTTCAAGCAGATCAAGCGTCTGTAACAAGCAGGGGAACTTCTTGTGTGGGTGCCTTGCATGCATGAATTACAGTGCATATATCTGTTGTCTCCAGAAACTTCTCTGCATTCATTAGGATCACTGGTCCATACTCAAATACCAGTCTCTTGCACTGCAAATATTAAATTAGATATTAATAAAAAGTGAAGAATCTATGAACAGGAAGAACTTGGCTGTTAAAACCATTACATACACTTTGCTTCCATTAATATCTTATTACCATACTCCACTCTACACTTTAGTCATTAGGTAATCCAAATATAGTTTTCCAATAGAGGATCTAAATTTGAAAAAAATGATAAACCTGATGGAAACTTTTATGGTAACAGATGGATGAAAAAACGTATTTAGGAAATTATTATGCCTTTACCATTGAATGAATCATCTTATGGTTTCATATTTGGAAGAGAAAAAAGAAACAAATGAAGGAACTTTGGATCATGGAATCGAAGAATTAAAATTCATGCGACATGCTATTTTTATAATGCAAGATCAAAACCACATACCTAAGGAGTAGAAAAAGAAATATTTTTTTATACAAGAGAAAAAGAAGATTTTACTCACCTTTGTTGAGTATTTCTCCACGGAATTGCACACCTTTAGAAGTGTCTCAATTATCTCTAGCTGTCGAATGAACATAAATTATTAGTTCTTGTAATTTTTCCAACAAAAGGTAATTATCATCCAAGCAAGTTGTCAACCACAGACCTCTATATCAGTATCTTTACAATAGCAGACATTAAACATGGGTTTCTAGATATTTATGAAAATATCATTACCAGAAAGACAGTGGAAATCAACATGATAAACATTTCCTTATTTCACTCAATATGCTTCCATTTGTTACGCCCAAACCATAAGCAGCAATCTTTTTCTCTTTTTTTTGGGTCTGATATTAAAGATTTTGAGCAGGATTTTCTAAAATCAACAAATCCTGACTTCAAATAAATACTCCATGCAATGAATTTAAAAGCATGTAAGTAATTGAATTGAGCTGACAAAATAATATGAGCCTCTCTTCTTGCTCCAATCCAATCCAACTCAACAAAACAGTGAGCGGGCTCTCAACCCTGTCCAGCCCACCGAAGTGGTGGTTAAATAGGGCTGAGCCAGGCTAGGACAAAAAAGTAATGTGCCAAATTGGATCGGGCCAAGTAGGCGGGCTGGTCCATTTGACTCATCCATAATTGAGGCACACAACAATCACCAAAGCTTTTGGGAAAATTAAAATAATGTGGAACTTGAAAGTGTACAAAAATTATGCTCATATCAGAACAGAGAAAGATAAACTTTCACATCTCATACTCCACAGAAGGAGGAGATATTACAAACCTGGGTGTCAGGGTCCTCCAACTTTTCCATTAATTCTGATACCGTTTCTTTGCAGAATCCACAGCCATCTTGTTGCACCTTTGAGGAAATAATTGCAATTTCCTCACAGAGATTGACCTTTTCGCAGAATTCTCCAGGCAGAATTGAGTCAACCTCTAAGAAAAATAGAGGAGCATAATAGTCCACCAAAGAGATGCACTGAGCAATACAGAAGAAACAAAAAATGAGTATTTAATTGAACATTGAAGTTCATACTGGGAAATCATAGTCAGCTTTCAATACAACTGATAACAAACTAAGGCGTCTAAAGAGAAAAATCCTTCACCAACCTGCTGCTCAAAAGAGCGCAGCTGGTGGCAAGTATTGTGAAGGTAATCCATGATCTCTTCCTGGGTTTTGTTTGCTCTTAGGTAGTCAAGTGCCATGGCACTATATTGCTCACAAAGTGTACATACATCTGGTCTTCTGGTTTGCTCTGCATTTTAGAAGATACGTAAAGAGGATGAGCTACTCATACACCACTTTACTTTAAATTATATAAACGTATATTAAAAATAAATGAAGTGAAACATGTGTGTGTGTGGATATATATTAAATAAGCATAACATCAAAAGATTGGAAAATTGTTTCAGTTAATCACATTTGCCTTTGTGGTCTTATGGACTGGTAATCCTTACAGATTGTAATGGAAAAGAGTCGTGTTCTTATGAACAGTCATATCATATGCTAAAATTACCTATAGTGCTTTTACACTTTATCTTTACTTCAACTATTCGATTGTATATGACTTGTAGGAATTATCTGATGTGGTAGGTGCAGAGAAAAAAGAGAGGGTAGAGAATAGAAGGGAGAATGAGGAGAAGAGGGAAGGAGAGAGAGAAAGGGAGAGACTAGAATGGACTATTAACATCACAATACACAGTAATACAATTGATAGAACCTCCCTTATATAGGAGGGAGCAACAACTAGTTTGTTCAGGGACTAATGACTTAAAAGCCCAACTAACTAGCCTAGCTAACTCTATTATTCTTTTATTTACAATTACAAATCATCGTCCAATTGAAAAAATAGAAACTCATCACTATGACATGGGATATGATAAGTTAAGACTGATTTTTCTTTCCCAAAGATGGAGTCAGACTAAGGGAGTCTATCTTAGGAAGCAAAAAAGAATAGGAGAGTAGTTAAGAGAGTTATTATGTAATGCATTTGGGCATTAGGCATTTCGGGTCAATCGACACGTTATGGCCTCAAAGGGTTAAGCTTTTGTGTTTTAGTCATTGTAAAGCTTGTAAGGAGAAAGAAAAGAAAAAGGGGTGTGGAAAATATTCTCAAGCGTTGTATGGGAGGGTAACTTATCTTACAGGTGATATTTCAATTGAAGGTATTATATGCAATTTAATGTGTAGAGCCATGCCTAATATTTGTGCTCAACATGAATCAGTAAAAATATGACCACTTTTTTTGAAGTATTCATGCTTCATAACTGAGAGTTGAGATGGCTCATGCAACATAAACAAATGCTAACAAATCAGGAAAATTTAAAAGCAAGCAAAGAAGATAATGTGGACAATTCACAATTTTACTATAAGCATCAGAGTTAGCCATGTTACCGCTCAAAAGATCAGTATTAGCCAATTCTCTGGCATCACATGCCCAAGCAGCACCCAAGATAACCAGAAACAAGAGCCCCGTTCCCCTTTCCATGATGCCTGTAACAAGCACCAAATGCTAAGTCAACTTTCAAATCAGGGAACACACAGAAAATTGATAAAAATTTAAGGGCAACTACAAGATAAAACATAAAAACTGAGTTAACAAGTTCCTTGCATGTATATAGTGAACTTCGATGACATTTAAGGTGTATGGGCTGACAGAGAGCCATATCACAATCTCATTCCAAAGAATTGGTGTAAAGATCAAATCACCAACACAATCCTATAATAAGAACAATCTATAAATTTCACGTCCAAACCTACTGAGATGAGACTACTTGATCTAATATAATCTTCTCAGGTCATCATTATATATGAAATCCGCTTTTCTAATATTACTTAAATTTAGAAATAAAAATCGGGATGCTACAAAATCAATATGCAGTTCAATAGGTAGATGGGACATATTGTAAGGTGACTTGATAAAATCAAATAAAGCAAGCAGCAGCCCAGTGTCATGTTCAATCTTAGCTTGCCCAAAATAAAAGCAGTTCAAGTTTTCAATGGTCAGTCATCGACAACATACAGATTTCAGAGTTTTACTAAGAAGCAGCCTAGAACTTTTGAGAGGTAGAACAACAGTATTTTCAACATAGGTAGCGCAGTCCCAGGTATGACTGAACTATGACTTATTAACATAATTAATTAATCGATCAATCCGACAGACAACGATAATTGATAGGGTAATAGTACTAATTCAGGTTATTAAGACATGAAGCCGATCAGCAGAAGGAATTGATGCCGGTGAACAGGATGCACACAAGTCAACCATAATCATACAAGCATGAAGCCAACCAAAAAACACACACGCATATATAAATAAGATCGAATTGAAATTAAATTGAGGATCAGACTTGTAAGCGAGAGATATAGTTCCTAATTTTAATCAGATTTTCCCGGGGAAAAAAAAAACAAAACTTAGAACACAAGAGAGAGAAAAGGGTTACTTCAATTAAAGATGATATATGGAAGCAGAAGAGAAACCTCCTGGATAGAAGGAAAGAAAAAGAGGGTTAGGGAAAGAAGAAAGAAGAAAGATGCTATGTTCTTCGTTTGAATGTTTGTTACCTGTAGAGTCGTGTATTGTTGTGAAGGAGATAGAGAGTTCACTACTGTGCGGGAAGGCCCATAGAAGTATTAATACGACTCATCATACGGCCACGTGGCATTATCAGGGAAGGAGATTGACTCTGATGCGACTAAAAAGTTAAATAAGGAACAAGAAAAAAGAATCTTGGATTATCCGAATGTGTTTATAGGATTATTCATGGGGAAGTTTCATCTGGTACAAAACAAAAGGAGTTGGAAGATCGACAACAAGGCAAAAGATTGATTCAAAAAGGGATTTTTTTAAATAAAAATCGTAATTATTAAACAATTTTGTTGAGATTACAATTTGAGAATGATTTTTTTATTTTATTTCCCACCTTGATCTTGAGTTCTGATTTTGTCAAGGCCTTGAATCTTATCTTCGAGCTAGTTGGCTTGATTTTAAATTATTTTAATACATACGAAACTGATTAGGATCAAAACTAAAAAAAAAAAAAAAAATCTATAAAACTATTATAAGTATTCCCTCCAGTCCTACATATAAGCATAATTAATTTTTTTGAAGAGATTAAGGAAGTTAATTAAATTATATGATTAAAATTATTATTTTAATTGTTGATATTTAGTATTTACCATAATAGATTTTTATTATATTTAATAGTATAATAATACTGTTATATAGTATTAAATCTCAACTACTAAAACTAAATCTAATAGTGAAGACATTAAATAGAGATGAAATAGATAAAAAAAATCAATGAATACATTCCTCTTCCCCTAGCTATATGAATAATGGATAGTAAAACGGATTTAAATTAACTTGAACACTAAAACGGATCTATTAATATCAAGGTATGTTACAAAATCTATCCAAAGTTGATATTCACAAAATATATTAATGAAAAGTGTAAGATAAATTTTAGGATGCTCGATACTCATCAACAAATATTTTATGATACTGGATGCACTTTAATTTTTTTTTTTTAAAAAAATCCTTAAAAAATTAAAGGGTAAATTAAAATAAAGGATCTAGAGAAAATAATATTTATTATAAAGGACCATAAAAATTATAATTACTTAGAAGGACCGAACATCATAATATAAATTTAAAATTACTAAATTGTCCCTAATCAAATTTCTTGTATTCATAATTAAAATATATAAATAAATAAAATTAAAACTAAAAATGCCTATCATGATATGATCATTTTTTCAATATATTATTTAATTAACAACTGTTAAACTCATATTTTTCTTAATTTTTATATTTTTACCAATTTATATCATCAAGTTGTCGATTTATATTTTCAACATTGATATCAATTAAGCTTTTTTTAAAAAAATAAAAATAAACACATTTCATATTTTTCAGGATATAATAGGTTAATTAGAAGTTTTAATTTTATTAACATTACATGAATTTTTTAACCCACATAAATTGCTTCTAAAACAAAAATTTATCATACAAATTTTCTTGGTTTAATATATATGATAAATTATAAAAGACCTTGAATTTTATTAAAATTATTTAATACCAAATTTAAATTATTGTTGATTTTTAAAAATTATAATTTTGACAAATTGACGAATGCGTAATTTTTTTCATAGATATATATATTCAAGTTGTGAAAAAATGAAAATGGAGAAGACTATTGTTTAATTTAATGATATTTTGTATTTTGTATTAGTTAATAGAATGGGGAAGAGATTATAGGAGGAAATGTAGAAAATTTTATTGGGAGCATTTTAGTACTTTTAATTTTATACTTTTATATTTGGTCCTTTTAAATAATTACAATTTTTATAGTCATTCTTCATAAATATTTGTTCTCCTAGGTCCTTCATTCTAATTTTCCCAAAATTAAAAGAGAATTGTTAGGGTTTGAGATTGGTGCACATCAACGACGCATGATTAATTACTTTTGAATAATTTACATTGTAATGTTAAATTTTAGAATTTTAATATTAAAATACGTTAAAATAAAGCTAATATTTCAAATATAATTAATGTTAGTTTTTTTAATAACATTTTTTGCCAACAAAAATAAAAAATGTAAGTAATATTTAATTTATATAAATTTAATTTAGAAGGTCTAAATTCAAAATAGCTCAACACGCTGAAAAGCATAAATTTTTAATCTATTCATTAATTGAATTTCCTCCTTTCCATATTTTTAAAATAAACACTGAAAAACATTAACAAAGTGGAGGGTCCGTTTCACCAACTCATCTTCACCTACTAATCTTTACCCAACTTTGGAGCTCCATCAAGAAAATGGAAACGACCACCAGATGCCTAACTTTGTGGCTCTTGATTTAAGAAGAATGAAAGAAGACGATGAAAATTATTTTTTTTTTTGCCAAAAATCAAAAGTGAATTTTGATTTTTTCTTCCATATCACTCCATACCTATATATATCTCACTTGTAACATATCTTCACAAACCAAGAAAAACATAAATTGAATAAAAAATTTCATGTTTACCCCCTTATTTAGGGTTAAAGACCATTTTCGAAGTATATCTTGAGAACCAATTTTCTTTCGAAAGTTTTCTTTGGGAGTAATGTTGCCCAGAAGTAAAAAAATGTAGCAATATCGCTTTCCTCCATAGTTGGGTTAATCCTTTAACGGCCAACGTTAGTTGACTCAGATTACCGCGCGTGGATTTATGCATGTGGCGTAAGATCTTTGTCACTTTTTTTTTTTTTTTTTTTTTTTTTTTTTATGGGTTAAGTAGCAATTTTGCTCAAGAAGACACGCCTGGAGCAATGTTGCTCGGGAAAGTTTATTTTGCTTAACTCAATGTTAAGTCTAAAAACGTAAAGAATGTTGATGTTTCTCCTTTAATTTGTATTTTTCAAAAAGTAAACATAGCCTAATCCTTCTTCCCTATAGTGTCCTCCATCGGGCGCATTCCCCAATCAAACAATAATCAATCGCTCGCGGAATTTGTTCAGAAAAAATGTTTCGAACAAATCAAACAAAAAAATAAGAACGAATTTTTCTGAACAGAAGATAAAACGAGTACACCGTAGTCAGTTCAAATCCAAACAATAATCACTCGCGTGTAATTATCTACGTGAACGACTAACGAACCTCTAGTGCAATGTAAAAAGATGATTTGAGAGAATAAAGCTTACAAAAAGTGTCAAATATAATTAATTATTTAAATCACTTAGAATTCATCACAAAATTTCGACGTGAAGTTTCCAAAGGTGTTTTCTACCATTAAGTCTCAAAGGCAAATTTGTTGCAGAAAAAGGAAAATTGCAAATAAAAAAGGAGGAAAAGAAGCAGATTTATATACACACTCTTAATGGCACAATCCATTGTGGGGAACTAACTTTGACCGTTAGGGCTATTAATGGAGGGGTAATATTGCTACATTTTTAGACTTCCTGGGCAACACTGATCCAAAAAGAAACTTCCAGGGAAAAATTGCTTCTGGGTGTGTGCTTCAAGGGCAAAATTGCTACTTAATCCATAAAAAATGACAAAGATGCCACGTAGACAATCCACGCCAAGATAACTAGTCAACTAACGTTGGCCAGTAAGGGCCGTTAACTAACCCTAACGGAGGGCAACATCGTTGCTACGTTTTTTTTACTTTAGGGGCAACATTGCTCCCAAAGAAACTTCTGCGGCAAAATTAGTCCTGGGCATTATACTTCAAAAAAAAAAAATTGATTTTAAACCCCCCTTATTTATGTAAGGGTGTACTTTTTTCTCTCATTCCTTTATCATTTTGCATTTACACCTTTCTCTCTCATCTCTTTCCCATATGCTCAACCAATAGTGAAGAGGAGTAAAATTGACAAAACTACAGACTTATATTTTGAACAAAGCTTTTTTGGGTACAAGTGTATTATATATGAGTGGTGAGTCTGAGTGCTATAGATATTTGACATACCACTATAGTCCTATTCCTATTGATAAGTCTAAATCAACTAACTCTAATAAGTCTAAATTAACTAACTCTTACATACCAAGAAAAGTTAGTTAACTCATTAATTATGAGTTAAATTTCTAATTTTGCTCTTATATATGATTAGTTACAAAAGTCAACATGAATAAACTCTTTTTGCCTATTGCAATTAATAGGGACAAAAATGTTTTTTTTTTAAAAAAAAACATTTATTACTCTAAAACTAAACTTATAATAAGGAACAAAACTTTGAGTCAAAATGGACTTATAAATAATATCAGAGTGGTATAATATGATTATTAAACAATAATGACTGAAGATGTTTAAATCAGACCTATCATCATTAAATTACCAACCAATCACGTTGGTGAAGGATCAATCATCAAATATATATAATATATATATACAAATCAAGGTTATCCCTTCAAGGGAGACCAAGTAGGTGAGCATTAATTTTTTCCACTGACGTCAAAACAGTTTTGTGAGGAAACTAGAGGGCTTCACTCTTCCTTTTTGTTCAGTGTAAAGGAACCAAACCCTCCTAAAACTCAGGAAAACGATGAATACTCGTATTCCGGTAAATCAACAATCTAATAGAAAAATAATCTAAAATATCAGCACAAGAACTAAGAGCAAACAAGTGGGTAACATGCTTACATACATCAATATGCACATGATCCAACAGATCCCATCACCTTTAAAATCAGAGATTCAAAGTGAAGTAATGGGAAATAGGTGAAAGAGATGTGTAACTGACTGGAACACAAGTGAAAGAAGCAATTAGTCTCACTCTTGTTACTCGTCAGTTCTTCTATATTGAAGCTGAAACATCAATATGCACATGATCCAACAGATCCCATCACCTAAAATTCATAGTCGGCTTCTTCTTCTTTTTCTTCTGTTGTTTTGCCAAAAGAAGAGAGAATCTGGCAAATCCAAATTTCTTCCTCTTTGCAGAAGATTGCTTCTGCACACTTTCTTCCTTATCCACTTTGCCACTACTAAACTCTGGATCATAATTTTGTTTCCCAAGCATCTGACCCAGAGACACCTTTCGTTTCACTGAGCTTCTTCCTCCTTCAACAACACCAGCTTCATACTCCTCCTCAGGCATAAGCAGCTTCCTGCTCAGAATCTGTCCTATAGATAGGGTTGGCTTTAGAACTGGTTTGATCTCGTCATTCACAAGATTCAATCCATTCACATCAAGCAGCCGAGAATCTCTCCTGTGAGCCGGGTAAGCGTTTTTGAACTTGGTAGAGTTCTGTACTGAGGATCGCCTTTTGTTACTGTCTGCTCGCCACTTCCTTAATGCCTCTTCCACTGCCAGCTTCCCTCTATTTGCAGCCTCCACCTTTTCCAGAGCTTCTTCCAGAGCTTTCTTGCTGGTTTTAACTTCCTCTGCAGCTTCCTCTACCCTTTTAAGGATGTCCATTTTCAACACATTTGCTTCATCGACTTGAATCATCACATCCACGACTCTCTTATTTGATTTTTCCTCAGCCTCTTGAGCTTTCTTTGTGAGATCATGATACTCTTCAAATGACAGAGTTACTCCATCCTTCTTTTCCATAGAATCTCTATTTGACATCTCATAGTTCGATAAAGCATTAATTTCAGCTAGGGCCATTGCTTCTGCAGCTCGAGCAGCTTCTTTCATCTTTCTGGCTGCAACCAACCTAATCTCAGCTGTCCTTATCATAGTTTTTGTCTGTTCAATCTCAGACATTGTTCTCAGAACTTCTGCTTTCACAACTTCACCCATTTTCTTGAAATTGTCTGCCTCGGAGCTCAACCGTTGGAGTTCTCTGGTAATATCTGAAGGATCTTCAGCATCCTTTGTCACTTGTAGTCTTAGTCTCATCTGGTTTAGTTCATCCTCAAGATTCGATATCTTTGACGAATTATGAGTTAGCCTCTCTCGGGTTTTCTCAAGCGAGATCCTTTCCTTCTCCAACTTCTTATTAAGTGAGTCAACAGAAGCTCGAACATCAGCAAGATCAGTTGTAGTTCTTGTTAAATTTAACTTAGCTTGCTTCAATTCCATCAATATTGAACCCGGGCTAGATGAAGAAACAAAGGGGCTCCCTTGGTTTTCCTTATCCTCCTTCTCCTTGATGTTTATGGCTTTATCACAAACACTCGTCTCAAGGGTCAAATTCTTAACCTCAGATTCTTCCTTCTGTAACTTCAATCTCAAATCTTCCACACGCCTCTTTGTGCTTTCTAATTCTTTCAACACATCAAGAGTTTCCCTCTCTTTCAAAATCAGTTCCTTATGTAACACATCTGTCTGCTCCTCTAGCTTTCCAGGATCAGTCTCTTCTGATGCACGCTGGCAAAAAGGGGAATCTTATTTTCACTATTTTACTCTCTCCAAATCCAAATACTTAGCAACAAAATGACCACAGAAACATAACTCACAATATACTATAAGCAATATCTGGTGCGCATTGAACACATGACAGACCAACAAACACAACAAAATATAGTATAATTTAGTACATATCCTATTAGAGATAATTAGATTCCATTTTCGAAGTAGACATGCATTTATTTTAAAAAAAATACCCTAAGGGAAATTTTGGAGACAGCCATAAAAGCCCTAACATTTTGAGCTGTTAACTCGTGGGAAGCTATTAGAGAAAGAAGCAGGAAGCTCTGCTTCGACGGTGGAACTAATGCGTGCCGACGACATGTGAGTGAGTGAATGAGTTAGAGAGAAACAGAGAGATAGTACCTGAACGGCGGAGAGAGTAGAGTGATTGGGTTTCCAGTAACCAACACCGCCGAATCGGGTTACGGCCTCCTTCACCGATTCGAACGGTGCCGATGTATCAATGTCAGCTCTGAAACACTCCTTCTTCTTCCTAATGGAATCTCCGGCGCCGGGAACTCCGGCATTGTCCACTTCCATGCTACCGACGGCGAAGCCAAACAGAGCCCTAGCTTTCCGAGGTGAAATTTTTGAACGAGGGAAATGGAAGAAGGAAAGGGATAAAGACGAAGACCATAAAAATGGCCAGGTTGTTGGTGGTGCACCACCAAACTATACGTTTGAAAATGAAATTCCTGAAATGCCCATGATATGGAGGAGTAATTACTTGGTGAGGCAGAGAAAGTGGGAGGAGGCAGGTTGCCCTTGGTGGAAAGATAGAGGAGTCATTATGAGTAAACTTTGCATTGATTTTCGAAACTTTAGGGGTTTTGTCGTGTCAACGCGGATATTCATGCGTGACTTTGCTTCAGTTTGGGGGCAGAGGGACCACCTTTAACCCCACAATACGATGTCGTATCAAACCGCGTATATTTATGGACCTACTCTATATTTATTGTCATTTTTGTAATACTTGATATCATCCCTTACATTGCCAAAAATAATAATAATAATTCCTTACATGGAATTTTTCATTTTTAATCCATATAGTTTTAAATTTTGATTTTTCTTATAATTTCATAAATACTTTTTTATATGTTTAACATATATTTTTTAGGAAAATTCCTTTCAGATTCTAAAGATCTATGAAAATGTTAAAAAAGCGCTAAAGAAAATTCAAATGTCAGAAAAGTCTCAAAGAATTGTTAATCCTACAAATGAAATTGTTAATCCCACAAATGGAGTTGTTAATCCCAGAAGGAGTTGTTAATGTGATTTTTCCGACATCCTAATTTCCTTTGTGACTTTTTTGACATTTTTTTCAATCCTTTAGAACTTGAAAGGAGTTTTTTTTTCCCCTCAGGGATTAACATGGTTAAGTATAGCTAGATGTAGTTTTGATTATATTTCTTATACTTTTAACAAGCTTTATTTTTTGTTTTTATGCTTAACACGGTTAACTTTGTTAAACTCTAGCAAAGTCCCTAAGAAACAGGGACCAAAAATCAAGATTTGAAATATATAAATATAAGCCAAATTTTGATTAAATTATAGGGAGTAACAATGATATTAACCTAAAAAAATTAAAATGTATATGATATAATTGTCATTTATGAGAATAATAAACTCATAATAGCCAGGAGGCTCCTTCCATATTTGAATAATAATAATAAAACCATGATCAAGTGACCGTTCAAATTCAATATTAATACTTTATTAATGTACCAATATTATATTATGGAGTATAATATTTATACTATGGCAAGCATGATAATAAGGCCATGATTATTTTACAACAAAAAAATAAGGCATGATAATAAGGACATGATTATTAGGCGCGGATGGTCTTTTTTTTTTTAAAAAAAAAAAAAATCCTCATATCATGGAATGGTCCGAATTTACAATTATTACACCTATTATTCTTGTCCACTCACAAGTCACAAGTTTTTTTTTTTTGGCTCAAAGACAAGTCACAAGTTATGGGCAGGACTTTGTCATACTTGGGCTGGGGCCTGTAGCAAAACTTATAATAAAAAAAGATTAGATCCGATAAATTGAACCCATTTTCTTAATAATAAATGCTTATATACTTATTGGACCATGTAATCCAGGTTCAGTTATTTCTTCTCTTTGGACCAGATTTGTATCTGTTAATGGTTCATCGAGTCTTTTGGAAATGAGATGTGATAATCAGGCTATAAGCGGGGAGAAACCGCCTCATGGCGGGTGGAAACTAAATGTTGATGGGGCTAGAGCGTTCCAATCGGCTAATGCAGGCTGTGGAGGAGTGATACAAAATTGTTTAGGTAATTGGATGGTAGGTTTTTCTAGATCCATTGGTGATTGTGACGCCACCTCTATGGAGGAATGGACTATTATTGAAGGTTTGCAGCTGGCTTGGGATTTGGACTTCAAAAAGATTATCTTGGAGTCGGATGTTGATAATGTTATTAATATGCTTCTTGATTTGTCGTGTAATTCTTGCAACAATTTAGTGTTGAAAGCTAGGGATTTATTGGAGTTGAATTGACAAGTGGATGTTAGAATTATTCCCAGAGATTTCAATAGAATAGCGGATGCCTCGGCCAAAAGGGGCATTTCTAATTCTATTCTTCTGGATGAGTGCCCTCCTTGCTTGAGGGTCTGGGTAGACCAATAGTGTTTGGGATTAAATTTCCCTTTAGTGTAATTTACTTTCTTCCTTTGTAGGCTTTTATGCCATCATTTATAGCCAAAAAAAAAAAAACTTATTGGACCATTGATAAATTTTTTTATCTATAAATTTTAGAAGAGATGTTGAGCTCACCTACAGTTTAAAGGTAAGACGTTACGATTTTGATCTACAGGGGATACAGGACTGAGAGTATACATGCCTCCACCTCAGCCTACGTTACCCTACTTCATTTTGCCTAGAATGTCTCCCCCTAGCGCCGCGACGAAGTCAAGAATCAAACTCTCTTCATTTTTGAGAGTGTCCGAATCTTTAACCATTTAACCCACGGACAAGGGGTTATTGGACCATTGATAATTGAGCTTGGGAGTTTATTTTTTATTTTTTATGGGTGCATGGGTGTTTATCATTTGAATTTAGGTTTACTCTTACTCTCACCTTTCAAATCTAAGCCTGGTCCAACTTTTGGTTTTATGAGTTTAGTTCTTAGGCCCAGTCTCATCTGATTTATATTTATTGCAATAAAAATACTAAGTACTATTAATGATTTGTGAAAAAAACATGATTTTTCATGAATTTTGAAAAATTAGTAGCATAGAGAATATTAATTTCATAAAAAATAATAAACAATATTTGCTAAATAGTTCTACTTATACAAGTCTAATTGTCTTGTATGATATTATATAGGCATTACCGAGTCACATTCAAACAATATTGATTCTAATTGAGTAGCTTTATCCAACATACAGTAATTTTCTTTAAATCCCCATGGTGGAAATTCTTATATTCAAAGGAAATTAATAAGTTTTGTATTTTTTTTTAAAGGAAATTGGTAAGTCCATTTAATTTCATTCAACCTGATCACACTTAGGGTGTGCGTAAGTAGAACTATATTTGTTCTTCAAGACTGTTTAAAATAAGCAGCTTTTTTTGATTCTGCGCCGTGGAAGAGTTAATCAATTACGTTTGTTAACTTATTTAATTTTTACTCCAGTAATCAAAATTACGTTTGGCAACACATTATTATTTTTTCATTCTGAGAATCAAAATCACGTTTGGCAACACATTATTATTTTTTCATTCTGAGAATCAAAATCACGTTTGTTAAGCATTTTATTTTTATTCCGGTAATTAGAATTACCTAATACAATACACATCTATTTCTTTATTTTTTGTTTCTGATTTCATCAACTATATAAAATAATAAATTGGGGTAAATTTTAACTAAAATGCCAACATTTCATATCTAAAAAAATAGTCTATTTCTTTACGTGTGCTCTCATTTTTTGATACCATATTATTACCTTAATATTAATTATACAAATGAATAAATATACATAAGTCACATGACTCAACTAAATTTTCATGATATCACAATAATTTAAAGAAAAAATAATTGATGTTGTATTGAACAAAAAAAATATGACAAGTCTCCAATTATACAGATCATCACTATTTGGGATGATATTATACAAGCATCATCGGATGATTTGGTCCTAAGTTCACTCCTTTTCTATTTTAACTCTGTCCCCATAACACCTCTTTAGGCCTCTTGTCAATCTCGATACATGGTTTGAGCATGTCGGAAATGAGAGATGGGATATGGGCAGTGGCGGAGCCAGCATTTTATGTTTGTGGGTGCACAATTAGCGGTGGGATTTGGGGGTTCGGAGCGGCGCCCCGAAATTTTTTAAGGGAAGTTTTAAATGCATTAAAAAATTTGACACTCCTATTTCTTTGACACCATCCTAATATAGAAAATAACAATGATAAAATAATAGGAATGTATTGGAAGTATAAGTGGAATGTATTGTTGATTTCACTAGAGTAAAACAAAAATGACTAACCCAATGGTGGTATGTTTAGAAACTTGATGGCCAGTATATTCCCATATCATAAAGTAATGCATTAGTCTAGTTGCAAACTCTCAAATTTGGCAAGAAATTGTCCTGCATGAAGAGAAAACATGAACATCAATTTTTAATTATATTTCCATATGCTGCTGTAACAAAGCTTTTACAGTCACTGCTGCAAAGAGGAAAAAGTATACAGCAAATAAAATAGCAAAGTGTATACAATCATATTTGGAGACGTTATCATAAAAGTAACTCCAAAAGAATGCATACCCTCTTGCTTGTTTCATGCAGTTCACCCGCTAGAATGAATTCGTCAAGTTTAAGATACACCTTCAAGATAGATAAGCAACCAAGTGAAAACATAATAAAAAATGATCTTGAGGATCCAATCAACACTGACAAGTAATAATAGTTCAACATCGAACCCCGAAGCCAACCGAGTAGATTGGTCACATTGAGAATTGGCATCAAAATAAGTGCACGATTGGATGTTTAAGTAGATTGTGCTGCAGGTACAATTAAAGAAATTTTGGAGGCAAAACTAACAAATTCGTCACATTTAGAATTGGCATTAAACAATATCAGCAAGATGCTATTGCAAAATAGATGGTATACCAAATTGATCTTTCCAGGCAACATGTTTAGACAATATTCTGTTATGTTCCCACAAGCTCAAAAGGAAATGCTGCACAATTCGGATCCAAATCCAAAATTTAAAAAGCTATGGTAAACACAGAGTTAGCAGAAACAGGTATCTACATCCACAATCAAATGCCGTTGTGTTTTCTCCCTCTTTAAGTAGATTAGATAAGAGCTCAATAAGTAATCCAATTCAACAGCATACTAAACGATGTGTTTTCTAAAATGATATAGCATGAGATCTTGTCAGGTTGTTCTTGAGAATAGAAAAATGAAACAAGTACTTAACATGAAGGTTCATGATTTCATGTTCTCTGTAATATCATGCAAGGAGGATTAACCAGTTGAGAACTCAAAATCTTCTTTGTGTTTTTGTCTCTTTGGATTTCAACAAACAATGAATAGAACAAGTGAATACACGTAAGAGAATTTGAAACTTCATACTCCTTCATATTCTGCTCATGAATATGAAGAAACACAGTTCTTGGCCTAACGATTAAGTGAATCAACATGATTTTGCCATAGAAGAAAGAAACAAAATGACTAGTAACTTGATATTTATTTCTAAGGTGATGGTAATTGGCAAGTGTTAACCATGACTAGAATTTATGTAGGTGAGAATGGAAACAAGGAAATATGTGAAACATGTGATAGTACGAGAGCTTTATGAACACTATATTTTATCCAAAGAAAAAAAAGTTGAAGCAAAGTTTGAAGGCAATAGATAGTCTCCATAGCTTTAATAACAGCAAGTAAACAAGACAACTGGATAGTGGATACTTCAAAGAAATTTAATGCTCTTTGTGCAGTTATGATTTAAAGAAATGTAAAAGAATTGGTTTCAAAACTAGCCATGTTTTCATCTCTTGGACAAAATCAGAAGGTTTTTTTACTTTGGCATTATCAACTTTCATCTTTGTCGAGGAAACTTTAGCAGGAAAAGCTATTTAGCAAGAAACATCTTTAACATGTGCGAAAGGAAAATTAATTACAAGAAGATATATTGGTAGAAGCTAGACTCAACTGGAGAATACCCGACTATGTTCTTTGCTCGCCAAAATCTCTTAGGCGATAAGGAGAAAAGAGGAAAATTAGGAAACATGAATGGTCTTCTCATTGATCATTTTACACGACAAAATGGAAAATTAGAAACTCGAGGAAAAATGGTGAAGATCATTTACAGTAAAAAAGGAATCTGAAACCTACAATGAACGTGTTATTATTTGCATCCTACATTTTTTGAGCCTTAGCAGCCGGACTCAATGGTGGAAGACAGAGCAGGGGCGGCGGTGCATCGAGCGAGGGTTGAGGGCGACGGTGAATGGAGAGAAGAAGACAAAGAAGGGGAAGCTGGATCTGGAACGAGGGTTTTGGAGTGGAAAAAAAGGAAGAGAAAGAAGGGAACGATGAAAATGAATAAAATGGTAGTGAGGAGGAGAACAAGATTCGAACCGTCAACCTTTAGTTATGTGTGCACACTTTTAACCAACTAGACCACTTAGACAAGTTGTTATAGGATCCCTTCAAAAAAAAAAAATATATTATCTAAATTTTAGTGGGTGCACTTGCCCCCACTGGCACCAACGTAGCTCCGCCTCTGGATATGGCCATCCAGTCCTTTACCTTCAATGCTTTCTTGGCTTTCTGAACTTTTGCAGGGTCAGGATGATTTGCATCGATAAATGTTGCCAAAGGTTAAGATCCAAATGAAACATTGCAGTTGCAGGATTTTTTAAGGGGAGGATGTTCTAGGTGTAAGGCTTTACCAACTAAATCATATAAGTGGGGAACAAGGAAAGAACAGGTACAAATCCACAATTAGTAAACAAAATTCAATTCCAAAGACAAACACTATAACAACAAAGACACTCTCAATCACATCAAAAAGCATACATAGATTTTCCAGTAACCTCCTTTATCAGAACGTGGGGCCAAAAGGGGATCAATAAATTCAGACAATAACAATGAAAGAAACTAAAACAACTAAGTTTGCTATCACTAATTCCAAATATTGATCCCCTTATTGATAATGATGTTAAGTGTTAACTATTCAGCAAACTCAGTTGCGAATTTATTGATGAACTAATTCCAGTTTGCTAGCAGAGGCTATATCATCAATAAATACTTGCGCAGATTCACTAAATACTTGGCTATATCTTCATTGCAGAGGCTATATCATCAATAAATACTTGGCTATATTCACTAATTACTTTTTTCTTATTTTAAACCACAAGGTTCCTCAGAAAGATAAAAACAGCTTAAACTAATGAAGATATTCACATTCCTCATAGCAATGTCAATAAATAATAATCCTCCACAATTAACTACTGGTAATCTAATTACACTATTGCATTGACCTCCATGTCTGTGCTACTTAGAATGGCCAGTCTACGTCAAAGTAATCCAAAAATGAAAGAAGAACAAAGGGCCCTCTCAAGCACATTCAAGGCAGCTAGACTCCTCCCAGAAGACAAGAAGAATTTTTCTTTGAACAACTTCCTCTCCTCTAGTACCTCTCATTCTTTCTCTTCTCTCTCGAACCTGTGTATTTTCTCTACAACTAATTGTCTATTAAGTATTACCTCCATCCCTTGATTCATTATAAGGGTTCTCTCTCCCTCACTCATCCTCTCTCAGGGCTATAGTTAAAAAAGTTCCTAGGCTCCCCAAAAAGACTCTTCTATACACATAACGAATTAGGGTCCGAACAGTATGCATATGAATCTAGATCACAATAGGAATGGACAGAATAAGAAGCATACGGAATATTTCCAGAAACAGGTCAAGTTCTTGATATTGCTCAGAGCTATCGTCCAACTCATCACACCACACATTACATATAAGCAACAAATTTCCAGAAACAAAATAAAAATTCCATTAACTATGAACAAAACGTGACCGTCGAACCTAGGGCAAAACCACCCAAAAGCCATATTCTAATTGATTAAAATCAAAATATTAAAATTGATTCAGTAAGAAAAGTGAGCACAAATTCGGACACAGTACTATGGACATAGGAGAAGCAAGCAAAGCAAAGGAAGAGTAGAGTACCTTAGTAAGTTCCCGGGATGGAGGAGAATTTGAGAGCTTGAGACGGAGCCACGGAGGAGACGACTGATGAGACTGAGGTTTGAGGAAGAGCCGAGATTTGAGGAGGAGGAGCGGATGCCGCGAGAGAACCAAGAAGAGGAAAGGACGCCGCAAGAGACACTGATAAAAATGAGGTTGTTTGCTCGAGAAAAGAGAGGTTGAGGGAAAAATAGATTCTTATTTTGTGCCCTTGGAATAGAGAATAAAAATTTTCTGCTTTTTTATTTTGTTTCAAAGACAAAAAATAAACCAGGTTCATTAGAACGAAAAAAAAACCGAATTTACAAAACACAATTTCTATCAATTTTTGTTTCTGGGAATAGATTTTTTTTTCAAAAAAAAAAACTCATTATAGGAACGTTACCATACACACCCTTAATGATCTAAGTCCAATTTTAGACGCTTCTCGACAATTAATAATTGAAGATGTGATTTAATCATGGAAAAAGGATTAATATGTAGGTTTTTATAGCTTCATTTAATTGATAATCAGTTCTTTGTTCACTTAATATTACAAGAGCCTAATTAAAAATTAAATGAAACTATAATGACTTGGAGAATAATGTTTCTTTTAATTATTAAATTAAATGTTGGGTACGGCTTCGTAGTTCACATGGGAGGTCTACTTTAGCTGTGTGAGCAAAAGGATGATAAAAATGAGTGATTGACTTTGACTAATGAAAATATATTTTTTCCCCCATCCGATATCCAGCTTCCGCCGACTAATCGGATCCGACCCACGTCGCGCACTCCTGCATTTTATGGTGGGAGAGTCTCCCAATAGGGCTTTTTTTGCATTCATAAGGCTCAAACTCGAGACCTTACTTAAGCGACACAAGCCGTTTACCATTTATGTCAACCTAATTGGTTAATGACAATATTCTTATACAACAAATAAAAAACAAAATAGATCCAACAAGCAAAGCAATAAATGGCCCGGCATTACTAGAAATAGAATCACAAGATTTTGTGCTCAAAATTCAAACTGGTCCCTCAATGTTCCTCCCCCTCTTTTATCTCTTCATACTACTCCCTTCGTTGGAATTTGTAAGAGCTTAATAACTGAATTATATGCCTTAAAAAGATAGTTATAATAAGTTAAAAATAATAATTATGTATGAATTAAACTTTATTTTTCAAGTATATTCTTATTCATGAGGGAAAAATAAGGGAGAAATGAAGTGAATATATGTATTACCAACCTTTTAATTAATGTAATACATATAACTAATGAGGGACAATAATGGAAAAAACTAATTAAATGTTTAGACAACTCTTGTCGATTTCTTATATAATATAACTAAGGCAATTCAAATTTTGGACTCTTATAAAAAGGACTGGAAGGAGTATTAACTATTTCCTCCGTCACCATATATAATATTCTTTCAACTGAATCGTGAGATTTTATAAAACAGTTAAAATAAGTTAAAAGTAATAAATACATAAGAAATATAATTTTTTTTTTCAAATATGTCCCTATGTATCAATGAGTAAGAGAGCAACAGTAATGATGATAAAAAAAAAAAGAAGAGAATGTATGATAAATAAATGATGTAAAAGAATGAGAATAAAATGAGTAAAATTATATTTATTATTCAAACAAAATAAAGTCAGATCTTATCAAAAAAGACAAGCCTCATTAAAAAAAAAAAAAAAAAGACTTTGTGAGGGAGCATTCCTATAATCATATCACAATTTGACATGTACATACAAAAGCAACAAGTAAAAAGAAATATATAGTTTGGGATAGCGGTGGGAGAAGTGTTCTTTGTTTTTGATGGACTTTTCCGATAAACTTTTTTTTTTTTCTCGATGGACTTTTCTAATGTGATTTGTGTTTGGGATAGCGGTGGCGGAAGTAGGCTTTTATTTATGATGGACACTGTTTGACATAGCTTTTGAAAATATAGATGAGATAGAAAATGGATAGAAAATGGCATTTAATCAAATTCTCTCACACACACACATGTAATATAAAATGTGATAATTTAGGATAAAAAATTAAAATTAAAAATAAATTTGCTAAATAAAATAGTAATTATTACTTTATGTGAGAAATGAAAAATTATAGTAATTATTACTTTAATTTCTTAAACAGATAACAAATTTGCAATAAAATAGTTTAGAGAATTATATTTACTCCCTCTGTGCCTAATTAGTGAACTAGATCCATAAAGTTCTCCTTTTTCGAACCAGTACATCAGATGGGATTATCAGTGCAATTAAACTATTTGCAATTAAAAAACTTGCATTTACAGAGGGATGAAGATTGGATGAGATCAAAAAACTGTGCAATTAAAAAGAGGAGAAAAGACAAAAGAGGGGGAGGAGCACAAACTGGGGGGTTTCATTTTACAAAGGGCCCACATATAATCGATTGATGGAGAAGCCATGATGGGATTATAAGGCGGGAGTTGTGGCTTCAAAAAATATCATCATCAAACCGATAAGCCCATAAAAAAAGAAACTCTCACAAACACTGCTTTTCCTCTTGATGGACTTATTATCTCATCTGATTGACTTATAAGTCCATCAGGTGGTGACCAAATAGGCCCTATATCATAAAAAGGTTAATTATTTGTGAGAAGAAGAAGGCACGTAGAAAATCATAGTTTGTAGATCAAAACCAAAGGCTATGAATTGATTGTGACTCCTTAACGTAGCAAAGTTGAGACTTTGAAGTGAAACACCATATTTTTATTTTAGTGGTTAGACCAAAAAGGTTGATTAAAATAAGTGGTGCGTTGAAAAACGAATTACTTAGTTAGTTAATTAATAATTGTTCAAAAAAAAAAGAGTTCGTTAATTAATAAATAAATCCAAACTAAGATGGTAAATTGATTGTGACTCGCTAACGTAGAATGTCCATTATTGCACTTAATTATATGGTTCAGTGTGGCATTTAATTTTAGTTTTGGTCCTTATGCTTAACTTTGTTAAACTCTAGCCAAATCCCTACGAAATGGGGAACAAAAACTATGATTTGAAATATAAAAATATAAGCCAAATTTTAATTAAATTGTAGGGAGTAACAATGATATTAACTAAAAAATTAAAATGTACATGATATAATTGTCAATTTTTAGAATAATAAACTCATAATAGCCAGGAGGCTCCTTCTATATTTGAATAATAATAATAAAATTGTTTCGTTCAAAAACAAGATCCTACAAATTTTAATGGGTAAATTGTTTGATATTAATGTACCAATATTATATTATGGAGTATAATATTTGTACCATGGCAAGCATGATAATAAGGCCATGATTATTTTACAACAAAAAAATAAGACATGATAATAAGGACATGATTATTAGCAGGGGCGGAGGCAGGGGTGGCCCCCGCCCCCCCTAAAATTGTAGATAAGGACCCAAAATTTTATAAATTATATTTGAGCCTTATAAAACTTTTAATGTTTTCATTGTAGTCCTATTATTTCTATAGTGAAGGGACTAAAATAGAAATATTGAAATGTGTTAAAAAAAATAAATGTAATTTCATAAACAATTGGATTCTATTATGTAAAATCCGCCCCTAATCGCAATTTCTGGCTCCGCCTCTAATTATTAGGCACGGGTGGTCTTTTTCACAAAAAAAACAAAAAATGAAAAAAAAAAAAAAATCCTCAAATCATGGAATGGACGAATTTACAATTATTATACCTATTATTATTGTCCACTCACAAGTCACAAATTATGGGCTGGCCTTTGTCATACTTGGGCTCGGGCCTAAGGCAAAACTTATAATTAAAAAAGTTAAAGATATGCTTGTTTACTAAAACAAGCAACATTACCCCCGCGCGTTGCGCAGGTGCAAAAACATAACAACAGGTAATTATGCAGGACCACATCCACAAAGCATTTAAACATGCATACACCTGTAAACAATTCTCATGTAACAGATCACCGACAATATGTTACTTATGTAACTCAACATTCCGAAGATTTCCCGTATACAACATTAGTAGTTGTATTCATTCCGTAAGTAGTCCCGTCTTTTAATAGAATCTTCAATCCTGCAATATTGTTAACTCTTGAAAGAGCAACATATAATTGTCCATGTGTAAACACCGGCTTCGATAAATACAACCCTACATTTTGTAATGATTGTCCCTGACTCTTGTTAATTGTCATTGCAAAAGATAAAGCAATAGGAAATTGCCTTCTCTTCATACAGAAAGGAAGACTGGTGTCTGAAGGATTCATGTCCATTCTGTGGATTAAAACCTTGTTATTTGGGTTTGACCCATTTATTGTGATTGCCTGGATAACATTCTTTCCTAGGTGTGTTACACACAACCTGGTTCCGTTGCATAACCCAGAAGCTTGATCGATATTCCTTAATAACATTATAGGCACTCCTACCTTGACAGTAAGGATGTGTAAAGGCAGGCCTGAACAAATAATAGTATTCAAGAACTCTGTGGTGTATAGATCGTCGAATCCATCAACATCCTGTGAAGACTTACAAATAGTATCAGAACTATTATACTCCATCATTTCACCAGGCAATAAAGAGCACATAAATTCATTCACCTGATTCACACTTTCAATAGTTGGGCATAGAATTGCTCTACTATTTAAGTATTTTGAGTTACTTAAATTGTCCAGCAAACCTTCATAAGTGGATGACACAATAGCTTGAATAGGATCGTTCCAGTTACGAATGAGGAATTCCTCAGGAATCTCAATCTCTGCAATTCCGTCATGAGGCAAACCTAATCTGCCTTCCCTATATCTAGAAGCCATTTTGAGAAGGCTTCTAATTTATGTTGATCTTGATTCAAAGCAGAAGATAGTCTCATGTTTTGTGTCAAATGGAAAATTTTACATGAATCCCACAAATATGAGCATGTAATGCAAGCGTTGACTATAGTTGCTCTACATGCCTTTGGAATAACAGGTAAAAGTTGGCGAAAATCACCTCCCATTAATACAACCTTCCCACCGAATAGTTTGTTGCAATGCATAATGTCTTTCATAGTCCTGTCGAATGCTTCTATGCAAAATCGTTGAACCATTGGTGCTTCATCCCATATGATCAATTGTTTCCTTTATCAACTCGGCAAGCACCGAAGATTGTTTGATGTTGCACATTGAGTCTTCATTAAGCGCAATGGGGATCGCAAACCTCGAGTGTCTTTGTCTACCTGCAGTTGTAGCAATGTGGCGCAATACCGCTCGATGCAAACCGTTAGAACAATTTTACCTTGGGACCGAAGCAATGAAGTAAATGCACTCCACAAGAAAGTTTTTCCCGTTCCTCCATAACCATATAAAAAGAAAAATCCACCAAAGACCGCGAGTTAATTGTTGACATTACTGATTGATAAATAACCTTTTGTTCAGCATTTAATGAGCTTGCTATCTCATTGTTTTGCAGTCGTAGCTGAACTTTATCATAATTTAGTTCTTGACGGATTAGATGGTTCTCAATATTGACATGAGTATTCGAGGAAGGTAATGGGAGTGAAGGGTAATCAGAAATACTCTTCCCATTTTCTTTGTAGTAGATCCTCGATCTCTGCAAGAGCCGCTTGCTCCTTTCTCATTCTTTGAAATACGTATGCCTACAAAAGTGAAATACTTTGTAATGAATTTTACTTCACTAAAATCTTTGTTTCTACGAAGTATAAGAAACGCACATGAACCTACTTTTTGACATAGGGTCCTGATGTGGGACATATAATAAGTCTTCAGATAGAAGTTGGCAAGTTTCCTTCCAGACAACCTCTGGCCTGCTGAGGCAACAACAAAGTAGCATGCTCACGAACATTCTTCGCAATGACCGGCCAGTTGCACACACTGAAGCTTCCTTCAAGGCTGCAATAAATTCATTGTCATCATCTAACAACCTCAATGCAATACATGCCGCACGATACGTCGGATATACGACATTGTTGATGTATTCTTATAGTCCGATAGGATGAAGGGCCTTTTACTTTAGTTAACAATATTCGAAGATAGTATAATTCTCCTGATGAAGGTGAAACATGACTAAGTCGACCAATTGAGAATCCTCTTTTCCTTTTCTTCCAGACTCTATTGCTACGATGGTACACATAATATTGTGGAAATTCGTAATAATATAGCATTTTAGCCAAATCATCATCTTTATTTTGTTGCATCCAAGCAATAAACATAGACTCACTCACTCTTGGCTTGTCTAGGATGTCGGCGACATCATCAGTGTTGGAGTAGATGACACATTGTTGGTCTTGTAGATGAAAACTTAACCTCTCCACGGGTGGGGATCTATGGTGTATGTCAAAACCGAATATACGCCAAGCAGCCTCACATGCTGATATGTAACGGAAATTGTAGTAGTGTTGAATCTCATCCAATGATCCTTGTGTAGTCCCACTCCGTTCTGTATCGTAAATTGATGCTACGACACGGTCATCTCCCTTGCTGATATACTTGAAAAGGTACTTGATTGCAGTTGACTGGTTGTATTTTTCTACATTGATGTGAGCATGAAACATAGTCAACAATGTATGATTATATGGCACCACGAACCTGTTGTCCAATGGAATACCTTTAACGTCAATGGTCCTTCCATTATCTCTTCTCTTGTAGGTGGGGAAGCCTTCATGGTCAACAGTTGTGTGTTGGTTAAATTGCCTGGGGAAAAACTTCTTGCATTTTTTGTCAGCCATGCATGGTGCTTTTGGATTAAGATGGCCGCAAGGAGAATGCATCATGAATTTCTGCACCAGGTCATACAATTGGGGATTAATCTCTACCTCCGGGATCTCAGCAGATATAGTTTTATCAATCTCCTCAGGACTTGTAATCCTGCTATGTTCGTCAAGCCATAGAAGGATATGTGCATGTGGTAGGCCTCTCTTCTGAAATTCGATTGTATAGACTTCTGTTATAGGAAATGATAGTTCCCAAGAATCTGTTAGTTACAATATATCACGAAATGTAAATGAATGAGGGAAAACTTATTGTAATGCGTAATACAAATAGTATTGGCTATCATTACCTACACGAACATTTCCAAACAACTTTTTCTTCTTGATAGCGTTCATAAGAGCCCTCAATTTGAGTCTAAACAACCTAGACAATATATCAGTCTTGTTTGCAAAGCATTGAGTGAAGTACTTGCACAATATCTTGATATTTCAGGCCACGATGGATTGCAAGTGAAGGTTATGAAGAGATCGGGTACCGGCAAATCTACATATTGTCATGGCATCGATATGCTTGGATCATGTAACATGCTCCACCGGTAAACGTGGAAGGAGAATAATTCGTTTGCCGATTGCGGATGCACTTCTCTCCCCACTCAAAGCAAAGCGTCGACAATCCTTGGTACATGTACGCACGGAGTTCTTTTTGATGTGTCCTCACCCATAATAATCTCGAGCCTCAATCATTGTGTATGCATCCACGACAAACTGTTGGAAAAGTCGTCCGGCATGCAATAGAGTTGAAACTTCATCATCCCTAGTCATCAATTTATATACAAAGTATTCTCGCATACTAACTCTTTTCGTTGATTTTCTTGGGACTATATCAGATTCGAAATGGTCTACATCGTCCCTGTAACCATCCTCTCCCCTAGGGAATAAGATTGGGTACTGCAATGGGAGATATGATGGATGTAACTCATGTATCCTTAATGGATTACCAGACAACTCCTGCACAATAATATCTCTCCGATGGAAATTCATATCAATATCTCCGATGATTAATCTTTGCGATTTACGAAGCGGAGGGCAAGTTGTGAGTTCGTCCATCATGTTGTCTATTACTTATCAAACGTAGCTTGAACCGCTGGGAATGTGGCCTATTAACCATTGCAGCCACCATACGATACTATTTCACGAAAGGATTAAATTCATCAAGGACATTTCTGATTTGGTCTACAATTACCGGATCTATGCTTTGCACTTTGATAAATGCTTGCATTGGTGAAGAATTAAATTGTTAGATATAAACAAACGACTAGAACCTCATCTTAAACATAACGCCAAAACATGTATCAAACAAACCTGATGCGCAAGCTGATCCTATTATCCACTTCATTTTCGGTGTCATATATATATATTTGTGAGTACACGGGTTTTCCTCCAGGTTCGGTAAAAGAGCGCGCAATATGATGGTAATTAAGTCCGGAGAGAACAAATGTGTAAGGGCGAACCATTGTTTTTGGCATGATCGATTTTCCCACCCATTGAAGTAAATGAAAACATGTTGTTGTAGGTCCTTATATTTTCATGAAAATTCTTATACATTGCTGATTTTTTATTGAAGAATAGATCGTGCATCACAGTAGGAGGCACCTGGTTTTTTGGGAGCCGGACTTTGCCTCCATGACAACACATTGTAAAATGAGGTGTATTTGAATTTTTTTGACTCAGAATCCTTTCGTTAAACCACATTTTTGCACCACAAATTTGACACCTATAAGCAATATCGCCTTCATCGACGTAGTCTACATCAATAGAAACAAACGTGGTTGGTCACAAAATGACGACATGTATGATGTTTCCGTGTTTTAGAAAAAATTACTTTTTAGGTATGTACCAATAATTAGTTGTTTCTCCCTTCTTGTTGGTTGGCTTGAACTTTGTGCCGTGGCGGCAACATGATTTAGTGTTTGCTCAGAATCTGAAAGTTTAACAAACAATATAATTACTCATATTATTAAAGTGCGAGAATAAGGTTAAATTAATATGCAAATAGTTTGTTTCGCCAAAGAAATATGCGGATAGTTTACCTCTTCGAAATTACTTCTTCGAGTTGTCGGTCATTATCGAACCCAAGTGGTTGTTATATGCGAATCGAAGATGTTGGTAATATCTTTCTGGATCTAAACATGGAGAGAAGATGTATTAGTGAATACTGATGAGTTAACGAAGGACGTAATTTTTTTAAATCATTTCATGACGATTGACAGAGTTAATGTTGTTACAGTAAGCCATAAAAACACAGTACTTGCATATGTCTGAAGGCGGTGATTGTCTAGCAAAGTCTGGTTTGTAATTGTGGATTGGTTTGTTCCACAAGTAGTGTCTGTTCGTGGAGTTTGTGTACTTGACCCTGAATCGATATATAAAAACATTATCGTCATACCGTTAATATTAAGGTGTGTAGAATTGATTTAAAAATGGTGTCAAATAGGTCAGGGAAAAATGACATTTTTAAACGAACTATATTTGCAAGATTGTTTTAATAAATTACCTTCAATTGATGAAACTGAATTGAAGTCCAGTTGTCGTGTAACCAATGATCCATCAAAAAATTTGTTCGTTGTCATTGATGAGCCATTGTTGATAGTACTAGGTTGGTCTGAGTTTATTTCCAAAGAGCAAAACTTGTTGCTTCGACGGCGAATAGTGCTGTTCCGGAAATCAAGCTCATCTGCGTGAATCAATTAAAATTGGAATCTTACTTTCATTAACAATTTTTCTGCTGACTTATTGTACAATGGAAAAAGTCTCATACCATGATGTTTGTATCCTTGTAATGGTGACTGGTCACGACTCACTATATTTGTAATTTCCCCAAATACACTCCTCTTGGCTTCTTCCTTGTAGTCATAATTTGTTGAATTATTAAAGTGTTGTCTTTTCTTTGTCGGCATCTGGATCATTCCTCAATATGAAAGATGGTTTCCTCTGAGTAAGTGTGTTGTTCCGAGATGTCATTATGTTAAGATAATTTCAAAATGTAGGTGAATATGGACATAGTTCACATATGTCAACTGTGTGGATGTTTTGATTTAAATTTAAAACAAATAAAAATTTCACATTTATTTGGTAATTATTTAGTAAATGCGCAAAACAATGAGTCTTTTTTTTTTTTGCTCAAGCAAAACAATGATTCATTCAATGATATAATGCAACAATTTGAATCTTTTTTTTTTATGTGTTAAACTGTTGATGTTAATGTTGGTTATTTTCTACTAAAATATAGCCTAATATAAATATTATGGTTGCGCTTTAACCCTTGAAATTTGAAATTCAGATTGCAAACAGGGATTAATTTAAAGTCCATGCGTGGAAAAGAAGTTTTGATAAAGAAGTATCTTAATAAAATTTAGTGACTTTGAATATCATCATGAAAAAGTGAGACCGACAAACATACGCACTGACACCAACAATTCAACATGCATATAATATTAATGTGGGGTAGAATGTATGATTTTTTCAAGTTTAAAATTTGAAATTTGAATGTGATGCCATGGGATAGGAGTAGTCTAGTATGCTGGAGAAGGCGTGTGTAGATTTGTCAACACAAACCCACAAAAGATGACAATTTTGGGTAAATGTTAGAGACATCGTTTTAATTTAAACATATCACGCTTCCCAATAACACATTAAACCGAGGAAAAAAAAACAACACATTAAACAAATATTGTTTGAAAAAGTTTGACATGCTCAGAGCAAATTTAAATTTCAATTTAAGATTTCAAACTTTCAAACTGACATGCAAGATGGAAATGGTTAAAGGTTTCCATCAATTGACCAACACGATGGTGATGGTGAGATATATAGCGAAATGAAGTGATCTTCACCACTCGTTGCATTAAATTTTTGTAAGCCTTAAATTATGATTGATTGTTCTCTTCTTTGTTCTTAGATTGACGTGAGGATATTGGATCATAATGTTGTAGTTCATTATATAATTAGTGTGACTTTATGTTTGGAATGGTTCCAAGTTGCAAACATTATTGGCATTAAAATAGGTAAAGGATTAGGTATCCAAGGGAAAAATTAGGTAAAGGATTAGGAACTATGACACGTGAATACACGTAAAGGTAATGAGTTTGCAGAAAAATTCTTTTTCGAAATCTGAAGATGTTGAAGGAATTTAAAATTGAATTTAAGATTTAAAACTTCCAAACTCACACGCAAGATGGAAAAGGACAATATGTATATCATTATTTTTTTGTTTTGATACAGCATATTTTTAATTAAAACATCAGTATGAATCACATGTTGACACAACCTGAAAGTAAGTCAAAGTGTTGGCTGATTTCTGTGGAAAAAAGAAGGCTAGGCTGGTATATAGATATAGGGTGAAGTGTTTTTTATTTTTTTCCTCAGAAAGTTGAACTATTATTCACATCTGTCCTTAAAATAGGTAATGGATTAGGTATCCCTAAAAAAGAGGTAAAGGATTAGTAACTATGACACGTGAAGACACGTAAAGGTAATGAGTCTGGAACAAAATGTTGTAAAGTAATAAGATTTTAAAGGAATTTAAATGTGAATTTCAGATTTCAAACTTTCAAACTCAAAAGCGGAAAAGGCACAGTATCTATAGCTTATTTTTTATTTTGTTTTGATACATCATATTTGTTTATATATTATATGATATATTATTATATTAATTTGGTATTGTATGCTATTCATGTATGTTTGTGGCAATCTATCTGGACATCATTAATATTCGTAACTTTAACTTTAATATATTGTATTTGTTTTGCATGTTTTATTTCACACATGTGGACCCCATAAATTTTGAATAAGGTGAAAGTCCTTTTAGAAAACTCACCCACTCCCCCGCATGAATTTTTAGGTATATGAAGGCATGATTTTTGTCAGGAACCATTGAACAGTTAAGTTTTTGTAGTCCATACCATTTGCTATATAAAATATTAATCATAAATTTATGGACCGGAGAAGCAATGACATGTATGAATGGCTTTAAACTTAAGCAAAAAAATATTTTTTGTGTTCTCAAATAAAGAACTTGTAATTAATTTAAAGATACCTATTTTATAGGTAATTATAAGAAATAGTTGTCTTTTAATGTTTTGGACAAATTTAGAAAGCCAATTAAAATACTTGAAAGTAATTTATTTTCCTTTATTAGAATAAGTTTGAGTAATAAACTAATATATAATTTAAAGATACACAATATATAAAAATTTAAAAACTAAAATTGTATTATAATAATACATTTTCATCCATAATGCATGGGATACAATTAAGAATGCTTTTTTTGCTCGAATAGTAAGAATGCTTGAATGATATGTAGACCTAACGTACATGTTAACATATTGGGTCAATTAAAAGAAAAATTTAATGTAGATAACATGGAAGATGAAATTGTAACAATTTGAAAACTTATACCTAACCCTCTTAAGTGAAAACTTGTAAGCTAAATTATCAATTTAATCGGAAACAAATTAAATCCTGTAAATGATATGTGGACAACTTAATATATTTATTTAACTGACAGTGTTATAACATGGAATTTCATATTTACAATAGCAAACTATGAAAATCAGGATTACAATAGGAAAAGTGATATGTGAAAGAGAAACTTTCATATTTGGAAAAGATTTTAATATAGTATTATAATATTATATAATATGTAATATTAGTAAAGAATATTGTAATAATATAAAATGTGTAAGGGCAGAACCATTGTTTTTGGCATGATCGATTTTCCCACCAAATGAAGTAAATGAAAACATGTTGTTCTAGGTCCTTATATTTTTATGAAAATTCTTATACATATATAGCTGATTTTTTAGTGAAGAATAGATCGTGCAACACAGTCGGAGGCTCAGGGTTTTTTGGGAGGCGGACTTTTCCTCCATGACAACACATTGTAAAATGAGGCGTATTTGAATTTTTTTGACTCTAAATCCTTTCGTTAAACCACATTTTTGCACCACAAATTTGACACGTATAACCAAGCCTTCATCGACGTAGTCTACATCAATAGAAACAAACGTGGTTGGTCACAAAATGACGACATGTATGATGTATCTTTGTTTTATAAAATATTTCTTTTTAGGTATGTACCAATAATTAGTTTTGTCTTCATAAGTTGTTCAGCCCATTGCAAATGATGTTAATTTGTTGGTTGAATACGTGAAAAAGAGATATATAAAGAAAACAAAACATTTGAACTACTGATGATGATAGGAAAATGAAAAATCTAATGATCTATGGAAGTTCATGTTAAATTTATATAATTAATTATTGCCTTTTGCTTTAAATAATTGTTTTTGAAAACAACAAAGTGGTCATTTAAAATCGTTTTTTTTGCTGAAAAATTAGGAATTAAGGCGACATATTTATGTGTTGAACAACGACCATCGTGTACTGTTTTTGTTTATTCTTTGTACAACATTGTTTGTTCTTCATTTCAAAAGCTAGACATATCATCCAAGTACTATAGTTGCAAGGTAGAAATAAAAAGGTTAAGTTGTACTGCATTTTGATTTTTTTTTTTTTACTTGTAATGATTTTACTTGATGAAATAAAAAGCTAGACATATCATCCAAGTACTTTAACTTGTAATGATTTTACTTGATGCTAAAAGATGCAGTTGTGGGCTTTTGTTTTTTTGACCTAATGGAATTACACATCACATCACAGACTACATTTCAATAATAAACTTAAAAACTCTAGAAAAAACAATAAAGAATTAATATTGAATGAAATAGGATTGTGTATTCATAATTTGTGAAAATTTCCAGTTAGAAAAGTCTCATGAAACTTAGAATAAAAGGTACAATCTGAAAAGATTAAATAAAAAATGCTAGATGATTTCAAGCATCAAGAGCAACGGTCGGTACAACTCCACCGCAAGCTTCGACCATCAAAAGTTTATGTCTTCTAATTTCTTCTTGAACAGTAGCTCTAGACACGGGATCAGCAGCAGACATTGTCCTTCTCAGACCAGTGATGTGCCTCATCGCATTTCGAATCGTTATGTAGGGCCATTTTTCTATTCCTCCTCTACGACATATTCCTTGTACAGCATTTTTGCAAAGACGAATTCGTTTTGCTGCTTCATACTGAGGTAAATGAAATAAGTCTTTAAAATCATTGATGGACATTGATTCAGCCCTAAGGTTTTGTTCCGCTCTTGACCTATACGAATTTCTTTGTGCGGGATGACACGTTTTAATACTTACAACTTGAGGTCCTTTTCTTTTATAGGAAATTTTTTCTGTGTTGGTTGCTAATGAACTACCGGAAAGTTCATTTTGATTTTTTGTCTATTCAAAACCAACACTGAGGGCCGCATAGTAGGATGATAGAGGATCGACACTAGGACATACCCTAAAGAGTTTTGGTTCAAACAATAATTACGCAGAAAATTCTTGACTTCTTCAATATTTTGCTTGTCAAAATTAAATTTTGAGTGCGGTTGGACACGATTGTACATCCTGGTGGAAGACAGCATGAGATATCATACCAATCGTCCCATGAACTTCAAGTTTTTGATATTGAAGTCCATTTGTATGAATGATTTCTCGTAAAACAATGCAGCTACAACATGAAAATGGATTAGTGGTTTCAGCTAGACTTGAAGAAGGATGCCTACTTGAAATAAAATTTCTTGGTTGAGTAGGTTTCGTAGTTTCCATAAGTTCTGCCATATTACGGCATCTTTTGACATTTCGCCTTGATGCTCCTGCTTCAGACGTTTCTCTGTTGGTTTCCCTAAGCATTGGATCTTGAATTCTTGAGGGAGAAGTAGGAGCGTCAATCAATGAGGATGGAATAGGAGCATTCATCTCTAAGGGATTCTCAGGAAGTAAAGATGAATACGAGAATGGTACATTGTTAGACAATTCAGCCAACATATTAGATTGATTGTCATCTAGCAAAGTATCAAGGAAGAAAGTATTGTATGATTCGGAACCGAGATTAAATTGCTTTGACCACCATGATAATGTGGATGAATTTAGAGCAAGGTATGAACGGTGAAAATGAGTATGTTGTAATATTTGTGATGGTTCGGTGAATGTTAGAAATTTACTCTTGGTTTCTAAAATTTATAGGTGAAGTAATAGTGTCTAGATTTATCTTTTATTAAGCAGCGCCGTATTCTAATCCATGGTTCGTGCAGGCTTTTTGATCAAGCCGAATCCTAATGCTTCTTTGACGAACCCTAATGCAACTTATCTTTATGACCGTATTGATGTGAAATCTGACTTTGAGTGTGCAACTGTATTTTGATGTCAAGTTTTCTTGTGAGAATGGAACTCCAGGATTATGTATGCATAGGTGGGATTATCCTCGGGAAGGGTGAGTCTAAGATTATGTTAATAATACAATGAACACACAAATCGAAATCAATTTGAAAAAGACCCTAGACAATAAAACTAAGATACGGTGAAATAGAGAAACAATAAACACGAGAAATGGAAAACAATTGAGGTAGAAGGAAAACATACGGTGTAATCTCATCGATTTACATCATTGAAACTTCGTTGAAAGTTTTGAAATTTCTTTCCGGTCGAAAGAAACTGGTAAAATGGAGTGATAGAATCTCGAGTTCTCTATCTGAGTTTGATGATCTTGATGATTTGAAAGTAAGCGTGGATTTGCACAGTATGTATGACATTCAGATTTGAATTGCAGATTTGGAGGAACAAAATTTTGTTTTCTACAGGAAGTATAGGTGTTGATATTGATGTCTCATGACTTTTGTTAACGACTAATCATCTTGGGTGCAATTCAATTTTTAAAAATAACAAAGTTGTAAGGCGTGTTAATTTTCTATCAGACTTGATGGTGATTTTTTTTTTGCTCAAAGTTGATGGTGAGTTGATTAGCTAGTAATTCAATTATTTTTGGAATAAAGGATAGGGGATACACCATTTAAGTTGTGCAGTGGTTTTGTGTAAGTTGAGTAAATTATGGAGTGGTTGTTGACTAATGTAAAGTTGTAGAGTGGTTTTGTTTTTGCTCATATAGGTTTAGAGTGTTTTTTTTTTTGGTATAAGGTTTAGAGTGTTTTTAAAATATGAATGATTGTTTGACGATAAAACGTATTCTTAAATATATGAATATGAATTAAGTTGTCTTGTAATTTTGAACAAAAAAGAAATTGTGGATTGGTTGTTGTAACAATAAAACGTATTCTTAAATATATGAATATGAATTAAGTTGTCTTGTAATTTTGAACAAAAAGAAATTGTGGATTGGTTGTTGTCAAAAATAAAGTTGTCGCGTGGTCTATATTTTAATTATGTAAATTATCACAGGGACAAATTTGATAGTATGTGTGATTGAAATAAGGTCAATAATTATTTAAATGTGTGATTTTGTTTAGCTCAAAATTTAAATATCTGATTGAATGTAATGGATACTATTAATTATTGTTTTTTTTTGTCTATTGAATGTGCTTACTCAGGTGCTAATTATATGATGAGTTTTATAGTATAATTTACGATTGTTAATAACTGTACTCTGCCACCTCAATGATCATTAGTAATAAATTTGCTTACAAAATAAAAAGTTGAAAATTTTAAAAATAAACTTTATTAGAATAAAGTCGATCATAAAGCATGGGCTCACATTTAAAAAATACGAATTGAATAGTGATTAATTAAACTAATCTTCATTATTTTCTAATATGAGACTTGAGTCGTGAGTGGACGCACATGATTCAAGAGGTTTGTCTCTGCCACCTCATAGTAATTGTCTCTCCTTCTAGAGAAAATTATTGTAATGTATAAAATAAAGGAAAATAATTGAGAAAATGATAGAAAAATGACCAACTGAATTTTAAAACTTTATTGACAATAACAGTAATGACATTAACAAAAATAGTACAACAATTAACAACTTGTTTTGTTGGAAAGTCACATATTTAAGATTTTGAAGTTCAAGTCATAATTTTTTAATATTAGTACAAAATAATTGAAAAAAAAGCCTTATAACTATTGAAGGAAAAATGTTGGTATAGAAAAACATCGGATCCATAGATACTCACTTGTAATAAAAAATATTAGTAATTTTTTTATGTCTTTATTATAAGGTATTAACTAAAAATGTGTTTGGTCATTTTTATAAGGTACTCCTCCCGGTCCTAATTATAGAAACAATTTGATAGTGCAAAATGAACTACACTTATAATTAGGACGAGCTAGTACTTGTTTGTTTTTAAAGAGAGGGAAAAAAATTTCCGGCCATAATTAATAAGAAAAATGGGTGAGAGTAATAATTAATATGATATTAGAATTTAATGAAATTCATAGGAAATATTGAAAATAACTTAAGTTTCATAATTTTAACTATCTTTTAATAATTTATAAAATTTTTTAATTGATATTTTTTTTAAAAATAAAATAGAGTAATGTTCCAATAATGAAAGTTCTCCGTGATTCTTCCTTTTTGGTTATTTTTTTAATTGATTTATAATCATAAACAACCAAATCCAAAAACGTAATGAGAAAGTGATAAGTAGGAACGACTTCATTTTCAACATTGAAAAGTTTCTCATCAATGAGTTCACACTTGTCTTTTCCACGATAATATAATATAATATTTATTTCTCAATTTAAATATTATATTGAATGTAATGGCAGGGGATAGGAGTAGTGTAGTGTTGACTTTCATATGTTGTGTGTAATTTTGGCATTAATTGTGGCGGCATCAATTACAACTTAACTTATCATGTACATTGCAAATGATGTTTGTTTATTGTTGTTTAATCAAGTGGTTTTTTTTTTTCCTCAAGATTAAAGTTGCGGGTTAGTATCTTGAAAAGTGGGAATATTAGGATGATAATATTGAGAACAGGAAGGACATCCTACTGACACAGCATGAAAGCGAAAGGGTTGGCAGCATGTATATAATATAGCGTTTTTTCAAACATGATTCTACGGTTTAGGTAGACCCTAGAAATTTTTCTGAGAATCATTTTAAGCAACGATTTAGGTTAATAGATTAGGTTAATAGCTGTTTATTATTTTTCTGAGAAAAAAACAAACTGTTTAATGTTTGAATAAATGGAAGAGTTGAATATGAGAAGAAAAACAAAAAGAGTGGAAATGTTAGGTGATAAAAAACTTAGGTCGCTTTTGTTGATTATTGGAGTAATCAACCAATGAACTCTTCCATTTGTGCATATAACACATCATCCACTTCCTTTTCTAACCTCCTTTTGAATTCAACTTCATATCCTCTTTCGAGCCAAAAATTCATATCCTCTTGCCAACCCCTAATTTACGCTATATGGGTCCCATCAATCTTTTTGTTTTCCCTCTATACTTTTTCATGTCTCTTCAATTTATATTAATTATTTAATTTTTCCAAATTATGATGTTTTGACTAAATTACACTAAACACTTCTTAATTTGTTCCTAAATATGATTGTAGAAAGTCGTAAATTTCAACCATTTATGAATATGATGGGTTGCGTGCTCTTTTAATAACTACATTTGGAAGTATTAAAACTATAGTTAAAGATAGTTGAATTATCGAAAATATTTAAAATACATTTTTTATGAATTATCCTCCTTTTAAAATAAGTTGTTTTAATGATTTTGTTATTGCATTGTACTAATATAATTTGTACTAATATAATAAAAAGATACGAATATAATAATAAAAGTGGAAGCGAGAGATGGGGTTTGGACTAATATGATACCAAGAAGTTGTCAAACCTTCACGTGAAGGAAGAAGAAAAATCTTATGCATATTAAATAGGGGATTAATGGGTCCCACTTGTTTATATTAAACTATTATTGATATTTGCATACTATTTATAGCAACAAAATATTTGCATCCTATTATTATGATATGTATTTGGACTTTGTACAGAGTGAAATACATATGTGTAGATATTTGTTGAATATAAAATTTGAAAGATTAAAAGTCTGGGTAATATTGATATACTTTAAAAGATCAAGCCATATTAAATAGGGGATTAATGTCGAAGAGCATGGGGGGGAGCGTTGTGTCTGTTATGCCACTGTTATCATTTCAATATGGGGAATGAATTAAAGGTTAAAACAGTAAATTGTATACAACACAACACATGAAAGTGGCACTTTTAATTCGACTTAAATAGTGTTACTTAAATTGTGGTGGATTAATAAACTTGAAAAAGTAATTGAAATATGATCATTTCTTTTCCTTTTTGATTGTCTTGAGAGGCTTCGGCGATGACTTTGTTGTAGATGTAGGTGAATATACAATATTGTTTGAACATTGATGGCCAACTTTCCTTGAAGATACCTTACGTTTTCTGTTGAAGGCGGAACAATGATGTCATTATAATTAGAATCCTCATCAAGTGCGATGATGTTGGTCATTTTGATTGTGTAATAGAATCTTCTACATATGAAGAATCCTTATCTTGGCGATGGCATTGGTATGGAGACTATATTCCGAGTTTTCAGCAAGGGCAACTTCTGGTGGGCGGCCAACCTAGTTAGTGTAAATGTAGAGGTCAATTAGTATGGTATATTGAGTTGAAGAAGGCATTGGAAAAGAAGTTAAGTCCATAAATTACTTGAGAATCAGCTTCATTAAAGTCATCAATAAGATCGGCACACTCAACGTATGTTGTGACCGAGACACTTGAATTTGGATGTTCCTTGTTGTATCTGTTTAACTTCATCTTTAGAAGCATTTTCTTTCCAATCAAGGATTCAACTTCTTTTGGGAATTCATAGCGCAACGCCTCCTAGTAGAAAAGGTACTGAACAGTAAGAAATTGATATTGAAAAGAATAATTGATATAGAGTAGCTTGAATGAAACCTCAGGATTAGACAGTTTGGAATTGGATTGTAGAATTTCAGTTTTAAGCGTAGATGCACTTTTGCTAAGAAGGCTTGATGCGTGCTTGTCAAACAGCACGATCGAGGCAGTTCCAGAATCGTCTCCAATGAGATAATTAAGCCTCAACCTGCACAAATTGAAATATTGAAAGAAGTGAACCTTTCATGCAAGAATAGTAGGAGTAATCGTAAAGAAATTATATACTTATGGACAAACATACTTGGTTTGAATAGTACTTCGCTTCCCCTTACAGTAATTGCTTCCACAAGAAACTAAACCATTAGTTAATTGAGGTTTAGTGCCACACCTTGAACAACCCTCATACATCCAACCATGGCGAGTCTCAAATTTCTTAAACTCACAAAGAACAACAAAATGCTTGTCCTACAAAATACGTTGTTATAGTTAATAACATGCATTTGAAAGATCTGCGATGCCGAACACAAGTAAATGGGAAGCATACCACTTCCCTCTTGGATCTCGCCGACTTTGATTTTTGTTGTATTCCTTAGGATACCGTCAACACAGAAGTTGGTCGTTGTGTCTCTTGATTGGAGTAATGGTAGGTGATGGCAAGTTTTCAGTCCTGAGGGCAATGATTGAGACGATCAGTTATGTTTAGATATCGTTTGACAGTGATTTTTAATTGTAACCAAGAATTAAGTGGGATGTACCTTGATATGAATTCATTCACCTCTGAAAAGTTCCCATTAAAATGTATCTTGGTAGCATGGAAGGAACTACAAACCTCTGGGATTCCTAAAGGACTGCACACTATAATAGTAAGAAAGTATCCGCAATAGTAGAAGTTGAAGAAAACATTTTTGGTAAGCTCAAAACTAACCACTTTCACCAAAACCAATTCTGGCAAGTTGCACAACTAAAACAATTGGCTTTTGCATGGCATTGAAATCTTGATTTGAAAATTGAACGGCACAATCATCGTACAATACCATTTGAATAGACTTATCCCTTGCGATATGAGAAAACAAAATGTTAATTAGGAAATGTTAATACTTGAAAATATGTACATGATCAAGCATGTGTAACTGTAACCTATGTATACGTTTTTACGAATATTGTAAAAAATGTATAATCCAATACGAAATGATTTGTGGTACAGGTCAATAGACCAAGCAGTAAATTGAAAATGGGAATATAGAATAATTATGAGACAATGAATGCGTCGAATGTGTACCTCTCATCACCCAATAACACTCTAATCTTTTTCTTAATCGAGTGCACGCTTGATATTCCTCCGGATGTTCGATGCTTAAAACAAACCCAATGACGTACGTGAAAGAAGTTATAAGTCTTGAACTGTATGGAATTATTTGCAAATGAAAAGGAAAAATGGTACTAACCAAACAAAGACTTTGTATGATTGGTAATTAATTGACTCAAAATGTCTTGAATGGGAGAAAGGTGAACCCGGTCGGTGGTAGTGTTGCAACCTCATGTTTGACATAAGTTGCTTTGAATTGAAAAGCAACTTGAACCGTGCGTAGTGGTGTTGTATTCCTTCCCATTAGGGATGACTTCTACATTGGCGATGAAGTAACAATTTCCTTCTAATGGTTCGTTGTCGTAGCTCTTTTGAATAGTGACTTGTTAACTATTGAAGCTTGGATTTTATCACCCTACATAAACATATGGTGAAGGCATGAGTTTGAAGACATGAATGTTTTGGCAAAATGAATAATGTTAGTATGAATGTAAGTTAAAGATGAAGGACTGAGAGAATTAATAATGACAACTAACATGTTGGTCGATTAGGAGGAAACAGATGGCATGCAGTTGTGATGTTGAGTTCCAGTGGTAGGTATTCCACCTCCTCAAGATACGTACAACAATCCTCCACATATCGGTGGTGTCATTAATATCTTTTATCATTGAGCACTTTCTACCAGCCATTACAGGATATGGAAAATTTGGGGTATGGTTGAGAAGGGAATTTTAGAAAACGGGATGGAAGAAGGTTAAAAAGGGAGATGGAAAAAAGTTATAGAAAGTGTTGATTGCAGAATATGAAGAAGGCAGGTTAAATGTCTGGCATAATTGATTATATTGTGCACATATGCACATATAGAAATTTGAATTTTGAAATTGATTTGTAAAAAAGGAGGGGCAGAAAAGTATGTTTGAAATATGAGATTGAAATAGTTAAATTGAAATATGAAAATTCAAATTTGAAATTTGAAATAGTTAAATTGTAAAATGAAAGAAGATTTTATAGAGAATTTCAAATTCGAAATCTGAAATTATGAAGGGAAAATAGTGCAAATTGTAATTGAATAATAATGTTATAGAATGGTATGAAATAGTTAAATTGTAAAATGAAAGAAGATTTAATGAATTTGTTTTTGGTTGCTGCATTGTTGATTAAATATACGTACTTATTGTTGTCTATTCACCGTTTGAAGCAATAAAGGTTCATATATTTGGGTAATCCCTGTTTAAGGTTTGATTAAATGGAAGGGGTGGGCACATGGAATTACAATTATTAATGCAAATGTACTTCCCCGCAAAACAAAATTGAAAACCTGATGAAAGATCCATGTATAGGAGGAAAACTTTTAACTAAAATTGTAAAATGAATTGTCTCTACATGTTAAAATAGTTACAGGACTCGAGCAAAAAAAAAAAAATAGTTACAGGAGATAATTTGTGAAATTCAATTCTTCAAAAAATTTCGCTTAATTTTAGTGTGTCTTCCTTAAGTAAAAGATGTGAATGGCGAGGAAAAAAAAAGACGTGAATGGTGGAATATAATTTTTTATAATTAAAGATGAAGAGAAATAAAACATTCTGTAGTTGCAATCTATCTTCTACGAAGTCAATAATTCGGGACCATTAAAATATTCCTAGGAATTATCCACCGCACGCTGTGTCAAATGATTGCATTATTGATTAAGACATTAATAAAGTTCTGATGATATTATTAAATCTTATCAAATATCCAACAACACTGTATGATTGCATTATTCACTAGGATTAAGACATTACTAAAGTTCTGATGGGTCCATTGGTGGATATTATGGTTGTTCATATATTGTAACACCACAACAACATTTGTAGATTTCTTCAAATTTTGTATTCCAACATTCCATTTCTATCATAGCTTTTAACCTAATTCTTCAATCAAATTATTAACCTACTCCCATGACCTGTTTTAACTTTTCAACATCTGTACAACACAACATATGAAAGTGGCACTTTAATTTGAAAGTGACCTGAGTCTGTAGGCATGAGGGTCAAGACATGAATATTGTTAACTATTGAAGGTTGGATTTTATCACCCTACATTCACATAGCGTGAAGAAGGCATGAGGGTCAAAACATGAATATTGTGGTAAAATGAATAATGTTAGTATTATTTTTTTACTCAGAGAATAATTGTAGTATGCATGTGGATATAAGATGAACGACAATTGTTTATTTAAGATGAAGTGAAATATATAAAAGCAGTTATGAGAAAAAAATATAAAAGCATATTTAAGATCTTATATTGAAACATAAAAAACTCTAGTTTGACGATAACAACACCTGGTCATAGAGAATAGAATTTTATTCCGCAATAATATTAATTGTTTATTTAATTTGAATAAATGAGTGGAGAATGGAACCCTATTAATCATGGGTTTTAAATAGTACACTAATATCGATATAAGAAATGACATTATTTATGAATTTAACCCCATTAGTCATGTGAATGAACGTGAATTGAAAATTAGTAGTCTCCCAGAAATAGACTTATTTATAAATGAAATGTCTCAGTACTTATTTATAAATGAAATGTTATTTGTTATATTGAAATTTAAAAGTCAGATTTAAATTGAAATACAAAATAGTGGAATTTGAATTTGAATTTGAAATAAGAAATTTGTTCTTGAAGTGAAATATATAAAAAACTCTAGTAGTGAATATTATATTCATATGTCTTATGTAGCATATGGACAAAGGCAGGGAGGGAACGAAAAGCAATATAAGATTTAAGCAATCCAATCCTCGTGATGCATTTTTTTTTTTACTTCTTTTTTGTACAGTAACAATAACAATAATTTTTGGTTACTGAACTATTTACGTTGACATCAATCGTTGTTTTTGGTAAGAGCAAAAACAAACACAGTGTATGAGATTGTTTTTCCCTATGAGAGAGGGAATTATATTATCAATTTGGTGTCGGTAACACACACACTCCCCTACCGTTTCTCTATAGTCTATTATAATATAATATAATGTACAACCAACCGTTGAACATTTGCAACGCTGCCTGCCACTTCCATTAAAATATAATATGTAGTATAATATAATATTAAAACTCCCCACCTACTACGCGCTTGATATCTCTGGTATTTTGATTAATGTAGTTTCATCATTCTGTCATTAATAATTGTGGAATGAACCTGAGTGCAGACCCCTCTCGTCCTCCAGGAAAGTGCAGCCAGCACGAGCAACCACTGCGGTCGGAACCTACTTGTCAAGCTACTATGGAAGAATCTCAGTCCATGAAGCAGTGGTGAACCTGAACTGAGATCTGCAGAAGGTATTTGGAGATGGACGGCATGAACTACAATTTTCATAGTGGAGTTGTGAACACGGCGGGAAAGATGAAGTTCATAGGCGATCTGAAGAAGCTGGTTGAAGATCTGCGGCCGGTACCTACTTGTGAAGCTATTATGAAAGAATCTCAGTCCAAGAAGCAGTGGTCAATCTGAACTCAGATCTGCAGATGGTGCTTCGAGATCGGCGATCTTCAACTATGATTTCCAACTCACCTCATCTGAACACGGCGGCATCAGCGGCGGCAAAGATGAAGTGCATAGGCGATCTGAAGAAGCTGGTTGAAGATCGTTTTGATTCATTCATTGTGGAATATACCTGAGTGCAGTTCCCTCTCCTGCTCCGTCGAATTGGTTCCGCCGTCGTAACCTCTTCGGGAGGCTACCAAAGGAAGTATCTCAGTCCATGAAGTAGTGGTGAATATGAACGCAGATCTGCAGAAGGTGGAGACCGAGAAGAAGCAATAGTTGATAAAGATGAAGAAACACCGATTTGTGGTGGAAGGCCAACTTCCAGAGTAGTGCATGAGTTGTATAAGCAGACCCAGATCTGAAGAAGCTGGTTGAAGATCATTTTGATTCATTTGAATTGCTGCCGCCGTCGCAACCTCTCCTGCCCACAAGAATTATTACTCTGAAAGAATGAATGAAACTTTGTTTTTATTTTGGGTGATTATATATTAGAATTTTGAATTGAAAAAATGGAGGGACGAGTGAACTCTGATATTGTTGGAATTGTATATTGAATGAGAGACCATACGTTTTTCAAAGAAAAGAGAGGGATTTTTATAAAAGCAAAGAGAGGGAAAAGTGAAGAGAGGAGATAATTTCAAATTTTGAAAATCCAAAGCAACATATCTGTGCACGAAGCCCAACAATAAGCTAAACTGTTGAGCTGAAACTATTGTTAACAATAGTAAAATGTGGGAGGGAAAACAGTAAATGGCTTAAAATGCTATTGCTTTTAAGTGTATATTGATACGCTTATTTTATTCTTTCAAATATGTTTGGTTTTTGGAAACTTTTAAATTGATGGATTTTAATTTATTTATTGATCAACGCCGTTAACTTGCCAATACACTCACACACACGTATATAGACACACACACATACATACATGTGCGTGCGTGCGTGTGTATATGTATATATGTGTGTGTCTTGTGTCTACACACAAATATAGACACACACATATATATATGTGTGTGTGTGTGTGCGTGTGTGTATACATGTGTATATCTGTGTGTATATATATATATGTGTGTGTGTGTGTACACACACACATATATCTCTGTGCATCTATATATTTGTGTGCATGTGCATATATGTGTGTGTATGTATACATATATCATATATGTATATATAGCTAGGGGCGGAGTCAGGATTTAAAATTAGGAGAGGCAAAATTATAGAATAGAACATAGTTGAGTTAGGATTTGAAATTAGAGCGCGAAAATTACAGAATTCGACCCAAAAATTTAGGAAATTATATTTTAGCCTCATAAATATTTCAATATTTTTAGTTTAGTCTCTACATGAAACTTTTAGTAGAGACTAAACTAAAAATATTGAAATATTTATGAGGCTAAAATATAATTTTCTAAATTTTTGGGTCGAATTCTATAATTTTAGAGGGGTGGGGGCCACCCATAGCCCCCCTAATTCTGCCTCTGTATATAGTAAGATCATTATTTTAATTAGAAAGTGTGGAAAAGAAAATTCTAGATCGGAGAGATATGTAGCCGGGGTTGTTGATTCACTTTTATTTATGTCATTTTAAATTTAGAGTAAATACCCAATTTAGTCCCTGGAAAAAAATACGGACACCTTTTTGGTCTCTCAATAAAAATAACTCGTCCCGTCATCCCTGGGAAATCAAAAATCATCCCACATTAGTCCTTCCGTCGTTAGCTCCTAACGGCGTCACTAATGTGCGACGTGTAATGTGAGTTCGACATCACATGCCACGGAGGAAGGCCAAAATAGTAAATACCCAATTTGGTCCCTGGAAAAAAAGTACGGACACCTTTTTGGTCTCTCAATAAAAATAACTCGTCCGTCATCCCGGGAAATAAAAAATCATCACGTTAGTCCTTCCGTCGTTAGCTCCCTAACGGCGTCACTAACGTTGGCGACGTGTAACGTGAGTTGTTCCACTCACACCACGGAAGGAAGGCCAAAACGACGTCGTCCCCACTTGTCACCATCTTCACTCCTCGGCAACCCATGGAGGAAGGCTGCGTTTTGCATCTGCAGAGGCAACTTCCAAATCCCCAATGAAAAATGAAGGACTAACTCGCTTTCGGCAACCCATTTGCGAGGCTAAGTACTATTGCAAACTCGCTCCCTCTTGATCTGCCGATTGCTTTGTTTTCTTGGTGGGATTATGATAAATTTTCACCCAATTATGCATTTTCCCTACATTGGTCATCCGAAACGGTTTATTCTTCATTTTGTTAATTTCCGCATATCATCGAGTTAAGGCTACTAGATCTGGCGGGTATATTCTTCAATTAATCAATGAGATATAAATGCGAAAAGGTCACTTCATTCAAAGTCTTTGTTTTCGGTTCTTACTCCTTGATTTACATCACCTATTACTTGGTCCAAAGGATGATTCCTTATGAACTTCCAAGCTCTAGGCTGAGACTGATCAAGATTTTCAATATTATTTTGAGGATCAGCCTCAAAAACATTTTCAGGGTTTTCAATAGATGCAAGAGTAGTTTTTGAAAAGAATTGATTTTTGAAAACATTTTCCTCATCATCATCCAAGGATTTATCAATTTTGGATTCACAAAAAACAACATGCATAGACTCTTCAACAATTTGAGTACGAGTATTAAAAACTCTATAAGTTTTACTCCTATTTGAATATCCTAAAAATATACCTTCATCCGCTTTGGGATCGAACTTTCCCAAATTGTCCTTACCATTATTGTGGATGAAGCACTTACATCCGAAAACATGCGAGATGAGCCAAGTTTGGCTTTCTTCCCTTGCACTCATAGGGAGTTTTGCTCAACTTCTTGGGAGATATGCCCGATTTGAGATGTAGCAAGCCGTACTCATTGCATCGCCCCGAACACTTGAGAAGTGTTGTTCTCATTTAGCATTGCTCTTGCCATCTCAATGAGGACTCGATTCTTCCTTTCTACAACATCATACATTGAGGAGTCCTTGGGGGGTGAGAAGTTGTGATCTATACCATTGTTGTCCAGAACTCGGCAAATGCATGGTTTTCGAATTCTCCTCCATGATCAGTTCTGATTATGAGTTTTGACTTCTAAATTGATACATTTAGGTCAGAAACAAATTGATACAAATATGTTTTTGAGGTTCAAGATCGCTTTGATCGAGTTAGAGTGTAAGTATATTAAACCCTAATTAATATATGTTCTTCCCTTTCCCATTAATATAAGGCAAACAGATTTGATTTTCCGGGGATGACGGGAGGAGTTATTTTTATTGAGGGACCAAAAAGGTGTCCGTACTTTTTTTCCAGGGGACCAAATTGGGTATTTACTATTTTGGCCTTCCTCCGTGGCATGTGACGTCAGCAACTCACGTTACACGCCAGCACCGTTAGTGACGCCGTTAGGAGCTAACTGACGGAAGGACTAACGTGGTATGATTTTTGATTTCCCAGGGATGACGGGACGAGTTATTTTTATTGAGGGACCAAAAAGGTGTCCGTATTTTTTTCCAGGAACCAAATTGGGTATTTACTCTTAAATTTATATAAGGGTATTTTGGGAAAATGAGTAAAATTAACTAATTTAACTTCTCTCCTTAATCTCTCCAAAATTGATTAAATATGTCCTATAATTAGGAGCGAAGAGAGTATTATATATCCATTTAGGAGCAGAGGTAGTATTATACATGCATTACCAAGTCATATTCAAACAACATTGATTCTAATTGAGTAGCTTTTTCCAACATAATTTTCTTTAAATCCCCAAGGTAGAAACTCTTAAATTCAAAGGACATTAGTAAGTTTTGTATTTTAAAAAAGGAAATTGGCAAGTTCATTTCATTCAAACTAATCACACTAAGTGTCTGTTTGGGGATTTCTAAAATTTACGTTTTGGAACAAAACCTAGGTTTTGTCACAAGTTTTCTAAACACCTTTTTTTTTTTCAAAAGCTATTTTTTGCATCAAAACCTATAGGTTTTGCAAAAGTTTGTCAAACAACCTCATTTTGTCAAAAGCTATTCTGTATCAAAACCTAGATTTCGAGGCCAAAACCTAGGTTTTCAAAAAAAAAAAAAAACTATTTTTTTTCCAGATTTTTCTCTCTCCTCTGCCATTATCGGTATTTTTCAAGATATCGAAATATTTCATGATCTTAAAAACTTATTTTAGGATATTAAAAAAAATATTTCGGGGTAATGACTGATCTTAAAAAAATATTTGAATCTTGAAAGGTACTAAAAAGATACATAAGGATACTAAAAAATATTTCATGATTTTAAAAATTTATTTTAGGATATTAAAAAAATATTTCAAGGTATGACTAATCTTGAAAAAATAATTTAGGTTATTGATGGATCTTGAAAAGATACTTAAGCGATACTAAAAAATATTTCATGATCTTAAAAATTTATTTTAAGATATTAAAAAAATATTTCGTGAGTAATGACTGATTTTGAAAAAATATTTCGGGGTGCTAACGGGTATTAAAAAGATACTTAAGGATACTAAAAAATACTTCACGATCTTGAAAATTCATTTTAGGATAATGAAAAAATATTTCGGGGGTTATGACTGATCTTAAAAAAATATTTCGAGATGATTTGGTACTAAAAAGATCTTAAGGATATTAAAAATACTTCATGATCTTGATTTTTTTTTGGATATTTAAAAAAAATTTCGGGGTTATAACTAATCTTGAAACAAATATTTGAGGGTACTAAAAAAAATATTTAGGATCTTGATTAGTCTTGAAAAATCTTGATGAGGGCAAAGGAGAGAGAAAAAGATGAAAAAATAGCTTTTGAAAACCTAGGTTTTGGATTCAAAACCAGGGTTTGATGTATAATAGCTTCTGGAAAAAATAGGTGGTAAGCTTATGACAAAACCTAGGTTTTGATGCCTGGAAAAAATAGGGGTGTTTGACAAACTTTTGCCAAAACCTAGGTTTTGATACAGAATAGCTTTTGGACATTAGAGTGTTTGACAAACTTTTGTTAAAACCTAGGTTTTGATACAAAATAGCTTTTGGACATTAGAGTGTTTGACAAACTTTTGTTAAAACTTAGGTTTTGAAGTTATCTAAACACTATCATTTTTATCCAAAAGCTATTCTTCAAAAATCATTTTTACCTCGTAAATCCCAAAAACTATCCTCCAAAAGCTATTCTTCAAAAACCATTTTTACCTTGTAAATGGTGAAAATCATTCTTCAAAAGCTACATCCAAAAAGAATTGAATATGTGATTTAATCATGGAAAAAATATTAATATGCAGGTTTTTATAGCTTCATTTAATTGTTAATCAGGTCTTTGTTCACTTAATATTACAAGAGCCTAATTAAAAATTAAATGAAACTATAGTGACTTGGAGAATAATTTTTGTTGTAATTATTAAATAAAATGTTTGGGTGCGGTTTCGTAGTTAACATGAGAGGTCCCCTTTGGCTGTGTCTGCAAAATGATGATGAAAATGAGTGATTGACTTTGACTAATGACAATATTCTTATCCAACAAATAAAAAACAAAATAGATCCAACAAGCAAAGCACTAAATGGCCCGGCATTATTAGAAGTAGAATCACAAGATTCTGTGCTCAACAAGACATCCCATGTTCCTCTCCCTCTCTTATCTCTTCATGCTACTCCCTCCGCGTGAATTTGTAAGAGCTCAATAATTGAATTATATGGCTTAAAAAAATAATTTAAATAAATTAAAAATAATAATTATGTATGAAATAAACTTTATCTTTCAAGTATACTCTTATTTATGAGGGAAAAATAAGGAAGAAATAAAGTGAATATAAGTATTACCAACCTTTTAATTAATGTAATACATATAACTACCAAATGCTTAGGTCAGCTTGTAAAGGGTTGTCCTAACTTAACCACAGGTATTGAGTTCGAGACGTGAGAATGCAGCGTGCGTAGGTGGTAGAGGCTTTCCCCTGAAAGGGGCCAACTCGATCTCAATCCGGATTAGTCTGGGGCTGTTGATGTGCCTAAAAGATGGCCTGCCCTGAGACACCGGATGCACTACGCAAAAAAAAAACCAATACATATAACTAATGAGGGAGAATAATGGAAAAAAACTTATCAAATGTTCAAACAACTCTTGTCGAGCTCTTATATAAATGACTACAGCAATTCAAATTTTGGATTCTTATAAAAAGAACTGGAAAGAATATTAACTATTCCCCCGTCCCCATATATTCCAACTGAATGTGATTCGAGAAAACGGTCAAAATAAGTTAAAAGTAATAAATATGTAAGAAATATTTTTTTCCAAAGATGTCCCTGTGTATCAATGACTCAATGAGTAAGAGAGAAATAGTAATGATGATAAAAGGGGGAAAAAGAAAATGTATGATAAATAAATAGTGTGAAAGAATGAAAATAAAATGAGTAAAATTATATTTATTATTCAAATAAAATCAAATCGGATCTTATAAAAAAGAAGAAGACAAATCTATTAAAAAGAGAGACTTTATATATAGTCATGGAAGGAGTATTCATATAATCATATCACAATAATTTGACATGTACATACAATAACAACAAGGAAAAAGAAATATATATCAGAAAAAGGTTAATTAGTTGTGAGAAGAAGAAGGTACGTACGTAGAAAATCATAGTTTGTTGATCAAAAACCAAAGACTAGGAATTGATTGTGACTCCCTAACGTAGCAAAGTTGAGACTTTGAAATGAAAGACCATTTTTATTTTAGTGGTTAGAGCAAAAAGGTTAATTAAAATAAGTGGTGCGTTGAAAAATGAATTACTTAGTTAGTTAGTTAATAACTAAATCAAAACTAAGATGGTAAATTGATTGTGACTCGCTAACGTATAATGTCCCTTATTGCAACTTAATTATATTAAGGCATGGTTCAGTGTGGCACTTAATTTAATCGGTCTATTCTTGAAAGCTCCGTAATCTGAGGGTTAAGATGTAAATTGAATAATATTGTTAAAAGTTTTTTGGAGTCTAATGTTGCGTTGAAAGTTTCAAAACGCAATTTATCCTAACCTGTTTAAAAAACTAATGTTGAATATCAAAAAAATTGACATTGATTATTAACGGGTAATATTATTATGTTTTGAGGCTTTCAGGCAAACATTGAAAAAGAAAACTTTCGAGACAACATTTATTCTGAGTAAATATTTCTAGGGTAAATTTGCATAATAACCTTTCTTATTATAACTCCACTTGAAGAGCATTTTTTTTTATCTTAAATATAAGTTCATTAAGAGGTTATTAATGACTATTTTTCAACCCTACTATTAAAATATTTAATTATGTAGTTCGAAAGAGAGAAAAAAGGAAGAGAGGTGATAACAATTTATAAATATAGAGAGAAAATAAAGGTATACATGAAAAAGTTTATCAATTTAAGTCATATTTAATGAATTAGTAACTATCATTTCTTGAATTGTGAGAAATGAGAATTAGTTTAAATAGACTTATAATAATGATTAAAGCTGTATGTTCTTGAATATAAAAAACATTAATATACTTTCTCTTCCAAATTTATACTCCTCATGTCTTTAATATAAGATATATTTATCTAATTTGATTAAATTAAAGAAATTAGTTAAATTGGTTAATATAACATTAATCTTCTAAAACATTATAATCATCTTCCTTAATTTCCTCATTTTCTTTCTTCCTTGATTATTATTGAGGGAGCACTAATAAGGTTAAATTAAGAAAAGATTGACAAATCTCGAAACTATGTCTTATATTTAGGACTAATATCAACTCCTCAAATATGTCTTACATTAATAACCAAAGGAGTGATTTCTTTTTCTCAAACTCTTTGTTTTTTTAAAAAAATAGTGGACTTGAGTTTGTAGTTAGCTTAAAGCTTAAATAAAAAATAATTATATTAAAAATAACAGTATTAAATCACAAAAACATAAATAAAATCAAATGAAGCCTCCTGAGTTTATGTCTCACCAGCTTGGATGTGAGAGTCGTTTGTTAAATCAAGAGTTCAAATCGGCAGCAGGGATCATGAAAAAGATTTTTTTTTAAAAAAAAATCAAAGTTATATTTATTGTCATTTTTGTAATGAAATTAAAAAAAAGGGTTAATACTTGATATCATTTCTTACATTGCCAAAAAAAAAAAATTCCTTACATGAAATTTTTCATTTTTAATCCATATAGTTTTAAATTTTTTTTTTCTTATAATTTTATAAAGACTTTTTTTTATATCTTTAACATAGTTTTTTGGGAAAATTCCTTTTAGGTCTCAAGGGATCAAGAAAATGTCAAAAAAATCTTAAGAAAAATTTAGATGTCAGAAAAGTCCCAAAGAGTTGTTAATTTCACATATGAAGTTGTTAATCCTACGGAAGAGATTGTTAATAAGACTTTTTTAACATATAAATTTCTCTTGGAATTTTTTTAACATTTTCTTGATCCCTTGGGACTGAAAGGATTTTTTTCCTAATTTTTTTGCTCGGGGATTAACAAAGTTAAGTATAGCTAGATGTAGTTTTGATTATGTTTCTTTTACTTTTAACGAGCTTTAGTTTTGGTTTTGGTCTTTATACTTAGGGGTTTAAACTTACCGTGTTGTATGAGAAGAAAAAGGTCCTACACACACATATTGTGTGAAATGATGTGACCCATATATATATAATGCTAATTATATATATATATATATGTGGGTCCCACCATTTCATGTGTATGTGACATGAGAATACACTTCTCCTACAACATGAGAAGTGTTTTTCCCTTATACTTAACATTTTTAACTTTGTTAAACTCTAGCCCAGTCCCTAGGAAGCAGAGACCAAAAATAAAGATTTGAAATATATAAATATAAGCCAAATTTTGATCAAAGGGAGTAACAATGATATTAACCTAAAAAAATTAAAATGTATATGATATAATTGTCATTTTTGAGAATAATAAACTCATAATAGCCAGGAGGCTCCTTCCATATTTGAATAATAATAATAAAACCATGATCAAGTGACCGTTCAAATTCAATATTAATACTTTATCAATGTACCAATATTATATTATGGAGTACTCCTCCGATCCTAATTATAGGATATATTTAACCGATTTTGGAGGGATTAAGGAAATGAGTTAAATTAGTTAATTTGACTCATTTTCCTAAAATGCCCTCATATAAATTTAAAATGACATAAGTAAAAGTAAATCAACAACCCCTACCACATATTTCTCCAACCTAAAATTTTTCTTTCTACATGCTTTCTAATTGAAATAATAGTTTTGCTATATACATATATGTGCGTATATATATGTTGAATTTTATAATTAAAATTAAAATGTTGTCTTATAATTAGGACCAAAACTAACTCTCAAATATTGTCTTATAATTAGAACTGGAGGGAGTATAATATTTGTTCTATGGCAAGCATAATAATAAGGCCATGATTATTTTATAACAAAACAATAAGGCATGATAATAAGGACATGATTATTAGGCGCGGGGTCTTTTTTTTAAAAATAAAAATAAAAATCCTCATATCATGGAATGTACCGAATTTACAATTATTATACCTATTATTCTTGTCCACTCACAAGTCACAAGTCACAAATTATGGGCTGGACTTTGTCATACTTGGGCCGGAGCCTGTGGCAAAACTCATAATAAAGAAGGGGGGGGGGTTTTTTTTTTTTTTAGTTCTCAGGCCCAGTCTCATCTGATTTATATTTGTTGCAATAAAAATACTAATATTTATGATTTGTGAAAAAGAAAACATGATTTTTCATGAATTTTAAAAAATTAGTAGCATAGAGAATATGAGTTTCATAAAACACAATAATAAGTATTTTAAAAATACTTTTACTTATACAAGTCTAATTGTCTTATACAGTCATATGATATTATATATGTATTACCGAGTCACATTCAAATAATATTGATTCTAATTACTTAGCTTTATCCAACATAATTTTCTTTAAATCCACAGGGTAGAAACTCTATATTCAAAGTACATTAATAAGTTTTGTATTTTAAAAAAAAATTGGCAAGTTCATTTTATTTCATTCAACTTAAATCACACTTAATGATCTAAGTCCAATTTTAGAAGCTTATGAGAAATTAATAATTGAAGATGTGATTTAATTAATCATGGAAAAATTATTAATATGTAGGATTTTATAGCTTCATTTAATTGTTAATCAGGTCTTTGTTCACTTAATACTATAAGAGCCTAATTAAAAATTAAATGAAACTATAATGACTTGAAGAATAATTTTTTATTTTAATTATTAAATTAAATTTTGGGTACGGCTTCGTAGTTCACATGGGAGGTCCACTTTGGTTGTGTGTGCAAAAGGATGATAAAAATGAGTGGTTGACTTTGACTAATGACAATATTCTTATCCAACAAATAAAAAACAAAATTGATCCAACAAGCAAAGCACTAAATGGCCCGGCATTACTAGAAATAGTTAGAGTTTAATAACTGAATTATATGACTTAATAAAATAGTTAAAATAAGTTAAAAATAATAATTATGTATGAAATAAACTTTATTTTTCAAGTACATTCTTATTCATGAGGGGAGAATGAGGGAGAAATGAAGTGAATATAAGTATTACCCATCTTTTAATTAATGCAATACATATAACTGATGAGGGACAATAATGGAAAAAACTCATTAAATGTTCAGATAACTCTCGTCAAGCTCTTATATGTTAGTTCTCTATGTGTTTTGATGATAATTAACAATTGTAAACTCAAGATTGAAGTTTGTCTTAGTAAGTTGAAAAATTTACTATCAAAGGCAAACTCGAGTTTATACTTGACAGAGAGTAGCTCATTTTTATAAACTAAGCCAAAAATCCAGTTTGTGTAAATAAACTCCAGTTTGTGGCATACGAGAGAGCACTCTAAGTTTTTGAGTTAAAGATAAACTCGAGTTTGTATTTGGAAACTCAAGTTTAGTCAAGACAGAGAGCTCTTAATAGCTTTGAACTAAGCCAAACTCTAGTTTCCATTTGGAAACTCCAGTTTGTACTTTACAGAAAGCTCTCAAGTTTTCCAAGCTTTGTTGGAAACTAGAGTTTGTGTTTGTAAAATCGAGTTTATAACATATAGAGAGTTATGCTCCATTCTGAACTTGAAAAAACTCCAGTTTTGTTTTATAAACTCAAGTTTGCATTTGACAGAAAGTTTTCTAAAGTTTTCTCTTCTAAGGAAACTCGAGTTTGGATCATACAGAGAGCATATCATATTTCTGAAATTTTGAAAACTCCAATTTTCTTCATACAGAGAGTTTTCCATTTTTCCAAATGGTCATGGAAACTCGAGTTTATGCCAAGCAGAGAGCTTTGTTCTTTTCAGTGATTTTGATAACTCTAGTTAAAATTTGAAAACTCTAGTTTTGAGCTTTTGAACTTAAACATGCTTTTCATTATAAAAGTCCAAAACTCGAGTTAGTCACTAATTGACTCGAGTTTTGTCCTATGTTCAAAATGTGCCTCAAAACTCAAATCGCGACATTCTTCTTTGGATGAAGTAAACTCGAGTTTAGTTTTCTAAACTCTAGTTTAGCTTTTGAAGCAAAGTTACAAACTCCAGTTTGAATAAACAAACTCGAGTTTGTGTCGCTAAGTTTGAAAATCAAATTGCACGAATTTGTGAAATCTTCATGTTTGATCTAGATACTTCTTATCATAACTCATTACTATTCCTAACTATGTTTAATCGGTTTTTAGTGAGTTTGAGATGATTTAGAGGATATTAAATGAGGATTTGAACAAAACCAAAAAGTGATGTCACCACATTAAATGCAATGTCCAGAAAGCTTGCACCCTTTTGGACAATCATTCCACACACGTTGCAAAGAGATTAATGTTTCCTTTCCCTATCCAGTAGCTCCTCCTCCAACGGATTAAATTCAAAGGAAGTCAACCCTAATCCTCTGAGCACCTGGATTAACTGAAGAGTAGAGAGAAGAAGAAGAACAAAGTGTTCCTAATCAACTCAGCAATGTCTCCAACGGTTACATTGATTAATTCAACGGTCATTTAATGCTCTCTTTATATATATAGAGCTGCATTCAAGTCTTCTCAACAACCAACACACAGAAAACAAATTGCATTCAAGTTTTCCAACTACTCTTTCAGTTTTCTACTGTAAAGTATCTTTTGATACATTTGTACTTCAGTGATTATATTATCTGCTCTTACTGAGAGTATCATTTATTGGAAGAATCTCAAGTCGTGGGACTTGGAGATTGGTTATTTGATTACAACTTGTAAGGGAGAGTAAGTTCTAGTGAGAGAATTACTCTGAGAGTTACAGAGTGTGTAATCATTTGAGTTAGTGAAATCCTAGAGTGTCTAGGGATTGGACGTAGGTCGAGAGGTTGGGCCGAACCAAGTATAAATTCTTTGTGTCTTGCTTCTTCTTCCCTTACTCGTTCCGCTTCGTTTTCCATTCAAATAACGAGCACTTTAAAAGAATTTTTAAAATCCCCAATTCACCTCCCTCTTGATGATTTGCTCCACTTTCATTATATAAATGACTAAGGCAATTTAAATGTTGGGTTCTTATTAAAAGGACCAGAAAGAGTATTAACTATTCCCTTCGTCTCCATATATAACGTTTTTTCAACTGAATCATGAGATTCTAGAAAACAGTTAAAATAAGTTAAAAGTAATAAATATGTAAGAAATATAACTTTTTTCTCTTCAAATATGTCCCTATTTATCAATGAATAGGAGAGAAAGAATAATGATGATAAAAGGAAAAAAAAAAAGAGAATGTATGATAAATAAATGATGTGAAAGAATGAGAATAAAATGAGTAAAATTATATTCATTATTCAAATAAAATCAAATCAGATCCCATAAAAAGGACAAGCTTATTAAAAAAGAGAGACTTTATATATAGTCACGGAAGGAGTATTCATAATCATACCACAATTTGACATGTACATACAAAAGCAACAAGGAAAAAGAAATACATATCAGAAAAAGGTTAATTAGTTGTGAGAAGAAGGTACGTAGAAAATCTTAGTTTGTAGATCACAACCTAAGGCTATGAATTGATTGTGACTCCTTAACGTAGCAAAGTTGAGACTTTGAAGTGAAACACCATATTTTTATTTTAGTGGTTAGACCAAAAAGGTTGATTAAAATAAGTGGTGCGTTGAAAAACGAATTACTTAGTTAGTTAATTAATAATTGTTCAAAAAAAAAGAGTTCGTTAATTAATAAATAAATCCAAACTAAGATGGTAAATTGATTGTGACTCGCTAACGTAGAATGTCCATTATTGCACTTAATTATATGGTTCAGTGTGGCATTTAATTTTAGTTTTGGTCCTTATGCTTAACTTTGTTAAACTCTAGCCAAATCCCTACGAAATGGGGAACAAAAACTATGATTTGAAATATAAAAATATAAGCCAAATTTTAATTAAATTGTAGGGAGTAACAATGATATTAACTAAAAAATTAAAATGTACATGATATAATTGTCAATTTTTAGAATAATAAACTCATAATAGCCAGGAGGCTCCTTCTATATTTGAATAATAATAATAAAATTGTTCTGTTCAAAAACAAGATCTGGCTAGCCTTAATGGACTAGCTTGTTTGATATTAATGTACCAATATTATATTATGGAGTATAATATTTGTACCATGGCAAGCATGATAATAAGGCCATGATTATTTTACAACAAAAAAATAAGACATGATAATAAGGACATGATTATTAGCAGGGGCGGAGGCAGGGGTGGCCCCCGCCCTCCCTAAAATTGTAGATAAGGACCCAAAATTTTATAAATTATATTTGGCGCTTATAAAACTTTTAATGTTTTTTTGTAGTCCTATTATTTCTATAGTGAAGGAATTAAAATAGAAATATTGAAATGTGTTGTGAAAAAATGAAATGTAATTTCATAAACAGTTGGATTCTATTATGTAAAATCCGCCCCCCTAACTGCAATTTCTGGCTCCGCCTCTAATTATTAGGCACGGGTGGTCTTTTTCACAAAAAAAAAAAAATGAAAAAAAAAAAAATCCTCAAATCATGGAATGGACGAATTTACAATTATTATACCTATTATTATTGTCCACTCACAAGTCACAAATTATGGGCTGGACTTTGTCATACTTGGGCTCGGGCCTAAGGCAAAACTTATAATTAAAAAAGTTAAAGATATGCTTGTTTACTAAAACAAGCAACATTACCCCCGCGCGTTGCGCAGGTGCAAAAACATAACAACAGGTAATTATGCAGGACCACATCCACAGCATTTAAACATGCATACACTGTAAACAATTCTCATGTAACAGTCACCGACAATATGTTACTTATGTAACTCAACATTCCTGAAGATTTCCCTGTATACAACATTAGTAGTTGTGTAGTCTAGAAAGCTCGTAACGTTTTTGTGACTCGCAAAAAGGTTAATTAAAATAAGTGGTGCGTTGAAAAATGAATTACTTAGTTAGTTAATTAATAAATAAATCAAAACTAGATGGTAAATTGATTGTGACTCGCTAACGTAGAATGTCCATTATTGCAACTTAATTATATTAAGGCATGGTTCAGTGTGGCACTTAATTTAATCTGTGTTACTGTGTAGTCTAGAAAGCTCGTAACGTTTTTGTGTGGAGGTAACGTTTTAAGATCTGTCTTTAGAGTAATATTGTTTGAAAGTTTTTTAAAGTTTAACGTCGCATTATCCAGTTTAAAAAATTAATGTTAACCATAAAAAATTAACATTGACAAGTAATATTTTTTAATGTTGAAGGACAATATTATTATATTTTAAAACTTTTGAGTAATACTAAACCCACAAAAACTTTCGAGACAACATTGAATTTTAGTAAATACTTTCGGAATAAATTTGCATATTAGCCTTTCTTATTATAAGTCCACTTGAAAATTTTCCATCTTAAATATAAGTCCATTGACAGGTTAATAAATGATTATTTTTTAACTTTTCTTTTAGAGTATTCAATTACATAGTTCGAAAGAGATAAAAAAGAAAGAGAGGTGATAATGATTTATAAATGTTGACAGAAAATAAGAGTAAATGTGAATTTTTTTATCAATTTAAATCATATTTAATGTATTAGTAACTATCATTTTTTGATAGGAGAGAAATGAGGATAGGCTTATAATAAGGATTATAGCTGTATGTTATTGAATATAAAAACATCACTTTCCTTTCTCTTCCAAATCTATACTCATCATATCTTTAATAAAAGATATATTTACTTAATTTAATTAGATTAAATATATTAGTTGAGTTAGTTAATATAATACGTATTTTCTAAAACACTATAATCATATTCCTTAATTCTCTCATTCATTCTCTTCTTTATTATTGTTGACGGAGTATTAATAAGGTTAAATTAGAAAAGATTGAATAAAAACCGTCTTATATTTAGGATAAAGATTAACTCTTCAAATATGTTTTATATTAAGGGTAGGAGGAGTGATTTTTGTTTTGTTAAACTCTTTTTTTTAAAAAAAAAATTAGTGGACTTGATTTTGTAAGTAGCTTAAAGCTTAAATAAAAAATAATTATACTAAAAATAACAGTATTAAATCACTAAAAACATAAACAAAATCAAAGAAGCCCCTGAATTTGTGTCTCATCGACTTGGATGTGAGAGGCATCTTGTGCTTTCGTTTGTTAAATCAAGAGTTCAAATCAGCAGAAGTGATCATGAAAAAGAAATTTAAAAAAAAATTCGAAGTTAAATAAATTCTCGTTTATGAATTGACTTAAATGTTGATCTAAAAATCAAATTGACAATTTTCTTATGGGCAGAAGAAAAACAAAATTCAAAATTTTAAATAAATGATGGTTTATGGAGTCATTACTAATTCTTCTGCACATCCTTATGTTGCTATTTAATTTTTCCTGACAATAGTCTAATTATAACACAATTAAACCTTCAACTACCCATCTTCACTCATTTAATGATCCCATCAAGCAACAAAAGCTAAGCACCACAACACCCACATACTTCTTAGAATTCTGTCATAAATGAAATGCTCCCCGATATCTTCTCTGCCTTTATTATAAGCAAGCACCAACTAACAATTATCACATACCAATAAAAACAGTTAAAGTCAATAAAGTTGCCATACAATTTAAGTAACTTCCAATATTATCCCTATTAATTACACTAAACTCTAATATTATATAATTATTACTCTCACTCGTTACCTTTATTAAGTAGCGGCATACATAAAAACAAATAATTAATGCTCCTTGGGAACAAGCAAGTGCCTTATAAAAAAGACCAAATAAACTTGCTAATTGATGTCTTATAATAAGGACCAGAGGGAGTACTCCCTCTGGTCCTTATTATAAGGCACTGACTAACTTTTCTCACAAACCAATGAAAGTAGTTAAAGTCAATAAAATTGTCCTAGAATCTAAGTAATTTCCAATATTACCCCTACTAATTGCACTAAACTCTAATATTATATTAATTATTACTCTCACCCACTACTTTTATTAATTAGGGGTAGACATGGAAAAAAAATAATCATTGTTCATTGGGAACAAGCAAGTGTCTTATAAAAAGGACCAAATAAACTTGCTAGTTGGTGCCTTATAATAAGGACCAGAGGGAGTATATAATATAGGTTTCATGTTTCTGTTTTTACTATAGAAATATTTTTTCTGCTACACTCACATACAAGTGAGTGGATCCTATTATGAAGGGAAGAAAAAGAAAATATTAGTAGGACCCACTCACTTTTATGTGAGTGTGACATTTATTTATTTATTTTTATTTTTATTTTTACAATAAACGCAGACATTAAACCCATATAATGTATATGGCCCACCAAGTTCATTTGTAGGTTTTACACATCATTTCCATGATAGTAGAAATTAACCATTTCTAGAAGTTTCTCCCATGCTAAGTGAAAGAGATAGATTAAAAAACTTAGTTGTTTATAAAAAATATGTATTGATTTTCTTGAAATATATAACTGCATTAGGATTTGTATTTGTATCTATCATTATTGTTTGAGGCAGCACCAATCTAATTAATTTGGATGAAAGTGATAAATATAAGAGACATACTGAATTATGATATCATATTTAAAATTAAAACAAGCCCTCTAACTAGCTAGCGGAGGGTGTTGTTTATTAAAGCATTAGGGTATTTTTGCCTTTAAGATATTCTCTTAGGGGCATGGGGTATCCTAAACTATCAAATAGTATAATATAATGTACCCCTAGAGTACTAAATATAAAAAATAATGCAATGTTTTATTATTTTAAAGGGTAAAGGAGCAAAAATACACATGTGCAGCTTTTCTCTAGGAGCGCCAAAGACTATATGCTTTTTTTGGGAGCGAAAATATATATGTGGTTACGTTTTAGGAGCAAAAATACCGTTTGACCATTAAGTTTGACTTTGACTGTTAAGTTTGATTTTTTTGCTGACTGGACGATGACGTGGCATTCAGCTAGACCAAACAGTTCTACGTGGCATGTCTATGATGACGTGGCATGTTTACGTGGACATGCCACGTCATCGTCCACTCAACAAAAAAGTCAAACTTAACGATCAAACAGTATTTTTGCTCATAAAACATAACCACATGTGTATTTTTGCTCCCAAAAAAAGCATATGGTGCTGGGTGTAATACCCGTATATTTATTTATCCGAAATATTACATTTTGGTAAATAAATTGGCTATTTCTGATAAGTGAAATTATTGTTGCAAGACTTGTGTTATTATAGCCTATTTTTCTAGGATGAGTTCTGTAGGAAATTAGAGAATTTAAGGGCCAAAGTGTCAAATGACCAAAATACCCCTGGTATGCAAAATGACTTAGGAAAATTGTGAAAAATCCTAAAAGGCAATGAAATAATTATTTGAGTTAGGAGAGTATATTATCTCTAATTGTGATAATTTAATAAATTATAAGCGAGGAGAAACTGAATAAGAATGCTCAAAAAGCATTGTAATGACCATAATACCCTCTCAAATTCTAGAATAATGCGAGAATACATGAAAACAGAAATGTCGGTGCTAGAATTATGAGGTAATGAGGCATTTTAATGAATAAAATTATCAACTAGTGATAATAAAGTAGTTAAGTAATTTCTGGCTAATTACTTAAGCATAAGTAAAGGAAATTCATAAGTAATTTTGTAAAACCCTAAAATTAGTGGTTTTTGGCTTAAAATTAGTAAGAACATATTTAGTAATTAATTGGAGAATTTTGTGAAAAATAAGTGAGTTTAGGTATTTTTAAGCCTAAATGCAAGAATGGACCAATTAGGTGATTTTGTGGAATTTTTGGAAAAAATTGGAATAAATAAATAAATAATTAAATAAATGTAAAATAAATACAAAAAAAAAAGGGCAGCCGAAAATTGAGAAAGAAAAAAGGGATAAGGATAAAATTTTAATATCATGATATTTTTTGTAAAGTTGTATTATTATATAATATAGTGAATAGTAATGGAATAAATAGGAAACGGATCCTATCTAGAGAACCAGGAATAGGAATTCCAAAGTCAAGGTAAAATATTGATCAGTGAGTTTTTACCTTCAAGTGACCTCTTAGGAAGTTAATTAAGTCGGTAAGCGCATTTACGTAATAAGACGAAATAGGGAAAAATGCGAGATAGTCACATTTTGGATCGAAGAAAATAAATTATAACTCAACATCTGGAGATGAGTTTATGATTATATGGACATATTTGGAATCAGTGAATTTTTGTCCAGAGGTTGATGATTCCGAAAACGATTTTAGAATCGGACGCGTAGGACACGTTTTTGAGAAAACTTCAATCGATTTGTTGGAACCCCTGTAAGGGACTGGAATCTAAGTTAAATTAGATATTATTGATGAGGAAGAGAAGATCTTCAAAGTTATAAATTCAGAATTTAGAGACTACGCGAAACGGACACCGTCGGGGAAATTCTATCGGGAAAGGGCATAAAGTAAGCTTAAGTCACCATTCTTGGACCAATGGTTTGATGCCACATCACCTTCCTTATGTCGACCAAGGCAGCCATGGACAAGAATTAACCACCATTTTGTCTTGAATTTACATGGTTGATAAGAAAGGAAAAATTACAAAACTTGGAAAGTGAAAATTACCAAAGTAGCCCAATTTTTGCCTATATAAAGGCATGAACTCTTCATTCATTCTTCACACCTCCTCTTCTCTCTACCTTGGGCGAAACTTAGAGTGAGAAGCTCTGCAAAAGTTTTGCCTTAGCTCCAGTAAGTTCTTGTCCTTAGCTTTTAGTTTCCGTAGTTCTTTCGGTAGTTATAGTAGAACTGTTGTTTTGATCTAGGAAGTTTCGAATTTGTTCCTATGCTTGTTTTTATGCCTCATTGCATTGAAAGATGCCGACGAGGTAAAAACATAGTGGGAATAATTTTGAAATGGAATACGGTCAAAGTAACGAAGTTCTGGCGAAATTCCGCCAAATTAGGGGTAGAAGGGCAAAATGGTAATTTTTACCTAAAATGCTAGTTATGATGTCAAATCACTAATGAAAGTGATATTACTCTGATAGGGCATCAGAAACTCTGATTTGCTGCCGTTATTTGCCGGCGACATGCCGTGGTGAACATTTCACGTTTTTCCGTAAAAGTACGTTTTCCGCGAAGTACCTAACGTCGTCAACGAAGGTACGGACGCGTCTTGTAACACTAATCTTGTACATCTTAAATACTTATATGTCAATGATATGTTCGTAGACCGTTATACGAACGGTTATACGGGTTATAGTTTTGGTAACACCGTTTTGTTTTCCTAGCGCGAGGACACGAGTAATTATCGTGGCACTTTGGTGAATAGTGCGGCTGTTATTGTTTACCTTATGGGGCTTTACATATTGCTTTGTGCTTATGTTTGTCGGCATAATGATCATGCATCGTTTGTATGCTTATGATATCCGTGGTATTAGCTCTAGAAATATCATTGTCGTATATTGTATTGTTTGGGTATGAGGTTAACCGTTACACGAGATTCAATATGGTGAATTGAATCTCATTTGTAGCTTCGTGGTCGGGAGGACCACGGTTCGGGGATCGAGGCAAGTGCCGGAATAGACGTGCGGCGAAGACTATTTCTATCTTATCGTTTACGTTATTACGTTATTCGTCATTCCGCTATTTCATTCCTAAACCTTAGGACTATTGTAATTTATACAATATTACAATATGGTTGATGTTTGTTATGAATCAGTTACTCACTCGCTCCAATGCTCTACTCTGACTACTCTGCTTGAAATATTTGGAAACGTTTAAAAAAAAAAAAAAATTCCGCCGTTTTCAAATGGGATGTTACATTTATGGTATCGAAGCGTAGTCCCGGCATTGATATGACTATGTTATTACGGATAGTATGGTAGGACGGTTAAGGCTAGTCTATGTGGGTGTGGCCAATCGGTCGCCATAGAGTTGGTGAGGTCCCCATGATAGACACTTATCGGCCATTACATTCGGATAACGGAGTTATGTTCAAAAAGCCTTTTAAATTGTGAGCACATTTTTGAAAATGAGTGCGAGATAGCCCTAAGTCGGTGTACCCGGACGGGTGGTATACCATTCTCGAACCGGTGTACCACCCTCGTCGGTGCATCATTCTAACCCGGAATCGGTAAATCCATCGTCTATATTCATATTTGATATCGAGACCACGATAATTCTTATAACTACGATATCGGTCTCGATAACTCGGTAGTCGATAATCGTCGGTTTGTACCGGACGACTATTCCGTCATCTAGCGCGAGCTTATATGTGGAGCTAGGCCATGCCGGATGAAACTTCAAGACCAACAAGGATAGATACATGTAGTATTTGACTCATGTAGAGGAACTCCTGATACGATATTCCGTACCCGTTTCTGAGTAGACCGAATCAACGAAATCTTTAACGAGGGGAAATAGTACGAGTGTCCGTTCGTTTGTAGTATTAGTGTGATAAAGTCTGCGATAGACTAATCATTGTCTTCCTAAATCTCACGTTTTCCCCTATGGTTTGATAAATAGTTATCTTACTTGCCGCGAAAATTTTAGTTTCCAATGCATATCTCTTGGTTACTACAACCGGACCGCGACCGTGTCATTAAGTAGGAGGTATCTTGTGTTACCATGGTGTATGGGCGCCATGGAGACATTTTGATATCTAGTGTTGACTGCGGTATATGGGTGCCACGGGAAATACTATATATCAAAGTACGACGTGACAAGATCTTTACGGTCAATCCTGAGCGAATTCTCGATCATCAAGTGGAGAGGCCGTCATATAGAGAAAAGTTCTGGAGCGAATAAGTCTGAAGTGTAGTTTAGTACAGAGTCTAAATTAGCAGAGAGCTCTCATAGATGCACTCTTGGCAAGGCAACATCAACAGGATGAAGAAGCCCAAAGACAGTTGGAAGCACGACAACACGAGGAAGAACGTGATGAGGAAAGTGACAATGACAATGACGATGGAGAAGATGATAATGAAGATGAGGACAACGATGAACATAACGATGAAGAAAATGAATCTGATCGATCCCGATCACCTCCACGACATGGAAGAAGAGAAAGAACCACGGAAAGTTGGGTCAACCGGTTAAGCTTAAACCACCCGGTTTCGGGAAAGAGTGAATTGGCGAGGATTGGCTTCGAGTCTGGAGAAGATATTCGAAGTCATTGAGTGCCCGGGAAATCGAAGGCTCGGTGGCAATCTACAAGCTAGAGGGCGATGCCCACGAGGTGGTGGAAGAGTGTTTCCACAACCCTTCAAGGCCCCGTTACTTGGGAGGCATTCCTAGAACAGTTCAACGAACGTATTTTCCTCCCTCGGTACAGGTGATTAAAGAAGAGGAATTTCTTCACATCCAGCAGGGAATTGAAGAATCATTCGACGACTACTTCGCTCGTTTCACCAACCTGTCTCGTTATTCGTCATATCTGAACAGCCACAAAAATGAGAGCTGGAAGGCGAATCGACTAGTGACCGGATTGAAATATGACATAAGGGCGAGGCTAGTATCGCAACAATTTCCGAGAATGGCCCAAGCTGTGGAATCCTGCAGATTGACTGAGCGCAATTTGAAAGAACTGCGCAAATTCCGAGGCCAAGAAGGAAACAATGCAACCCGCAGTGGGTTTAACCGCGGAGGCTCCTCACAGAAGAGGAAGGCGCCTTGGAGCGATAACCGAGGCGGGAACAGGAGACCCTACCAAACTGGACAATTGAATTACCCCAAACGGCCGGGATCCCCAGACGTGTCCAAAATGCAAGAAGTACCATCCGGGAGCCAAGCGTGATGGGAAACAAGTCTGTTTCGGTGCCGAAGCTGGACACATTAGCCGGGATTGCCCGAGAAGGCTGCAGAGGCAAGACCTTAGAGGCTGGCCGGATCTTTGCGTTGACAAACACCGAGGCCGACGGTCTCCGAAATGGTCCAAGGTACCATCTATCTTAATGGGAATAAATTGCAAGCATTGTATGATTCGGGTGCCGGTCATTCGTTTATATCTTATGATTGTGCAAGTCGTTTAGGAATGCATGCACGTAGTTTACCTTTTGATGCGGTAGTGTCTACACCGCTGGGTGTAAAGTCTTTACCGACGCGTGTATGAACTGTATCGTTAACGTGGATGGACGAGTGTCAAAGGTAGATCTCATCCGTCTACCTCTTCACGGCATCGACGTCATTTTCGTCCGAATTGGCTAACGACCAACGGTGCAATGATCGATTGTGGCAAGAAGAAGATATCATTTCCGGAGACAAGGTTGATGTGAGCCCGAGCTTTCTCTCCGCTACGAAGTTGATCGATGCGTGAAACAGGGGATGCCATGCCTACATGGTATTCTTTTCGGTTAAAGCGAAGCGAACTTTCACTCCGGGATATCCCCTGTGGTGAATAATTTTCCCGATATATTTCCGGAGGATTTCACCGAGATACCTCCTATCCGAGAGGTGGAGTTCAATATTGAATTGATGCGGCACAGATCAATATCAAAGCGCCGTATCGTATGGCTCCAAATGAAATGCAAGAGTTGAAGAAACAGTGGAAGAACTTCGACGAAGGGGTTCATTCGACCCAGTGAATCACCCTGGGGAGCTCCAGTTCTATTTGTGAAAAAGAAAGATGGAAGTTTTCAACTCGCATCGATTATCGTGAACTAAATAAAGTAACTGTCAAAAACAAATATCCACTTCCCGGATTGATGATCTTTTGGATCGGTTATCCGGTTCCATTTGTCTTTTCCAAGATTGATTTGCGTTCGGGATATCATCGATTACGAGTCAAAGACGATGATATTTCCAAGACGGCTTCGGAACCAGATATGGGCACTACGAATTCCTTGTGATGCCCTTCGGATTAACAAATGCACTGCGGTATTCATGGATTACATGAACCGTATCTTCCGACAACACCTAGACCGTTTGTGGTGGTGTTCATTGACGATATACTCGTCTATTCCAAAAGCGAGAAAGAGCATGAAGAACATTTGCGCTTAGTATTAAACATACCGAGAGAAAGCGGCTCTACGCAAAGTTGAGCAAATGCGAATTTTGGCTGCGGAAGTGAGATTTAAGGCCATGTGATATCTAGCGGCGGAGTTCTTTGTTGACCCGGGCAAGGTGGAAGCGGTTACGGGTGGAAGAGGCCGAAACGATGTGACGGAGATACGTAGTTTCCTAGGTCAGCGGGATATTACCGCAGATTTATACGGGATTTTCGCGTCTTGCCCTACCATTGACAAAGCTTACGAGGAAGAATCAACTCTTCATATGGGGAGATGGCTTGTGAGGAGAGCTTTCGAGATCGAGGAGAGGTTGACTACGGCACCGGTATTGATAATCCCGGATCCCGATGAGACATATGTTGTTGTCAACGGTGATGCCGGTGGGCAAGGATTGGGTTGTGTCCTAATGCAATTGGGCGAGTGGTGGCTTATGCCTCTCGTCACCGAAGCCGCACGAGTCGAACTATCCTACACACGATTTGGAGCTTGCCGCCATCGTGTTCGCTTTGAAGATATGGAGGCACTATCCGTACGGTACGACCGTAGAACTATCTGCGACCACAAGAGCCGAAGTATCTCTTTGATCAAAGGGAACTGAATATGAGGCAACGTCGTTGGATGGAATTGCTGAAAGACTACAACCTCGGGAGATCAAGTATCACCCGGGGAAAGCAAACGTCGTTGCGAGATGCTCTATGCGGGAAGAAGGTGCAAGTGTCATACATGATGATACAAGAGCGAAATTACTTGAAGATTTCGCAGACCCGAATCTTTCAAACCAAATCGCATGAATTTCAACGCACCAAGTGACGCCTACCTTGCAAATCTTTTTGTGAGTCAAGGGGAGTACGACTCGAGAGATGAAGTTGATAAAGCTCGGAGACAAGATGATTGGGCAATCTCCATGCGGGAGAAAATCTCTCAAGGTGAAACCCAAGACCACGACCTTTCATCGAGTGGATTGGTCGACACTGGGCGCATTTACATACCGCCGGTTGATGAACCGAAGCGGAAGATACTTGGATGAGGCTCATAAGAGTAAGTACACTCTACATCCGGGAATGGTCAAGATGTACCGAACTTGAAGGCCGAAGTTTGGTGGCTGGAATGAAAAGAGACGTAACTCGACGTAGCTGGGTGTCTAACTTGCCGAGAAAGTAAAAATTGAGCACCGGCGACCCCCGGTCTTCTCGCAAGGACTAGAACCGCGGGAGTGGAAATGGGAGAATGTGACCATGGATCTTGTGGTAGGTCTACCTAAGATCAGGCATCACGATACCATTTGGGTGATCGTTGACCGATTAACCAAGTCGGCACATTTCATACCCATTAGCATCCACTACTCTCCATAACGATTGGCTGCAATCTACATCAAAGAGATTGTGAGAATGCATGGAGTCCCTAAGAGTATTATCTCTGATCGGGATACTCGATTCCAATCCCGCTTTTGGCAAGCACTACATGAAGGAATGGGTACCAAGTGAAGTTCGGTTCGGCTTATCACCCTCAAACCGACGGTCAATCGAGAGGACGATACGTACGCCGAAGGATATCTTTGCGAGCATGTGCCCTGGATTTCAAAGGAAATTGGGACGAACACCTCTCACTAGCGGGTCGCGTATAACAATAGTTATCATTCAAGCATACAAATGGCCCCGTTCGAGGCTTTGTATGGGCGAAAGTGCCAATCGCCTTTATCTTTGGACGGATGCGTACGAAAAGCGTTGCTTGGACCGGATATGCTAAAAGAGACCTCCGAGCAGATCGCTCCGATCAAGAAGAGACTCCTTCGCACACGATGTAGAAGAGCTATGCGAGATAAGAGGAAAAGACCGTTGAAGTTTGAAGTCGGAGACCATGTGTTTCGAAATTATCTCCCGAACCGGTGTCGGCGGAACGAAGAAGAAAGAAGCTTAGTCCGCGTTACGTTGGACCAATTGAAGTGTTAGCCGAGCGAGGACCGGTTGCGTATCAACTAGCGTTACCCCGAACCGAGTAATCTCCACGATGTTTTTCACGTGTCACAACCGAAGAAATACCTACCGAGATCGAGATCATGTCATAAAGTACGATGATGTTGAAGTACGGCATGATAACACCTTTGTAGTCGAGCCGGAGCAAATTCTCGAACGCCGGGAGAAACGGCTTAGGACTAAAACTATACCGATAGTGAAGGTGGTGCGGAAGGGTTTGTCACAAAACGAGGCAACTTGGGAAACCGAGAGTGACATGAAGGAGAAATACCCGAGTTTATGGCCCGTAGTCTAGTTAGTATAGATTAAATTTCGAGGGCGAAATTTTGTTTAAGGGGAGAGAAATGTAATACCGTATATTTATTTATCCGAAATATTACATTTTGGTAAATAAATTGGCTATTTCGATAAGTGAAATTATTGTTGCAAGACTTGTGTTATTATAGCCTATTTTTCTAGGATGAGTTCTGTAGGAAATTAGAGAATTTAAGGGCCAAAGTGTCAAATGACCAAAATACCCCTGGTATGCAAAATGACTTAGGAAAATTGTGAAAAATCCTAAAAGGCAATGAAATAATTATTTGAGTTAGGAGAGTATATTATCTCTAATTGTGATAATTTAATAAATTATAAGCGAGGAGAAACTGAATAAGAATGCTCAAAAAGCATTGTAATGACCATAATACCCTCTCAAATTCTAGAATAATGCGCAGAATACATGAAAAAGAAATGTCGTGCTAGAATTATGAGGTAATGAGGCATTTTAATGAATAAAATTATCAACTAGTGATAATAAAGTAGTTAAGTAATTTCGGCTAATTACTTAAGCATAAGTAAAGGAAATTCATAAGTAATTTTGTAAAACCCTAAAATTAGTGGTTTTTGGCTTAAAATTAGTAAGAACATATTTAGTAATTAATTGGAGAATTTTGTGAAAAATAAGTGAGTTTAGGTATTTTTAAGCCTAAATGCAAGAATGGACCAATTAGGTGATTTTGTGGAATTTTTGGAAAAAATTGGAATAAATAAATAAATAATTAAATAAATGTAAAATAAATACAAAAAAAAAGGGCAGCCGAAAATTGAGAAAGAAAAAAGGGATAAGGATAAAATTTTAATATCATGATATTTTTTGTAAAGTTGTATTATTATATAATATAGTGAATAGTAATGGAATAAATAGGAAACGGATCCTATCTAGAGAACCAGGAATAGGAATTCCAAAGTCAAGGTAAAATATTGATCAGTGAGTTTTTACCTTCAAGTGACCTCTTCCGGAAGTTAATTCCGAGGTCGGTAAGCGCATTTACGTAATAAGACGAAATAGGGAAAAATGCAGATAGTCACATTTTGGATCTGAAGAAAATAAATTATAACTCAACATCTGGAGATGAGTTTATGATTATATGGACATATTTGGAATCAGTGAATTTTTGTCCAGAGGTTGATGATTCCGAAAACGATTTTAGAATCGGACGCGCCGGACACGTTTTTCGAGAAAACTTCAACTGGATTTGTTGGAACCCGTAAGGGACTGGAATCTAAGTTAAATTAGATATTATTGATGAGGAAGAGAAGATCTTCAAAGTTATAAATTCAGAATTTAGAGACTACGCGAAACGGACACCGATCGGGGAAATTCTATCTGAGGGCATAAAGTAAGCTTAAGTCACCATTCTTGGACCAATGGTTTGATGCCACATCACCTTCCTTATGTCGACCAAGGCAGCCATGGACAAGAATTAACCACCATTTTGTCTTGAATTTACATGGTTGATAAGAAAGGAAAAATTACAAAACTTGGAAAGTGAAAATTACCAAAGTAGCCCAATTTTTGCCTATATAAAGGCATGAACTCTTCATTCATTCTTCACACCTCCTCTTCTCTCTACCTTGGGCGAAACTTAGAGTGAGAAGCTCGCAAAAGTTTTGCCTTAGCTCCGAGTAAGTTCTTCCGTCCTTAGCTTTTAGTTTTCCGTAGTTCTTTCGGTAGTTATAGTAGAACTGTTGTTTTGATCTAGGAAGTTTCGAATTTGTTCCTATGCTTGTTTTTATGCCTCATTGCATTGAAAGATGCCCGACGAGGTAAAAACATAGTGGGAATAATTTTGAAATGGAATACGGATCAAAGTAACGAAGTTCGCGAAATTCCGCCAAATTAGGGGTAGAAGGGCAAAATGGTAATTTTTACCTAAAATGCTAGTTATGATGTCAAATCACTAATGAAAGTGATATTACTCTGATAGGGCATCAGAAACTTTGATTTGCTGCCGTTACGCTGCCCGACGTGCCGCTGGTGAACATTTCACGTTTTTCCGTAAAAAGTACGTTTTTCCGCCGAAGTACCTAACGTCGTCAACGAAGGTACGGACGCGTCTTTGTAACACTAATCTTGTACATCTTAAATACTTATATGTCAATGATATGTTCGTAGACCGTTATACGAACGTTATACGGGTTATAGTTTTGGTAACACCGTTTTGTTTTCCTAGCGGCGAGGACACGAGTAATTATCGTGGCACTGGTGAATAGTGCAGCTGTTATTGTTTACCTTATGGGGCTTTACATATTGCTTTGTGCTTATGTTTGTCGGCATAATGATCATGCATCGTTTGTATGCTTATGATATCTTGTGGTATTAGCTCTAGAAATATCATTATATCGTATATTGTATTGTTTGGGTATGAGGTTAACCGTTACACGAGATTCAATATGGTGAATTGAATCTCACTGTAGCTTCATGGTCGGGAGGACCACGGTTCGGGGATCGAGGCAAGTGCCGGAATAGACGTGCGGTGAAGACTATTTCTATCTTATCGTTTTCGTTATTACGTTATTCTGTCATTCCGCTATTTCATTCCTAAACCTTAGGACTATTGTAATTTATACAATATTACAATATGGTTGATGTTTGTTATGAATCGATTCTCACTCGCTCCAATGCTCTACTCGACTACTCGCTTGAAATATTTGGAAACGTTTAAAAAAAAAAAAAATTCGCCGTTTTCAAATGGGATGTTACACTTTGGGCGCTCCCGAGGGTAAAGCACATGTGTATTTTTTGCTCATTTACCCTATTTTGAATGTTAGATGGCTGAAAAAAATATGGAAAATTCCTCAAAAATTATAAATAAGTACCTAATGAGAAAGTAATATCATTTGAAAAATGTTACATTTATTTAAAATTGTTGGTTAAAATGGTATTTAAGTCTTTTTAGGGGTAAAAAAGTCACACTAGCCCCTTAGCTTTTGTTTGTATTTAAACTTAATTAATTGATAGTATTAGTTTTCGTACTTATTTATAATTTTTTAGGTCATGTAATTTTCTATCAATTAATAGTCAAGATAATTAATTGATGTTTAACGTATGGACATCATTTCACCTTTTTAATATACCACTTGATAATTTAAAATACTTAACTAGTACCAATTGATGGAATAATGTAAGAACAAAAATACCCGTTAATATTGTAATTAAATTACAGATAAAGCCCTTAGCTTGTTCAAAGTTGGCGTTAATTGTGCTGAGGTGATTGTTACTTGGGACAGAAGGGTCCTACCCTACATTTTTTTTTTTGCTCAAGGGTCCTACCCTACATTCATAGGGGCATATGGGCATATCAGATTCTTAGGACTGTTTGTTTAATGAAGGGCGTAAGTTCTTAGAAGAACCTGCCATGACATGTGGATTCGCACGTAATGCCATACAAAGACATTAATTAATTTCTTCTATGGGATAACAATACCATTTTAGTTTTATATACAAGTCTCAATTAATTAACTTGCTAAGAAGAGTTAGTTAACTCATTAATTATAAGTTAAATTTTTAGTTTTGCCCTTAATTAGAATAGTTTCAAGAATCAACATGAATAAATTCTTTTTCTTTATTGCAATCAATCGGGAAAAATTGTAAGAATCACATTTATTACTTTAAAAGTGGACTTATAATAATAATTTTTAAAAAAAGATTATAAACAGGATCGAGTGAGACATAAAACCAAGGTTATTAAACTAGATTAGTCTCTAAACCGGGTCGAGATAGTGGATCAATTGATGGGTTCGTTCGAAGTTGACACGAAGGCGAACGGTGAAGAATAAAAAATAATTATATTTAAAATAACAGTATTAATTCACTAAAAACATAAATAAAATCAAAGAAGCCCCTTGAATTTGTGTCTCACCAGAAGATAGATACCATCAACCTAGCTCATTTGGATTTGTCCATATGAGATCCTCGACGGTCCATATTTGATATTTTTATTTTTTAAATGAAAAAAAAATTATTTTTTGAAAAAATATTAGTTAATAGATTATTTTTATTTCACATTCTCTATCCATTAAAATACTTTTTTAAGTAAAAAAAAAAAAATCAAATCTAAACCATGCAAATCTCATTTAAACGGTTCATATGAATAGGCACCACAACTGGTTCATGTCTCACCGGTTTGGATGTGAGAGACATCTTGTGCTTTCGTTTGTTAAATCAAGAGTTCAAATCGGCAACAGTTATCTTGAATAAGAAATTAAACAAAATTCAAAGTTAAATAAATTTTCGTTTATGAATTGACTTAAATGTTGATCTAAAAATCAAATTGACGATTTTCTTATGGCCAAAAGAAAAACAAAAATCAAACATTTAAATACATGATGGTTTATAGAGCCATACTAATTCTTCTGCACATCTTTATGTTGCTATTAATTTTTCTTCTTCTAATAATAGTCCAATTAGTACACATTTAAACCCTCAACCACCCATTTTCACTCATTTAATGATCCCATCAGGCAACAAAAGCCAAGCACCACAACACCCACATACTTCTTAAACCTCGTTTGTAGGGATGAGCAAAAACTCTGCTGATCTAGGTAGTTTGACCCAACCCGGTCATGTGAAAAAAGTGGCCCGAGATAGTATTAGGAAGACCACACTAGAGTGGTCTACTCAGCCGACTAGATTTGGTGAGGGCTTAGACCCCTTAGACTGGTCTAGTTTGGCTCGGATATACAATATACACACATGTGTTGTACACACACACGTTTATGTGTGTATACACACACTTGTGTGTGTGTAATTCAAACCTTCCCATTATATTTCACACCTACCCTCCTTTTCCCTTCTACAACTTTTTCCTCTCGCCCAAACATATCTTATTGGTCATCGTTTGGAAAAGCAAAGCACCAACAAGACTCCAAATCACCACCGCATGCCTACGGGAAAGAATTGGTGGAAGGTGCATTAGAGCTCTACAATGGCAATCCCGCTACATCGCCGATGAACTTCCTTTGCCCTCTCTTGCTCGAATTCTCTCTATCGCATCCAGTTTTGGAGGATATTGTCCGATCGAGATCCTCGCCGTCCGCTCGTAGTTGTCGTCGAATATCCGGCCATAACCGCTCAAAATGCTCGAAGGTTGAAAGCCAAACTTGAACGGAAATATCAAGCGCTCACATGCCCCTGTAGGGGCTTAGATTAATTAGTGAGGCGATCGGAACCGCCGACACCCAAACAATGAGCTATAGAGAAAATAAGTCCTAGACTTCCTAGAATGGTCCAGACAATCTTGGATCAATCGGTCTAGGCCGAGCTAGAGCTTTTCTTTGGACCGACCAAACCTTGGACCTGTCTTGTATAGCACGAGGTCCTATCTAGACCGGACCTCGGAGTTGAGACAAAACCCGATTTGGTGCGGTCTATGATCAACCCTACTCGTTTGGTGCAAGGAAAGTTTGAAGAGGGAAAGAAAATGGAGAGAATTGAAGGGAAGATTGGAAGGAAACTTAAAGGAGTATTCTATTTGGTGGATATGAGAATGGAAATGGAAGATGATAATTTTTTAAAAATTTAAATTTAAATATAAGTTTTGAAATCTCCAAAATACCCTTAACATTTAAAAAAAAACTCATTCTTCCTTCTTCATCCCTCACCATCGTCAACATAACAACCTCAATTTTTTTTAAAAATTTCAGATCAAATTCAAAAGAGGGCAAAGCAAGAGGGTTGAGTCCGTCGTCGAGAATACCACGAGGCTCATCATTTGAAGGGATCCAAGGATGTGAGCTTCAGAAGGAGCTGCGAAGAGAGCTTGTCTATGGAAGGAAAGTATAAACTAGAAATAATTTGTTTGGAGAGTGAGAGGGATCATATGATTTGAAAGGAACGAGAGTGAGACTCGAAAGGGCGTTAGAGGCTGAGACGGGCAATGAGGGGGGAGGGGAGTTGTGCGGATCGGTGAGCGGCCGCAGCGGGCGCGATAACGAGACGTCATGGATGTGCATGGCCATTTGAAGCGAGGTGAGAAAGGAGGAAGAAGATAAGGGACCAAATGAGAATTTTATAGGAATGAAGATCAAATTTCACCTATATGTAAGGGATCAAATCTTCCTTAAACATATGATCATTTCTAGATGCCGGAACTTGCCTTCCTAGAAGTTGGTGCAACCAAACGTCCTCTACCATAAAAGATTTATTAAATCTTTCCTTCCTTTCCCAAATCTTTCGTGTACCAAAACGGCCCTTAGATTATGTCATAAATGCTCCCCAATATATGGTCCACCAAGTTCATTTGTAGGTGCTACACATCATTTAATTCCATGGTAGAAATTAACTATTTCTAGTACTTCCTCCCATGCTAAGTGAAAGAGATACATTAAAAAATTAGTTGTTTATGTAAAAAAAAAAGTCTTGATTTTCCCAAAATATATAACTACATTAGGATTTGCATCTTCGTTTATCATTATTGTTGAGGTAATACCAATTTAACTAATTTAGAAGAAAGTGATAAATATAAGAGATACAGTGATTTTATATTTATAATTAAAACAAACCCTTTAACTAACTAGTGGAAAGTGTTGTTTATTAAAGCATTAGGGTATTTTTGCCTTTAAGATATTCTCTCACGGGCATGGGTATGGGGTGTCCTAAACTATCAAGTAGTATAATGTTGTCCTTGAAGTATTAAAAATAGTGCAATGCTCTATTATTTTGAATGTTAGATGGCTGAAAAAATATGGAAAATTCCTAAAAAATAATAAATAAGTACCTAATGAGAAAGTAATATCAATTGAAAAATATATATTTATTTAAAATTGTTGGTTAAAATGGTATTTAAGTCTTTTTAGGGGTAAAAAATAACATTAGTCCCTTAGCATTTGTTTGTATCTAAACTTAATTGATAGTATTAGTTTACGTAGTTATTTATAATTTTTTTGGTATTGTAATTTTGTATCAACTAATAGTCAAGATAATTGATGTTTAACATATGGACAGCATTTCACCTTTTTAATATACCACTTGATAATTTAAAATACTTAGTACCCATTGATAGAATAATTTAAGAACAAAAATACCCGTTGATATTGTAATTAGATTATAGATAAACTCGTCGTTCAAAGTTGGCGTTAATTGTGCTGAGTTGATTGTTACTTGGGACAGAAGGGTCCTACCCTACATTCATATAACAAGAAGGGGCGTATGGGCATATGTGATTCTTGGGACTGTTTGTTTAATGAAGGGCGTAAGTTCTTGGAAGAACCTGCCATGTGGATTCGCACGTAATGCCATACAAAGACATTACTTTCTTCTATGGGATAACATTAACATTTGAATCATATTTATAAGTCCCAATTAACAAACTTACTAAGGAGTAAGGATAGTTATCTAACTCATTAATTATGAGCTAAGTTTTTAATTTTACCCTTATTTATGAAAGGATATGAGAGTCAATATGAATAAATTCTCTTTGTTTATTGCAATCGAAAAAATGGTAAGAATCACTTTTATTAACTTGAAAGTTGACTTATAATAAGAATCGAATTTTTCCTTAAAAAATGACCTATAAACAAGATTAGAGTGATACATAAAACTAAGGTTATTAGACTGAACCCGCCTCTGAACTGATTGAGATAGTGGATTAAGGGTCAATAGATTGGGTTGGAGTCAACTCGGAGGCTAGAACGGTGAAGAATAAAAACACATTTAAATTATTCTCATAGCATTTAAATATCAAGTCAATGTCATAAATCACTAACAAAATAATCATATATGTATATAACATTCTTTACAATTTCTTTGACATATATTAAGATAATGGTATCAAGCTATTAATGCACCAGCTAATGAGTAATGACACCGGAATAAGTAACTATGAAATATTCTTACAATAAAAATATTAAAATAGATAATTGATAACAAAATATTCCTACTTCAATCCTTTAATAACTAAACTCAGTCATTAACAATTTTAACACCAAAATTACTATTAACTTCGACAAATATTACTGTATATAGTTTACATACACTCCTAAAAAATGACTGCAATTTTTTTTAAAAGGCAACACGGGTCAACCCAAAAACTCGCCAGGTTACCCCAAGTCACCCCAATCCTGAGATGGGGACTTGCCGGGACTGGATACATGACCGGCTCATTGGGTTCTAGGTTGACCCGGCCAATCTGATCTTGATTGATCTGGGATTAATAACATTGCATAAAACCATAACTCATCCAAAATAATCATTTTAGAGATTGTCATCATATCAGCACAAAAGAAATCCCTCCGGTCTCTCACACACACACAACATCTTTTAGATGGTGTTATTAATAATAAATCAATTTTACAAGACATTTGAAAGTTATAAGGAGTATTAAATATTTTTTTTCATGTCCATATCTAACAAGAATAGTGTGAGAAAATAGAAATTAACTATATTGAAGTTTAGTGTAATTAATAAGAATAATATTGAAAATAAATTAAATTTTATGGCAAATTTAAAATTTTAGCTGTTTTTTATACGTGTTAATTGGTTCCAAGTGACGTATATATAGTTTTATTTGGAGTGAAGGAGGGTGCTAAAATTTTAATTAAAGAGAGTCAAGTTGTTTATTTTGTAACCAAACCACCGTCATGAGGAGATTACAATTATTTTTACATTTGTGGAAAGAGAGAAAATGCCACTCTTTAATGTACCACGTGGTGACCATGTGACCAGTTTCTTATGGCTTTGACTTCTCCTCTCGCACTATTTTATTGCCGGAGATTTAGTGTCCTCCTTTGGTCATGCCCTGCCAGATCAACCCTTTCATGTGCCCTTAATTAACTCTTCGTCATATCCTCTGTAAATATAAAATAAAGGCTCTCGTGTGGGGCCCAACATGCCCGAGCTTGCTCACACAGTTTGATTGCAGAAACAACACGGAAGGAGATACTCTCATAATCATCTTTCTCCCCATCATCAGATCTGACCGTCGATTTCGATCAAGGATTCGGATAAATTTTTTAAAAAATCGCATTTTTTTTTTTTTAAAAATTTGGGCCCTTAGATCGGGATTTTGGCCGGTAGGGATGTCTTTGATGAAAAGGGATAAGGAGAAAAGCGATAAGGAGAGGATCCGGACTCGAAAGAACACAATGACATCGTAATAACCCACTCATTGTTGTTCATTAAGGTGTTTCTCCCTCTAATCTTAAAAATAGGAGTTATTTATGGGTTTGTTTTAATTTTAAATATACAATCTTAATCCTTTTTAATTTGCCTTTCATATTTGTATTTCTTCTTCTTCTTAAACTATGTCTATTAATAACATATGTTAAAAATATTTACTCAATGGAGATAACCTCCAAATCTCCAATGCAAATTATTAAAAGGGTATTTTAAAAAAATTAACATGCAATTTTTTATAAATAATTAATTTAAGTGTTATTTTTAACATACGTGGTTACTTGAATATCAAACTCTATAGCTAGTTATATTTGCTTTTGAAGTCACTAGTCTTGTTTTTTGAATATTAATTCGTATCTCTGTTTTTTTTTTTTTGAACCTAGAATATCCCTAATTCATTTTGGACTTGATCATAATTTTTGTGAGGCCGAGAGTGTTAAGGTTAAAACCGTTCCAACAAGTCGCATTTCTCGTGATTCAAATTTGTGTTATCCTTCTTATAAAGGGTGAGATCGCTTACTATCTCAATCAACAGTTTGTTAATTGGTTAATTAACTTATCTTTAATTAGAACTAAGTTAAGGAACACTAAAATTATATATGTAGTGTAGGCTGAGTATGTATCATCCATTGATCATGATGATTACCTTGCATATTATTATCTCATTAGATATTAAATGTTAATTAATAATAATAAATAATTTAAATATTTGTTCAATTTTAAAAAACTATACTGAAGTTAGCAAATCAAATATAAAAAAAATATGAAGTTAATAAATATTATAATAATTATTTCTTACCAAAAGGTCTAGTTTAATTTGTTTTGGAGTTTGCCAAGCCATTTAATTTGAACCTAACGTCTTATTATATTTTTTTTTTCTTCTATTTATAAGATTCAAATTTAACATCTCAAGACAACTGGCTGGCTCTTAATTATTACTTATTGGGACTATGGGTGAAGCATTGGTAACACTTCAACTTATCCCAAAAACTTATTTCTTCTGGTCTTGGTATAACAAGGCAAAAATAACTAATTCATATTTTTTAAAAGAAATAATACTACTAGTTCATGTCCACACTCTAATAAAAAAAAGTTCATTTGTTAGTGATGAGTACATATATAGCTCAGCTAATAGGGAGGGAGTTGTGTTGATTTAACTAGCGATCTCAAGTTTGAGCCTCTAACCATGTTTAGTCTTTTTGATAAACCGTTTCCAATATTTTTAATCAGAATTAAGGAGATGTTTAAAACTAATTCACTATCTCTGAAAATTAAAAGTCTTCAACTTTACTTTACCCTTACCAAAGTAAACTCATTTACACACCAAAAAGGTAAGTTTGGAAAGTATGAACCAATATTAAATTAAACAAGGTTATTATGGGAAAAGTAATATAAATTAGAGGACCAGAATATATATATTTGATACAAAACAATTTAGGTGAGTTGGGTTCTCAGGGCTCATTAGGATCCAGGTATGACTCGCGCTCGAATCACTTTACAGATCTCACACCAACAAGTTACCGTATTAGTGGGGTTTGAACTCACAATCTTATGATTATGAGCTAACCCCTTTACCAATTGGATCAGTCTTTGTAGGTGAAAAAAATATATTACCTCATGTTCTAAATATAAAATATATTTTATATTGTAATTTGCACTACAAATTACGTCTTATATTTAAGACCGGAGAATTATATTTTAAATGAAGCTAAGGTAGGTTTTAGAAGTTGTCCTGCATTTAGGAACAAATTAATTGAAGTAGCTTATACATCTTTCTTTTTTAAAAAATAAAAAATAAAAAATAAACTATTTACAAAACCCTAATGAGTAATGACTTGGGGCCATGAAACAGCGAGCACTTAAAATAAGGGGAAAATGACAATATAAAAGGAAGAGAAGACGCAAGCAAAGGCTTGGAATTAGAATTACAGGCCGAGAGAGGAGAGCTTCCACAAAAATCCTCAGTCCATCTTCTTCTTCTGTCTCGGAAGAAAGAAACGAAACCAAGCCACCATGTACAGTGATCAGAAAACAGAGAATGGCCATAATCATAATAAGAGCCCTTTGCAAATAAAACAAGACGACAAGTTCTTCAACAGGCTTCTCTCCAAAGAGAATGGTCATGACCCTTCTTTCAGAGTCACCCCTGTGGCCGTCCCTTTCCTCTGGGAATCTCAACCCGGAACCCCCAAACACCCCTTCTTCTCCGGCGACCTCTCTTTCCCTCCTCTCACTCCTCCGCCGTCACACTTCTACAACAACCACCCCACCAAGAAGAAGATCTCAAGATCCAATCTTTTCTGCTTCTCCTTCCCAAGATTCAATATTAAGAAGACCCTTCTTCTCACTTCTTCATTTTCTTCCTCTCTGTCTTCTTCGTCTTCTTCATCGGACTCCTCGAGAACTGTCGGGAGGAGAAGGCAGTTCTTGAGCTGCGGCTCTTCTGCTGATTTGTGGGGACACTCGAACTTTGAAGAATATGACAGTAATTCAGCTGTTGTTGGAGACTCTAGAAGAATTCCCAGTTCCTGCTTCGGATTCCGTCGTTCTCCTAGCTCTAATGTTGGATTTGGAGGCTGATATAGAAGGCATGAAGCTTAGTGAGGTAATTTGATTCAATTAACCTCACAGAAACTGAAATTTGGTCCACCCCATTGTTAAATTTGTTTACTTTTTCATTCTTAAGAAAATGGGCTACGATACGTCCATATGATTTTGAAGAGAATTACCTGTAGTTTTAATGATGGTGGAAAGAAACGTGTGTAAATAAATTTTTACACAGATATGAATTATACATTAGTCTTGTGAATCTGAGTTTTTGAAGAAACACAGTTTAAATAAGTTTGATAATGGGGGACCAGATTATCAGTTTCTTTCTTGTGAAGTGGTCTGAGATCTGATGATGAGGGCACTTGGTTTTAATGTTTACTCTTTTGTATGTAAATCTTTGAAATTGTGGTCGTCTTCTTGTGGTAGAAGGTAAATCAGTTTTCTTGTGTAAAATTAGAATGTGAAGTTGGGTTTTGTGAAGTTTGCTTTCGTGCAATGATTATGATGTATCCAAAGTATTATGAAATTAGCAACAAGTCAAGAACTATAAATTATTACGTACGTGTTGTGTCTCTTACTATATATCTTGTGGACTTTCGGCTCAAGTTAGGTTTTTGCTTTGTTTATTTTGATATTGTGTGTGTGTATTTATTGAGAAGAAGAAAACGGTGGTGAATGATAGTTTGAGAGTATTAATTTGGCTGATTTTATAGCTAAACTGCTAAAGAGTGTGTGTCACCTGGAATTACCTCCAAGCTTTCATTTGTCATGTCGTTTTCTTTGTAATATATGGAGTGGAGAGTGGAGGATATATAATAATCAATATGCTTCTTTTTGTAAGTAACTTAATTTCAATTATTTTGTAGAATTTTTTTTTAAAAAAATTTAATTACTTTATTAATGAAGTTTTTATTTTTACCTCTAATTAATAATATCAATTTAAAAATCAAATATTTTTTTCTATCCTTATTAATAAGAGGTATTTTTTCTTGAAAAAAGCATATATTAAGCATCCCAAAAACTCATATAAAATGACTTATATATACTGACTTGAAAGTGAGGGTCTAGACTCCCACTTGCAAAAGAACGGGCAAAGCAATCGTCAGTTGCATGGCTAACCGATGGAACTTGCCGTATAAATTCCCTTTATCTCCGGTTTGTGCTTGATATTTAACCCTGTGCTAACAACAAAGACGGACTTCAGTTACTCCCCTGGATTCAATTCAACCTCCTGCCTCAGACATTGTGTGGTTGTAAGCAAGACAGAGAGCGGATTACTTCTCCAGGAAAAGAAGTTCACAACCGTGATTAAGTCCTTGAGCGATATCCAGATTAGTCGGAACTGAAGGTTCCTGCAAAACCGAGTGGGATAAAAAAAAAAAGATTCCAAATCCTTTCCTTTACATTTCTTCTTTTCCTACTCATAATCTTATGTATACCTTAAATAAAAAATAGATAATTCAAATTAATATTTTATAAAATTATTTTATAGACATAAATAAATTTAAATTGTTAAAATTTGATTTTTACCGTTGATAGTTACAACATAGATAAAATGGAAAAAAAATTTAATTTATAAAAAATACTATAATAATAGTTCTATAAAATATTAAATCTAAATGAACCATTCATTTTTTTTTTATATATAAAAGAGTAGAGATAAGCTAAAAAAGATTTTTTTTTTTAAAAGAAAGAAAGAGGAAATGAAAATGATATACTTCCCTGAAAAGTTCTTATGAGGAGGAAATGATTCTGAGAGAAAAGTGTGAGAAAGGATATCGAAAAGATCAGAATTCATAAGAAGGAGGTTAAAACCTATTAAACTCCTCCACAAAATTAAATGTTGAATTGATATTTCATAGGCAAGATTGAAACTTTAATTTTGTTAGTTTCCAAAAGTTTCAATTCTTAAATGCTGACAAAAGTTCATGTCAAATGAAGAGTAATAGAGCTGCTTCAAAATGGAGATTTATAGCAGAGTTGCAATATTTTCATTTCCAAACTACTTGACCTTGTCCAAGCTGTTATTTATTGAATATTTAACTGTCCAGAGACATTAAGACAGAATGACAGATGATGATGTGAGACTTACAAGTTACAACACCTTTATACATTTAGTAGCCAAGATACTTTTCCACACGGCTTTTCCCCTTTGCGTCTAACGTTGGCTGCCCTCTTTTATTATGAAACCACGTCGTTTTGGTGTATAACACTGAAGTTGTGCCTTGTTTTTTTTTTTTAAAAAAATATTTGGTCCGATTGGTATTAAAAAAGATCTTGAGAATATGGAGCAATCTTGAAAAAAATATTTCCATGGTTTTGAAAAATTATTTTAGAATCTTGAAAAAATATCCTGAAGTATATTTTTAGTACTAGTCAGTAACTGAAATATTTTTTTAAGATTCTAAAATAGTTTTTCAAGATCATAAAGTATTTTTTAAAGTACATAGTATGACCTTAAAATATATATATATATATATATATTTAAAAAGGCAAAGCTTCAGTGTTTTACACCAAAATGGCGCTGTTTTATAACAAAGGAGGGCAGCAGAAGTTAGATGCAAAGGAGGAAAGTTATGTAAATTATCTATTGGATCTTTTTATTTTATTCCATTAAATTTTAAAAGGGAAAAATATACATGGACACACTTAAAAATTAAATCCATCTCTAATCAAATTTCATATAGCACTAATCTCTGAATTCCTAGAAATAATAATTATCTCTCCTAATTTATTTTTTATAATCCTATTTGTTGTGCGTTTTTTATGAAATCATAAGTTGAACACACTCTCCCAGGAGTGAACAATAAAACAAGGAAGATATATGCTAGAATAAATTAAGTACTATCTCTAATTCTTAATATAAGGACCCGTCGACTAATTTGGAGAGATTAATGAAGTTAAATAAATTAACTTAAAGTATTTATATATATATATATATATATATATATATATTTATCCAAACTAGTTTTGCCTATAATGATACACATAAGTATTTCAAAAAGATCATATAACAGATTTTATAATTAAGTAATATATTTAGTTTTCTCAATTTTCCCAAATTAATCAACTGGCTCTTATATGAAAGGAGGTAGTATAATCCTATTTGAGTCATGTGGATGCAAAAAAACACTTCTAAAAGAATTGGGTTCAACAATGTTTGAATATAATCCAGTCAAATAACCATATAAAAAAAGAATAAATTACTCAATCAAGTCTACAATATAGGGTGCCTTTAGAAAAGGTGATTGGTCTAAAATATAAATTACTTGTAAGATAATTAATGCTCATTTTTCATTTTTGTCCCTATAATTAATACTGATTTCCAATTTGTCCACCTATTAAATTTTTAAATGCATTTTCCAATAAGAGTAAAAATAAATAAATAAATTTAATTTAAGACATATTTAATAAATTAACTGCCATTTATTATTTATCGTAAATTACTTAAATTGCCCTATGTTATGATCTGGAGGAAGTAAGTATAAATAGACTGTAATTTGGATTAAAAAACCTTGAACATAGCAAATAAAAATTACAAGAAGCCTAGCGCCTCGTAGCGCAGTGGCACCTGTGCTAGCCTTAAGAGCTAGCCTCCCCCCTCCCCCTCAGGGCTTTGATCCCTGCCTTATCTATAAAAAAAAATAAAAATTACAAGAATAGAAAGCATACTTAAAGGAAACAAGAGAGACAATACAAAGGAAAAAACAAAATAAGAACAAGGCAACGTTTGTTATTGGATAGCTTCATGTAATTTGTCGGCAGAGAGACTGGTAAGGTCCTAAAATGAGCTGAACATGTCCCTATGGGGCCATGTGAATGAGTGTGAGTAAGAGAGTGAGGACCACCATTTCTCTGTCTCATTACACATCCCAACTAACCATCCTCCCCTACATAGTAGTATCACATCATACAAGGAATATAATAAATATTTCCTTAGGTCTTACCGATCCTATTTATAAGTCCCTTTTGACCAAATCATACATACTAAGAAGAAGCAGTTAGTTCAATGACTATGGGGTAAATTTTCAACTTTACCTTCATTTATGAATGAGTATCTTTCAACTCTTTCTGTTTTTATTGGTACAATTAATATGAGCAAAATTGTCACAATCTCATTTATTTGGTTAGAAGAGACTTATAAAATGGACCAAAATTTTTTGAAAAAGAGACTTATAAATAGGGACAGGAATGGTTAATATAAAACAAAGTTGACTTTTTTTTTTTGAGAGATTAAATAAAATTTAAATAAGTTCTTAATCATATCATATATTATATCCTCAGATTATATATTAGTTTATTAGTCAAACTAATTAGTTTTAAGAAAAAATAAAAATATTCTAAAATAATTTAATTAACTTATTTAATTTTTTTTTTTTTTAAAAAACCTTTATTTTATATTTAAAATACAGGGAGCAATTTATTGAGCTCACTTCTCCATGACATATAGTATTTCACAGGTAACCTTTTCCATGTACTAAAAAAAATACAAGAAGGAAACATTAATAGTGATTAGGTCTAGTGAGGATTGCCTTTGGATTCCCTTAGGCCTGATGCTTGTTTGACATAGGTTGGAGTGAGCCTAACTGACTTCCCAACTCCCAATAGTTTGTTTAAACTCGTAACTGATGTTTTCATATTTCATAAGTCACGTTACATTACCTGACTTTCACTCTAACTTCAGTTTGTAAAAATAAGTTAGAATAAAAGTCATTTTTACCAATGTTAATCCAACCAAGCTCACAATCAATTAGTAACTGTGACATTTCATCTATACTTTAATGTAGCAGTTCATTGTACTGTAATGAATTTATTTACTTACAATCACTATCATAATAATTGGGTGATCATACTTTCTGGCATGTTTGTATTTCCTATTTGGATTCTGTCATTTAAAATTAAGAGAATCCAAAACTTTGAAAGAGTTAATGATTCCTGGAGTTGGTAGCACACAAGACTTGTTCATCCATTGTGCTCACTTGATATATTGCGTTTGCCACATATTCTACATTGCTTTTGGTCACACCTGCCATGCTGCCAAGCATTTTAACATGGAGTCAGAGATAGTATCTTCTCAAGTTCTGAAACATAAATATTAGAAGAGAATCCTGCTCCCTCTGTTCCTTTTTACAAGATACCAACAGCTGAATTACGTAGATAAAAAAAGTTAGTTAAAATTGGTTAAAGACAACAAGTTTGTAAAAAAAAAATGCAACTTATTTTCCAAAAGCACCCTTATTTATAAAAACGGTGAGTGGGCGAGAGAATGAGTAGAAAAAGTGATGAGAAAGACATATCATTAATTAAAGGTAAAAATGCATTAAATGTTTAAATATCTCCAAATGGTATCTTATAAAAAGAGGCATGCCGATTCAGTATCTTATAAACGAGGGAGTATTTTTTATTCTTAACAAGAAGAACTTTCAATTTTGTTCCTTATTCTTTACAATACTATTAACAATGCCCTTCCATCTTACATTAGTCTACAATAAGCCATGAAGCAAAAAGATCGCTAAGTCAAACTTATTCCACTTACGTGTCATTCATTAGTTAGCCCAAACTAGCCAAGGTTTTCAGAACATCTCCAGAAGCAAGAAGCAGCAATAATATCACAGGAAGTAGCAAGAGAAAATTTTCAGACAACAAAGTTTAAAATGATGGAACGGAAGGGACTTTAGGATGTTTGGATTATCTTTTTAATGATTTTGTATTGTATGAGGTCAATATGTGATAGGAGTTTTGTTTTGTAAAGAAGGAATGTTTGCAAAGACATGTAATGACAAGTTATAATATTATAAATGACAATAGGTCTATGTTGCTAACTTGTTATTGAGGCTTTTTAGTGATTAAATTTCTTCCTTGGGACCTTATAGTGATTTTCTCTAAAAATATGTCAATTTTTAGTTTATTTGTGGACATGTTCAGAATAACAACACTAAAAGGAGTCCATATTATATGCCCATTTTTACATGCTTCTATTTGTAAGCTTCTCATTATCCAAGATTTCTCCCTTCCTTGGAAACCGTGCTTACACATAGAAGCATATAAGAAGCATGTAAAAATGGGCATGTAATGTGGACTCCACTAAAAGCATTTTAAGATAGGCTAAGTAAATCAATAGACTATGTAAAAAAAAAATTATTTGTCACTATAGATTTACTATTCATCGAGTGTCATTTTTGATTGGCTGTTGCTGCTTTTTTGTTTTTTTAAAGATTAATGCATCTATATAATGGGGACGTTTCTGCTTGTTTGGATTAGCGGTATAAAATGCTTCTTCAACGTGATTTACAGTATACGAGGTAAGAGAGGAGTTTTATCTCAACTTGTGTGAAAAATGTAATAATAACAAACAAATTGTATATTTATCTTTTAAGCATACCTTATTCGTCCATCTGGAGTCATGTATATATGGAAATCTTTCTCCAGTTGTTTAAGCTGATCAGGGGATAATCCTAAAAGGCTGAACATGCCAACCTGCATTTCCAAATATGCCCTGACGTTAACTTTATGCACTCAACTGATAACATCTTTTCTCAGGGAAAAATAACAGAAAATCCAGAACTAAACACCAAGAACCTGCTTAGTTATATGCTCCCAGTTGAGAGAACAATCCAAGTTCTCAAGACTCTGACGCAAGGTGGATCGCATTGTTTGAATCCGATTGGCCATATCCTTCAAACAAGGCACATTGACATATAAAAGGAAATCAAAGCCAAAATTCAATTTAGAAAAGAAGATAAGAGGAAAACAGAATAGCTTCATTATTCACCTCCAACTCTTTTCTCCAAAGTGTTTTCATGTCTGGATCATGCAAGATCATTGTAACCAATAACAAACCATGCATAGGGAGGTTGCTATGCATTGCGAGTGAAATCTTCTCCAACTGGCTTTTCATAGCAGCAGATTGCTCTTTATCGGCGCACAAAACACTGTCATAGACAATCATGTAGATCAAGAACAGAAATGAATATAATAATAAAAAAGCATAAAAAATATGTATGAAAAGCATGTGTAAATCTTGATAAAACATCGAAATTGACCTTCAAGTCATTTCTTTGAGCCTTGCCATGGAAATGCATCATGAATCATACGCTAGATTGTATGTATATTACCTAAGACAGCCAACTTTGTGCCCATATAATGACATAATCTTAGCAAATGATTGAGCACATCCTACTAAATGTCCATCTTCAAAAAAAATCCGTAGCGCCTGGGCATCCTTGTTCTGATCCCCACTTGCTAAACCTTGATACGACATGTCGAAAAACGGGAAATGACCTTTTTCCTGTGAAATAATTGAAACAAGATTATTATTCAATCAACAGAATTGAGTTACAAAACAATATACCATAGCATATTTATAAATGTCACCTTGAATTCGTATGAGATTTCTCTCCATTGTTCCTCAGTTGGGTCAACACCGGTTGGATTGTGAGCACAGGGATGGAGCAAGAAAAATGAACCATCTGGTGCATTCTGAATTTACCAACACCGGAAAATTTACACAATAAAAGATTTACCTTAGTAGAGTGTTTTTAGTTAGTGCTGTCAACTAACTATGCAGTATGAACAATTTTATAGTTAATATAGAGATATCCAGATTTCAGAGAGGGTTTCACATATTAAGTGAATCCTTTCTACTTTGCAAATGATTTATATTCTTATTGTCATGTAAAACGTGGCAAACTGCGGTTAGATTCTTATACCTTCACATCATCCATGAGAGCGGAAAAATCTAAACCTTTCGTATCAGCATTGTAGTAGCGAAACATTTTGACTGGAATTCCAGCCTGTCTCCATATGTTGTGGTGGCTATGCAAAAACAGGAAAAAAGGTCATGTATATATTAGATATTGGGATTTGAAGGAAGAAAGTTCAAAATTTAAAATTGACAACATTATTGATTCAGGTCTGATGTGAACTAAAGATATTAAAATAGTCCAATAGGAACAGGACCTACTTTGACCAGGTTGGATTTGGTAGATAAATTTGAGAATCAGGATAGAAATTCCTTTGGAGTTCAGCAAAGAGCCGACATGCACCAGTTCCAGAAAGAGCTGGAACTCCAGCAGATAAGCCTTCTCTGACAACATGTGAATCATCACCATATGCCAATTTCACACTCTCCAGAATAAACTTTGAACTGACTGCAGAAGAGCTTAATTCCCTGCAAATCACAAGTAAATCACAAGTATTCTTGTTATTAGAGAATGTTACACAGGTTTATAAGAGGCAATGTAATGCAAATAGTCTATGAAGAAAAACATGATCTTTATGGGGGCAAGTACTTTTAGGGATTTACAATGCCATAAAACTGCAATGACAAGGAAGCTTTTGCTTTCACTTTTTTAAACAGGAATTATTGAGCACCAACATTAACCCAGGAGGAAGTATATTTCCATCCTTAGGGAAATTGGATAACCTTCACTCCAGAAACTCAACCTCTATCGGATGAAGAACTGACAAATGAAGTGGGGCTATATTAACCGTTCCAAACAATTGAGAGAAATCAAATTTTCATTAGTTGCAACAGTATTGCACTTCAAAAACCCAGAGTTTAATATGGCCATTTATCAGAGTTATTACTGAGGCAACAGCAGGAAGACTTTCAGTACTTCCAATTTTAATGTAAGCAGTATAACTTAGCTATGGCCAATACTTGTGTCTAACAAAGACCTGCCCCCATATATATATATATATATATAAAATATTGTTTCCAGGACCTCTACAAAAACAAGAAGGGAAAAAACAAAGATGATTTTCTTCAAAGTATTTTCTTAATTTCAAACTAATGACCAAGTTATACAGATCACTAAAAGATTAAAAGGGGAACACTCACTCGAATTTACATTCCTTAATCTTAGCTTCTGCGTCTCGAACAGATTGGAGAACAAAAGGTTTCCCTACATCATCCCTGTAAGTACCCTGAAAGCACCAAAATGGACAAGAAAACCGAAATGAAATCAATAACCAAATAGGAACTTAACAATATGAATTCATGGTGATTAAAGCATAAGCATTTTCCATCAAAGATGCAAAATCAAGTAAAAGGAATAAAAATGGGGATTACCACTCCAAGATTGATCTTGTGGGGAAAGGGGTCAGCACGAAAAGCTTCCTTCACCCTAACAATGGGGTCTTTTTCTGCGACTCTCACATGGTCCCACCATTGAAAGCCCCTAGCAGAAGAAGAAGATATGAATCTTCTCGCAATCATTTCTCCATTGATGTGCCGCCACATGATGCTTGCTGCTTTGTCTGTGAATTAGCGAGTGAATCGTGATGGGTATGAAGCAAATAGAGTGATAGAGAAATATATATGAAGAGGGGTCGCAGGAAAAGAGTGAGCTCTCTGCTGCCATGGTTTTTTCTGATGGTGTTTCAGCGTTCTCTGGTTATTCCTATGTGCTGCTCCTCCTCTGGTTTTCGGGCTTACGTTGGTTTCTTGAAAGGAAGCACACAAAACGGAGGGCTTTGGGGTTTGACTTGTCTACTTGTTTCAAAGATTGGACAGATAAAAGGGACCACGTGTGCGCTCAGGTAAGGTTTGTCAAATGAGTGTATGGACTGGATGGCTCAACAGTCAACAAGCCCATTGGATTAATAAGAATCTTCCCTTCCGCATCAATGCACATTTTTTTTTTAAAAAAAAAAAAAAAGAAAGAAAGAAAAGAAAGTGCATACATACATGTCTCTCTATTTCGACTAGTTAATACAAATACAATAATCACAGATTCACACATCAAATCTATTTTATTTATTTTTTAATTTTACCCCCAATAATTGGGTTTTGAAAGAAATTAAAGAGAAAAAAATCAGAATTAAGCATTAATTATACATAAACAAAATTAATAAACATGTATTGATACTTTCCTAATGCCTTATGTTAAGAATTAACAGCCACACATGTTAGGGCCATAGGCGGACACAAGGCGGGGCCCAGCTCCCCTAAAATTTCCAAATAATAATAATAATAAGAATCTTTTGTTTATTTCGTGTGTGTATATATTAATTGAGGATGTGATATAAGTAATTAAGTATGAGCGGATTCAGCGCATCTTTCTTTAGCTTTTATCACCCTAGTTCTATTTATAAGTTTATTTTGACTAAATCTCATATACCAAGGAAATGTAAGTATCTCAATGATTATGGAACAAATTTCCAACTTTACCCTCATTTATGAATGAATACCTTTTAAAATTTATTATTATATCTCTCTCATCTTTTTCTCTTTCCAACATGGCTAGCCAATCTCTCTCATCATCATTACTATGGGCAAAATTGTCATAATCTCATTTATTTAGTCAAAATGGACTTATAAAAAAGATCAATTTTTTTGGTTAAAGTAGACTTATAAATAGGACCATAGTGGTATATATATTAAAAAGTATAATGATAAATAGGTGGGACCCACAACCATTATATATCTTTTTTGCTCAAATCAACCATTATATATCCTGAACCCTTGTTTTGCTCTTTTTTTTTTTTTTTTTTTTTTTTTTTTTTTTTTGCTAACAAGAAGAGGGCTAGATGCCCAACAAACAAACACAAAGCATTACATCATTGGGGAAATGAATCCCAATCTCTCTTTAAGAAACCCAAGATCTCAAGCAATAAGGACAATTATACAAAATAGAAGAGTTAGAAATCTATCTTGGCTAATGTCATCAATTTATCCTATTCAACTCACGAGGAATAACCTTGACTTAACTTCCCATTGACGATTTAAAAGGCTCCTAATCTCCGGATGCAACAAGCTACCCTTTGTGAATGTAGGTTCCTGGATCAGTTGAATAACTTCCATTGCATCTGATTCGAGGATCAAACGTCTCAAGCCCATATCCCACGCCATCTGCAAGGCCTCATAAATAGCCCATTCTTCCGCCATATTAGCACCGCGAAGCCAATTTTTTTTGTGAAACCCAAGCCAAGAACCCGAACCTGTTTCTAAATATTCCCCACAAACCGCCAGAGCGAGAATCCACAACCACCGCCCCATCAACATTAATCTTAGTCCACCCCATGATAATACCAACCCCCCCTTTGACCACTTAAGCCTTCATGATTCACTACAATAGAACCTACATAATCCATAATACAATAATTCTCCCAGGCAATGTAAACTTGATAGCGCCCGGGGTTAGTGGGTTTCAAGAAGTTAGCATAAAAAATACTTGCCGGTTCGCCACTCCCAAAGCTTCCATATCGCTACACCAAAAAATATCTTCCAACTCCCTCCGACCAAAAAACCCAATAGACTTTCTTAAGTTCATGCTCATCCAAGACCTTAAGTCGGCGGTAAAGAAGGAAGTAGCGTACACATCCATAATCGGCTTGTTCCACATATCCCGAGCATAAGCACGGTCTCTAAGAATGTGTAGAACATCCTCAACTCCCACTTGACGGAACCCACGAGAGGAGAGGCGGGGAGACCAAGAGCTCCTCCATAAATTAGATGGAAGTTTATTCGAAAGAACCTTCCACATAAAAATCGATACGCTCCACTCCTTTCCAATTCCAAATATCCTTGAAAAGGTTATCCCGCCATTGGCTCATACAAGGAAGTGACGGAGAATAAGCGCTCTTAATAGAAAAACACCCATCACTCGTCTCTCCCCAAATCATCAAATCATTCCCAAAGACACCGGCCGAGGAGCTAAGGAGGGCAATCCAATTTAGCCCATCGAGTTAATAACCTTGCCTATTCTATTAACATCCCACATTCCATCCTTAACCCGATCACCAACACATGAGCAATCCTCATCTTCCGACAATGTTCTAATACAAAAATCTTTCAATTTTAAGTCTACTCCAACCCAACGAGTCATGGAAGAAATTAACCATTTGCCCGTTATGAACCCGCCATTTGGTGCCCTTGTCAATCGATCCCCGAGAACAAATAAATCTCCACAACTTAGAGTCACCATCCTTATAGTTCAACAATGAATCCTCTTCCCTTAACATATTTATGCAATGAATATCACTCCATAACCCCTTTATACCTACGAGACGGCTTCCAAGCTAACTTTGCACCACGAGATTGAATTAACCACGAGATAGATTTCTAAAGCCCAACCCCCAAACTCTTTGGGTCTCCTCAATTGCTCCCAACCAATGGAATGAGGGAGTTTGGAGAACTCATCATGACCCCAAACAAAATTCCTCTGTAATCTTTCCACTTCCAAGCAAACACTTGTAGGAAGTTTTGCCACTTGCATCGGATAGATAGGAATAGCGCCTACTACCGCCTTAGCCAACGTTACACGCCCCGCCATAGAAAGACTATTTGCTTTCCACATGCATAACTTAGCCCTTACTCGATCAATGACATATTGAAAATCCTCCCTCCTCCTCCTACATCTTGAAAGAGGAAACCCGAGATATCTCCCAATCTCGCTAGAAATCTGCATACTAGTCTTATCTCTAATTCTCACTTTAGTCCGAAGAGGAAATTTAGGGGAGAAAAAGATGGTTGATTTCGAAGTGTTAATCTTACCCCCTAAAGCAGACATGAATCGATTCAAGCAATTCAACATACAACCAGCTTGATTTTCAGTCGCAACTCCAAACAACAACAGATCATCCGCAAACATTAGATGAGATACCTTGGGACCTCCCTTTGGAACAAAGATAGGCTTCCAATTCCCCCCTTCAACCTCGTCACAAATCATATGGGACAATTTGTCCATGCACAATACAAATAAGAACGGAGAGATAGGGTCCCCTTGTCTTAGACCTCTTCTAGGGGTGAATGACTCGGATTGAGAGCCATTCCACAAAACACTAAAGGAGACCGAAGAAACACAATCAATAATCAAATTAACAAATTCATCCTCAAAACCCACTTCCAATAAAACCTGTTTAAGAAAACTCCAACTGATTCTATCATAAGCCTTCTCAAGGTCGATCTTCCAAGCCATAAGACCATTTCTGCTTCTATTCTTAGTCATGGAGTGCAAAATTTCCTGACCCACAATAATATTGTCTTGTATATGCCTTCCTTTGATAAAGCTAGATTGAAAGGGAGAGATGAGCTTATCCATAACCACTCTTAAACGCAAAGCAATCAACTTAGTCACGCACTTATAATGGACCGTACAAAGAGAAATCGTCGAAATGTGACACCAACTCCACATTATCCTTCTTAGGAATAAGGGCAATGAGAGTCTTGTTGGCCTCCTTTAAATCTGTCCTTCCCCCGAAAACATTCTTCACAAAGTTACATAGGGCGGGACCGACGATACTCAATTAGATTTATAAAATATCGGAGGAAACCCATCAATTCCTGGTGCTTTAAAACTACCCATAGCAAATAGAACCGATCTAATTTCATCGTCCCTGGAACTTTAGCTACATCAAATAAAACCGATTGATCAATAACAAGGGAATTTAGAAATGGTGCTAAGAACCGGAGACTCCGAATATACCGAACAATAGAGCTCCTTAAAATAGGAAGAGACCAAACACTTCAGTTCTAACTCATCCTCAACCCAATTACCAAGCTCATTCTTCATCATAATAATCTTGTTCCTTCTTCTGCGCATCTTAGATTTAAGATGGTAAAATCTAGTGTTGCGATCTCCATTATTAATCCAATCTGCATGGGATTTTTGGAACCACTTTATTTCTTCCAGTTTCATGATCCTATCTAGTCGATCTTGTAACTCCAACTCCAAGTCACACAAATACTCAGAGAAAGGGTAAGCAGGGGAACACTGAATGCCATCCAACCTGGACATAATATTATGTTTTTCACACTCCACCATCCCAAACACATTCCTATTCCACGAACTTAGCAAGATTTGAAGATCGAGATAAGGAATGAGTAAGAGCAGCCCTATTAACCCATGACTTCGCAAGGAAGTCGGAGAAATTTTCATGTTGAATCCCCATTGCTTCAAATTTGAAAGGCCGAGACCTCCCTGAGCTACCATCGTTCTCCAAAATATTCAAGCATATTGGGTTATGATCAGAGAATTTAGAGCGAGGGCATACCTGTATAGAGGAGAAAGAAAACACCGAAAAGAAAGCATCATTAGCCAAAGCTCGATCAAGGCGCTCCATCAATCGCCTCCTCCGTCATTCTCGGCCCTCTCCATGTGAACCTAGGACCGAGAGAATCCCGGATCGATCAAATTACGGCTGCGATACGATCCGAGAATACACGGAACCTCGGTTCATCACTTCCCGAGCTTCCCGTCCTTTCCCTAGATGAAATAATATCATTAAAATCTCCTAATGTCACCCAGGGACCATCAGAAAACGTAGCAATTTTCTCCAATTCATCCCATAGAGCCCGTTTCAGAAGATGACTTGGATTAGCATAAATGGCCGTCAAGCGAAAGGACGGCTTCCCTCTTAACGCACAATTGAAATGCAAAAATTGTCGATCGGAGGAAACCAACGACACAATGATGGAATTGGTCTTCCGGACCGCAACCTGGCCCTCCGGATCTCCCCACACTAGCCACAAAGGAAAACCCGTCGAACCCCATAGTCTCAAAACATTTAAATCTGCTCGCTTCAACACACTTAGTCTCTGCAAGAATAATGAAGCAGGGGTGATGACGCCGATCAATGAGTTTAAAGTTCTGAAGGAGATCCCTCCCGCAAGCCCCTCTACAATTCCAATAAAGAATTTTCCCCATTATCACAACAAGAACTTAGATAAAATACTCAATCAAGCAAAAGCCTTAATCCGCTTGGGCTTCAAGCCCATTCGAAATTCCCTTATGATCATCTCGGTGTCTCAACTACCATGGAGCAACTGGATCATCTTGGGTGAATCGGCCCCGTAAACGCCCCATAGATTCGGCGGCTAACGAGAGGTTCACAGGGGACTAGAGGATATTTGGCTTGGAATTAACCGCCCAATTAATAACATCCACTTGGTCCATCTTAAGCTCCTCCATAGTCAAACCTTTCTCCGAGATATTCCACGACACATTATTAATCAAATATTTCTCTATCCCCATCTTCTTAGTTCCTCTTCCAAAAGCACCGAGATCGTAGACCTCCTATCTTTTTTCTTATTCTTTGAGATTGTTTTCACAATAGAGTTTTCCCCGATGCACCCGAGACTTATCCAATATCTTCCCCTGTGCGCCTCCCTTTTCCCCCTGGTTATACGATTTGGTTCATTGTTCCTCGGTACCTCCACCACCTCAGTTCTGACATCATGCATCCCCTCCAATGTAGCATCTGCACACGCTGATACTTCTTCCACAGACTTTTTCCGCCAGCCCTCTTGATACATTTTGACTCTTCTCCTCCTGACCAAAACATTAAACCTAGAGCCCTTCCCATCTTGTTAGGACCGACTGGTTGCTTCTCGAGTTCCCCTTCTTATGCTTTTTTGGTCTAGAAACCACCCTCCATATATCAGAACCATCCTTTTTGTCATCCATTACAGCTGTACGCACCTTGCCATCTACAACACTCTTCCCCTCCACGAACATCACCGAGCTACTTGGCACGACCCCTGATTTACATGCCTCAAGTTTATGCCCATAAACACCACAACCAACACATAAGTCATGGAGACCTTCATACTCAACGTAAAAATCTTCACCATCCAAAGAGAACCTTGACATTAGTTGTTTCCCTAGATCCACAAGAACACAAATCCTTGCATATCTACCACGTAGTTGACATGATGTATTAAAATCCACCTTAATGATCTCTCCAATCCTATCTCCAATCCAGGTGAGAGCATCCTTATCATAGTATTCCAGAGCTATTTTTGGCATCCTAACCCAAACAGCCACTTTGTCAATGGTAGCACTCCATGGTTGAAACAAAGGTTCCCAGGGTCTAACAGTGAGGTAATGGTCAAACACCATCCAAGGACCCCCAGTCAAGGCATTAAGATAGTCATCGTTATTAGTGAACTTCACAACAAAAAACCCATTTCCAATATTAATCAAGCTAATGACTCTTTTTTTTGCCCACAGAGATTGCAATATTGACAACAGCAATTTGTAACCAACATTCTTACCAAGAAGTTTCACTATAACAGCATTATTCCAAGCCTTATAAAGCCTCTTCTTCATTTTCTCAGAGAATGTAAAAGTAGGAAAGTTTCTACCTGGATCCTCCTTAATTGTGCACAAAGGATGACCATCATCAATGTCCGAGTCACTAAGCGAAATGGCGTTGTCCGACAAAGCATCCTTCCTATGACTTGCTTCACCTTCTACGCCATGACCTCGTTGATGCCTTGAAGTTTATCGGCAAAAGATTGACCGGCTTTCCATGGCTTAGACCCTCCACCGGAGGACCTCCATTGTTAACTTTCTTTGAGCTTCGATTAATCGAGATCCTCCCCTTCAGCCGGAAGTAGTTACCGGTGGAGTACTCTTCTTTCTTAACACGGGAGCCATTTCCGATACAAACGGGCGTTTGCGAGTACTCGAATGAAGAGCTCGGTGCCGCTAGAACAAGGGAGACTAACAGAAAAACCCAGAGCCACGGAAGTTGCAGAGGGAGGCCGACGGTGGAAGACGAAGAACGGATGAAATCAAAGCAAATAGTAGTGATAAAGATGAAAGGCGAGAGAAGGAACGACAGTCGAATGATGCTAGGTGTGACGGTACGAACACGAGGAAGCTATGGGTTGTGAAGCCTTGATCTGAGGACAAGAACAGAAGATAAACGCCGACGATGGTGGGGCTTGCGGAAGAAAGAAGACCGACATATTTTTTTTTTTTTGAGTGAACGACCGGTAAAACTTTTGAAGCCGGAGAAAGAGAAGTTGGACGGAGGGAGGAGAGAAGGAAAAGGAGTGGTCGGGGTTCAGTCCATCGGCATGGAAGACGAAGAACAGAGATCGTTGACCGGAGGGTAGAGGTTGTGAGAGGAAGGAGGCGCCGCGCCCAGATCCTAGGTCTCAAATCTTTGCTTTTTTGTGTGTCCCTTGTTTTGCTCTTTTATTTTCTCACGAAAACGTATTGGTCTCGTTCCTCCCAACCGGCGGCCGGTAAATTTGGTCCAATTTTTTTTTCCAATAATAGCTTATGATAAATTTTGGGAATCAATAAGGTACTTAAAATCACTTTTTTCATTTAATTTCTTTTATGAAATTTATTATACATAATTTTATCTTTCTAATGATACGACTTTCATACTGATTAGAGAATATTTTAAGGTTAGGATTTTGGACAAGTTTTGAGTTTTGTTAAAAGTTTTGGGCAAGTAAAGTAATCTTAATTTTTGTAATATATTTCTTTCAATTTTTTGTATGTTAGGTCTGTATCGTATTTCAAGTACTTTTATTTATGATATAACATGTTTTATTTTCGCCCCCCGTCAGTAAAATTCCTGGGTCCGCACTGGTTAGGGCAAGGGCCCAATCCCCACAAACATCCTATGCCAAAACATTGTTTCGAGTTTAAGTTGGTTTTTGTTTTTAAAAGTCATTTTTTAATGAGGCAAAATCTTTGTTTAAGATTAAAAGAACAGCAGCACATAACTGTATAGAAGAAAGAGGGGTCCAGATCCTCTCATTGTCCCCCCTCTCCCCATCCCTCACAGTCCCATCTGGACCGTCCAAATCTTGATCCAACGGTCCATAAATTTTATTTTATTTTTTAAAAATTTGGACGGGGACTACATCTCGGCCGTCCAAATCTGGATCGAACGGCTGAGATGCAGCCGGGCAGAGGGGGGACTGTGAGAGGACCTGCTTCCAAGAAAGAGTTATGAAAAAGTTTATGGTTAATACAACATTGATCCTTTAAGTTTACCTTTATTTTAATTTAGATCCCTTAAGTTTTTGGTTTCCTCAAGTTTCGTCACGCTTAAGACATTTGTCTCTATATTTTAATAAAAATTAAGACCATTTTACTTCTCATGGGACCAAATCCAAAAAAAAAAAAGAGAGAAAATTTTGGCAAATAAATAATACAATACAAAACCAATTTATTTATTTTGGAAAGATCACATTTTTTTATAAAACAAAACAAGTGACCGCTATTGGTGGTGGATACCTGGATTACAAAAAAACAAGTTTTGTTTGAATATAATATTTGTGGAACTTCATATCCCCATTTATTTCCTATTCTCCATAGTTCCCTATTCTCACATATTATTTCCTATAATTATGAAATTATATTAATTGTACACCAGAGAGTTGTGTCTATAAATGAAGATTTTTTTTTTTCTTTCTATACTCTTCTCACATTTTCCATATTTTATAGTGAGACTTTCTTTTTCAGGATTTTCAAAACCGCAACAGTATTAAAGGAAACTGTGTTTTAATGAGTTCACCTTGACAGGATTCAAGCACTCTAAAATGACAGAAAGCGTATTTGAATTGGTAAAGGGCATTTCTAGAAATACAGAAAATCTTAGCCTGCTGCAAGTCTGCAACGCCAACTTTCTTGTGCGTGCTAGCAGGGGAGAGTCTTAGTTTTCTCTTCAAGTTTCACACCTAAAACTCTCTCCCCTGAAACCCCATTCCCTGGTGCCCTCCTCAACAACTAAGTGGTTCCTCCTTTGCTGTTGTGGATGATGATTTAGAAACTGAAACATTCTTTCTTTTCTCTTGGCCAGCCGGAACAGTTCCAGTCAAGTAGCTGTTGTGACATGGATTATATAGCAAATTGTATTTTGATTTAGAGGAATCCTGATTTGTAGGGATTAGGGATAATCTTCATTAATAGTCATTATTAGATTATAGGAATCCTGATTTGTAGGGATTAGGGATAATCTTCATTAATAGTCATTATGAGCCATTACTATTGAGGCTCTCTTATTTTGTGTGTGTATATATATATATATATATATATATATATGTAACATTTGCATATGAATAAAGACACAACATTCATTCTTTACATGTTGAGGACCGAGACGACAAGGACCAGGATTCTTTGCTTTCTCCATCTCCTAAAGACCCCGCCCTTCATTTTTTTTTCATCTACAATATCTACAACATATGCGGGGTTAGACGCAGAGCAACAGAGCTCTGTAAATCATCTTTCCAAAAGCGGTAGTATCTCCTTCCTCCTCCACCGTTCTTCTTTTTTCTTAGACAAACGTCTGGTTAGTGATCAGAGGATCTGGTTAGTGATCAGAGTTCTTGATGAAGTTCTAGGCGTCATTAAATCCAGCATATTTAGGTGTCAAATTTGGCCCCATTTGTGTTTGCTTCAGCCTAGGATTTAGAACTTCGTGATGCCCCACTCTATTTGGATTTGATGTTTTTTCTTCTGAGAAGTAATTCTGTTTTAAGCTACAAAATGAAATGACCTTTCCTTAAATTATCAAAGAAAATATAAATTTCAAAATTTAAGGCTATAGTAAATTAAGCTTTTTGGATGGAATAAATTCGGATTATCAGGAGTCTTTACGTTGTTAGTTTCACGAAAATCAGTGCTTTGAGTTAAAAAGCAAAGTGGTATTTATGTTTGTAAGTTATTGATCCAAGTTTTAGTTAGATTTTTATTTCCATACCCATAACATAGAGGATAACACAAAAATATATAATCAATGTGCATACTCCGGAAGAGAAATAATCTCATGTACTGTATTTGTGAGTATTATCTTTTTTATTGTCTCTGGGTATTTCTATGATTGAAAATATATGTATTTATTTTATAAATAAAGTGTCGCGGATTAGTATTTATAATCATTTTTTTCTACTAATTTATGATGACCAGGCTATCAAGAATTTCTCTATTCTTTCTTCGCGAATTCCATTTACAAAATGCCGTAGATATCCAACAGTTGAACCAAAAAGAAGAAGAAGAAGATATTTTAGGTTTTATTGCAGTACTATTATTTTAATATTACTTGTTTCTGTCGGAGAGTATTAATTTACTATTGTGAAGTTAGCATACTAGTATTTAGTGACCGTTTAGCTTTGCAGCTGAACCCTTTTTTAACACAGTTTTATGTTCATTCTGTGATTGGCATCTTTACGGTATTAGCATGTTTCTTCCCTTGGTCTGGAGGCATTTTTCAGATGTTCTCATTTGTGTGATGCCAGGATCGTTCTAATTTACTGAAGCACACAGTTGTCTGATGCACTCATCTATCATATTATTGATATGTTTTCAGGCCTTTGATCCTAACTTCTATGTTTATTATTTCATATCATGTAAACCCAAAAAAGTTTTATTTGTTAGTTGTTTGATCACCTTGAAATCTTCGCTCCGCGGAAGAATAAGAAAAGATATATTATTCTTATTACAAATGTACTTATTATTAACGTGAAACAAACAAACCATGGACACACACATGCACAAGTAACTCTTTGTTGTATTTCCACCTCAGTTGCAAACATTGTCATTTCCCCTCCCCCTCCTTTAAGTCATTTTAATCTCCAACATGTGAGAAAAAGGAAGAGAATTGCATCTGTACCCCAGACAGCTACTGAAACGGCTACTGAAAAAGATGCAAGCCACACCTAACCCTTGTTTTTGTTTTCTCATTTGTTTGGGGAGCTTGCTAATAGTTCTTTTTGTGAAATAATTTCACATTTGTTATCATGAAAGGCCTATATGTTTCTGAAATATTGCATCTTTCTATGTTTGAATTGCATCTGTGTTCTCTTTCGCCTTTTCGGGTGGGTGGAAAAGAATTTGTGCGAGCATCTGTTTACAGTCAACCTATTCATGTATGTTGTGAAGTACACAATATTATTACTTTTCAACTGACGTCTGTAAAAAGTGAACTTTGCTGATACTTCTAAATACACGCCTCATCTATTAGAAAGCTTGTAAGTTAGTTATTTGGGATTTATGGATCATTGGTTCTCTTAAGTTAGTTATTTGAGATTTATGTTTGCATATTAGGTCGCATTGTGATGTGCGACCACCATCCTTTTTGCTGGTTTTAGAGGTCAATGGCATGAATTTGCATCATCTTATATAGAAATAATAGTGAGTTTGAACCATTTTGTTTAAATTCCTTCTTGATCATTTTCTCCTTTGATGACCAACCATATATATATTTACACTAAAAAATTATTATCTCCCAAAATTATAGACATTATGCCACACTTATGATATTAATTACAGGATCTTTTGTATGAATTGATTGATGTCACAGATATTTGGAGCAAGTGTGGGAACTGAATTAAAGAACTAGATTGTATGATTGCTTATTGAACTATTTACTGCTGCATTTTAAATGTCATGCTTGTTGTTATCTTCAGAAAAAACAGTTATAGTGTATGGTTGTTTGTGCTGTATTTCTATGACAGATAGCATTATAAAGTCATATTCTCAGATAATACTTCGATCATCAAATTGTAGTCTCTATAAGAACATTGACTTGGGATGGTTCTTAGAATAGTGGCTTTGCTTGTTTCTTGCAGCATGTGTGTTGTCCCTGCTGGTTGTCATGCTTGTCTCAAATAGGCATGAATAAAAACATTCTACTAATTGCTAATCTTAAATGATTTTCTTGACTCCAGATAGCCATTGCTCTTTCGGTGGACCATTGCCTACTTAATTCATGGCGGATCCAACAGCAAGCCAAGCTACTGCGAAACAAAGAGAAATAAAAGAAGGTCTTTTGCAACTATGTTGTGACACATCTAGGACTCGCTTCAAAGAAAGAAAATTTTTAGGTAAGGATTATTCTAATGCTTTTTGATAAACAATCCCTATATTTCTAAGGTTTAATTACATTTCTTTCTCATATTACAGACGCTATATATTTTGGACAACAAGCACTCCTACGTTGTCACGAACTTGGTAATGAGAAGGAAGCTCAAAACCTGCACCGGAAACTTTTTTTGTACTATATTTCCCAGAGTAAACATATTCTTGAACAAGTAGGACGTTCTGAAGGTAAGATTCAATGCTAATAATGGTTCTAGTAGGCTTTTTCCCCCTCAATGTATTAATTATGTCTTTTTATTTCATGGTGCAGAGGCCTTGGAAAATGCAAAATTGGCCCTTAAGCATTCTAAAGAAGTAGAAGATGAGGGATCTAGAAGGCCGGTATCTAAATCGCTAGCTCTAGTCTTTCTTGAACTACAAGACTTTGGAGGTACGCATTTACAAATGTTGACTTAAATGTTTTATTTTTTTGATGAATGTTTTGAAATTAAGATTCCGACATTGATAGTTGTTTCTTTCTCATGTTACAGAAGCTTTAATTAATGGAGAAGAATGGCTGAGTTATTTTGAAGAAAATGATGACACTGAGGAGAAACATGACGCACAATGGACAATGACCTCAGCCTATTACAAGCGGGCTCTTAATTCCCTAAATAATAAACAATTTAAAGGTGAGAATTCTAATGTTAATATATAGTTGTTTTAGTAGACACTTATTTATTGATAATGTATTTATTTTTCATGTTACAGAGGCTTCAGATGATGGGGAGCAGGCCCTTGTGTATTATAAGGATGATAAGAGTCTTACAATAAAAATACGCTGGCTATTAGTTCAAGCGTATTTCTTACAAGAAGACTTTAAAAGTATACATAGTTATAATCAATTTAATTAGTTTTCACACGTCATATATAATTAATTAAATGAATTTTTGCCTTAATTGGTGCAGATGCATTGGAACAATTTGACAGCGAATCGGATATGTTATCACTGAAGCTTGATGTGGAAGATTACATAAAAGCTGGGTAATTTTTACATTTTTTCCTTTCATTTTTATATTTAATTTTACTGTCTGCGTTTATTGATTTATAACCCTCATTTGATTTTGTTGCAGGAAGATTCACCAGAAAATGTGTAGATACGATGATGCCATCTTCTATTTCGAAAAAGCAAAAAAGGATGCCAACAGTAAATTGAAGAAGAAGGTCAATAAATGGATAAAGAAGGTTAATAAATCGATACAGGAGGCTAATAAATCGATACATGAGGCTAATGAATCGATAAAGGATGGTAAAATGAAAATACTTTTGTTGTTGTTGTCAATTTTCAATTTTCAATTATTCAATGTGGTAACAAACTTATTTTGCAGATATTCCCCAAATCCTAAAAGATATTGGAGAAATAGATATTGAGAAGCATGAGAATAAAAGGAAATTGAAGAAGAACAAACCTTTTGCCATACAGGTGAGGTTGTATGTTTCATTGGTTTTAATTTTAAGTAACATCCATGAAAATACATTAGTTTAATAATTGTTGCTAAATTTTATTGTTATAGAGGAAAATATCGAAAAAGAAGGTGATGAAGGTGAGCCTCATATGGAGGACATAATAAAGGAGCAATGTGAAGTTCTAGATGCAGAGAGAACCAGAATGAAATTTTAGTGGTTACACTCAAATGAATTTGAGCCCTTCAGTTCTTTATTAAGTTAGAAATATAATAAATAAAATTAATATGTTGGTAGAATTTTTTTGTTTTTCGATTTTAGTTACTAGGCATGAATGTTTTATAATTTTGATTCTTGTTGCTTGAGGAACCATTATGTGTAATAGAAATTATCTGATCAAAAGGTTATGTTTGAAGTCTAAAATCATTTGGGTATTATTTTCATATTTAAGGCTAATATATATATATATATAAAACAAGTTCCTACCTATGAAAAGAAACCATAGCAGACAATGAAAACATTAAAATAGTCCAACTTGAACCATAATACTACTGCTGTCCAGGTGATTGTTGTTATAGATATGAACAAGCATAAAATTGTCTAACTTGAACCAACAAAGAGAAGAATGAGTACACACCCAAACAAGAATAAAACGTAAGACCAATGAGAACCCCAAGAAACTCCACTCCACAAGCTCCCAGAAAAGGAAACACCATAAATAGCCTAATAAAGAATCTGGAAAACCATTCACCAAGGCACAGAGCATCACAAAGCAACTACAGTTATAAATAGAAAAACCCCATAGGAGAAAAGCATACTTCATGAATGAAGATTGCTAGATGAATTAATTTTCACACGGTCCCATGAAATTAGATAATAACTCATGAAAGGATTTAATTACTCATTTGCATCCCTGAAGGTTGGAATCATGACAAACTCTTGTAATAATCGATATCGCCCACAAAGCCATCATGTCAAAAACTAAATACGCTATCAAACGCCTGAGACACCATAAAATCACCATACTCCTAGCCAAAAACCAAGATTGAAACCTACGAACCAAAGCAAAGATATACCACAAGGAAGGAAAAAAACCACGACAAGCGTAGTCAAGAAGTCTCACCCGAAGTGATCCTGCGCCCTACCAAGTTCGTTTTCAATTTTAGGATTCTTTTGTTTCAACAGGAATATCAACTTTGTCTAGTATTTGTATAAAAATCCCTGTTGTTCAACAACTTGTTATTCTCACCTTGCATGATTGAATGTGAAATTCTTAAATCTTAATTTGCCGATGTTCAAGTAGACTTTATTTGTGTTAAATTTCTTAAACCTTAAATAATATCCTGAGAGTTACTCTAGTCACTACTGACCTTTTTACCCCTTGTGGATTTGTTATTCCAATTATATCCCTTTATTTTTTTTAAAAACGCTGATTTCAGCATTTCGGGTAGAATTTTTGCTATCTTTGAAAAATCATAACTAATTCCAAAAAAAATCGAAATGGGGATCCGTAAAATTCTCCAAAATCCTTAGGATGTCTATTTTTGAGGAAAAATACTTGTTTTTACCCAGAATTTGTGAATCATTTCCAGTTTTCGTGTTTCCAACCTCTGCCCAAAATTTTCTAGAAAAACGTAGCCTAACTTTAGGAATTTTTATCTCCTTGCACAAACATCAAAATGACACATACTGGGTATATTTGGAAAGCTCTATATGTCTACTTTAACCATGAAAAATCTCAGATTTTAATAACTTCATATTCAACATAAGATCATGGCCTCTACGAAACTGACTCCAGGAACTCCTAACTGAAAAATTTTCGCCAGAACTTCTCTACTTTGATCTTCAACTTCCAAATTTTTTGATCCAACATCTTTCCCATCAAATTTTTGAAATAAAGATATTTTTAACCATAAAAAAATAAAAATAAAATTGCTCTTGGAGATTTAAGATCAAAACATAAACTAACTATGAATTTAAAAACTAAACTCAAGAACTAGGAACTTACCCTTGAAGAACCTTGATCCTTCTTTCTAGCTCAAAGAAAAATCTCACTCTCACTATCTTAATCAAAGGATCAGAGGTATTTGTGGTGATGATATGTGAAGAATTTGTGAAGGGGAACATCTCTATTTATAGAGAAAAATCAAGGACCCAATTGGCATTTAAATGTGACCAAGATTCACCCTAGCCCTTGGATGGAAAGATCACTTTTTGAAATTCAATCCCCACCTCTTATGGCTTGGTCGACATGCATAATCCAATCAACTAATTTGTTGTGCTTTTAATTATTCAAATACCTTGTATTATTCAATGATTAATTATTTCATAAAAGAAAAAGAACAAAATCCTATCCATAGTACCTGCTGGCCGACATCTTCTTGTTTTTATTTAATATGTTTTTATTTTGCAAAATATCTCATGTTTTAAGCTTTCTAATTGGCTAGTTGATAGTTTGACTTTTCAAAGCTTTAACTTTATGCTTTATTATATGATATATCATCTTTCCTTCCATTTTGTGTACCAACATGCTTCCTCTTTTAGCTCTTTTATGGTGTTTTTAAATAGCCAATATCTTATTGTTTATTAGAAGCATATCCTGATTGTAATATAATAACTACTCCTACTCAAAATCTTCCATGTATATGGAGCCATTTACACTGACTTTAGGGGAAGCCTATTTGAACATTGATTAACATATGCTATTGTATTCTTGGTTTATTAGCTAATTATACTTATTAATGTTTTTATTTAAACAAGTTTAATCCCTCATTTTTGGTCTCTTAATTTTCAAAATTAATAGCCCTCTTTTGATGTTTTTCTTTTGTCTCAAATTAATTTAAATAATTATGCAATTGATCTTAATTAGTACAACTTAGTTACCCAATTGCTTTTGCTAATTTCCTTTATCTTAATTAGATGCTTTCATAATATTTTCTTGCCTCTTTTGGTTATTAATTAACCATTATTTTATGTGTTAATTATATCACATTTTATGATCCCTAACCTTAATCTTATATTTTGCCTTTTGTTTATTTAATTCCAAGAGAAAATTACCTAAAATTATAATTAACAAATTACAAAAATTTTTAGACCACATATTCATCACCTTTATTTAAATATGTGTTATTTATCAAAATATAGTATTTATGATAAATAATAATTTTAGGGTATTATATTTCTCCCCCGTTAAATAAAATTTCGCCCTCAAAATTTATTCTATACTAACTATACTCTAAGCCATAAACTCCGGATATCTCTCCTTCATGTCTGCTTCCGTTTCCCAAGTTGCGTCACTAGGAGATAACCCCTTCCAGACTACTTTCATGAACGAAATATTCCTATGTCTGAGTCGCTTCTCTTGATGATCGAGAATTCGCTCCGGCTCGACTACGAAGGTATTGTCATGTCGCACTTCGACTTCTTCGTACTCAATAACATGATCGTGGTCTGGTTGGTATTTCTTTAACTGAGAAACATGGAAAACATCGTGGAGTTTGCTCAGGTTCGGGGGTAATGCTATCTGGTAAGTGACTGGTCCACGCTTTGCCAGTATTTCGAAAGGCCCTATGTAACGAGGACTTAGTTTTCGCCATCTTAAGTGTTCTACCGACACCGATTACTAGGGATATTTTCAGGAACACATGATCTCCGACTTCGAGCGTAGCTCTTCTGTCTACTTTGTGCTGCTAGGAGTCTCCTCTTGATTAAAGTGATTTGTTCGGAGGTCTGATCAATCATATCCGGTCCAAGAAATTTTCTCTTAGATAATCCCATCCAGCATAAGGGTGACTGACACTTCCGCCCATGCAACGCTTCAAACGGTGCCATTTGTAAGCTGGCATGATAGCTGTTGTTGTACACGAATTCTGCCAATGGAAGATGTCGATCCTAATGTCCTTTAAAGTCCAATACACACGCTCTAAGCATATCTTCTAGCGTCTGTATTGTCCTTTCAGATTGACCATCGGTCTGAGGGTGATAAGCCGTACTAAATCTCAGCTTTGTACCCAATGCTTCATGCAATTCTTGCCAAAATCAGGATGTGAATTGTGGATCTCCGTCAGAGACAATGCTCTTAGGTATACCATGGAGTCTCACAATTTCTTTGGTATAAATCTCCACCAACCGTTCTGGAGAATAGTTGACGCTGATGGGGATGAAATGTGACGATTTAGTTAATCGGTCCACAACTACCCAGATCGCATCATGATTCATGATCTTAGGCAATCCTACTACCAGATCCATGGTTACATTCTCCCATTTCCATTCTGAAATTTCTAGTCCTTGAAGAGGACCAGGGAGTCGCCGATGTTCGATATTCACTATTTGGCAAGTCAAGCATCTGGCCACATACTGGGTTACATCTTTTCTTCAACCCGGGCCACCAAAGTTCGGATTTCAAGTTCTGGTACATCTTGACCATTCCTGGATGTAGAGTATACTTACTCTTATGAGCCTCATCCAGTATCTTCCGCCTTAATTCATCGACCGACGGTATGTAAATCCACTTCTTATATCTGACCAACCTACTAGGTGATAGGTCATGGTCTTGAGTCTCACCCTGAGAGATCATTTCCCGTACAGAAATAGCCCATTTGTAATACCCGGATAATTATTTATCCGGAATATTATATTTTAGTAAATAATACCTATTAGAAATAGGTGAATATGTGGTCTCGAAACTAGTTTAATAAATACCTTATTTTCTAAGGTAATTTCTATTGAAATTAGGGTGAATAAAGAACTATAAATCCCTAAATGCAATTGTGGGTCATAGAATGCCCGAAAATATTATGATAAATCCTAAGAGGCAATGAAATATTTATAAAAAATTGGAGAATATGTTGTCTCTAATTTAGGTAATTTTTGGGATTAATTTCCTTGGAAAATATTGAGGCAAGATTTAATATTATTTTGGGGATCATAATTGACCCCATGATTTTTAATATTTTGCATGGAGCATAAAATACCAATGTCAGTAAAATAGTTGTGAGATAATAATTAATCTCAATTTAAAAAATTATCAACAATTAGTAAGTGATTAATTAAGTAATTAATGGCTAATTGTTTAAGCTTGAATAAAAGAAAATTCAAGGTAAAGTATGTAAAACCCTTTAATTAAGTGTTTATGGCTAAGATTAGCATAAAGTATACTTGCTAATTAAATAGAAAAGATTAAGAAAAGTGTATGAGAGGGAGACATGTTGTGTGTGTGTAGTGAGTGATGTGTGTCTAGTGGAGGAGTGAGGAATTTATTTAAATGCAATTATGGTAAAGTTAAATAAATGGAGTAGTTAAATCCAATAGGCCTTGTTGGCACAATGAGGATCAAGGGTTGGAGTGATTAGAGTTAATTGGCCTTGTTGGCACATTGTGGATCAAGGGTTCCATAGGTGATATTTGCCTAATTAAACATTAATTCTCATCATAGATTCATAAAGTAAATTTAATGGTTCTAATTTAATCTTGAAATTGAACTTAATGATAATTAAGCAACCAATGGGAAATGCATGATGGTGGTGAGGCCACCAAGGCTTGCTTGGAGAATGGATGAAGGTGGAGAAGCCACCAATGCCTTCTTCAAGCCAAGAATTGTTTAACATAAACAAAAACACACATGTGATAATAATATTCAATTTTGGAAGAGGATAAGGTACCTTTGGATAGGATATCCTCTTGGAATTGGAAGAAAGTGATGGAGGGAGAGAGGGCCACGTTTTTGGCCTTGGCTTGAAGAAGAATTCAGATTATTTAGTGTAAACCCATGGTTCTCATGCAAGATGAATTAGGTTAGGAATAATTACCAAGTGTGCCATGACCTTTTAGTATAAATAGGCACCTTGTGTCTTCATATTCTTCACACCAAAACCAACTCCAAGTAGTGGTTTTCTAAAGAGAGAAGAGAGCTAGTGAGAAGCAAGAAGGAAGTAGTAGCAAAGTCTTCAAGGGTAAGTTCTCTAGTTCTTAAGTTTTAGCTTTTAAGTTCATAGAAATTTATGCTTTGATCTTAAATTCCTAGAAGCAATTTTATTTTTATGTTTTTATGGTTAAAATTAGCTTTATTTCGAAAAAATAGTGAGGGTAGTCCTAGAGCAAAATTTATGGAAGAGAAACATCAAGGTAACGAAGTTCTGACGAAATTTTATCGGTTAGGCTATTTCTGAAGTTAGCTTTGCAAAAACCTTAAATCTATGGGAAGATGAAGTCGTTTTAATCTGAAATTTTTCATGGATAGAGTAGACATATATACCTTTCAAAATATGCTTATAGCATGTCAAAATGAGTTTTGTGCAAGTGGTTATGAATTTTTGAAATCAGGCCATTTTTATGGACGAAAATTCTGGACAGATGTTTGGAAATTAAAAACTGGGAATTTTATAATGAATCTGGGTTGAGACCAGTATTTTTAATCAAAATTAGACATCTTAACGATTCCAAATAATTTTACGGATACTCGTTTCAATTTTTCTAGAATTAGTTATAATGTTTTCAAAGTTAGATTAAAAATCTGAAAGTCAGTAACCAACGTGGTTCTACGAAGTTTTGGGCAATAAATTGTAAAATAAATCCATCAAGGGCAAAATGGTCATTAGTGGTTAGAATATCTCTTAGGATACTATTCATGGATTAATAAAGCGATATTACCATTATAGGCTATCCGAGAACACATACCGACCGACGTACGTAATCCGCTATCACCAACGAAGGTACGTTCGCGTCGTAACACTAACTCGATGGTTATTGTATGATTATATATGTTTGTTGTGTTCTGTTTGTTGTTGTAGCATACGTGGTTATGTTATATACACGGTTATGTCACATACGTGGTTATGTCACATACGAGGTTATTATTCTTTGTATCATACGTGGTTATGTTACATACGTGGTTATTATATATCTTACATACCTGGTTATGTATTTTTAATCATACATCTGTTGTGGACTGTTGTATTGATTTGTTGTCGTGTATATATTGTCATATTTAAGCATGAGGTTAACTGTTACCCGAGGTTCAATGTGCATTGAACCTCGCTCTTATCATAGCGTCGAGTTCGGGAGAACCGAGAACCGAGGAGAAAGGCGAGCAGCCGCACGAGAGACCCTGAAGACTTTCTTCTCGTTGTTATTCATTTTTGAAAACTCTCGGTCAATGTACCGCAGAATCAGCCGGACTTACGGCAATTTGAATAAATGTATCGGTTACTCAATTGCTCCGATGCTCTACTCTGATGAAAAAAAATATACTGCTTTTGGAAATGGGATGTTACACCATTCATCCTGCCTCTGAGCTTCCTCGATTTTGTCTCTCAGATTGTATTCCCCTTGACTAACAAGAAGACTTGCAAGATAGGCTTCGCCGGGCGCGTTAGAATTTTCGCAAATTTGATTTGACAGATTCAAATCTCTGAATTCCTCAAGCAACCTCTGTTCTTGAATCATCATGTATGCCACCTACACCTACTTCCTGCTAAGAGCATCTACAACGACGTTCGCTTTTCCCGGATGATACTTGATCTCCAGGTCGTAGTCTTTTAGCAACTCCATCCGCGATGTTGTCTCATGTTGAGTTCTTTCTGATCAAACATATATTTCAAACTCTTGTGGTCGCAGTACAACTCTACGGTCGCACCGTATAAGTAATGCCTCCTTATCTTCAAAGCAAACACGATAGCTGCAAGCTCTAAATCATGCGTAGGATAATTTGACTCGTGAGGCTTCAGCTGACGAGAAGCATAAGCTACCACTCTGCCCTGCTGCATCAGGACACATCCCAATCCATGCCCACTGGCATCACTATAGACTACATAAGTCTCACTCGGATCTGGGATAATCAACACTGGTGCTGTAGTCAACCTCTCCCTCAGTATCTGAAAGCTCCCCTCACAGTCATCATCCCACACAAACGATTGATTTTTCCTCGTGAGCTTTGTCAATGGTAAGGCAAGATGCGAGAAATTCTGTATGAATCTACAGTAATATCCCGCTAGACCTAGAAAACTACGCATCTCCGTCACTGTCTCTGGCCTCTTCCAGTCCAGAACTGCTTCCACTTTGCTGGGATCAACAACAACTCTGTCGCATGATATGACATGGCCCAGAAATCTCATTTCTGGTAGCCAAAACTCACATTTGCTTAACTTAGCAAAGAGTCGGACGCTGTTGAGGTAGTTCGAATGATCCTTGATGATGATTATTGTTTATGGAGTTTGGTTATTTTAAAGATCAAACAGATGTTATCATCGGATTGGAGGGTTATTCTTAGATCAATCCCTAGAGAGTCCAATAGGATAGCTGATCAGTTAGCTAAAGTGGGCATTTCTAACTCTGCTATTATTGAGGAATGTCCCTCTTATTTAGGAGCATGGGTGGAACATGAGAATTTGGGAGTTAATTCCCTTGTTTTGTAATTTCTGTTTGTGTAATATCGGCATCTAGCCTTCTTTCTTATAAAAAAAAGGGGAAAATTACGCTCAGGTCCCAAGGAAGGGAATTAATTACAATAAAGTCCCTTGAAATAATCAAATTACGCTCAGGTCCCAAGGGACTTCTGTGTAATTATTTGTATTAACAACAGGAAATGCATATATTAACAACAGGAAATGCATCGATTAATAACAACTTTTAAATACCTGACCATTTACAACAGGAAATGCATATATTAACAACAGGAAATGCATATATTTACAACAACATTTAAACACCTGGATTTACAACAGAAAAAGCATAGATTAACAACAACTTTTAAATACCTGACCATTTACAACAGGAAATGCATATATTAACAACAGGAAATGCATGTATTTACAACAATTTTTAAAACCTGGATTTTATTTCCATACAAATAATTACACGAAGTCCCTGGCTATTTACAACAGAAAATGCATGTATTAACAACAGGAAATGCATGTATTAACAACAACATTTAAAAACCTCCATACAAATAATTACACAGAAGTCCCTTGGGACCTGAGCGTAATTTGATGATTTCAAGGGACTTTTTTGTAATTTTTTTTGTTCCTTGGGACCTATATGAAATTTTCCCAAAAAAAAATCACTAATTGTACAGATTTTATCATTTCACTGTTCTACGTGATTTTAATTGCTAAATAAAAAATCATTTTCAATAGGTATATGATTTCAAGGAGATACAATGTGATGGAGTAGATATTGTTTCGTGTACTTGGAACAGTTGGGAAGCTTTTTAGATACGACCAGCACATGATTCCTTAATTTAATTTATATCTTAAGTTTAATTTCTTGATTTTTTTTTTCTATTTTCAGTTTTATTGTTAGTAATGAATAATATGATTAGATTTATTCGAATCATATTTGAATGATTCGAATTTTATTTTGCTTCCTATTTTATTGACTTCGTTTCTCGAAAGTTATCTGCTTTTGAAAGTGGTTCACCGTAGAAGATCCCGGCGAAGATTCCAGCGAAAGTGCAACCAATACCAGCGATGATGTTGCAACTTGAAATGGAGAAAATGACATGTTTTTTTTTAAAAAAAAAATTAATTAGAAGGGCATCTTGGTATTTCTACACAAAAATTTAGGTCTCATTTCCAAGACACATCAAGCATACTTTTAAACCCCATTTCCATCTATATATTAATTTCAATCCCCATATAAACCAATCACGTATCAAACAGGACACAATAGTAATAATAAAATGGAATTAAATGAAGATTCGTTGAACCAGTTTACAACTTTACATGCAATATTGAATCCTAGTGTGCGTTTTACGTGTAAAAACAAAATATTTCCCCCTCTTTTTTTGTCGCCAAGAGAAAGAAAAAAATAAATAATCCTAGACTGAGAAACTCGGAACCTTTCTAAAATCTCTTGGTCAAAAACAAAGAAGCTTTCTAAATTCATAGTATAAGTTGAGTTGGTGTAAGGGGCCAAGTGCAAAATGTTAAAAATAAGAAACAAACTAATAGTGCTCCTGATAGAACATGCAGATAACTTTTCTCATTTGTCATATTTTGTTAGTAAAAATGAAACATTATTAATTTATTCTCACTTTCACAGTTAAATGTGTTTCTCCCTTCCTTGCACTTGGTTTAAAAATAAGTTGTGTACTATCTGCGTGATGGTTATGATATAAATGTTATATTCATATGGGTATTATAAATACAACAAAAAAAATATTTTTATAAATCTTAATGAATTTTTTACAGGTTACAATTTTATAATTTTATATAACAAGCTTGAAGAATTAGGGTTTAGCTTGAGACACTAATTAAGCTTTTGGGCTTTCCTCTTTCAGTAGATGTGAGTTCTTATTTGCTTGAGTATTTTTGATTATTTAACTCTTTATGTAAACTGTAAACTTGATTTTCTTAATCTCATGAATTTTGAGTAAATTTTATAAATAGTTTAAAGGCTTGTTTTTCAATTCAGACTTTAAAGTATTCAAATGTCAGCTTTAGAGTTTAGCTACATTCAGAAATCCTTCACTCCCGCCAATCTCATTCCTAATTTGGTCACCGAATCATCCTTCGAAGCAACATTTTAGAATATCACACCCTTCCTGTGATTTTCTTCTTCCCATTCCGGTCTTAGGGAAAAGGTTCGTCCCGAAACTGGACTTAGGAATCTTTAATATAATTCTTTAATGCTTTTTGTATTTCTAACCTCCCAAATATATATATACATAAATATATATTTCAAACATTAGATTATGGAAGTAACATTTTGATATTTTTATGGGGAAGAAATAATTCGATTTTTAGTTAATTATAATTTTTTAAAATAAGTCAAAATTTCACATTTTCAAATATTTTTCTTTTAATAATCATTATAAAATATTACAATTATTTTTTAAAAAAATCAGGTACAAGCTTATTATGGTTCCTTCGGCTACTGCAGAATTATTAGGAATGATGAATGGTTTAAATTTATGGATGTGCAAAGGGTGTATGAACATAGTTCTTTTTATGTGATTATTGTACAGATGCCATTAATTTAATTGTTAGAGGATGTGATAGTTAGAGTATGTGATAGTGCTCATCCGTTCAGATATATCATATATGAAGTTATATAACTACATATTTAGAAGATATAAATCAGATAACAACATAAAAAAACACAAAATTAATGAGTTTAACAACTCCTACAACCATCCAATTTCAAAAAAAAAAAAAAAAATCATCATCATCTTGCATCAATTACATGTCTTCTTCTATTGTTCTTATAACAAGTTCATTTGCAAAACTTAGAATGTCCAGATCATGATCATCCATAGGTTCCCTTACTTCAACTCTAATCAAGTTTTCCTCATCATGGGCATTAACATCCAGGTTTTCTACATCTTCTCAATCTTCTTCATAAAAAAAAAGGTAAGTTTTTACGCGGCTTTTTTTACCCTTTTTCATTAGGACCGCTTTTTACTTGTGTTTTCACATGTATCACTCCAATAAAAATGTAAGTTTTTACGTTTGTACACTAGTTTTTAACAATAATGATGACACTATTTTCATTTATCCGAATCATATTTGAATGATTCGAATTTTATTTTGTTTCCATTTTATTGACTTCGATTTTTAAAATTTAGAGTAAAATATTCTAACCACCCTTCGTTTTTGCTTTAATTACCCGGATCTCCCTTCTATGTTGAAAATATATACACTTTAGTCCAAATTATTAACACCGCTAAAGAATATTCTAAAAATATTCTTCAAGTATATTTTTAAATTAAAAACCATATTAAAATTAATGTTGTTTACCAATTTACCCCTCATTATACCAATTCCCTAATTTATCTTTTAATATTAATGTTCATTAATTATCTATTTAATATTTTTAATAAATTTAATTTAGAATAAGTTTTAGTGATCTGTTTATGTGGTAAATATTAATAACTTGTTCAAAATTTGAGTAATTATTTTTAAGAATATATGTTTAATGAAATATTATTTAAAATTTAAAACTATAAGATATTAATATGCAAATATCATACTAATATCATTTTATAATTATATAACTTAATTGAATATATGTATGTATTATTGCAAAAAAAAAAAAAAATTCATCATGCTATTTAAAAATTAGATGATAAGTTTAATAAATAAAAGAGACTAAACATTTAATTTTATCAAAAAATTAAAATTTTAATGATAAAATTAATTAACTTTATAATTTGATAAATTTAAAAGTATGACAAAAATATATACTAATTTTTAAAAAACTTTGAATAAACATTTGTGCTTAAATGTTTATTTTTTTTTTAAATTTTTGGTTGCCTATCCAGTATCCAGAGCTTCGTCCTGACTAATCTGGATCTGACCCGCGTCACGCACCTAGCTATGGTAGGTTAATCAAGGGTGAATGTGCAAAAATACACATGTGTTTTACCCTAAGAGTGGTCAACACCAAATGCTTTCTTTGTTGTTGCAAAATTACATATGAACTTTCAAAATTGGGTCAACAATACCATTACAAAGCCATCACCTGGAGCACATGTCATTTCAGTATAGATGACGGGTTCTTGTAAGTTAGTTATAAGGCGTCTTCTGTTCCCCTCTCCAGCCGATGCAGAACATAACACTCCATCCATAACATTTCACCCACCTTTAGGCCAAGCGGCCTCACTTGCATATCCGCCCACATTGACTCGAACTTGGCTTTGATACCATTTGTTTGTAAATCGACTCAAACCTAGCTCTGATACCATTTGTTTGCAACATCCCTCCTGATATTGTCTGCTTTAGGGGTCCATCACCTTTCACGGCTTTACAGACGTTAACTTTTTACAGACGTCAGTTGAAAAGTAATAATATTGTGCACTTCACAACATACATGAATAGCTTGATTGTAAACAGATACCCACACAAATTCTTTTCTACCCACCCGAAAAGGTAGAGGGGAACATAGATGCAATTCAAACATAAAAAGATGCAATATTTCAAAGTTTGTCAAACAAATGAGAAAACAAAAACAAGGGTTAGGTGTGGCTTACATCTTTTTCGAGTAAGAATGCGGGATACGAGATGCAACAAAATGTTTCATAAAACTTCTACCATCAAAGCGATATAAAATGGAAAAAATGCATAAATCACGAGATGGTATCACATGCTAAAGATTAAAATGACTTAAAGGAGGGAAAATGACAATATTTGATAAACTAATGCATGCTTTCATTGGGGAGTTCGGTCTAATTAAGTTCTCCGAGAGATATATACCAGGGTGAGTATAACGATATTGATAAGGGAAAGTTGAAGGTTTGAAGTTTGGTGGATAATCCGTGAATTTGTGGTTGAGAAATGATCGAACCTGGCTCGATACTATTTATTTGTCAATGACACGAACTTGAATTTGATACCATTTGTTTATAAATCGACCCGAACCTTGCTCTGATACTATTTGTTTGTAAATGACTCGAACTTGGCTCTCATATCATTTTTTTTTAAATCTACACGAACTTGGCTTTAATACCATTTGTTTGTAAATCGACTGGCTCAAAATACCCTTTGTTTGTAAATCGACCCGAACCTCACTCTGATACCATTGGTTTGTAAATTGACCTTGTTGTGATACCATTTGTTTCTAAATCGACTCGAATCTAGCCCTGATGTTCAAGTAGACTTTATTTGTCATATATTTTAAATTTCTTAAACGTTCAATTCTATTTTTAAGGGTTTTTTTGTTTTTGTTTTTTTTATCAATGTTCTAACATATTTCCTTTTTTATTTTTAGGAAGAAAATGGCATTTTGAAGTTGAATTGATAAAGCAAGCCAAACGTATGATGAATCTTTGAGTTTATAAAGGGTCCATAAAGTGGACGGTAGTCACAAATCAAGACAAATGAGAGAAAAAAAAGAGACGATTTGCAGTGTGTTGGAAGTAGGTCACGAAAACACTACAAGGCATTACCAATATATATATCAAATATATTTGGAGCTGCAATAGTGAAAGTCCATCGTAAGTTATGAAATAACATCGACTTTTTAGATTGGTATTCAACCATCTATAAAAGTTATGAAGGAGAAAGAAAAAGAAAAAATGAGTGGTGGAAACACATCAAACGAGGTGAGAAAATTATTCAGTCAAAAGATAGCGAAATGAGTCATTTATTATTCATCTATCTCATTTATATATTTATCATCATATCTATTTCTTATATAGGGGAGTTATAAAGTTATTCTCGAAATTGTATACGGATTACTTCCATGGTAATTTAAGGCCAAAAGTGTTGTGTGTAGGTTGTAAATGGGTGTGTGCATTTATGGAACACATTTCACCTACGAAAACATGAAACCACAGATTAAATAGTGTTCTTATAAATCATTATTTTGTATCACGAACCTGGCTCTAATACCATTTTTTTTAAAATCAACCCGAACCTGGCTCTAATACTATTTGTTCATAAATTGACGGGCTCTGATACCATTTGTTTGTAATTCGACTCGAACTTGTCTCTCATACCATTTATTTGTAAATCAAACCGAACATGACTCTGATACCATTTGTTTGTAAATTGACCTTGTTGTGATACCATTTGTTTCTAAATCGACTCAAATCTAGCCCTGATGTTCAATTTTAATTTTAAGGGTCTTTTTTTTATCATTGTTCTAACGTATTTCCTTTTTATTTTTTTTAGGAAGAAAATGACATTTTGGAGTACCAAATTGATAAAGCAAGCCAAATTTATGATGAATGCCGGGTTTATAAAGGGTCCATAAAGTGGACGGTAGCACAAATCAAGACGAATGGGAAGAAAAAGAGACAATTTGCAATGTGTTGGAAGTAGGTGATGAAAATACTACAAGGCATCACATCGATGGTGTGAGAAATAGCATCTGAATTTTTAGATTGGTATTCTACCATCTATAAAAGTTATGAAAGAGAAAGAAAAAGAGAATGATTGGTGGAAACACATCGAATCGATGTAAGAAAATTATTCTTGTCAATATAGCGAAATGAGTCATTTATTATTCATTTATCTCATTTATATTTTTATCATCATATCTTTTTCTCATGTAGCGAAGTCATAAAGTCATTCTTGAAATTTTATACGAATTACTCTCACGGTAATTTAAGGCCAAAAGTGTTTTGTGTAGGTTATAAATGGGTGTGTGCATTTGTGGAACATATTTCACCTACAGAAAACATGAAACCACAAATTAAACAGTGTTCTTATAAATCATTATTTTGTATCACAAACCGACTCTAATACCATTTGTTTGTAAATCAACGGGCTCTAATATCATTTATTTGTATATCGACTGAACCCGTCCCACGATACCATTTGTTTGAAAATCGACCCGAACCTAGCTCTGATACTATTTGTTCAACTATAACATGAATCATAGTGGTGGTGAATGGCAAATCAAGCAAATTCATAATGCGTATTCAATCACTTTTTGACATCATTGTAAAACACATTACAATGGCCACAGAGCTGAAGGTGAGAACCATGTAGGTAATCCATGGCAAAGGTCTACTTTTCCCCCTAATTTTAGACTAAATTCCTCATTATCTCGTGCATTTTCCAGTCCAATAACACTCCCATGTTTTCTTGGACACGAATGTTGGACTCTTCTACTAATTTAAAGGATGATGAAGTTAACTCCGCTTAAATATGCATGCATGACTCATTACCAAGATTAAAAAAGATTGCGTTCTAGGTGTGAAATTTGGAGAGAAAGACTAAGTTGTCTCCCTTGCTGCTCTGATACATAAAACACCCATCAAAGAAAGTTGGCGTTGCAGCAAGCCTATGATTTTCCATAAATGCCCTTTACCAATTCAAATATCGCTTATATTGGACTAAGCACAAGCAAAGGCAAAGAACCACTGTTCATAAAAGTTCTAGGCGACATCAAGAACTCCAATCACTAACAAGATGTTTGGCTAAGAAAAAAAAGGATATATTATATATATTCACATTTTTCGGCTAAAGAATATACTATTATATTCTAATAATATTTCTAACGAAGAAGAGGAAAAAGCTGGAGGCGGAGGAAGGAGATACGACTACTTCTTGAGAAGATGATTTACAAAGCTCTATTGCTCTGCGTCTAATCCCACATAAGAGTGGTTTTATTGTAGATATTGAAGATGAAAATGAAGGACAAGGTCTTTAGGAGACGGAGAAAGCGAAGAATCGTCATCCTCGTCATCTCGGTTCTCAACGGCTACTTGACCGGAACTGTTTCGCTTGCTTGAGAGAAAAGAGAACGTTTCACTTTCTAAATCATCATCCACAACGAAGGAGGAACCACTTAGCTCTTGAGAAGTGTAAGGAAAAAATCTCACTCTAAGCGCAATTCTTGTAATCACGGATCGTATCACATGGTGAAGATGAAAATGACTTAAAGGAGGGAAATGATGATGTTTGATAAATCGATGTGTGCTCCCATTGGGGAGTACAATCCAAGTTCTCGATACCATTTTTTTTGTAAATCGACACGAGCTTGGCTCTAATACCATTTGTTTGTATTTTGACCCTTAGCTTGGTTACGATACCATTTGTTTGAAAATATATGCGAATCGAGGCTCGATATCATTTGTTTGTTAATTGACCTAGATTTGATACCATTTGTTTGAAAATCGATCCAACCTGGCTCTAATACCATTTGTTTGTAAATCAACTATGAGCTGGCTCTAATACCATTTGTTTGTAAATTAACCCGAACTTGGCTCGATACCATTTGTTTGTAAATATATCTGAACCTGACTCTGATAATATTTGTTTGTTAATTGCCTAGCTCTGATACCATTCGTTTGTAAATGACTCAAACCTGGCACTGATACCATTTGTTTGTAAATTGACCATGAGCCTGGATCTGATACCATTTGTTTGTAAATCGACCAGAACCTGGCTTTGATAACATTTGTTTGTTAATTGACCTGGCTTTGATACCATTTGTTTGTAAATTGACTGAGCGGGTTCGATACCGTTTGTTTGTAAATTGACCTGGCTCTTTTGTTTAATCAATGTATTTAGTTAATTTAGTTTTATGGCCATTGCTCATTGATTTTAGAAAACCATGGAAGAAATCAACAATGAAAGCGAAATAAGAGATTCCGTATATTGAACCGTGCCTTTCAAGCTGTAAGTAAATTCTTGAAGAGTTTAATAATTGAACTCGAGGCAAGTGAGTAATTTGTTGTAATACCAAGGGATAATTATTTATCTTAAATATTATATTTTGATAAATAATACCTATTTAAAATAGGTGAATATGTGGTCTTGAATTATTGTATATATTTATTTTATTTCTAGGCAATTTTCCCTAGAATTAGAAGAACCAAAGGCTAAATTTTCTAAAATCTTGTTAGGGATCATAAAATATCTTAAGATTATCATAATTAAGTATAATCTTAATTATGTCATAAAAGGCAATTAAATGTCATTAAAATGCCTAAATCAATTAGAGAAAATTATCAACAATTATTGGGCAATTAAATTTGCAATAATTGAAATATTTATATTAATTTTCGAAATTAAATAATAATTAATTTAAAAAGGCATAATTAAGAATATATCAACTTAATTAACATCCAAATGATATCTAAGGGCCAAGATTAACACATAAGGGGTTTTTAATCATCAAGATTAATATAATAACCTATCAAATTTTGACAATTAGGCCTAATAACCCCTAAAACACTATATTAGAAATATTAACCAAGATTAGTTAATCCTCCCTTGAATCATTTAAAGGTGGCGAAATTTATTACTTAAAGAGGCAAAGTAATTGCACTAATTCTTAATCCTAAACCATTAACAAATATCATCAATAGTGTTTAGATTTTTCCAACACAAATCAAAGGCTTGGATTAAAACTAATAAAGCTAAATCCTAAGGCCTTAATTAAGTATCATAAAGTGTAATCCTTGTGGAGAAAGAATTAACCAATGAGAGGATTATTTCTAGATGATTTAATAGGAATGAAAACACAAAATGAGAGAGTGGGGGGGGGGGGGGGGTACACGGTTTTTACAAAAAAAAAAAATGAATTGAAAATTGATGTGATTAATTAAATAAAATGCACAAAGATAATTAAGCACATGCAAGTCTTAATCATAGAAGAAAAATGTGTACTTCTCATAAATGCTATTAATGGATGTGGAAGAGGATAAAACTTGAGGGAAAAGAGAGAGGGGGGGGCTAAGTGTGTGTGTGTAATTGAGTGTAAGAGTGTGTGTGTGTATGTGAGTGATGTAAGCCTTGTGTAGGAGAGATAAAAAAAATGTGTAAATTCATTAATGGTGAGTTAAAAACCATTAGGATTAATTCAAGACACAAGTAAATGAGAACCTATAGAAAATGAATTGTATCTTGAGAAGCTTTGATCATAGATCAAATATAAGGATTTATTATGAACAAGCATATTTTAAGCTTGGAATAGGTTATCTTCAAAATCATTTTCTCAACTTTTGTGATTAATTTTAAAATGATTAAAGTGTTAAATGAGACCCCTAATAAAGTCATAATTTTGAGATTAGAGAAGTGGAAAGGAAACTTGAATAAACTACTATCTTGTATCTAGTTACTTGTACACTTTGGTAACTTGTATTTGAGTCGTAAAATTTGTAAAACAAAGGGGGTGAGGGACGAAACAAGGAAGCTTGAGCAAGGAGTAACTAGTTAGTCATCAATGAAGCATTAATCATAAAGTTAAGATAACATTGATTAGGGGACAAATTGAAATTGTACAATTTGACTTTGGGGTAAAAAAAAATGATGATGAAGAGAGTGTAAGAGGGAGGAGTCGGCCAAGGGGTTTAAATGGTGTGGATGTGAGCTCAAACAAAGACCTAGATCTAATGGCTCAAAAACAAGAAGAGGCAAGTTTCATTTAACTACCAAAATGCCACAACAATTTACTATAAATAGGAGCTTAGGTTCTTCATATTTCTCACACCAAAAACAGCAAGTAACATTTGATTCTAAGAGTGAAAGTGAGAGTTAGAGTGAAGCAAGAAGGAGTAGCAAGGTTCTCCAAGGGTAAGTTCTCTAGTTCTTAAGCTTTAGCTTTGAGTTTATAGCTTAAATGTTGTTTTGATCTTTAATCTTCCAATATATTCTTGTTATAATGTTTTTATGGTTAAAAATGGTTTTATTTCGAAACAATTGATGAAGAAGATGTTATAGCAATTTTTTTGGAAGATTATGATCAAAGTAGCGAAGCTCGGCAAAACTTTATCGGTTAGCGATTTCTGGAAGCAGTGGTAAAAACGCTGGTATCTTATGTTAAAGATGATGTTCTAAAATTCTGAGAAAATTCATGGTTAAATTAGAGATACAGAGCTTTTCAAATATACCTAAAATGAATTATTTCAAGTTCTGTGCTAGAAGATAAAAATGTCCAAAGTTGGGCTACGTTTTTTGAAAATTTTCTGGGCAGAGGATGATCACGTGAAAACTGGGAATTTTTCATAAAATATGGACGAGAACCAATATTTTTCCTTGGAAGTATACATCCTAAGGATTCCGAGGAATTTTACGGATCCTCGTTCCGAGTTCTGTGGAATTAATTATGATTTTTCAAAGTTAGGCGAAAAATCAGCCCATATCTTTGTCAAACAGCGTTTTTACGAAATTTATGGGAAATAATTGAAAAATAAATACACCAGGGGTAAAATGGTCATTTGAGACTAATATATTTATTATAATATTAATTATGAATTAATAAATACGATATGACCCTTATAGGATATCCGTGATCACATTTTGACCGTCAAAGCGTACCGATAATATCGACTCAAGTACGGACGCGTATTGTAACCTTAACTCTTATGCTTATTGTATGCCTATATATGATAGTTGTGTTCATATACTAAAACTCTGTCTTAAATTGTTCTTTATATATTCAAATATATACGGGTTATGGATATGATAATACCGTTAAGTTTTCCTAGCGGCGAGGACACGGCCAGGTACATCGTGGCACCTTTGGTGAATAGTGCGACCGGGGATAACATACATCTGCGGGGGCTGTGTTTTGTTATTGCCTTACATATTATTCTTGTTTTGAAAATGTGATTTTGTACTTGCTATAATGATATGGATATCTGTCATACATATCTCGTTTACATAAGCATGAGGTTAGATTACCCGAGATCCAATGGGCATTGGATCTCGGCTCTTACCATAGCTTCGGGATCCGGAGTGAACGGGATCGAAGACAAGGGTAAAGCGAGGCATGAAGACCGATTTGGAGAAATTTCTTTTGATATGTACTTAACGTTATTAATCGTTCAAAATTTTTGTATCATTTGTAAAAGCAAACATATACATTACAATGAATGTTTATCAGTTACTCTTCAATTTGAATACTTCCAAAGCTCAACTCTGATCAAAACGTTGTGAAAACGTTTACAAAAAATGGGGTTTTACATTTGTCACTTGTAGCCTTAATTTGTTCTTTTATCCTTATACATGTTGACATTAATTTTCTTTATTGTAGAGCGATATTTGAGAGATTGGTTATTGATACGTGATGGGTATAACAAAGAGAAAAAATAGACTCTGTAAAAATAAAGGGATAGATAAGAGTTACAACAATTGAGATTAAAGGCAAAACCACCCTCCCAACTAATAAAGAACTCATGCCTCACCACTAACCTAAGGTTAGATAAAGATAACAAGATTCAAGCCTAGTTTAAGAACTTGCAACACTCAATTTTCATTTATAAAATATGTATTATGCATTACAAAATATCCCCTCTTTATAGGGTAACTAAAAGCATGAGAATACAAAGAGAAATATAACTCCAAAAGTTGTGTTGCCTAGAAAATAGAAATAACAATAACTAAAACACAACTCCTAAGAGTTTATCGCCACTAAAAATCTCTTTATTGCACTTTAAATGCTAAAACTTTGATCTTCCTTCATAGTTAACCCATTAAGGTAGTCAACAAAGCATAATTTGACCCAAAATAACTTCTGAACTTAATTGAAACTGTGCCTTGAAATCAGTGCACAAATTGTATGAATTTTCAGCTTCTCTAATCAAATGTAACATTCTAACTTCTATATCAGTTATATTGAGAGTTTTTTTCCTTCCTTTCATTTCTCATCTAATTTACAATCTCTCCTCAGTTTTACGAGTTCATTTTTTACCGTAAGATCTAATGGAGAGAATCAGTGAATAATAATTGATAAAAAAAATACATCTCTTGAAAGTGTCTACCTTTAATGTGAAAGTGAAGGTCATGCTTTGGTAATGAACTCGTTTTATTAGCAAATAGTATAATGAAAATGAGTTAGTTGATTGATTTTATTATTTGTTGAGGGCGTGTTGTCTATTCATGAAGTGGTGATTTTAACATTAGTGTGCAGTTTAGGTGCTTGAATAGTCTGATTTATCATTTATATCTTGGTGTAACTTATTCAGTTTAAGTGTAATATTTTTGTGTTTGTTTATTTGCAAGATCGAAAATTGTTAAAGATTACAACATTCATTATCTGAGTTTTTGTTGAAAAGTGAATTTGAAGTGATGCTTGTTAGAAGAATACCTTAAATTTCTCTCGTCATGGCCTTGATTAATTTGTAATTAGCATACATCAATAGGATTTGGTAGAGATGATATTTTGTAGCCATTTTTTTTAATAGATTAGAATTCGAAGGTAGCCCAATTCATAGTTCACATAGGGCTATACTTTTGTAATTAACCGGTATTTTATTTTTTGAAAAATATATCAGGGAAGTTATTATACAACATACGTCTCTTTATTATCATCTAGTATGAGATTTGTGACTACCTCTCCATATACAAGTGTATCTAGAGGGATTTAGCGGGTCTTACAACTTCGCGAGGCCAACTCTATATTAGTTTTATAGCATACGTCTTCAAGTCAAGTCAAAATCTACTATGAATATTGTTGAAAAAATCTGGATAGTTGAATTACTCAATTCTTAAATTGGATTACTAAGTTTAACAAATTCTAAATCAAACCACATTTCAATACTTGATAACTTTACTTTACTGCCTGTTTTCATCACTACCTTCTTCCATCAAGGAATTCCTCCATCATTGGCCTTTTTGTTCAAAATTCTTCTATAAATTATTTATTAGATAACTTTAGTACCAGAAGATACAGTTTTTTTAACATTATGAAAATTTAAATGGTGCATTTTTATTTAAATTACACATTTGCAGGTTAACGTGACAAAGACCTTACAAATGCACAATAGCATCTCCATTTGCCTATTGTCACCAAGAAACAAAAGAAAGAGGGCCATTGGTTATGATGCTGACACAAAACATAAGACATCAAAATCAAAATTCTGTCTTGATATTTGGTGTTGGTACATGGAAATTATGGGCTTGGAGGAATCAGTCGGCCTTTGAGATTGATTTTCAGAAACCAACTTTCCCTGCTGCCGTTATCAGGAATTTATGGCCACAATTTGTACATAGGAGTAGTCACTTGTTGGAAACCAGTATAGACCCAAAGGTTGACAAAAGCTGGAAATTACCCCCATTGGAATGGATCAAAGTGAACGTTGATGGTGCAGTGTCCTCTTCCGGAAGATGTGCAGGTTGTGGTGGAGTTATGCGTGAGTCAAAGGGCACATGGATAGCTGGCTTTTCATATCAGTTGGGTTACTGTAACCCACAGGAAGCAGAGGAATGGGCTTTTCTTAAAGGTTTACTGCTAGCCAAGAACATGGGCTTTAGGAAAGTTATCATTGAAACTGATTCAAAGAATTTGATCCTCGCCTTAAGGCAGGATGTGGATACCACTACTCAAAGCTTAATGATTTTCCAAATCAGGAGCTTATTGATCTCGGATTGGGAAGTGCAGATGAATTACATTCCAAGAGCTCACAACCTGGTGGCTGATAGGCTGGCTAAGGAAGGCTTATCGAACTCCTTTTTTTATTACTGTCCGCTTTATTTGCGGTCCTTGTTGCTTTTTGATTGTATGGGAATTTATTCCCCTCCCTCTATTTCTTTAATATAAGGCTCTGCCTACGTTTATACCAATAAAAAATTCAGTCTTCACATCACACATACATATATCACAAGCAGGACTATTCCTAAAGCCAACATCTTCATTGCAAATGTTGTTGCTCTTAATTGCAACAATTTATCTGAGTCATGAAGAATCAAGTTTTGATTTGATCCTTGGCAACTCAAATTTGTTGGCCATAAGTTCATTCTTGGTTGTTGCAACCTCTAATGCCTTCTTCCTTTCATATTACTGTTACAGCATGTAAATCATGTTGAGATGGAGGAGCACAGAGTGAGTAACAAGGAGACAGTCAAAAAAGCTAAGATACCTTGGAAGATTCTTGCCCGATTGGCAGTGTAGAAGTAACTTTTTTTTAATGACTTTTGAAAACTTAAGTTAGGTTGGAAGTTAGATAATATAATGTGATTTATATTTGAATTAGTAGTAATAAGAGTGGTTTTTGTTAACTGAAATTTGTTTGGATGATTAATAAATAAAAAAAAGTTTAGATATAAAATTAAAGAATAGGACATAGATTTTTTTAAATCATGAACAAAGCCCCTCGCTAACGCAAGATTAGCCCAACGAGAATTAAATTAGGCCCAGAAGCAAAGTCAGATATTTTTTGCTACAACAGTGGGAATTGAAATGGGAGAGCGCGGGCGAACATTTGTTCAACGATATTTTTTTGTTCTCCTAAGGATCATTGATGCAAATCTTCTGTTAGAGAAAACATCTCTTGCTTGTTGCTACTTGCTGCAAGAAGCTTCTGCTTTAGCTCTTCCAATTCGTAGTCTTTGGACCAAAAAAACAAGAAAGGGGAATTCTTATCTAATCATCCGGGAGAAAAGTAAAAGAAATAAATAAACATAAACTTGCCAGTTCACAAATCATACAACTCTTTTTCTTCAGCATGTTCACGCAGTTTTCCAATAATTCGTCTGAATTCCTACTATTACTCATGAACAGCCCAACTTATTATAAATTACTCCAGTCACACTATTTTCATTTAGGCTTCTCTCCACACCAGACACATCAACTCTACTATTGCCCACATCTGGACATAGAAAGGGAGAGAGGTGCTGGTGTGGAACAAACCAATAACATCATTTCAATAGCATTTGTCATCTCAGCATTGACCACCATATATAAACATGCCCAAAAAGGCTTTAGAGGCCATTTCTGATTCGTCACTGTGAACATTGTATTACAATTTTATCCTCCAACCACAAGACTAAGCAAATGAAAAATACTACTCGTAGTAGTTTTTTTATAGTTTCAAGTGTTATAGAGGCAAACTAACAAACATTCCGTACAAGCAATCCAGATACCATTTGGGAAAAGGAACTATTGTAAAGAATATAATAGAACAAAGGGAAAATTCCAATTAAATATCATTTGAATTTGTAAAACCCCTAGGTCCTTGGTATCTCTCAATCTTTTTACAAATTCGGGAGACTTTTGGGGGTTTTACAAATTCAAATGGTATTTAATTGGAATTTTCCCAAAAAAATGTAGGGCCTAATTTAAAATTGAGTGAAACTATAAGGATTTGAAAGGCATTTTTCCCAAGATTTAATGGTCATGGTTACTTTCGCCTTATTTTTCAAAGCTAATTTTGAAAAAAAATCTCATATGTATTTTTATCTCTTACCATTTTGAATTTTTGGATGTCACCATTGGGAGGTTTTTTTTTTTTTTTTTTTTTTTTTTTTTTTTTTCAAGGATTCTCGTCATTTGGTCATGTGATTGAAATGACTATTCAAATTTAGTTTGGAGATGTTTTTAAATGATAAGTTTATTTTTTTAACTTGATAAAAATAAAAATTAATTTTAAAATTCTATATTTAATAAATGTAAAATATTTTAAAAGATGAAATTAAATTAAATTTAAGGTTAAGGTTAAGGTGTAATTTTTCTTTGAAAATACCTTTTCAATAACACTCAACCCCTTAAAAATAATTTCTGGAGTAATTTTACTCTTAAAATATTTTCTTAACATCTTAAAATAATTTTCGATGCAATTTTTCATTAAAATATTTTCTCAAAAGCAATAAGCACCCTAATGGTCTTGATCTTTAAAATAGTTTAGGGTGATTGAACTGAGAAAATAATTTAAAAACAAAATTGCATCAAAAATTATTTTATAGGACTGGGTGTTGCTGAGAAAATATTTTGAGGACATAATTACACTGAAAATTATTGAGATTCTGAGTGCCACTACTTCAAGGGAAAAATTACACTTTAACTCTTGAATTTAAATCATCCGAAATTAATTAATTGGTTCAGATTAATAAAGTGTGCTCCATGTTTATTATTGTGATGGGGATGGAATTGAATGTGATTAATTATATTTTAGATGTAGAAGCTAATTTTATGACTCATTATGCCTCATGATGCGTGTGGATATAAATTTGGAGATCCAAACCCAATTGTGAAAAATCTACTTTCTTGTTGAGTGCTTGATTAATTGGTTGCTTTTGTTAACTTTAGTTTTGTTCGATCTTCAAACCTCAATTTAATTTTCCTAATGCAATAAAGTAGAATGTTGTTTTTGGCATTTTGCTAAACCAAGTTTTGCCATCCGAAGGCTCAGTTTCCTCAACGCTAATTTTTTTAATAACTGATAGTGAAACATACACTTATCAGTACTAAATACTAATCTTTATGTATAATACACTTACAGTATTTTATTTCTTGTAGTTACTTGACAACCAACATTCTTGGTAGTTTAGATCGTAACATGCCTTTGTTTTAGTTTTATTTATATGCAAAACATAGCTGATATAATACAACATAAGTGCAAAAGGTATAGGATACACACAAACACGCACCAAATAAATGCAAAAAGTTGATAACTCCATTTAAACTACAAAACGTAGTTTTTATTTAAATGACGTACGTGCATGTCTATATATATATATATATATATTATGGCTGAGGATACATTATTCGTGCTTTATATATTGATATTTGGTACAGGATATAGATTATAAAGTAGATTGCATTACACCAGATAATAGATATATAGATAAGTTAAGTTCCATATATCAGTTAACTTTTCTGCAATTGGTGCGGATCTGGCCTTGATTCCCAGTGAGAGGGTTTATATTTCCCATCTTAATCATGGAAGAAGCAAAACCCTTATAGAAAGGTCGAGGATTTAGGGCATACTGTGTAACCAATGCATCAGTAGAACAGTTACCATTGAAGAGAGCTTGATCAGAGTGAAGAAGCCCTTTCTTCTGAATCAAATTCAAAAAGTAAGACACGTCGAACTTTGCTGGTGTTGTTGAATCCAACCCTGCAAGGTTGTCGTCTCCTCCACTTCTAGGGCACACCCTGTCAATATATGTATAGAGAGAGAGAGAGAGAAAGAGAGAGAGCAATCCAAGATCAAAATCAATTTTACGCATGAAATGCCTGTTTAATTTTAGATATATGTGTGGGTTTAAGTCGCCTTTCTATTGAAATGATCCTTCGTCTAATTGATAGGAGATACATCACTTTTTATATAATTTTAATTCAATGCCCAACTATTGAGATTAGAGCCAGTTTTAATGTTCATCATTGTTTGATGATCATCACATGATGAGAGCACCACGAGCTAATGACTATTACATTGCAGACCTTTCAGATTTGATTTAGATGTATCAGATTGAAATTTTTTACTCGTGTTTTTTTCTCACAAAAAAAAAAAAAAAAAAAAAAAAAAAAAAAAAAAAAAAAAAAAAAAAAAAAAAAAACCTTAAGGGGTACAAAAGCTACTATAAAGATATTATCTTAACTATCAGTTTTTTAAAAAAAATGATTAAAAAAAAATCAGAATCATCATTTGAAAATATCAAATAATGTGATGATCCCCTCACATTAATTAACTCATGATGAGCATTGCAACTAGTTCCTATTTTGCAAACTATGAAACCAAACATGGACATAGTTACGTACGTGAATTGGAGTTGAGCAGAGAAGAAAGGATTGATGTTGGAGTCGTTGTAGGTGCGGTTTCTAAAAGAAACACAGCGAGCGAAGCCAATAGTGTGGGCCGCAGAGAGAAGGACCAAGTCGGTTAGGTTAAGGCCTTGGTTTTTGAAGGAGTTTATGAGCTGAGCCAAATCAAAGAATGGTGCTGCTAGGTTATTGTTTGCATCGTCTCTACTCGCGTTCGTTGAGTCTCTTCTTCCCAAGTTCACCTCCCATGTTGGTCCCCCTAGCTGCAAAAAGATGAGTGTGTGTGTGTATGCATGGACGTGAAATATTAGAGAACAATGACAAGTGTCATCATATTTTGAGAAGATTGAGAAAGATAGAGGGTATCTAATGTTAGATGTTTTAATTAAATTGTCCTCTGGTCTTTAATATAAGAAAAAATTGACTCTTTTAGAAGAGATTAATGAAACTAAATTAACTTAATCTTCTTCTTCAAGAATATCTGGAATATACAGCGACGGGTAATTTATCTAAATCTTCTACTGCTATGCTTTGATGTTGTAGGATTTTTCTATATGCCCTATGGGTAGTTTTAATTTAGAATCTGTCATATATTATGTAATGTTTGTAGTGAATCTAAGCAAAAAAAACTTATATAACCTCTTGGTTAATAAATATATAGCTACTAACTAAAAATATAATCACACTTACTGCAACAACAGAATCACGAGCAGCAACAGCCAAAATATCAGCACAAGAAACAACGGGGCCACCGGCCACATGCTTCATCCACCTCTTTCTTTATCTCATCAATATAATGACTTCAAATCCTCGAACTGAATTCAAGTTTGGAAACGCATTCTTTGCGCTGTCAATAGTATCAGTTGCATCCAAAAGAAGTGACCCATCACATCCCTACTCAATTCATTTAATGAATCACCACCAAAACAAAAGTAAAAAACATTAATTAATTAACGTGATATGAACACAATTACAAAAGAGTGACGAGTCATCATGCATGCTATATGGGAGGCGTATATATGTATATAAACTACTCCCTATTTACTTTGTAGTTCAATTTCTTATTAAAGCAAATCTTATATTAAAGACTGGAGATAACATAAACTTACATTGACGAAGCAATCATGGAAGTGTAAGCGAAGCAAGGAAGCTCCCATTCGGGTTTCGTTCTGAACTGCAGCCTCAACGACTCGTTTAATTGAGGTCAAAGCGTTGGGACATGACTGATTATAGAAATTGGGAGATAGAGGTGTTGTTGTGGAGGAAGTTGCTAATACCAACAACACAAGAAGAAGAAGCATGAACAAATACCCACGTGAGGCCATTTTTTTTTTGGGTGTAATAATGAATGTCACTGGTAATCAGGGCTCTTTGGTTAGGGTTTCTATTTATAGAGGGATATAGGGCTTGTTAGTGGAAAAAGACTTCACTATATATTGCACCTATATATATATATATATATATATATATATATATAAAATTAATGAAAACGGTTAGTGAAGTGTGACCATTAGGTACAGCATTTAGGCACAAATGGGACCTCACCATTAGCAAGAAGAATGCGTCGTCATATGCAAGGAATTATTGATATTGATCGTCTTTTCTCTTCCAAAACTGTGGGTTCTTTATCATCTTCACTGCTCCGTTTGGATGGAGGGAAGAGTTGAAAAGAAAAGAAATGGGAGGAGAGAAAATAGGAGAGACAACATCATCACCAATGTTGTTTAGATGAAGAAAAGAATATATGTTGAAAAAAATCCTTGTAGTTTTGCCTCATTGATACATAACTTAGTGCTGACCTGCAGTATGTTATGAATGATAAAGGACAAAGTTATAAATAATGAAAAAATTATGAACATAGTTTTAATTGAGTTAGACGTTTAAGGATCGAGTTATACTAAGCCAAACTTTAAGGATTGCTTGATAAATGAGTCAAAACTTTGGGCCCATTTGGATGGCCTTTTTAAAAAAGTGTTTTTTTTTAAGCTCCAAATTGGAGCTTTTAAAAAAAGATATTGTGGCTTTTTTTTGTGACTTTTTTGCTTTTAAAAAAAAAATCATCTAAGTACATAAATTAATAAAAAGGTATTTTATTTTGCATTAAAAAAGTACTTTTTTATCATAAAAGCCCATCCAAATGGGCCCTTTAAGGGTAGATTAAAAGATTAATTTTTCCTAATTAAAAATAAACATTGTCAAAATATTTGCAAGTAAAAATATCTGAAAACTAAAAATACTTTTAAAAAAATATATTAAATTGAAAAATAAAATAAAATGATGTATGTTTTAAAATATAGCTTTCATATTTGTATCCGTTTAAAAATAAATTGAAATAAATATATTTTTCATACTTGTGAAGGTGGCTCAATAGGTTGCTCGAGTGAGAAAATGGGATGGTGAAAGGTATTAGTGGAGGAATAATTTTGTTCCCAAAATTTCTTCATATTTGGAGAGAAAAGTTTAGGGAAAATATGGTGGGTTTCCCTCTCATTTTCCTCATCTTTTTCGTTCCTTTCACTGTTTTTTCCTCATTCAAACAAGGGAGAATTCCAGCTCGCTCATATTCTTTCCTCTCAACTTTTCCTTCCGTGCAAATATGGAATACAAGTTTTTTTCTAGCTAGTAAAGTGGAATGTATGTAATATTGGAATTAAATTATTCCTTTCGTGGCTATGCATAACGGACAATTTTTGTTTTATGAACATTATGTGACAATTTTTGTTAATTTGTCAGAGTTTTAGTATTATTATTTTTTTTAAAAAAGGAGATTTATTATGAGGTCATAAGCAAGAGATTTAATTACAAATAAAAAAAATAAAAAATCGCTATGTCAAGTAGTAGTATAAACTTATCATCATTTTCCTATATTGAAATTTGCCATTACATGCTCTTCAATTATTATCAGACTTTTGGGTGATTAAATCCCTTCTTTGAGACATTATAGTAATTCCTCTTTAAAAAAATGTTAGGTGTCATTTGATATGATAGGTGATTGATTACTTTTTTTGGCCAATTAATTAAAGAGCTTATTTGAAAACAGTTGAGATTTTATGGGTATTAAAAACTAATCTCTATTCAATGCATGATTGAGCAGGAAATCAACAATTTCTATTGCCCTTTTTATAGCAAGGGTTGATTTCAACTCTCCAATTACTAGCTACAAAATTGACCTCTAAGGTTTGCTTGTAAACAGTTGCCTGTAATTTCTATTGCAATAATGTTCTTTGGGGTCATGACTCCATTGAATATGAAGATTATGCCAAGCAAGGAAAACACACCATGAGGACGTCTTCTTGGAGTCATGATGGGGGCTTCCTAGTGGAGCTTTTGGTAGTTTGGTTGCCCCCTTTAGTTCTTAGGCTTTTGTTCTGTGTTTTGTGTTCATCTTGTTATTTCTATGTTTGTCATTCCTTGTGGATTACGTTTGCTTGTGGTATGGGCTGGCTTTACTCTACTATGATTATTGTTACTTTCTAAGTTTTCCTTGACTTTCTGGTTTGCTTCTTCCCTTCTATAATAGGAGGGGTTCTTGAATCTGTCAGAGTTTGTATAGTTTTGGTGTCAAAGAGGTTGGACTCAAATTGAGCATGTTCTTCTTGGACAACCACAGGTCCCTATGCCACTCCTAGGAGCAAGGGTGGAACCAGGGGGGCTAGGGTTGGCGGCAACACCCCCCCCCCCCCGGGGTAGAAACAAAGTTCACCGATAGGCTTGGAACTTTGTTCTCCACAACCGCCTCCTTCAACGCCGTGGGTTCATCGCTGGTGGTTTCCTTCCTTGTTCAAAACGTCACTCTCACCCTCCCCTCCATCGTGTACGGCTTTTTGTCTCCTCCATTTTATACTTTCTGTTCACTGGTTTGGGGTTTTGCCGCTCCCTATTTTAACTATAGAATGGTAGCCTTCTACTCGAACCGTCGAACGGGCTTGTCAATGGTCTGATTCCAAAGTGAGTTTGGATTTCTTGGGTAGCTGTGGTGTTGACGGCTATTTGTGAGTATTATGTGGATTTTGAATCTTCGGATGGAATTGTATGGGTAAAAACCAGAAAATTAGAGGAGAAAATAAGATAAGGAACAGTTTACTGAACACCTAAAGTTCTATTCATTAATTACTATTGGTACTTATTTTCGTTTTTTCTTGTTCCACTTTTGAGTACAGGGTCTTGGGGAGGGGTGGTTCTAGTGGAAGTGTAACTATGAACTGGAAATGATTTGATGGCAGGTTCATTATTTTTAATGCTCTTCCAGAATTCTTTCCTTTATTTTTTTGGTTTGATTTCTTTTTATGAATAATAACAATCAATGCCTATATCATGTCCAATAGACTTGTAATGCGATACCCTTGAATTAAATTTGATAACATTTGATGATTGTCACATTGCTCTGGATAGTATTGGTGATAAATATGTATGATATTTGCTGGAATGTGTTTGATCAGGAGAGAACATGTTTAAGTAGCTCTGTTTCTGTTTGACGCCTTAGTTTTTTTTAGCAAAAAGTTCTGAAGTTTGTTATATATCTGTTTAAATAATAGGTGGGGGAAGCCATAATTATAGACCCAGGGATGTATAGCCTCAAGAAATCAGAAATTTGGTGGGTACCCAAACAGAGGAGTCTACCAACAGCTTATTATTAGGCCGCTGCTCAGCCTTCCTCGATGAAAGCTCGAGTAATTTTAGGCCGGGTGGGCTTTTATACCCAACAATCTCTGTAAAATTTTAAAAAATAGTGAAGCATTAAAAAATAAAAAAACAATTATAGTTTAATATTTCAAAAACATATTCTATGCAATAGTCCCTTTTAGATTTTATTTTTTAGATTCAATTCATGGGCCAATGAAACAAATTAATTCACTAGAGACTATTTTCCTACTATTTAATAATAATGTATTTCTCAAGAACTCAATTTACCAATTTCTTAATTAGATATGCTTATGAAAAATATGTTGGATATGATTAGTTTTGATGATGTCTTATATAGATGTCATTCTTAAGAGCAAAAAGTTTGTATAATATATTTATCTCCTACATTGACTAATTACTATAATTAATGTAGATTAGTCGAAGTTGAATTATAGGACAAGAAGGAGATAAGAGATTTCAGAAAGAAGAAATTGCAAAGAATGTCCAAGGAAGCAAGAAGTTATCAAAGTATTTTGAGAATAATCAAGAAAAGAGAAGAAAGAAAGAATAACTTGCTAAATGGAATGAGAAAATCATTATACAAGTTCTTAGATTGATTCTAGAAGTCTCCGTGATGATATGGAAGTTGAAATAGCTCAATTCGGAGTTAAAATAAGCTACAATTGCATTCTTGAAGTCATGCTCGAGCACGGTACATTTCCAGCTCCTATTCGCGCATAAATCCGCTCATGCTCGAGCACAACAAAAGGCCATGCTCGAGCAACATCATTTTTCAGCACTCTATTCAGCTCTGTTTCACTTTCAGCACAAGTGACCTCTGGTAATTCGATGATATCTCCCAAACAAGGAATCGGATTGAGGCGAAACCAAGTGGAATATGAAACTAGACTCCCAATGCGTCATTTTGATATAAAATTAAAGCCCAAAGGAGTTCAGATGAGAGAGCTATGATTTTTAGAAGTTGCAACAAAAATCAACGTCATAATCCAGGAGATGAGAGAGCTATGAAAAATCCGATTGAGCTGAAATTTGTGGCATCTGACACTAGACTCACATAAATTTCCAAAAACATCAAAATCATGAAAGAAAAAGATCAATTGAAGGAGATATGATGTTTTGAAGTTGACGGTCGTTCGGGATGTTTCAAAAACGCTGGTCAAGAACAACATCCATTCATCGATGATAACGGACGAAATACAACAAGTTTGGAGTTGATTCTTCTTGCAGTAGAAAGAAGACTTAAAGAGCCTTTTGAGCATGGGTAGTTTGCCAAATTTGGAGCTAATTTGAAGACGACATATTCATCGGAAATTGGCTCTTGTACGGCCAATGCTATTGCGTTTTTGAAAGTCAATGGACACGATATTTGCACAAGATCATAGTAGCGAGCAGCCTGACAATCGAAGACAGTTACTCGAGCAAGGAGATTGGGATGCTCGAGCATCATCGAGTTCAGAGCAAACATTTGCAAATTGGACAATCATGCTCGAGCAGGGCATCTCGCATGCCCGAGCATCATCGAGCCAAAAAGCGAGGATTTGCAAATTAAAGAGTCATGCCCGAGCGGATCGAAAGGCTTGCTTGAGCACCTTGCTCCAGCGAGAGGTAAAAGTGTGCTCGAGCAGCATCAATCTATTCTTCATTGTTCGCCTTTGGATGACTCTTGCCCGAGCATGAATATGCCATGCTCGAGCACTATGCTCAAGCAGCAGAGAAAGCATGCTCGAGCAGCATTGCTATAACTGTAAGTGTTCGCCTCTGTTTACTTCTTGCTCGAGCATACCTTTTATGTTGCTCGAGCATTAGTGATATCTTGCTCAAGCATGATAGTTTTCTTACTCGAGCATCAGCGAGGCAAACTGTTTTTGAACACATCAGAAGAAGCTTGCTCGAGCATGATCATCCCTGTTTTGGAAATCTTCGTCTTCAAGAATCTTAAATCAACATTTGATATTTAATTTCTATGTCATTACTCATTACTTTTGCTAATTGTTTTTAATTAGTTTGCTAATGAGTTTCAGATGATTTTATCATGGATTAACAACGAATTTGCACAAAGCAATTTGTGTGTCAGAGCATTTAATGCAATTACCACTTCGAGGCACTAAACCAACTGTCGTAGCTCTGAACATCCGAAAGACGTTTTGGGCAAGATTATTTCATTCCTTCTGCCTGATGCTCCAACGGTAATAATCACCAAACAAAGGAATTAAAGAATATAATGACAGCGATTATACAGACACTTCACACTTCAACTCAACGGACGTTTTCAAGAGACTCAACGGCTACTTCCAACGGACATTCAACGATCGTATCTTGAACGAGAAGAATTGCTCAACGGTCGAATGCTTTCCTTTAACTATAAAAGGAGAAGGATTCAAAATGAACAAACAGAGATACGAGCTTGCACTGTCGAAATGCTGATATTTTGAATCCAACATTTATCTCATACACTCTGTTTCTCAATGTTTATATAGTTTACGGTAGAGAGTGAGATGATCGATTATGTACTTCGGTGTTTATTCATACACTTCGAGAGAGAAGATTTATCTCGTAAACATTCTATCGAGAGTTACTCAAGATTGAGTGATCTTGAGTGGAAAACCCATTGTATTGATTACGGCTTATAAGGGAGAGTGAATCCTAGTGAGAAGATTACTACGAGTCTGAAGTGTGTAATCAAGTGGGTGTACAGATTACATCTTGTAAGGGGGAGTGAATCCTAGTGAGAGGATTACTTCGAGTACAAAGCGTGTAATCGGATTGTAAAGGCTTCTCTTGTGCCCGGATTAAACAAGAGGATAGTGGATTGAAAATCTCAAGTGGAGCTTGGGGACTGGACGTAGGTTAAGGAAGGGCCGAACCAGTATAAATCACAGTTTGCATATTCTCTTCCCTTATCTCTTATATTTCCAGTATATGTTTATTTGAATATCAAACTGTTGATTTAAAAGACGCGAAAATATTTTAAAAGTTTCAAGTTTTTAATCTTCACCCAATTACCCCTAGGGGTGGAAAGCGAGCCGAGGCCCGGGCCGCACTTATGTGCTAGGCTGTTATGTAAGGAGTGGCTCGAGGCAAGCCAGGGCTGTTACATGCTTGTATTTCGACCTGAGCTTGGCCTGTGGCCTGTTAAGAGGCCTGTATTTCAAAAAATAGGCTAACAGGCCACAGGCCTCAACGAGAAACAGGCCTAAAACAGGCCTCCTGTAAACAGGCCGAAAACAGGCCTCTTGCAAACAGGCCGAACACAGACCTACCTTAAACAAGCCAAAAACAGGCATACTTTACAACAACATAACAGATTCTACAACATAAAAAATGAAATCAAATACAACATCCAACATCCAACATACGATTCAACATCCAACATCCTATGAATAAAGTTTACAACATTCCACCAACATGCAACATCCAACATACTGATTCTTCTTTTCTTAGCAATGCAAAATAACGAGAACAAAGAGCAGCAATGTGATGGGGAACTTCGAAGGTGGGCTTATTATATGTACACTAAGCCAACAAGGCAGTGACAAATGGACACAAAGACGTAATAGTTGTACGTCACACTAAATATCCATCTCACATTAGCTTAGTGTATGTGTATGGAGTCTACAAAATAATTCTTTAAGAACAAGGAAATATCACAACCTTGTCAATGTGAGAACTCAAAATATTATACAACAGTTTTTTGGAAAAAAAAAAAAAACATATTATACAACACAGAGCCCTAAGAGCTTTCTGCTCAGGGACTCAGCATTGATCAAGGTTCAAGGACAATATCTCATTCTTGCACATCTTGATTCAAAGATGAATATATGAACTTGCTTTAAGTTTTGTTAAGATAAATAATCTATCAACATAATTGGTTATACTTAGCTATCATAGCAAATCGTTCTACCAAATCACAACAATTAATCAAATTCAAGTATTATGGTTTTCCAGCTTAAGTTAGCCTAGCTAGAATATCCCTCCTTAGTAATTGCCTGCCTTTAAAAAAGTAGGATTGTCCTAAACAAATGAGAAAATGATATGTCCCAAAAGGTTATGGAATCTCTAAAAGGAACAAAAAGATACCATGAATTATTTTCCACTAATCAAGTCATCAATAAATAAATGAGAGAACATTCCCAGTCAAAACAGATGCAAATTCTGTTCCAACAGTGTTAGAAATAGTTTAGGAATCTACTTGGTTTGTAGAATAGCCTAACAGTGTTAGAATGTTTGTGGTCATCCCTACTAATCGAGGCATTATTTTGTAATTGTGGTAGATAGTTTTCTTGCTAGCACATGAACTTACAATAAGATCAAGTTCGTTTACTCAGACTCTGCCACTGCACATGAAATCTCCTCACCGCTTTCTTTACATGACTTGTGTGCACTGACCATCAAATCTCATTTACCCATCCAAGCCTTTCAAACTTGTGTCCAAAATACTCATTAAGTTTCCAAGGAGGGACATATTGAAGAGTAGGACAACAGAGTTTTAATGTGCCTCAAGAAGATGAGTGGACCTAATTTTATCTATTCATATAAACAAGGGTCAGCTCAATCAACAAAACTATTTTTGCCTTGGAATTGTTTTCTGGGACAAATTTTGCCTTTAGAATTGGGATTTGGAACCAAACTATTCTTGTGTTAAAGTTTGTAAGGATTATCAATAGAACAATAAATATAAAGAAAGGCATCACTAACAGAAAGTAAATCTTTATTATCTTCAACCACCCGGGTGAAAATACAAATATTATTCATACAACAGAACATTTTTAACACAATCACCAAAAAAGGTAGCTCACTGACATAAATGCTGAAACCCTGGATTGATTAAGGTGGCTGTAATACCCGGATAATTATTTATCGGAATATTATATTTCGATAGATAATACCTATTGAAAATAGGTGAACATGTGGTTTCAAATAATAAGTAATAATTATCTTATTTTCTAAGGTAATTACTATGGAAATTAGGAGAGATAAAGACCTAAAATGTATTTTTAGAGCATTAAATGGCCTAAAAATATTATGATAAATCCCAAGAGGTAGTAAAATATTTATAAAAAATTAGAAAGTATGTTGTCTCTAATTTTAGGAATTTTTGGGATAATTTCTTTTGAAAAATAATGAGGCAAAATTAAGTATTATTTTGGGATCATAAGTGACCCCATGATTTTTAATATTTTACATGGGATATAAAATACCAATGTAAGTAAAATAGTTGTGAGATAATGATTTATCCTAATTAAGAAAATTATCAAAAATTAGTAAGTGGCTAATCGGTAATTAATGGGATAATTAGGGTATAAAGTAAATGAATTAAAAATAATCTAAATAATTATTTTTAATTGGAGAAATTCGAAATTATTAAATAAAAAAAATAAAATATTAATAAAATATTTTATGCTTAGAAAAATAAATAAAAAAATAAAAGAAAAATAAATAAATGTGAAGGCATTTTTAATAAAATAATAATATAATGCGGTGAGTCGAACATTATAGGCGACCGGGGGAAATGTTAGAAATAAATTCTAAGGTAAACCGAGAGGTAAAAGTCTTTTCGATTGATCAAATTAAGTACAAGTGAAATTCTACACGAAGAAAGAATTTACCAGACGTCGATTCCGCAACCGAAAACCCTAATTTCAAATAAGACGAAAAGTTGATCAGATAGAGTAGAGTCAGATAGGCAAAGTGAGAACCTATAGAAACAATTGTGTCTTTTTAAATACGAGATTAAGTTAGGCAACAACCTGGACGTTTTACGATTGGTGAATTGTTGTCCGAAGTTGGTTCTATCGGAGGCGATTTCGTAACGGATGCGTTTGTCCGAATATCTTCCGACGCACCGGAGAATACCTGAATATGATCAAAAAGAGGATCCAAATAGATAATATGAAAGAGGATGAAAAGATCTTCAAAGTTACACGCCCGGATTTTTGAGTTTCGCGAAATCGCGCGAAAGCAGACACCGTCGGGTAGCTTTATCGGCGGAGGCCATAAAGCAAGAGCCATCATGGATGACAACTCATCCATTGACTTTAGGGCTCTTAGATTTCGATCTTGACCATGGATGGCCAAAAGTGTTTTGTCCTCAAAAATGCGATCCAACTACGAATCCGATCTCGAAGACTTTTGTGGAAATTCCCACCTTGTCCCTATTTTTCCCTATAAATAGCAAGCTCTCTTGCTCTCATTCTTCACACCAAATCCAAATCCTAGAGAGAGGTTCTAAAGAGAGAAGCTCGGAAAAATTCTCGCCTTAGCTCCGAGTAAGTTCTTCCGTCCTTAGTTGTTAGTTTCCGTAGTTCTTTCGGTAGTTATAGTAGAACTTGTTGTTTTGATCTAGGAAGTTTCGAATATATTCCTATACTTGTTTTTAAGCCTCATTGCATTGAAAGATGCGACGAGGTAAAAACATAGTGGGGATAATTTTGAAATGGAATAAGGTCAAAGTAACGAAGTTCGCGAAATTCCGCCAAATAGGGGTACTAGGGGCAAAATAGTAATTTTCGCCCAAATGGCCCGTTATGATGCCAAATGTTGATAAACGTTGTCCTTATAGGATATCTGAGCTAATTGAGCCGTTGTTGTGCCGCCGTCATAAATCTTTTTGTTTTTTCCATTTGTCGAATTTCACGTTTTTCCGTAAAAGTTCGTTGTACCGCCAAAAAGGTACGTTCGCGTCTCGTAACACTAGCTCTAATGTTTATTATATGATTGTTGTGTAGTAGTGTACGAGGTTATGCTATATACACGGTATGTTACATACGAGGTTATATCACATACGAGGTTATTATTGTTGTATCATACGAGGTTATGTTACATACGTGGTTAATATCTTGTATACGTGGTTATGTATTTTTAATCATACATCTGTTATGGACGTTGTATTGATTGCCGCTTGTCGTGTATATGTAGTCGTATTTAAGCATGAGGTTAACCGTTACCTGAGATCCAAATTGCAATTGGATCTCAGCTCTTATCATAGCGTCAGGTTCAGAAGAACCGAGGACCGAGGAGAATAGCGAGCAGACCGTACAGAGTCCCGACTGAAGACTTTCTTCTGTTGTTATTCATTTTGAAAACTCTCGGTCAATGTACCGCTTCTGTAAATCAGCCAGACTTGCGGCAATTTGAATAAAAGTATCAGTTACTCAATTGCTCCGATGCTCTACTCTGATGATACTTGATGAAAAAAAAAATATACTGCTTTTGAAAATGGGATGTTACAGTGGCACTCTATCAAACTTTATGAACTCAAGAGGAAACGACTATGCGAGTTGTTTACTCAAAGTCTCAAAAGATCAAAATACCAAGAAGATTATGGAAGTTACATATACTTACTACAGAAAACTCCTTCCAACAACAAAAAAGGAAAAGAAAAGAAAAACATAAAGCAAAAAATCCATTCTCACCATCACGATCGATACTCTAGTTTCATTCAAATTAATGTGGAACCTAAAGGGAAATGAAAATAGAAACCCAAACAGAAAATCCATTCTCTATGACTCCGATCACCAACTTATCTCACTGTTTGTAAACCTAAAGGGAAATGAAAATAAAAACCCAAATTAGATCTTTAAAGATTTGAGAGTTCATACCTGGGTAATCGGTGGACTGGAGGTAGTTCAAAGAAGAAAACAGCGACGGAAGTCCTAAGATGCAATTGAAGGCTCGTTGGCGAAGAAGAAGACAAAAGACGCGAAGAGGCAAAAGATATGAGATTAAGACGTCGAAGAGGAAAACAGGCCAAGAGTGAGATCCTCGCAAGCTATGACTGTCGAGAACAGGCCATCGTCGCTCTCGCCGGACGACGGTGAGCACGGTGAGGTCGCGGCAGAAATGGAGATGTTTAGGGTTTTTCTTTGCTCGAGTAAGAGGCACTTGCGGCGAAATGGAGATGAGAGATTGAGATTTTGTGTGTGAATGACTTTTTTTAAAAAATTATTGGGCTTATTGCCTTATTTTGAGGAACACATAAAAAAATTTATATAATTACATTTTTGCCCTTCTCTTAACAGGCCGACCTGACAGGCTTTACAGGCCTATTCAGAGGCCTAGCCCTGGCCTGTTAAAACAAACAGCCTTAAATTAGGCCTTGGCCTGGCCTTTTAGCTGACAGGCGGCCGACCGACTGTGCTTTTTACAAGCTGTGCCACAGCCCCGGCCTATTTCCGCCCCTATTCACCCCCCTTCTTGGGTTCAGCCGGTTCTTCAAAATATGCATATTTGCTAGGTAAATAGAAAACATGTTTATTCGTTATATCCTAATTGAATGGTAAGTAAAATACTTATTTATTTTTGTCAAATAATGAATATATGTGCATATTATATACTCCCTCCAGTCCTAATTATAGGACAACATTTATGAGTTGGTTTTGGTCCTAATTATAGGACAACATTATCATTTTTATCAATTTCTTCCAAAAATACCCCTTCAATAATACACCTCAATTAATATAGCACCACATGAAAAAGCAAATTTGCAAGGAGTATTTTTCATTTATAGTCTTTTGTATTTTGATAGACCCTATTATCATTTTATTTTTTGGCAATTACATTTTTTGCTAAATAAAATTACGATAAGTTTGATAACATGCTTAAACTAAAATATTAAAATATTCGAGATAAATCATATACGTATTGTTGATTAACGTGCGTGTCAATATCATATTTTATATTGAAATTGATTTTCTTTTCTTTTTTTTTTAAAAAAAAGACACTGATTGATATTGATTAATTACATAATTCTACACATACAATAAAAAACCTCAAGGCTAAATTCAATATTTAAAAGTATAGTTTTAATCAATTATATTTTTCACAAAAAAATAAAATAAAAATCCACTGTCACTGAAATCTCCAGACAAATATATTTATCACTAACACGTTTTTAGGATAAAATTTTCCATCGTATATTTTTTAATGTTTCTAATTTTTAAAATAGTAATGTAATAAAAGAAATAAAATAACACGGACAAAAATGAGCCCACAAAACAGACGGCATGGTAGCAGTAAAAATTTCAACAGAATTTTGAGTTGTTAATGGACAAATTTCCATTTTGATCCAAATGATGTCATTTAAAATTTATATATGGGTTTTTTTTAGAAAAATGAGTAAAATTAACTAATTTAACTTCTATCCTTAATCTCTTCAAAATCGGTTAAATATGTCCTATAATTAGGACCGAAGGGAGTATATTCTTTGGTATATACAATCTATACATACACTTAGAGCAGGGCTAAATGGGTAAGGAAGCATCCTAGCCTTGTACATGGCCCTATATGATATTTGGGCCATCTTAAAGATGCCCAAATAATTATGGGCTGATTTTTAGGGCTACGTTGGGCTTTTGTTATCAGGCTTAGGCAGGCATCAGAAGCATTTAGGCCTCATGAACACCATCAGAAGCATTTAGGCCTCATGAACACCCTTAGTCACTCCCATTGATGATGGTACACAAGAGTCCAATTGTCCTCTTCTAGTCCTTTGGGTTTTGGCTTTCGATGTTCAAGTGTTCTTTGTTCTTGTTTTAGGTGTTTTTATATGTTCTTTCTGGTTTTGAACAGGCTGTTTCTGGTCTGATTTGAATTGGGGTTTATATTTCCTTTCCATTTAATGAAAATATATTTTAGGTAAAAAATGGTTGACATTTTTTCAAAAGTAAGGGGTCTAAAATTATTATTATTTCATTAATGTCAAATGATTTATTTCTTCTAATACTCCAAAAACTAATTTATTTCTCGTATAATTTTTGTCACACAAAATTCAAAATATATTAATTACAAATAATTCAATCACGGTTCGACCGTTCAATTGTGAACCACTACTTTGATAGGTTTGATGACAGGTCCAGTTTCATGCATGTGTGTAGACCTTACCATAAAGAAGCCATACCTTCTTCCTGAACCAAATTGAGGGAAGATGCCACACAAAAATGACTTGCTAATTTGATCTTCTTTTGATCACTACTTTTTCACGAAAAAAATCTATAAAATTAACAAACAAATGAAAATACTTCTATAACACACACATGCCTCTTAGAATAATAGTAAGGTCTCTAGCTCCATACCTCTTGGTTGTTTCTAGGCATCCTCAATACCGATTAACCAAATCAAAAGAATTTCAAGTGCTCATAGCATCTAGGATACAGAAAATGAAAAGCCTCATCTACCAAAACGCTTCCTATAAAATACAAATGTCAAATATAATGCTAAATTCTGGATACACTTCAGCAACAACAATAGTGTTGACAAAGACCAACAGTACATTGTAGAATAAAAGAAAACGAACCCACCAGATCCTCTTCAATTTGGGTTAGTGTTTAACTGTGCTTTAACAAGTTTCTAAATTCACCTCTGACAGATGTAAAATCAGAAACACACTTCAGAACATGACCAACATGCCAACAGAAATGCTTATTTGGAAGATATCGCCTGTCCCAGTGATGTGCTAAAAAAAAAAACAGCTACTTAACAAGAGAATAATGAAGAGATTAAGGGAAAAACAAAATCCTCTGAACACTCAAGCATGTAACCACTCAAAACAGAAAGATTGACATAACCCAGTTAAGAAACTGGTAATCTCACAATTAAAAAACTCATCTTTTTTTGTTACATGCTGCGACTATTCCACCATCCTGTTGCTTCCATGACAAGCCATTGCATTGGTTGATCACTTGGCAGTTAGAGACCAGAAAGAGTACATTTTCCACCACAACTGAACTATCTCCAACCTGGTCTTCTGCCATGATCGGGTCCCCTAAGAGCCAATTGAAGTGGCTGTGATGGAGTAAATCCCTGTGCCTCCATTATCCCTTGTATTCTTCGTGCGTCCTGTGCAAACCCACCAGAAAGAAGACTCCTTATGATTCTCTCAAACTCATCTTGTCTCAATTGATCCTTCCTAGCCTCGAGAACTCCCAGAGCTTGAAGGGCCTTTTTCTCATTTCCTACCGTTGCATACATATCACAAAGACTCACTTGAATTTTTAAAGGAGGAGACTCACCCTGCTGGGAAATTTTTGCCAAAAGTTGTTCGGCCTCATCAATAAGCTGCATCTTTGCAAACCAGTCCACAAGAACAGTGTAAGTGGCAACCCCAGGCTCAAACCCATCCTGCTCTAGCTTCAAAAGAAGATTTAAAGCCTTATCCAATAAATTTTTTCTCTCATAAGCTGATATCATGCTAGCAGTGACCCTGTCATCAGGTTTATGTCCAAGTTTTATCATGTAGTCAAAGCCGTTTCTAGCCATATCAGGGTCGTCTGCGCGCTCGTATGCCTCAACAAGCAGTGTACAGGTCTCCCTTGTCTGCTCAAATCCTGCAAATTGCATAGATGTTGAAATTCGTACAACTCCATTAACATCCCCAAAACGAGAGAAAGATCGGAACAATGCCATGTATATTTCATGAGAGGGTCTCATTCTTTCTGCCTCCAGCTCCCTCAATAGAGTCTCGCCCATCTTAGGATGGCCAGCATTTACATATGACATAATCATTGCATTATATATTTTCACGTCTGGTTGGACACCTTGGCTTCTCAAGCTTTCAAATGCTTCTTTTGCACGATCAAAATTGCCTGCCTTGGAATACATGTGAATCAACGAACTGGCTATTATAGTGTCTGGAAGATAACCATTTTCACTCATCTTCTTGAGAATCCTCTCAGCATCATCGTACTTGCTCTCTTCAGCATATGTACAAATAAGCGTAGAATAGTCCCGGATATTTGTTTCGAAAGACTTTTCTGTCAATGCAATTTCTGCTACCTACAAGTATAAAATTTGATAAACAATTAAATCCATATATAGACCAGAACAGTCTCAGGTTCATCCCCAGTTCAATTTTGTTCAATTTAAAAATATATCCAAGTAATACATGAAGGTTCTTAAATTTCATAAGCTACATATACAAGTATCTTCATAGTTTCATCTGCATTAGCAAAATAGTCCATTCATATAAGCATAAAACCTCAGAAATTATTGGGACATGCATCATAATTTCTAATTAATTGATAATCCACCCAAAATTACAGCTGCTCAAATCATTATTCAAGAAAATTAATTTGAAAACATAGTTTCTAATTCCAATAGTCATGTCAACTTGGCTCAAGGTCTTTGTAGCTTCAATCAGTCCCCAGAGTTTTTGGTCAAAAATCTCTATTGTTACAAAATATAATAGCCATACCGGCAACATGTCATCTCCAAGGACCGTGACCAAAGTTGACCATGATTATAAGGATTGATTACTTGATGAATGAACTATAGGGACTTCAACTTAAGTTGACTTCATAACCAGCAGGACCAAAAATTATATTTTCCTAAAAAAATTCCTTGTGACTAGGGATTTATTAATGAACATTCTTAGCACCTCAAGCAGCATAAAATTACATGTGAAACATGAATCAGTAGCTTTCTTGGACACTCGAAACAAAACAAGCCTTGTTAACCAGATATAAAAGGAATAAACAAAACGTATCTCTACCAAAATAAGGTGTTAAGCTGTTAGGTCGGAAGCAGGATGGTGAAGAAAATATCTACCACAGTACCACTACCATTACCAGTCTGGAAATCAAAGAACAAAACAACACATATTCTGTTCTCAACTATAGATTCCACTGGAGTGGCCCTAGTTTTGGGAACAGCAACACATAGAAAACTGATTTGTGCTAGTTATACTCAAGTACCAACATGTATTCCATGAAAGACTAAATGGGAGTTTCTTCAAGATTGAGAAGCTAAATTGGAAATAGATAATAAAATCGGTACTAAAGTAATGAAATAAGAAAATGAAGGTCATCTTTATAATCGGCAATGTAATACTACAAATCCAGTAAACTAAGAACTTGCGGACAACTGCAATAGCACAAAAACCCCAGATTTCTGCAACATCTTCCTACTACTGTTATATCATTGCTAGTTCAAATTTCGCCATGCTAACGGAAATGAACAAATTGAAGCGTATGGTTTGTGACATATTCTATTATTGATAGTACAACAGAAAATTCCCTCATCGAGCAAAGAGGTCATGTACTTCGCATTGAATATTGCTCTTTCCAAATAATCAGCAGAAGCCTCAGAATAGGTTTGTACAATACAATCCAAAGATAAAAAGATGGGTTGAAGTAAAATAATCAGGCTAAACAGCTAATGATGCAACACTAGAACTATTCGCTTACCTTCAAGTACAATGGAATATTCTTCTCTTTCAATTGGTCAAGTAAATTAACCCAGTCTACCCTGCTAGGTTGATGAATCTCTACCCACTCAGCTATCAGCGAAGTCGGATCATCCACCTCATTTAATGAAAGAATTTTTTCAGTGACAAGTTTGGCTTTCCCAGATATGAGTTTTGGCTCAGGCGGCCAAATGAGTTCCTCTGCCTCATGAATTCTGTCAGCTACTTCTGCCCACTTAGGATCAGAGAGATTAAGCCCATATATCTTGTAGTTTATCTTCCCTCGTCTCTTGGGGAGAGTAACAGTCTTAGATTTCTCCACAACATCATCAACCTTCTCGTCCTCTGTTTTCACTTTTTCTTCAGCTTGTGCCTCTTTCCTCAGACGCTCCAAACCCTCATAAAACTCATGTTCCTCCATTTTCTCACGCGCCCACTTGAATCTAAGCTCTCTAAGCAAAGTCCCACGAACACCAATTTCGCCGGCAAATCTGCACATCTCCTTCACTTCTTCGGATTGCAAAAAACCCTTCATCCTTTCTTTCTTCTGTTCCTTATTCATATCATCCAATACCATATTGCTCACTTCCCACACCGTCTTCCACAAATCCTCACTAAAGTCTTGTGAAGGAGATACCGCCGCATTCATTACCGGCTGCAACCCACCCTTTTCCAGCTCTGACACAACCTTGCCGACGATGATCAACAGCATGCCATCAATTGTTTGTTTATCAGAAGCTGGATAAGCTTCAACGAGCTTCTTACGCATTATCCACACAAACCGCGACAAGAACTCATTCATCGTTCCATCAGCCTCCTCATCCTCCACCTTCGAACTAAATTTAGGGTCATAGTCCAAATTGTTTGGTCTAGTCAGTGCGTTAGAATGAAGGTGTCTAGGAAAAGACGAAATGGAGCTTGTGCATTTATTTGACAGCAAGATAGTGAAGCCATGATCAAAAGAATGAATTGAAGGAAAAGTAGGAAGTGCAACGGTGGAGCTAGTTTTATAAATACCAGAGTAAAGTAATAATGGAGCTGAACTGGGTCTGGGTAGTTTTTCAATCGCATGTCTGCGTAACAAAGTCCTCCAAACCATGTCTGAAGAATGGCTAATCTACAGAAAAATCGAAGGAAAAGGTCAGAGCAGTGCATAACCTATTAAACCATCCCTCAAGGAAGAGAACTGTCGAGCTAAATGTAAGCTCAAGGACCCCACGAAGACGCCGGCGACGGTAAGAGAAGAGCAACAGAAAGGACGATTTGCAGTGAGTCCTTGTGAGTTGTGACTTGTTCAGAATTTTCATTTTTGGGCCGTAGGGTTTAGGTATTGGGAAAGTCCTCATGATCTTTTTTTTCCCCGGTACATGGAACTAGAATCCATCCCCTGAAAAAAAAAAGACATTGAATTGGGGTTATTGGATTGGAATCCCTTGCGTTTTTAGCCCTGTTTTGAATTTTGAAATTAAAATAGAAATTCAATGTAATTTTATGGGTTTTTTTTTTCCAACTAATTTTAAAGAAATAGAAAAAAAAAACTTTGAAATTGCAAAATCTTAAATCAAGTTTGTTGTTACTACCTCCGGTCCTAATTATAAGACATAGTTGACTTTGTTTGGAGAGATTAAGGAAGTCTAAATAGTTCTTAATCATTTTATATATTGTGTGTTTTTGGATTTTATATTAGTTTATTAGTCAAACTAATTACTTTGAAGAAAAAAATAAAAATAAAAATACTCTAAAGTGATTTAATTAAACTTCCTTAATTTCTCCAAAAAATTAATTATGCCTTATAATTGTGACCTAGGAGGAGTATTAAGAGTTAATAAAGGAAAGACAAATGATGCCTTAAAGAACACTTCAGCTCCTCTGTCCCCGTCCCGGTTTGTTTTCTTTTTATGTAATAATCATGCTTTGAAATATTAATATAAATACCTTTTGAGCAAAAAAAAAAAAAAGGAATGACAAAACTTGATAAGTACTACCTCTGGTCCTAATTATAGGAACATTTTTGTAGTGTAATTTACACTACAAAAGTGTCTTATAATTAGGACCGGAGGGAGTAATTCACGACTTATTTTAAAAAAACTACCTGATTTAGAATTTTGTAAATTTAAATTTAAATTTTCTGTTTTTTCTACTAAATTTATAGGTTTGGGTAAACTGTTCCCTCAATTTTCTTTGTTCATTTTTAGTTGATTTTTTTTTTCACTAAACACGTGAATAGTTCATCAAATATAAAATGGGGATATCATTTCTGCATCTGATGCAGATAATTTTATCTGCTGCAGGCCAAAACGACCCCGTTTCATTAATTCTTTTTTTTTTTTCCAACTTCTCGCTTGCTCAATCGCACAAGTGTTTCCTCTTGTTTCTTTCTCTTCTTCACTTTGCTCACCTTCTCGCTCTAAGTATCACTTTGCAGAACACTAAGTATCACTTTGCTCAGCCTTCTCGCTCTTAATTAAAAAACCACACCACCCTCTCTCACTCTCCTCCTCCTTCTGCAATATGCCACTCACGAGTCGTCGCCGTCCTCGACGCTGGTTTCTGTGACGCAAGAGAGGGGAGCCCGAGATCACAGAAACCAGCAACGCGGGAGAGTTGAGACCACCTTCCTTCTTCGTTCTTCACCTTCGCCTTCCATCGTCGCCGGCGACTTACCTACGCCATGAGAGCTTGAGGTCAAAGGAGAGTAAGATTGACGACTGCACCGCCGTTCACCACCAGCTTCTGTATCTTTCTACCGTCGACGGATTTGCGGCTCACCGCCACCACCGATCCTGCAGAACCATTTGGCCGTCCAACCACCGTTTCCATTCTCACACTCCATCGTCGGCCTCCTCCGTATTTTCCCAGTGAACATCAACGGCGCTGTGAGTTTCAGCATCAAACCGCTGGTGACTCTCTTTGTTCTTCTAGAGCACCTTCGTCGGCCTCCCTCTGTGAGCATACTCTTGCAACTCAAGCTTTGGCAAATATTCGTGGTGGCATGTCTTCTTTAATACTATATCGCGAGAGAACTCTCCCATTCTCCCGATACACATATATATACACTATATACTATCCAATCAGCAAATTAATCTCTAAGTTCTTATAGTTTCCTTCAATTCTAAATGAGGTCCCTGCACGTTTTTTTTTTCTCTTTATGAATTCTTTCAACTTTACTCCATTAATTCTATTAGTCCCTACTGTTTAAAATCGTTAAATAAATACTAACGGTGTTAGGAAATCTGTTAGATAATCTTTGGCGGCAAAAGATGATTTTTATAAGTGGACATGATTAAGCGTCAAAATGTAAAAATTCAGGCCCCATCCCAAAATAATTTAGGAAAAATCACTGTCAGGTCCCAAGATACAGAATTAATCACAAAAGGGGTTCCATACCAAATTCCCCTCACAAAAATTTTTTGTAGTTAAAATAGCTTTTCATGTTATTAAAATGGTTTTATTAGTTGTTAAAATATCCTATAAAAATCTTGTTGTAAAAATGACTTCTTATGTTGTTAAAATGACTTTGCATATTATAAAAAAATCTCCGAGTTTTTCTTTTGACGTGTAAATTTTAGAAATCTGGACAATTTTTTGCAACATGAAAAGTTATTTTGATAATATAAGAAGTCATTTTCACAACGAGATTTTCATAGGGACATTTTAATAACTAATAAAGTTATTTTGACAACATGAAAAACCATTTGGCAACAAAGTTTTTTTGTGAGGGAATTTCATAATTTATTCACAATTAAAAGTCTCTAGGGGAGAGCTTTTCCTCTCCTTTGTGAGAGACCGTGAGGTTCCTTATGAGCCACTCCGCCCAGTCGATCGTTACTCCCGCCTCCTTTCCCTTTTTTCCGCCGGTCCTCTTCCCAGATTTTCCTAGTGCTAAAGATAGGGTCATGGGGGTATCTTTTAGAGCTGTGACATTATGGAGTTAGGACAAGGTACTGGCTTGAAGAAACCGAAACATCTAATCGTAGACTTCGATCGAAGATGTGTGAAACAAGGTGGGACTTTAGTAGGGAAGATTTTTACCCGGAAAAATTTGAATGTGCCTACAGTGGTAACCATGATAAAAAAAAGGGTGGCAGCTGGATAAGGAATTAGAAGTGCATGATCTAGATTGAAGCCAATTTATTTTTTATTTATTCCGTTTTGACAAAGAAGCATATTACACTCAGATTCTCAGAGGACGGCCTTGGTCAATACGGGGCCATTTATTAAACCTCCAAATCTGGGAGGACTCTATGGTTCTTCAAGATGTTAATTTCAGCTTTGCACCTTTCTGGGTTCAGTTCCATGGCTTACCGCTGGAAACATTTACGAAATCAAATGCTAAACTTCTTGGAGACTCAGTGGGAGATACGATGATGTTTGAGAAGCCGATGATGGAAGGTAGAATGGTGAGGAGTTGTATGAGAGTCAGGTCGCTTGTGTGTCTGGATAACCCGTTAGCTACTGGATTCTGGGTTCCTCGGGAAGGTAGAGAACCAATTTGGTTTACGGTGTGTTATGAGCATCTACAAAATTTTTGCTACAAGTGTCGCTGCATCGGACATGAAGGACAGAGTTGTAATGACAGTGAAGCTCCCAGCGGTGAGAAAAATGGCTCTGAATACGGCAGTTGGATGAGCATGCCGGCGGTTTGCACCTTTGAAGATATTATGGAAGTTTTGTAATGATAAGTGGTTGGAAGCTAAATACATTGACCGAAAAAATAAATTGCTTTACCTCTCGCCGGACTCCGACACCGACTAACAAAGATCTTAGGGAAGGAAGTCCGATCTTGGATGACCAGACACCAGATGATCCCCACTTAACTCGTCGAAACCATCGTCGGAGGCGAGCCTCTCCGGTCAGCCGGCTCCGGCGACCCCTAAGGCCAACGGTCGTCGTCAGTCCTGAGGTTGCACAAAGTGCTATGCTCTTGCGCTAACGTTGGTGATGCAGAAAGGAAAATGGTCAACCCCGACAATGGACCAGTTGATGGTGACTGTAGGGGATGAGGGTGAGGTCAGCATGGATAAAGGTGATCACGTGCTGGACCTCTCTTCAAGGCATGAGGTAATTGTTATAGGATCTGGGCCTCATTCTGTGGGCCGGTTGTGTGGTGACTTGAAGGGGAGTACGCTTTACCAGGTGGGCCGAATGCATGGTGAGGAGATGGGCTCTTCGGACTCCTCTCTTCCTGTTGGTTTTGAGGATTTAAATGGTAATGATGTTGTCTTAGCCCACATGCTTGATCGAAAAACAAAGGTTGCTGAGGATGAGATGGACGTGGTGGGCCTGCACTTCATGGATCTTGTGGCGCAAATGCATGTGGGGGACTCGGCATATATTGGGGATCCAAATAACATCTCTTTATCCTCCTCTTCTTATTGCCCGATCACGATGGGGCCTGCTCCATCAATTATTTTTTCTCCTTCTAAGCCCTATCTAACCGTGGAATGTTCTATAAATAGAAAGAGTGAGAGCCATGATCCTCTCACCAACAATCAAACCTACAGTGTAGAATTTCCCAGTGATGATGAGATTAAAAACAAGTCCATTGCTCCTTTTAATGGTTTGTCGCCTATTTTAACCATGGCGGTTTGCTTGAAGAAGATACATATCAAAAGACCCCTTGAGGACGATCTTGGTTTGTATACAAGCAAGAAATGTAGAAGATTAAATTTTGAGGTTGAGGAAGAGTTGCCCAAGAGTCAAATATCTGAGACTCAATCTCGAAGGGGGCGTAGGAGGAATTTCTGCTCAGTTAAAAAATACCTACGCCGGTCTATTTCTGAAGCAACCCAAGGAATTTCAGGTTTGGCGCCAATTGAGATTGATTTTCCTAAAAGTTGGTTGGTGGCAGGTAACAATGCTAGCAATGTTCATGATATTTTACATTCCCAAAATGCCGGTGGTTGGATGGGACCAACCACCGATTCACCATGAATCTATTAGCCTAGAACTGTCAAGGTTTGGGGCTTGCCTTGACAGCCAGAAATTTGAAGGAAGAGTGCTTCCGGAAAAAACCCCATTTAGTCTTCTTAATGGAGACTAAACAAAAAGCAAGATTTGTGAGAATGGTGAGACGTAGATGTGGCTTCAATGAAGAATGGATTGTTAACTCAGTAGGAAGAAGTGGCAGCTTGGCTTTATGGTGGTCGGATGTGATTACAGTTAATATTCTTTTCTCATCCTCTAACATTATTCATACTAGTGTGATGTTTGATGCTCTTTCTACTCCATCATATATCACCTTTATTTATGGTCCCACTGATGAAGCTGATAAAATGTTGTGCTGGCAAGAGGTCTGGAGAATTAGCAATAATATCAAGGATTCTTGGTTGTGTCTTGAGGACTTTACTGATATCTTATCCCAAAGCGAGAAGTGTGGCGATCAGCCTAAAGCCTAGAGGAAGATTATAAAGTTCAAGTGTTTTATGGCTGATTGTGAGTTAGAGGATTTGGGGTGCAATGGCCCCAGTTTTACTTGGTGTAATAATCGTGAAAGCTCAGATATTATCCACGAACGCATTGATAGGGCTTTGGGCAATTTGCAATTGAGAGAGCAGTTTCCTACTCTTTAAGTCTTTAATATAGTTCCGGCTGGGTTCGATGATCATCTTTTGTTTATCCAATGCCAGTATGAGAATTATAAGAAAAATCGGGCTTTTCAATTTGAAGCTGCCTTGGCCCTTCACGGTCACTTTCTTAAGGTAATCAAAGGGAGTTGGAGGACCTTCTCTGAGCACGATAATTCGTTGGAGTCTTTTCTAAGCAATCTAAAGAGATGCAAGCTGAATCTAATTTCATGGAGTAAGAAGGAGTTCCCCAATAGTGCTAAGCGGATTGATCTTTTAAAGACTCATCTGGCTGAGTTGACACTAGGCGATTGAACCCCTAACATTTCTAGAGGGATTTTGGAGGTAAAAGGCGAACTGATAGATTAATGGAATTAGAAGAATAGTATCGGTGGCAGCACTCTCAGATCAATTGGTTAGAAGCTGGTGACAAAAATTCTTGTTTCTTTCATGTCTCTACTATCAAAAGGAGGCAGAGGAACCGAATCTCTTGTATTAAAGATGATGTGGGCAATTGGTTCATGGAGAAGGATGCTATCTCCCAGAATATTGCCAGCTTGTTTCAGAATCTTTCGCTACCCGGTTCATACTCAATGGATGCGTCTTGAGCTATATCGACCCCAAAATTTTTGAGGAAATGAATCAAAGTCTTTTGTTACCTATTTCAAGGGAGGACATTAAATCTACAGCATTTAGTCTTGGGAGTACAAAGGCGTTGGGACTTGACTGTCTTTCTGGTAAATTTTATCATTCTGCATGGTCTGAAATTAGTGATTCTGTGTGTTCTATGGTCAATGATTTTTTTGCAGGTCATTTTGTTTTAGAGGGGATTAATATGACTAACATCACTCTTATCCCCAAGATTCATAAACCGGAACATGTTTCACATTTTTGCCCTATTGGCCTATGTAACGTTTCTTATAAAATTATTTCAAAAATTATGGCCAATATGATGCGACCTTTGCTTGATGAGTGTATTTCCCAAAATTAGAGTGCATTTGTACCTGGCCGCTATATTCACGATAATATCATTATAGCGCATGAGGTTTACCATTACCTTCACCGTAAGAAATCTGGAGGTAAGTATGAGTTCTCCCTGAAGATGGATATGAGCAAGGCATATGACCGGGTTGAGTAGGGCTTCATTGAGAATGTCCTATTACGATTTGGTTTCTATTTGGTGTGGGTGTCTCTTATTATGAAATGTGTGCGTTCAATTAGTTTAAATATTTGTTTATCTAGTGAAAATGTGAAATCTTTTACTCCTAGTAGAGGTATTCGCTAGGGAGACCCCCTCTCGCCATATTTGTTCATTATTGTTGCAGAGGTACTTTCTATTATGATAAGTAAGAGCAAGAATGACACGCGGATTAAAGGTATTAAATTGAGTAATTGGTGTCCTGTTCTCACTCGCAGTTTTTTTTTGGCAGATGATGCCCTCTTATATATGCATGCTAGTCATAGGAATTGTATTTATTTGGCTAATATTCTGGATTTGTACTGCACAACCTCAGGTCAGGTTATTAATCTAGATAAATCCAGTATTTTTTTCTCCTCTAACACTCCACCTGCAGTGAGAAATATGGTGAGCGGCTTGTTGGATATCCCAACAACAGAGGATCCAGGAACTTATCTTGGCATACCTATCATTTGGGGGAAAACTAAGCACTAGGCTTTGACTTACATCAGAGAGCGTGTAGCAAGTAAAATCCATGGATGGAGTCAATCCATCTTATCCTTTACCGATCGAGAAGTAATGATCAAAGCGGTTATCCAAGCAATCCCAATCTACCCGATGAATTGTTTCAGATTTCCCCTTAAGACTTGTAAGGAGATCAATAGCCTTATAGCTAACTTCTGGTGGGATGACAATGCCTTTGGAGGCAAGACTCATTGGAAAGCTTAGGATGCTATGACCAGTAGTAAGAGTTCCGGTAGTATGGGATTTCAGGACCTATCAATGATGAATGATGCCCTCTTGGCTAAGACGGCATGAAGGCTTTTATTGAGGCCAAATGATCTTTGGGCAAGGGTGCTTAAAAGTGTGTACTTCCCTAAACAATAATTCATTAATGCGGAGATAGGCTATAAGGCCTCATGGTGTTGGTCTAGTATCTTAGATGGCAAAAATTTTCTTAAGAAAGATCTTAGGTGGGATATTGGAGATGGTACTGCTATCAGAATATGGGGTAACCCTTGGGTCCCAAGAGCAGCTTTCCCAGAGAGACCTCATAACACCGATGTCCCAATTATCTTAGAGGGTAAAGTCTGTGACCTGATTGTTGATGGGCAGTGGGACCTTACGCTTATTAACCATTATATATCTCCTGAAGTCAAAGAGGCAATATATAAAATCCCTATCCCTTCCAATGGACTAGAAGACAAGTTGCTGTGGACTAGCGCCAAGAATGGAGTGTATACGGTGAAGATGGGTTACCATCGCCGGAAAGATTGGAATTCTGTTAATGTGGATAGAGCTGGCTCATCGACTGTCATTCACACCTCATGCTGGAACTCGGTTTGGAAGATTAAAGTGATTCCTCGGGTACAACAATTCATATGGCGGCTTTTGAGTAATGCAATTGCCACTAAATCCACACTATTTCGACGAAGGAGGTCTTAAGACAGCCAATGCCCAGTATGTGTAGATTCGAGGAGAGTATCGAGCATGTATTCTTCCATTGCCCCTGGACTCGATGCATATGGTTTGGCTGCTCGCTAGGTGCTAGAGTTGATGTCTCCAGAATCTACAACTTCAATGCTTGGTGGATTTTGATAATAGGTATGCCCCTGCTGAGTAAGCATGATCTTTCTTTGATTTGCTGGCTTCTGTGGTTTACTTGGAAGGCTAGAAATGAAATGATGTTTGACCATAGACAGCCAAACCTGGGTATTATTATTGAATTAGCTCAGAAAAGTAATTCCCTGCACTAAATGGTTCCCCCCTGCACTAGGTAGCCTTAAATTTAATTGTGATGGAGCCTTTTCTTCTTATGAGAAAGATGTTGCTATTGGCGTAATTTGTTGCGATTTTGCCATCTTTTTTAGATGGAGATTTGTGGATAAAGTCAAGTCTATTTCTGCCTTTATGACTGAAGCCTTAGCTCTGAAAAGGGCTCTGCTTCTGGCTCTGGACCTGGGTCATGATAAGGTGATTTTTTAATCAGATTGCTTCTCTTTGCTTTCTTGTGTTGAGGCCAAGTCACCGGACTTGTATGATTGGAGGTGTAGAAATATTATCCAGGATGTTATTTGTCTTCTATCTTCTAAGGTTGGGTTCTCCTTGTCCTTTACCCCGAGAAGGGGCAACCGTGCGGCAATGGATCTTCTTACAGTGATGCTTATAAAATGGTGTCTTTGTTGGGTGGGTTTCACAACCAACACCCGCTTTATGTTATCTTCTAACTGGAGGCTCAAAAGACTTATGTTGGTGTTGATAATCCTTTGCATACCAGTTCTTTATCGAATGGTGGCTAGTTTGATTTTCTGTCCCAGTTTAGTTGTTGTGTTTTTTGTTTGTATCTGTTGTATTTGTCTTATTCTTGTTGTAATTGTTTTGCTCTTGTTATATTTGTTTGTCCTTGTTATGTCTGTTGTTTGCTATTCAAGCTACTGCGCTTTTTATTCTCCTCGTTGTAACCTTCACTTCTTTGATGTTTTATTAATAGAATTTCCTTTGACCATAAAATTTAAAATTTAAAAAATAAAAAATAAAAAATAAAAGTCTCTAGGGGAATTTGAGATTAATTACGTACCGTGACTTTCCCAATAATTTATCCCACCATCTTTTGCTGCATCCCTTCTCTCACATTTATCCCATTAATGGTATCAAAAAGTTTTTGAATTAAACACAGTCCCTGTTTTTTCTTCTTCTTTCTTTCACTCATTTGTTTTCAACTCTTGGATTCTTCTATATAAGAAGAGAGAAGATCACCAATGGAGAAATATAATCATCATAAACGGCACAATAGAGAAAACCCTTCTTTCTTGTCCACCCTTCTCGACTCAATTTACGAATTCATTGAAACAGAGAAACTAAGAAACACAACAAAAACTTCAAACCAGCATTTCTTCATCATCGATTCACCCTCAAATTTCAATCTTTGAAGCTCCTAACAAATACAGGACCTATCTTGTGAAAACCCAAGGGCAGAATCACTAGAAAACAGTTCTAGCAAAGAAAATTCCAAAGCTTTGAAGTTTCTATATGGTGACTTGAAGAAATTGAAACAACCCGGCCATTTCTCCAGGCACGAGACTTGCTAAGTTTTATGTGAAGCAAAATGGATGATTGTCTGCAAAGCGTTGCAGGGTGCGGCATCAGCGTTACTTGCGAGGCTAGCGGAACTAACGGAGTAAATTTAAAGGACTTGGCGAAAATAAAAAATAATGTAAGGACTTTATTCAAAACGTAAGGAAACTAAAAGGACGGGAAATTAATTTTCCTAAAATATAATGATATCCCTCTTTTTTTCATATCATGAACCGAATTTAGATGCAGAACCGTGCCATACCGTTATTTTTTTTCTTTGGTTTTAAGAAACTTTTTACATTTTCGTAAGGATTTAAGGTGTACAAAAAATACAATTGGAAATTTTACATACAACTTGTGTTTTATTGTTAAAACTTTCAAATCATACACTTGCTTGTTAATATGAAATGGAGGAAGTGTGATGGCAAAAAATAGAAAGAAATGGAGGAAGTATCTTTTCAAGATTAGTTGGACTCGAAATATTTTTTCAATATCCTAAATCAAGAAAAATATCTTTTCAAGATCGTTAGTATTAATTATTTTTTTAGTACCCGTCAGTACCTGAAATATTTTTTTAATATCCTAAAATAAATTTTTAAAATCATGAAATATTTCAGGGTACTAACTAGTACTGAAAAAATGATTTTTACGATTAACGAGGTAAAAAGCTTTTGGATAATAGCTTTTGAGATTTACGGGGTAAAAATGATTTTTGAAGAATAGCTTTTGGATAAAAATGGGTGTTTGACAAACTTTTGCAAAACCTATGTTTGATGTAGAATAGCTTCTGAAAAAAAGAGGAGGTGTTTGATAGACTTGTGACAAAACCTAGGTTTTATTTCCAAAACCTAGGTTTTGTTTTCCTCCTAGTATTATAAATATGAGAGTAAAACAACGGAGCTGAATTGCGTTTAGGTAATTGTTTTTTTTTTCCATGGCATGTTTGCACAATAAACTCCTTCAAACCATAAGTCACAAGACAGATGCCTCTAGTCCTGCAAGAAGAGATGTAATTAATATACAATTTTATGTGGTCATCAATGTAAAATCTTGTGAAGTACCGCCGCATTCATTACTGGCTGCAACCCACCACCCTTTTCCAAAACACAACATTGCCAACAAATTGTAACAACATGCCATCAATCATTTATTTTCAGAAGCTGGATAAGTTTCAATTAGTTTCTTACACATTATCCACACAAACCCGAGAGAATAACTCATTCATTGTTCTACCGTACGCGTTCTCCTCATCTTCCACCTTCCAGCTGAATTTAGGGTCATAGTCCAAATTATTTTTTCTAGCTGGTGCATTAGAATGAAGGTGCCTAGAGAAGGACAAAATGGAGTTTGGCATTTCTTGTGACAGGAAGGAAGTGAAGCCATAGCTGTGATCAAAAGAATGAAGACAAGGAAAAGCAGGAAGCTAAGTGTAATAGTGGAGTTAGTTATACCAGACCAAAATAATATTGGAGCTGAATTGTATCTAGGTAGTTTTTCATCAATGGCATGCCTGCGGAGCACACTCCTCCAAACCATGTCTGAGTGAGTCACAAAATGTAGAAGTGATGGGAATGGCTAATCTAATCTTAAATAAGGAAATCAAAGAAAAAGTTCAGATACAACCGTACCTTCAGAAGAGGTTAACAAGGAGATTGTAATCGAAGATAAACTTAACGGAGATACTTAATAGTTCATTGAGTATAAAATACAATAATATATATCCCCGACCCCATGTTATTCCTATCCTTTATCGAATTTTGATGCATATCCTGAGTGAGTGAGTGCATAGAATATGCGTGGGATGGGCTAGTGCATAGTAGACTAACGAAATGTGTTGCACTCCTTTCATATGGGCTGTTTAGATTTAATTTTTTGTTTTACTTTCTGTTTTTCTTAAAAAATATATTTTAATGGGTAGAAAATCTAAAATAAAAATAATCTCTAAACTAATATTTTTTCAATAAAAAATCATCAAATAAAAAAAAAAATCTGGATCATCTAGATCTCATCCGGATGGCCTAGATGAGAGGAGCGCTCGAGGATAGGCAAAAAACATTCAGATTTAATTTTTCTATTGTTGATTTTTAAATGAAAAAAAAAATCATTTTTAAAAAATATGTTAGGTAAGAGATTATCTTTATTTTAGATTCTCTATTCATTAAAATAAATATTTTTGAAAAATAAAAAAGTAAAATTTGGACCGTCCGGATCTCATTTGGACAATCTAGATGGAAGAGCTCTCTCTCCTCATCCTTTGAACGAGCACCGAAATTGGTTCCGCAAGTAAACAGTGCGAGTAGCTTGGGAAGAGAAAAAAGTTGTGGAAAAGGATTTAGGTACAATTATTGATGAAGGAAGGGGAATTGAGGAGAGTGACTTAGAGTTGGAGGAAGGTAAGTTGAACTCGGAGGAGGTGAGGAGATAGGCCGATAGAGTTGATGCTTGATATGAAGATAGTAGTATGGAATTGCCGTGGAGCTAGGAATAAGGGATTTATAGCTTTCATGCATAATTTGTGTAGAGATTTTAGACCGGATTTGGTTCCGTTGTTGGAGCCAAGGGTGAGTGGGGGTAAGGCTAGGAAAATTATAAGGAGTATGGGGTTTAGAGATTTTGAAATTGAAGAAGCTCGTGGCTTTGGGGGAGGGATTTGGTTGTTTATGGAATGATGAGGGTTTGAGACTGAGAATAGTGGAGAAGCATGAACTGTCATTCATTGTTGTTTTGAGGATGGTAGTGAGGGAGAATGTTTCTTCACTACGCTTAATGCTTGTCCACGTGGGGACTTGCTAGGATGATCAATGGTAAGTGGCTTGTGGCGGGTGATTTTAATGAGCTTGCTGAGCCTAGTGAGCAAAAATGAGGGGCACAAGTTAACATGTTGAAATGTAATAATTTTCGTACTAAAATTGAAAATAATTGTAGAGATAAACAAAACCCTTATTGCTTTGGTTCGAAAGGTAGAATACCCCGAGAGTGTGGTACAGTTTTGTTCAATTGCATTATGTAATGTCTTGTATAAAGGAATCACGAAGGTGCATGCGCAAATGATGAAATGAATCATGGATAAGCTAGTGTTCCTGTATCAAACTAGTTTTATCTCAGGAAGAAGTATTCATGATAACATAATAATTGTCAAGGAGGCGGCTTGCTTACATGATGAACCAGATGCAAGGAGGTAAGGGTTTTGTGGCTATTAATATAGACCTTGAAAAAGCTTACAACCGTATGAACTAGAAATTTAGTATTGATGTGTTACACGGGTTTGGTCTTCCTAGGCATATTGTTGATATTATTAATTGGTGCATCTCCTATGTTAGTATGTCGATGTTGTGGAATGGAGATAAATGGGAGATCTTTCACCCTTCGAGACAAGGGGATCCTCTTTCCCCTTATATGTTTGTGTTGGGGATGGAGAAGCTTTCTCATTTAATTGTTGATGCAGTGGGTAATGGTTAGTGGCAGCCACTGAAAATTGGAAGAAGAAATGTCCCTATCACTTATTTAATGTTTGTTGATGACCTTTTGATATTTTGTATGTTAGAGATATTAGGATGATATAAATTGATTAGTTAGTTAGGGCCCTAGTCTATATAAAGGGTATTAGCTAATATGGATGTGTGAATAAGATAGTTAGATCCTCACCATATTTAGATAGAGGTTAATTTAAGTCTCTCTCTAGAGGGAAGTACTCCCTCTTAGTCCCCAAATGGGGTTTGGTTATCTCCCTTAAGTGATGGTAGATTAGAGATAATCCAAGTGGGTTATAGTTCATATGAGCATGTTTCTCATATGTGGTTAATACAAGATTGTTCATCTTCTCAATTATGTTTCTCTAATTGCTATTGTTTACATGGTATCAAAGCCAAGTTGCGATCTTGGGACCTGTTACCTGAGATTGATTATAATAATCACAATTAGTCTTTTGTATAATTGCTAGATTTGATTGATTCAGCTAACATGCAACGATCTTTAGCCCAACCTCGTCTTCCTCCTCTTCATCTTCCTTCTCCTCATGTCATGAAGGTTCTCTTAGTCAGCACTGATGATGTCATTCATAGCTGTCTTAAGAATCAGCTTTCACATCCTCATTATCAAATCGCTATATTTTCGACTTGTACTTCAGCGTTACAACTCTTAAAAAATGATAACATTGACTTGGTTATCAGTGATTTCTCTTTGAAAGACATGGATGATTGTGAATTCATTGCCCAAGACCAAAACATGAGAAAAAAAAAATTCCTTACATTGTAACACATGAATCTAAAATATTAGGTGATGATGAGATCATCACGACGTATAAATTGGGTGCATGTTATATTTTGTGAAAGCCAGTGAGTGAGGCGTTTGATGAGATTAAAAATTTATGGCAACATGTTTTTACGAGGAGGGCTCAACTTGAGCCTCTGAATCATCATAATGAGGCTTCTTCTTCTGTTGTCTAAAAAGAGGAAATGAGTTTATGAATCATGGCAAAGATCCTTCTTCGAGGAAGAGACCACAGTTCGTCTGGACTGATGAACGCCATGCAAGGTTTGTTGAAGTTGTTAAGCAACTTGGTAAAGATGTGGTGCCTAACAAAATGCTTCTAGCTATGAATGAGCTTGGTCTGACGAGAGAAATTGTTAGGAGTCACCTACAGAAACATGGGGAAAATGAGAAGAAAAAGAGGCGAGAGCTGTATGAATGACATGTGAATAATGCAAATGGAAGGAATCAATTAGGCCTTAAAAATCATATTTTGGCTCCACCAGTAGTATCATCATCTTCGTACCATGACATGTCGTATCTTCACCTTCTAGAAACTTCCACAACTAATTCTCCTCCTCCTCCTGGGCCCTAAATGCAACGCCATCATTATAATCATCAACATCATGCCTGCCAGCCACAAATGCAACATGAACACCTTTCCTGCCAGCGACAAATACAATATAAACATTACCACCACAACTTTGGGATCACACATCTTATGGCGAATGGAGTCAATAACCTGACTTCTTTTATGCAACAACCTTTGCATTCTTCTTATAGAAGAAGAATGCATCAGCCTAATCACATATCTAATGGTGGAAACCAAGCTCTGGATGCTTCTTTAAAAGTACAAAACCACAGATAACTCAAAATCCATCTTCAAGTTCTGGAATCATTAAAAAAAAAACCAAGCTTCTTGTAAAAGTAAGGAAAGTAATATGCTGCAAAACTTAGGTTTAAGTTCTTCTCCTCATGGTACTACTATTAGAGGTGCTAATGAAAGCCAGAGCAATCAAAACCAAGCTTCATTTTTCTTCTTCTCGTGGTGAAAGTGGTGAGAAATTGGGTCTCATTGGTCTGGTTAGGTTCGAACCCTTCTCTGTTTACCATTTGCATTTGGGTACGAGATTTTTTTTCCGAATTTCATACCATATTTTGCTTATGATTATGTTTTCCTTCAACGTGCATTTTCGTGCTGAAGGGTACTTGTAGTTCTTCGAAAAATAGCTTTATTTTTTACGAGTTTTGACTGGAGGCAGGTAACATTGATATTGAAATTTGCAAGTGGTTGGGAGTATATATGGATGATAGAGCATGTAGATTTTCCTACTTGACCAAATGTTCTGCAACTTTTGTGATGAAGCCATAAGTTTTCAAAAGTGAAGTGATGGTACCTGCTACTAATTGGAAAAAGGATGGCAAGCAAGGTTAAGGTACATTTACTTCAGCTTCAAATAAAGAAAGTTAATGATTGAAGCATTCCATAAGTGAATCAACAATCAACATGACATGGACATAGAAATTTACAGTAATGGGCTAAAGGCATATTGAAACGGCAAGCATTAAGAGGATTAGAATGGAGAAGAATGTTATGAAGGAATTTTGTATTGTTTTGTGAATGTAAAATTGTTCAATTTAATTCACCTTACCACTTTATTTTTGTGTTACAAGTTGACACTTTTTGAGTTAAGAAGTGTTTAACTTGAGGGGGTTTGTTAGAGATATTAGTTAGTTAGGGCCCTAGTCTATATAAAAGGTATTAGCTAATATGGATGTGTGTGTAGGATTGTTGGATCCTCACCATTTTAGAGGTAGGTTAATCTAAATTTTTCTCTAGAGGGAAGTACTCCCTCTTAGTCCCCAAGTGGGGTTTGGTTATCTCCTTCAAGTAATGGTAGATTAGAAATAACCCAAGTGAGTTATAGTTTGTATGAGCATGTTGCTCTTATGTGGTTAATACAAGATTGTTCATCTTCTCAATTATGTTTCTCTAATTGCTATTGTTTACATGGTATCAGAGCCAAGTTGCGATCCTGGGACTTATCACCCAAGATTGATTATAGTAATCACAATTAGTCGTCTGTATAGTTGCTAGATTTGATTGATTCGGCTAACATGCAGCAATCTTCATCCCAATCTTGTCTTCCTCCTCTTCATCTTCCTCCTCCTCATGGCATGAAGGTTCTCTTAGTCAGCACTGATGATGTCATCTATAGCTGTTTTAAGAATAAGCTTTCACATCCTCATTATCAAATCGCTATATTTTCGACTTGTACTTCAGCGTTACAACTCTTAAACAATGATAACATTGACTTGGTTCTCAGTGATTTTTCTTTGAAAGACATGGATGATTGTGAATTCATCGCCCAAGTCAAACACTTGAGAAAAAATATTCCCTACATTGTAACACTTGAAGCTAAAATATTAGGTGACGACGAGATCACCATGGCGTATAAATTGAGTGCATGTTATATTTTGTGAAAGCCGATGAGTGAGGCGTTTGATAAGATTAAAAATTTATGGCAACATCTTTTTAGGAGGAGGGCTCAACTTGAGCCTCTAAATCATCATAATGAGGCTTCTTCTTCTGTTGTCTAAAAAGAGGAAATGAGTTTATGAATCATGGCAAAGATCCTTCTTCGAGGAAGAGACCACAGTTCGTCTGGACTGATGAACGCCATGCAAGGTTTGTTGAAGTTGTTAAGCAAATTGGTAAAGAGGTGGTGCTTAACAAAATGCTTCTAGCTATGAATGAGCTTGGTCTGACGAGAGAAATTATTGGGAGTCACCTACAGAAACATGGGGAAAATGAAAAGAAAAAGAGGCGAGAGCTGCATGAACGACATGTGAATAATGCAAATGAAAGGAAATGATTAGGCATTAATAATCATATTTTGGCTCCACCAGTAGTATCATCATCTTCGTACCATGACATGTCGTATCTTCACCTTCTAGAAACTTCCATAATTATTTTTCCTCCTCCTCCTCGGCCCTAAATGCAATGCCATCATTATATTCATCAACATCATGCCTGCCAGCCACAAATGCAACATGAACACCTTACCTGCCAGCGACAAATACAATATAAACATTACCACCACATCTTTGGGGTCACATATCTTATGGGGAATGGAGTTAATAACTTGACTTCTTTTATGCAACAACATTTGCATTCTTCTTATGGAAGAAGAATGCATCAGCTTGATCGAATATCTAATGGTGGAAACCATGCTTTGGGTGCTTCCTCTAAAAGTACAAAACCATAGATAACTCAAAATCCATCTTCAGTTTCTAGAATCATAAATAAAAACCAAGCTTCCTAAATAGTAAGGAAAGTAATATGCTACAAAACTTAGGTTTAAGTTCTTCTCCTCATGGTACTACTATTAGAGGTGCTAATGAAAGCCAGAGCAATCAAAACCAAGCTTTATGTTTTTCTTCTCATGGTACTAATAATATGCTGCTGCGTCAACTAGATCAAAACTCATGTTTAGGTTCTTATTATGGTATTAGAGCCAGGTTGCATTATGGGATTGTTTACACGTTTCTTGCTTATGGTTCTCGCTACAATTATTGAGGCCTAGTCCACAAGATGTTTTTGGTTCCCTTCTTAATTTTTGAGTTTCATCCCTGTTCTTGCTTCAAACGTTGGATTCTAAGCTTTCTTGCAGATAAACCCTAGTATTCCTATGTGATCTCCATCAAAAGTTTCAATTGCAATGTGTGATATCATCTCTCCATTCCCTCCTTTCGATCGCCGACATCGAAGTCTGAAGCCCATTTTCCTTTTTGATTAAACATTGCGTTGTTTGAATTTTCTTGAAAATTATGCATTCTTGTTTTGGCCACCATTAAAGCTTTCATCAAGCCCTTCGTCATCCTTTGCATATTCTCATTTGCGCATTTAATTAACAAAAATATCATCAAGTTGCCGAATTTATATTATTAAGTGTCAACGTTGATATCCATTAAACTCTTTTTATAAAAATAAAAATTAAACTCATTTCATTTCATTAAGATATAATAGATTTTTTAGATTTTTTAAATTTTATTAACATTAAATGATTTTTTTAACTCACATAAATTTCTTCTAAAATAAAAAATAAATCATATAATTTTTTTCTTTAACATATCCGACTTTGTAATCCTAACCCCCGCTCTCCGCCCCTCGCCCTCCGTCTTTTCTCTCACTCTTGCCCTCCGGGACACCGGCTTACCCTAATAAATTATAAAACACCTTGAGTTTTATATAAATCATATAATTATATTTTTAATTAATTTTTTTTATTTTAGCAAATGAGTAACTTTTGTCCATAGATATCTATACGAGTAGTTTTGAATAATGACAATTGAGAAAAAATTTATTTAATTTAGTGAAATTAAGAATTTTGTGTTGGGAGCTCCGAGTAAATTTTTTGCGCGGGTGCTTCGTGAAGTAAAAGTTTGTTGGCCAATCTGCACCTTAGATAACAGACGTTATCTTTTTCTAACGGCATTGTACTGACTGCACCTTTTTAAAAGTTTGTTGTGCTGATTGCACATTTTTAATTGTTTGTTTGTATTTAAGGTACCCTTAATTAATATTTGTGCCGATGCTCCTTTCGAAATAGTTTGTCGGTAAATATGCACATTAACCCAATTATTAAATACTGCACTATTTGTTCATCATCATATGAGCTCAGAAAATTTCAAGAAGCATATATAAACCATTTCTTGTGGATTGTTTTTCAAAAAATAATTATGTTTACTAATAAATTGGTTAGTCTAAAATCCATATGGGGCCCAAATAAGCAAGAAAAACCTAAAAAAAGGCCCAAACATTATGCAAATCCCTGAAAAGGCCCCAGGGCCCTTTCTGACATGAAATTCTGAGTGAAAGGACCAAAAAAAACCCTCACTATCCTTTTTCAGTTCAAAATCACTCACCCTCTCTCTCTCTCTCTCTCTCTCTCTCTTGACGGAAATCGCTCAAGCTCGCCTGTGCATTTCATCTTTCCCGTCGCTCATCCCACCGTGTTCAGATGAGGTGCGTTGGTTATTGGAGTTGATTAGCTTCTTCTAGGTCTGTAGTATTTCAATGTAACAAATGGGTGCTTCTTCATCTTCTATTGCTCTCAAGATTTGTCTTAAATTTGAAAACGATCTCGGCGCCTTCGCAGATCTGAGTTCAGATTGACCACTACTTCATGGACTGAGATGCTTCCACGGCAGCTTAAGGAGTAGGGGCGAAACTAAGTGGGGGGCGAGGGGTGGCTCGACGAGGCTTTGACAGTGACTTGTGATGGCATTAAACGACACAGAGGATGGTGAAGAAGCAACTGATGTTGAACCCATAAAGAAGAAAACGTCTTCCATTATAAGTTATGGTATGTATGATTCTTTCTAGAAATTCGATTGCATTTCTAAACCCTAGCCTCTTCGCTATTTTCTGTGTGAATGTTCTTTGTGGGATATCAACCTGTTATGCAAATCTTTTAGTGAAAGTGGACGGTGGACCATTGATAAACATGTCAATGATTTCTTGATTTCTTGCTGGTTGGATTCAGATTTTTGACTAGTGAGCATGCAAGAAAAGATAATTGTGCATTCTGATTCATATGTTGTGTCATTGGTTATTTTACCATTTTTCTTCGCCGACAGCCATTTCTGTTTTGTAGAACCTAAGACATCAGTTGATTATATATCAAGCCCGTAGAACCTAAGACATCCATCTTCTTTAATTTAAAAGTGAACGAATTGATGGAGTTCATGTCATAAACTAAAAGGCCAAATTGTGCAAAGTATATAAACTAAATAGATCATCAATGGATCAAAACTACAGAGTTAAGCCATTGAAGATCATAAGATGTCAGTGGGGCAAAGCATCTCAAGTGTGTGATATTTTTACAAGCAATTATGCAACAATTTACTTCCGTCTGAGTCAGGTTTCCTCGTGTCAGGATGTATGGAATACTTTAGGCTTTACCAATATAGATTCTATAAAATTACATATCAGTAGTAACAATGTTTATTTCTATTGACCTTTTCTCTCAAAAGTATGGGATTTAGCTTAACTGGTAGAGATTGCATCGCTTTATGCTGAATGAAGATCTCCATTAAGTTCAACATTTCTATGAATTTGGAATCGCTTTGACAATGGTTGCACTCCTCCTTGTGAATCCTACTTTATTTAATGAAGGGAATTGCAGGAGATGACATTTAATGACCCAAAGAATGTCTTTTATTTAGCTGTTGCACAAGAGATAACTTAATGTTATACTCCCTTTGTTCCTTTTTATGTAACAACTTTTAGAAAGTTTTGGTGTTTCTATTTAGTGATCAGTAACAAGGTTTGACTTGGTTTGTTTATTTTCCTCTGTTGTATAAGTTTTTGTTTACATCATGCTTGTAAGAGTTGATCGACAGATGGATTTGACTAGTTTAGAATCTTATGTTTTTAATATGAACTTGCCGGTATTCATTTCATGTTTCTATCTTATCTCAACAAAATTTCATGGTCAATGTGCAGCTCTTGGCTCTTTTAGTAAACTAAAGGGAAAAAGATTTTCTTTTCTTTGCACAAAAAATGATATTAAATGTGTTCTATAATACTCATGTTCTTATCATATAACAGTAATTGTACCCTTTCATTACTTCTTTTCATTGGGACACATGAGATATTTTCCCCTTTTTCTTTCCATTTACTGGTTTGGTCGCATTGAGTTTGGCAAGGTGTAGTGTGACCAACTTAATGTGATTCTTAAAATTTCTAGTTTGAAATTCTTTTTCTTTGGAGTGAATGCAAAAATTCTTGGATAATGCTATTCTCCGTGAATCAGCTGCAGAGATGCCAACTGTAACACCCCAATTTTCAAAAGCAGAATAAAATGTTTTCATCAGAGTAGAGCATCGGAGCAAGTAAAGGAGTGAGTAACTAATATATCATTAATTGTGGTGTATCTGTCTGTTCATAAAGAACGGTACATTTATCGGGTATTATAACGGTACATATCCTAAAAATCTTCGATCGAGTCTTCACGCGTGCTGTTTACTCTGCTTACCCTTGTCTTCGGTCCTCGGTTCTGCGGACCGAAGTCTATGGTAAGAGCGAGGTTCAATGCCCATCGGACCTCGGGTAACGGTTAACCTCATGCTTATGTAAACAATATATGTATAACAGATATTCATGACATTTCAGTAATAATCACTACAAAAGCCCATAACAGATGTAGGATTAGTAATACATAATCACATATGTAAGATAATAACAATACACAGCCACTGCATATGTATGTTATCCCGGTCTGCACTATTCACTAGTGCCACGATAACATGTCATGTCCTCAGCGCTAGGAAAACTTAACGGTATTATCAAAACCATAACCCGTGTAAAGCTGAATGTGTATGTAGTGATCTAAGCCCCATAAACTTAGTCACGATGCATGTTCAAGACAGAGTCCCGTCCATGACTTTATGAAAGTATCTATCACATATAAGTATACAATAAGCATCGAGTTAGTGTTAAAGACGCATCCGTACCTTAGTCCGTTCGGATGGCGGTATGCTTGTATGCTTGGTACGTCCTCGATATTTCCGGATATCCTATAAGAGTATTACCGCGTTACTACCTTGTAAATAATATCTTAAGAGATATTTTAGTTTCTACCGACCTTTCTATTCCTGGTGGATTTGTTATTTCAATTATATCCCTTTATTTTCTCAAAAACGTTGATTCAGCATTTCGGGGCAGAATTTTTGCTAAATTTGAAAATTCATAATTAATTCTAAAAAAATCAAAACGAGGATCCGTAAAATTCCCCGGAATCCTTAGGTTGTATATTTTTTAGGAAAAATATTCATTTCCACCCAGAATCCGTGAGTCATTCCCAGTTTTCACGTGTTCATACCTTGCCCAGAAAATTTCCAAAAAACGTAGCTTATCTTTAAGAATTTTTGTCTCCTTGCACCAAATTCAAAATGATACACTCTAGGTATATTTGGAAAGCTCTATATGTCTACTTTAACCATGAAAATTTTCAAAATTTTAGAACTTCATCTTTAACATAAAATCATAGCCTCTTTGTGGCTGACTCTAAGAACTTCTAACCGAAAGATTTCGCCAGAATTTCGCTACTTTGATCTTTAACTTCCAAGAATTTTGCTCCACAATATTCTTTATCAAATTTTCGAAATAAAGACATATTTAACCATAAAAACATGAAAAAAAAAACTATATTGGAAGATTAAAGATCAAACTAACATTTCTACTAAAACTTACAAGAACTTAAAGCTTAAAACTCAAGAACTAAAAACTTACTCTGAAGAACTTCCTCCTTCGCTTCCCACTAGCTCTCACTTCTCTCTACTCTTTAGAAAATCACATCTTGGGTTGATTTTGGTGTGAAGAATTGAAGAACCTAAGGTGCCTATTTATAGTAAAATGTTATGGCAACTTTGGTAATTTCTTCAAACCTTTCTCTTCTTGAATTTAGACCATAGGATCTAGGTTAACTCATGAAACTCTAATCCTCACCCTTTTCTTCACAAAACCGCCCCCCCTCTCCATTCCTATCCTCTTCCATTTTTTTGACTTTTAATCCAACATGTATTAATTAGATTAATATCTAGATATTTTTCCTATCCAAAAAGCATTGCATTGTTGGCCAATTTCTCACCATGTGTGATTAGAAAAATATCTAGATTTTTATAAGATTAGTTAGCTCTCAACTAGGCTTTGGAACTAGATGCAAATGGGATAGTTGGTTACTAACTAAATAAGATACACTTAGGTGATAATCATAACATTTATCCAAGTTTCTCATTTGATTCATAATTTTCGAAAATCATGGCCTTCATTAGATGTTTTTAATTGCCCTTTTCTATCTTGAGATTAAATGTATAAGTTGGGTAAAAAATGTAATACCGAATAATTATTTATCTGGAATATTATATTTCGATAAATAATACCTATTGAAAATAGGTGAATATGTGGTTTCAAATAATAAGTAATAATTATCTTATTTTCTAAGGTAATTACTATGGATTTTAGGAATTATGTTGAAAATAATTATGAAAATAATTATCTTATGTTGAAAATAATTATCTTATTTTCTAAGCTAATTTTTGGGATTATTTCCTTGAAAAATTGAGAAGCATAAATATAATATTATTAAAAGCACTTTTTGGCCCCATGATTTTTAATATTTTACATGGGACATAAAATACCAATGTCAAGTGCAAAAGTTGTGAGATAATAATTAATCCTAATTATGAAAATTATCAACAATTAGTAAGTGGCTAATTAAGTAATTAGTGGCTAATTGTTTAAATTAAGATATAAGTAAATTAATTGGTAAATAATTAATTTAAGGGAGAAATTGAAATTAATAAATAAATAAAAATAATAAAATATTAATAAAATATTTTATGCTTAGAAAAATAAATAAAAAATAAAATAAAAATAAATAAATATCTAGATATTTTGAATAAAATAATAATATATATGGTAAAGAGCCAACAGGACATTTGAGAATGCATAGAAATAAAATCCTACACCAAAATATAGGGATATAGTCTAAGTCATCGGACTTTTTATAAACCAAGTGAATTTCTACCTCCTCGGAGTGGACTATCTCGAAGTCATTTCAAATCAAATGAGTCATTAAGATACGGGATAAATCGAAATAGGTCGGATAGTGTAAATGAGAACCTATAGAAAACGAAATAGTTGTGACAAACCAGGGATTAGGTTTCTTAAGTCAGAACATATTACGAACCAGCGAATTTCTGTCCAGAAGCTAGTTCTACCAGAAGTTATTTCCAGAATCAAACGGCGTTTATCCGAAAATCTTCGCAGACAACGGAATACCCTTAATGGGATCAAAAATTTAGTTAACCTAAGTAGTTTTAAAGAGAAAGAGTGGAACTACAAAACCTAGTTCCCGGATTTTTGAGATTCTCCGAGATTTCGCGTTTCGGACACCGATCAGGGAACTTTATCGGTAAGTCGGCACATGTGACGTCATGCATGACATCATCTTCTTCTAGAAGGATGATGTCAGCCAAATAGGTGTAAGGCCAAGATCGAGCCACGTGCAAAAGTGCAATCCGACGGTTGAAATCCGACGAAGACAATTGATGTAATTCCAACCTTGTCCCTACTTGCTTCTATAAATAGCCAAGCCCCTTCTCCTCATTTCTTCACACCAAGAACCGAAATATAGAGAGAGAGTAGAGAGAAGGAGGAGCTCTTGGAAGTTCTAGCCAAGCGGAGTAAGTTCTTCGGTCCCTAGTTTTAAGTTCTGGGTAGTTATCGGTAGTTATAGTAGGAATGTTGTTTTGATATTTAATCTTCCAATATATTTTAGATATCATGTTTTTGGGTTAAATATGATATATATTTCAAAAATATGTTGGGGAAAGAGTTATGGCAAAATTTTGGAAGATTAGAGTCAAAGTAACGAAGTTCCGCAAAATTCCGCCGACAGGAGTCGGGGGCAAAATGGTAATTTGTACCTAAAATGCCATTATGATACTAGATATTGATAAATATTATCATTATAGGATATCTCGAGTTAATCGTGCCGATGTCGTACCGCCGTTACGCCCATTGCCAAAAATTATCGTTTTCGTAAACGTACCGAATTACAATCAACGAAGGTACGTTCGCATCGTAACACTAACTCGATATTTATGTTATGCATATATGTACTATGTGTATTGTGTTATGTTGCTTGAGTGCATATAGACGTTAGGGTGTATCAGTATGCAAGCTGGGAGCGATATGTCCACACTGCTGGGAGCGATATGTGTGATTATGCTGGGAGCGATGTGTCTGCATTGTGTGTGTGTGAAAATGTTGGGAGCGATGTGTCTGCATTGTGTGTGTGTGTGAAAATGCTGGGAGCGATGTGTCTACATTGGTTGTGTGTATGTACTGTTAATGTTTTGAACGTCTGTAGTCCATATGTTGTATATGTAAATATGAGGTTAACCGTTACTCCGAGGTCCGGTGCACGTTGGACCTCGCTCTTAATATAGCGTCCCGGGTTTAGGAGGACCGAGAATCGAGGAGAGAGGGAAGCAAAGACACTTAAGGACTCGATCGAAGACCATCTTTTGTTGCCACGGCGCGTGACGCCACGAGACAATTTTGATTCCTCCGTTGTTATCTACTTTTTTAAACACTCTACGATTACAGAAAATTGTACCGTTACAAACAAATGTGACGGACTTACGACATTTGAAATATATTTATCAGTTACTCTTACGCTCTGATGAAAAAAAAAAGTATACTGCTTTTGAAAATGAGATGTTACAAAAAATCATAGTGATATTTTATCCCAATTTTAATATGTAGATTTGTTTGAATTAAACCTTCTTCCTTAATTGTTTTTTATAATAATTAATTGATTAATTAATTGATCATGAACATTAGTGTTCAACTAGGCAAATATTATCTCATCTTTATTGGATTAATTATTTGAGATATTATTTTAGAAAGCTTGGCTCTCATGGCTCCAACAAGGCTTATTTTGACTTTAATTACTCCATGGGATTTAATTAAGATAATATCTTAGATTTTTCCAACTTTTCTTCTTCCTCAAGACATGTTGAATTTCGCCCCCTCCCCCATAATTTAGCTTCAATTTGTGTTTCATTTGTGCCTCTTATACTAGGATACAAGTCTCTTATTGGTTAATTCATTTTCTCATGGATTAAGAATTTAAACATGTAATTAATTTAGGCCATTAGATCTAGCTTTATGAGATTAAATCTTGGCTCTTCATTTATGTAGAAAAATCCTACTTACTATGATGATATTTGTTCATATTTTGAGTGCTCTTAGGATTTAATATTTGTGTAATTATCTTGTCTTTTCAAGTGTAAATTTTTGCCACCCATATTTGAATTAGGGAAGGTTAAATTAATCTTGGTTAATATCTCTAATGTAGTGTTTTAGGTGTTATTAGGCCTAATTGTCAAAGTATGATTTGTTACTATATTAATTATGATCATTAGAAATCCCCTTTGTGCTAATCTTGGGTTTTTATTAGCCTTTGATCACTAATTAATCTCATACATTTCTTAATTATGCCTTTTAATTTAATTATTAATTAATTACGAAAATTAACATAAATATTTTAATTTTTGCAAATTTAATTGCCCATTAGTTGTTGATAATTTTCTTTAATTGGAATAAGTATTTCCATGTCATTTTATTGTCTCTTATGATTAAATTAAGATTATACTTAATTATGATACTTTATGGTATTTTATGATCCCTAATAGAATTTAGAAAATTTGGGTCTTTGTTTTATTTAACTCTAGAAGAAAAATTCCCTAAATTAAATTAAATAAGCTACTCAATTTTGAGACCACATATTCACCTATTTTAAATAGGTATTGTCTATCAAAATATAGTGGTTATGCTAAATAGGATTTTTAGGGTATTACACCAACTGATCCTATATCTGATCCCATTACTGATTTAAGGGTTCTCCCAATTCCTGCAAGAAAATTAGGCTTCAGGTGTGCTCTTGAAGTGTGCTCTTTATTCTTATGATCAAGCGTAATTTTAATTGAACTTCATTAACAATTGTTGTAGGTACACGAGCAAGAAGGGTGTAACATAAGAAGAAGCAACAACAATGAAATCTACACAAAGGGATGCAAGGTTCTTCGGATACAACTTGTTCACTGAAGAATTCTTCAAGCAACACGTGCAAAGCCAAAAAGACAAGCTTTGAATAGAACCCTTGTGTCCATCATTGAGGAGTCCTAGAAGCAGAAGATGAGACATTAGGCAGCATAGTTGTTAGGACACATTGTAGTTGATCACTTGTTGTGTACACATGCATATGTATTTATGACAAATATGTATTCATGATAATGACGTTCAACATTTGTATTTTTGCAAATAGTCTATGGATGCTAACTTGACAATTTTAATTCAATAACAAGAGGAAATTTTTCCTTCTTTTATGATATTTGTTCATGATATGAGAACAACAAAAGAATGGACCGGTCCTACAATATCTTATATACTTATAAACATGAATAGGTGTTATTTTGTTGTTAATACATACTGATGTTGTTGTTAGTGGGTACTGATGTTGTTGTTAGTGGGGGCTGGTGTAGTTGTTAATAGGGACTGATATTGTTATTAGTGGGTACTGATATGGTTGTTAAAGGGGGCTAATGTAGTTGTTAGTGTTTGCTGATATAGTTGTTATTTTTTGCTGATTTAGTTGTTAAAGGGGGCTGATATTGTTGTTAATGGGGTCTGATGTTGTTGTTAATGAGACTATGTTGTTGTTAATGGGGGCTGATATTGTTGTTACTCGGGACTAATATTGTTGTTAATGGGGCTGATGTAGTTGTTAGTGAGGGCTGATGTAGTTGTTACTGGGAGCTGATGTAGTTGTTAATAGATTGGGGCTGATATTGTTGTTAGTGAGGGCTGATGTAGTTGTTAATTGGGGCTGATGTAGTTGTTAGTCAGGACTGATATTGTTGTTAATGGGGGCTGACATTGTTGTTAAAGGGGGCTGATGTAGTTGTTAATGGGACTGATGTAGTTGTTAGTGTGTACTGATATTGTTGATAGTGGGTACTGATATTGTTGTTAGTGGGGGCTGATATTGTTGTTAGTAAGGGCTAATGTAGTTGTTAATGGGGCTGATGTAGTTGTTAGTGGGTACTGATATTGTTGTTAATGGGGGCTGATATTGTTGTTAAAGGGGCTAATGTAGTTGTTAATGGGGCTGATATTGTTGTTAATGGGAGCTGATGTAGTTGTTAACATATGCTGATGTAGTTGTTAACGTGTGCCGATGTACTTCTTAATGTTTTACTGATGTGATTGTTAATGTTATATTGAAATGTCGAGTAACATAGACGCGAGAAAAAACTGATTATTTTCCATTTTCTTGCATCTGCACATGCTAGTACCAAAGAACATAGATGCAAGAAAAAATTCATGTTCTCATTCATATTAAAACGTCAGCTAACCAAAATCAGAAAATTTACACAATACCAAGATTGTGAAGGTCATTTTCATCAATACACATGAACCTTCCCGAAAAAGCAAATTTTGCACAACTTTGTCAAACTACATATTCAAATGTTCTGCATAATTGATGATTAATCTCAAATGTAACCGAGGATAATCAAGTTTATAATTCTTGTACAAAATATATTAGATATTTACATCATCAGTCAACTTCTTCGAATTTAAAGATCTTCCATGCATGCCCAGCACATTAGTGCTCCTTCATCTTGATTGCTCACATTCTGATGGGGCATCTCAACTATGGAGTGCACCATCCATATCGACCATTCAGACCTTCGGTCAATAGTCCATGAATAATGTAGAAATTCGAGTATCTTTGTTTTGTTTTCCCTGTGTCACAAGAAAAAAATCATGCAAAGACTTAATTTTCCTAATAAATGCATCACAATATTCATAAAGTACCTAAAACTCTCTTAGCTACACAACAATTGATCTACTAAAATGCACGGGAAGAGCTCCTTCACAATCCAATGAGACTTTGCCTACAACAGAAAGAAACCATACAATAATTCAGAGGGGATGAGAAAACAATATGCAACACATGAATAAGACATAAAATGGTCAGACTGTATTAAACAAGCCCCCATCATTTCATGAATTTTGTGATGACAGGCCAAAGGATCCATAGAATATTCCCGTCAAAATCTCAAGAAGTTTTCTGATTCCAAATTTCAAACAATAGGCATCAAAATATAGTACTAAATATTCAAGGCCACAGAATCCACTCTGGTTAAGTTTATATTTTGAACATATGATTGGAGCTAAATCAAGTGATAGCCAAAAATTGTAATGATTAAAAATAACTACAGCAGCAAATAAGTGGGGACAATATCTCTAACCTGAATTAATTAAATTACAGAATCACATGAAAGAACACCACCAAGCTACCACAGTTACTATTGTATAAGGATGTCCACAGCATCTTGAGGCCTAATCCAAAATATCAGAATAAAAACCACGCCTCTTTCCAGGAAGTACAAAGAAGACTTGATCAAACTACAAAAACCACTACTATGTAGAACAAATGAAATGTGCTTCACTACCAATCTTAGCTTCAAGAAAATGCACTGACACGACTTTTTTTCCAAGAAAAAGTACAATAATCATCCCAGTTTAGAATCAGCAGGTATTATAAGTCAGAAAAGAAAAGCCCTCCTCAAAAAGTTAATTAAATGCACTCTCGGACACGATACTCGTGAATTGAAATTCAAACCCCTTAATGTACACAATATTTTAACCGAGTATGGAGTCAAGTCCCAAAAGTTTTCTTACAAATTTGATCCGAGACCATATCAGTCAACAAATTTCAGATTAAAAACCCTAATAACCACTAACTGCTGCGACTTTCCCAAACAGAAGATTAAGTGCTTTGAAAAACAAATCATGGAAAATAAAAACTTCAAACAAGCATAGATCTTTAAAGCTAAACTCCAGCATGCGTTAATAACATAATGATAGCTTTCAATGATTCATAAATTCTAACGAATTTTAATGAGAAAATGGGTAACAAACTGAGTCACAGAGACACGAACTTTCTGATGACGACGAAGATCAAGAACAAACCCAGGCTAAGGAAGATCATATACAGAAATTTTTCTAGATTTTTACTGAAAGACGAAGCTCTAGAGAGAGAAAGGAAAGGAACACAATATAAGAGGGAGAGAGAGAAGGGTTCAGGTCGATGCATATTCTCAGGAGCCGACGATGACCTGGGATCCACCTTCACTTCATCGGGTTCGGCAGAGACGAAGACGGTTGGTCGGAATATGCAGAGTTATTGGGAGAGAATGAGAAACTGAGGAAAGATAATAAGAATCCAGAGCAAGGCTGAGAAGTTTTCATTTTTCAAATGAATAAGGAGCCTTTTGGTAGAAAGAAGATTAGAGACGGAAAGGGAAGATCCCAAAGTTCCCGGATTTTGGGTGTTTGGTAGACAAAAAGACATGTTTCAAGATCTTTCGGTGAGTCTTTCATCTTCCTTATTTGAGGGAAGATGCTTTCCATATGAAAATGGAGGGAAAGTGCAATCTTCCCGAGAAAATGTTTTTTTTTTTTTTTTTTTTGCGCATTTACCCCCGAAATTCAAACTTGCGGGAAGTTCGAACCTGGACGGGGAAAGTTCGAACTTGGGGGAAAAGTTCGAATTTGGCGAATTTGTTTTTTTTTTTTTTCACGAGTTCGAACTTAACAAGAATATATATTTTTAAAATATATTTCAGCAAAAAAATTATTTTTCTTTTTTATTTTGAATTAATTTCTTTTGAGGGTAAAATAGACATTTCCTTATTCTTTACCAACTACCACCTCTTCATTTTCTTCCTACCAAACAACTCAAGTAATCTTCCCTCATCTTTTAAATTTTTCTTTCCCTTCTCTAAGTTCCTTTCCCTCCCCACCAATTCTTTATACCAAACGGGTCCTAAAAGATGAGAGAGAGGATTGTTCAATTTAGACTTTCACTAAGGATATTAATGTAATTTCGTTTTCTGACATAATACCAGAAAAGATCCTGGGCTTTTTTTCGGGATTTGCATAATGTTTGGGCCTTTTTTAGGGTTTTCTTGCTTATTTAGGCCCCATATGGATTTTCCCATTATATGTAAAAAATAAAGTAATAAACCATATCTGAAGAAAAAAATCAAGAAAAGAGCCACTAAAGTGATGATAGACAAATATGAACTTAATAAACACTCAGACCGGTAAAACGGGTTGTGGCCCGACGGCCCAGCCCACCTGGACAAAAGTGATAAGCTTGGGTTGGCAAAATGTCTTTCTTTACCTCTCGTTTTTTGGTTCAACTGGTAAAAGAGTCGGACACTCTCACCAAAAGGGAGGGGGTTCGATCCTGGAGTTGGTCAAGGCGCTAGGAGAGGCATCCTAGGGGTCTACGAAGCTACGGTAACCCAGGCTAAGGTGGAGGCATGTGTACTCTTAGTCCTGAATTTCTTATGAAGTGGGCTCCAAGCGTCTTACCCTTAAATTGTGGGTGAGTCCAACCCTTCTCCTAAAATTTTATTATATAAAAAAAATGTCATTCCTTAAAAATATTTTAGTTGGGCTAGCGGGTTGGCTTGGCTTGACTTGCTTAAAAATATGTTTTTTTTTTCTTTTCTTTTTAGTTGTTCCTTAAAAAATAAACTGAAAAACCTTTAAATCTTTATTCCTATTTTTCAGGTCTAATTTTAATCTCTAAGTTAGAGAGATGGCTTGTTTGACTCACTTTTTCTAACAGTTTTATTTTTATAGTATACTCAATCAGTCTTAAATATAAGACATAGTTTGTAGTACAAATTACACAATAAACAATATCTTATATTTAGAATCGGAGGTAGTATTAAATATTATATTTATTTATTCTAATACTACCATTAAACTAAAAGGAAAGGTGTATAGGTATGTGTGTTTTTGTGATATATATATATATCCAAGGATAATTTCTTGAATCCTCATGCTCATTACCAATGAGTCATATAGGATGATTCATTTAAGGTAGTTCATGTAGAATTTTGGGATAAGGAATTTTTCATCCATGCTCCATTTGTTTTTTTTTTTTTCATACTTTTATATTTTCATTCTGATCTCATGATATTCTAATTAACAGTCTTTTATGTGTTTTTCTCCATTCTTCAATATAAAATATAAAGTTTATAGAAATAGGTATTATTCATAAACTGAGTCTTATCAAACTCTCTCGGTCTCTTCAAATTTTTTTTTTTAAAATTTATTTATTTGGCTTAGATCCAGCAATTTTCCACATTTTCATAAGGATTTAAATTTCAACAATAGCACAACAGAAAATGTTGTATTGAGAGTATGAAATATAGCAAAGACAAATGTCGTCACTTCTCAAGTTCTCACAATATCCTAAACACCAAGCACTTCTTATAAATGTCTCTGACATTTCAAATAGAGTACATCCCAAGAATCATTAAGCTTGTATCTTCTAGCAAAGTACTCTATAAATTCTTTATTTGATGTCCATCAACTGCCCTATAAAATCAAGTCAAGGAACAACATAGAAAAATGTGGTCTCTAATTATAACAACAAAAATAACAAAAGGCCTTATCTTACATTTATTATATGAACAATCAATTCTTTAGAATGTGGTCGTTTTGATAATAATATGATTTCCAAAATGTATATACTTCACATGGAATCCGTTCAAACCATAAATGAACATGTCTAATCTTCTACTCCCTCCGGTCCTAATTATAGGAGCATTTTACCAGAATTTGGAGAGATTAAGGAAGGGAGTTAAATTAATTAATTATGATTATTTTCCTAAAATACCCTTTCTTAAAATTTAAAATGACATCATAGAAAAGTTTGTTGAATAGGTAGGTCTGCCACACACAGTAATCTGTGATTTATCCGAGATTCCGATATAATAGTCCGAATGGTAAAAAGCAAAAGCCTCTGATGACAACTTATATATATATAGAGGGCTAATGATTCCTACTGTCACTGCATATAAGCATTTATGCAGTGAGTAGTCATACTACATTGTTTGGTCCAAAGCCCAGTGTCATCACACATACTGTAGCGCGCACTAAAAGCTTTCGCCCGACACTCACTCTCCCTCTCTTCTTCCACTCTCTGTTCTTTTGCCCCCTCTCTCTCTTTCTCCTTATGTGACGTCTTCGGACTGTATGCCTGGATATGGCTGAAAGACTGGCACAGTGCGTGGGGGAGAATTGATTGGCTTTCTTGGTGGCCAACAAATTGTTCTTAGGTCCATTGGAGGCACATCTGGAACAAGTAAAAAAGAATCTCAAGACATAAAAGGAGAAAAATAATAGCACAAATGCAGAGCACCATAGAACGTTCCCTCTCAGATATGTAAAAATCTGGTTCAATCCCAATACAAGGGGCTGTGCATGTGGAGTTTGTTCTACATTTGGAGTTTATTCTACATTTGTATTTTATTGTTTCTTGATGAGAGCATAATTCTTGTTTTAATTGCTGTGTTTTTTTCACCTTTTTTTTCTTCTTATTTATGGTGATTTTAAGGGGTGTTTATTCTACATTTGGATTTTATTGTTTTAAGTGCTTATATATAATACCAATTGATATTCAAGTTGTCTTTACCAATTCAATTGTAGAAGTATATTTTCCAAAATCAATAACTTTATGGATAGTTACGGAAAATATTTTAAAACAATATTAAATTTATTTTATTTAAAAATAAAAAAGAAAGTAAAATCTCTCCCTTGATACAATATAAGCGTGTTGTTAAATTAATTATTGTGGAGGAAGTATTAGTAAGGGTGATATGAAAAAATATGACCAAAATTGCTCAAAATTATTTTATTAAAAACAGTATAATTGGGGTGTATATAACATTAATGAGGTCCAAGCATTACTTACTTTATAAAATATATAGGTATATTATTAAATTATTATTGTCTTTAATTATTATTGAGAAAGTATAGATAGGGGTATTATAGGAAAAAATTGACAAAAGTTAAAACTTGCTCTTATAATTAGGATCAAAACCAACTCCAAAATTTGCTCTTATAATTAGGACCGGAGGGAGTATTACTCATTTATTAAGGGGTGGTTTAATTTAGCTTTTTGCTTTTTTAATCACTTTTACCTTTCAAGACAAATCTTTTCTCATATACACTACAAAAAAACATCGATTACTCACGGAATTACCGACTTAAAAAAATTCCATCAGAAATTATCCACAAAATTCCGTGTGGTAACTTCCGTGGGTAATTAAAATTACCCACGAAAAATTTTCGTTGCAAAAAAAGACGTGGTAGAATAAGCCACGTCTTTTTTTGCGACTAAAATTTTCCGCTTTGCAGTCAGCAAGAGTCGTTTTATAATTTCCCCACCAACGAACAAAGATTTGTCTTTGTATCCAAGAACTTACTATTCATCCTCGACTCGATAATATTGCTCAAATAAATATGATCACCAGGGAGCAAGATCTACTCCTTGATGTTATCAACAAACTTCGAGATTGTGATAAAGGTGAGTATTTTTCAAAGTTGAAAGATATTTTATCACAATCCTCCCAACCCTCTTCTTCTACTCCTTCCAAAATAAATATTCCAGAACCATTATGATCTTACCAAAACCATGGAAAGATTTAAACGTCACGTAAAACCTGTTACTATAAATGATCTTCAGTTTGAGATTAATACACTCAAATCAAGTTCAACAACTTCAATCCTCTCACAAAATTCATGAGGATGCCATACTTCAAATCCATCAAATCTTATCTTCTTCTCAAAATCCTTCGATGAGAATAATGATCGGTTTCAAACAATGAGAATCAAGATGAAAATTCTCTTGAGAATCCGATTTTAGAAACACCCTTTCTAAATGAGGTATCTCAATGTTTTGTACAAAAATTTTATATAAACGTCAAGATTATAATCGGTGATTATGTTCTTGATCAACCAGCTTTATTTGACACGGGATCCATGGTCAATTGTATTTTAGAAGGCCTGGTTCCTACAAAATATTTTGAAAAAACAAGCGAACGATTTGTAGGTGTTTCCGCATCTTATTGTCTGTTCGGTATAAAGTGTCAAAGGCAATTGTCCAAAATGGAAATTGGAAGGTAAAAACCCCTTTTATTCTTATGAAAACTATGGCATCTAATATTATCCTTGGAGCACCATTTGCTACAATGATAACGCCATACAAAACTCTTTACGAGGGGATTACAACCAAATATTTAGGTTTTGGACAAAAGATATTTTTTCCTTTTTCGAAAAACCAAGAACTAGAGAATTGAATCTTGTTTTCATGAAACAAAATCAGATCAATTTTCTTAAAGAAGAAGTCTCCTTTAAACGCATTGAGCATCAACTTCAACAACCTTTTATCCGAGAAACAAATCCATTCTTGTCGGATAAAATTCACCAAACCGTCAGTGCGGATTTACCTAATGCTTTCTCGGAATCGAAAGCAACATATGGTAGATCTTCCTTACGAACCAAACTTTTCGAAAAACATATTCCCACAAAAGCCCGCTATTCAAATGAATCAAGAAATCCTTGAAACTTGCAAAAAGAAATTCAAGATCTTCTTGATAAACGTTTGATACGCAAAAGCCAAAGCCCTTGGTCTTGTGCGGCTTTCTATGTTAACAAAAATGTTGAGATTGAACGAGGAACACCTCGCTTAGTCATAAATTATAAACCACTTAATGAAGCTTTGCAATGGATTCGATATCCAATTCCAAATAAATCTGACTTACTAAAACATTTACATTCTGCAAAAATCTTTTCTAAATTTGACATGAAATCTGGATTTTGGCAGATACAAATTTCTGAAAAAGATAGGTATAAACTCGCATCTTGTCCCTTTTGGTCAAGTATGAATGGAATGTTATGCCTTTTGGTTTAAAAAATGCCCCTTCTGAATTTCAAAAGATTATGAACGACATATTCATGCACCAAAGTCAATATATCATTGTATATATTGATGATGTTCTAGTCTTTTCAAATTCAATAGAAGATCATTTTAAACATGTCAATAAATTTATTAGAACTGCGAGAAATAAATGGTTTAGTTGTTTCAAAACCAAAAATCAGTTTATTTCAAACAAAAGTCCGATTTCTTGGACATTGGATTAATCAAGGAACTATTACGCCAATTGAAAGAGCAATTCAATTTGCGATAAGTTTCGATCAGATCCTTGATAAAAATCAATTGCGAGAGATTTCGGGTTGTTTAAATTATGTATTTTGAGTTCATTCCTCAACTTAGCAACTTTCTTAAACCACTCCATGAACGTCTTAAGAACAATCCATCTCCTTGGACGGATGTTCATACAAAGATTGTTCAACAAATCAAAAAACAGGTTAAGGAACTTCCATGCCTTAACCTTCCTCTTCCTATGGCCTTTAAGATCGTCCGGACGGATGCTTCGAATTAGGCTATGGAGGAATTCTTAAACAACGTGTAGGAGATAAAGAGCAAATTATCTCTTTTACATCCAAACACTTGGAATCGCGTCGAGAAAAACTATTCTACGATCAAAAAAGAAATTTTGGCCGTTGTTTTATGTGTTTCAAAATTTCAAGCCGATCTGTTAAATCAAAGGTTTTTAATTCGCATTGATTGTAAATCTGCAAAAGATGTTTTACAAAAAGATGTTAAAAACCTTGCATCAAAACAAATTTTTGCCCGATGGCAAGCAATTTTGAGTGTTTTTGATTTTGATATTGAATTTATCAAAGGCACTACAAATTCCCTCCCGATTTCCTTACCCGAGAATTCCTTCAAGGAAGTTCTAAGATGAGTGAAACCTAACCATAAATTTTTCTCTTCCTTTAGCCTATGACGAGAAAAAAGAAACCAGGTGATGATCAAAAGAATAAATCTGTCCTCTCCCATGATGAGGATGATAAACAAAGCATTTTCCAAGATGCTCAAGGCCCCCTTCCGGCGATTTGGCCAAAATTATAAAACAACCGCTTCAACAACAAAAACGGCTTCTCGAAGCATCTTCATCAATGAGTCAACCCATCCCGCAAACACGGGGAATGCGTCGGACTCGTTCACAAACAAGATCGGGTCATCTACCCCAAAACCGGAGTCATCTACTCCAATAAACCAGTCTCAATCCCAGGGACTAATTTCTAAAAAATCTTTAAAGCCTGAACCAAAAACCATTGATTCTTACGTCAAAAAACTTCCTTCTCAAAATTGGAATGAAGTATTGACCAAAAAAGATCCAAAAATCCAGGCTTTAGAATATGATAAATTGGCTTTATCTTTAATTGCCTCTTCTTCCCAGGCAATTACAAAAGGAGAGTATGATTCAGCAAATAAAGAATTTGCTCTCCAACTAGCCAAGAAAAAACCACCTCAGGTATCACGCCCATTAGCAGTTCTTCCAACTGTTAATACTATAGATACTCCATACATCGAAAAACAAAATGTTGTATTGGATATCTTACTGATTGAACCGAGTTTTTCTTTGAAACTCCTAACCAAGTAGCATTAAATGTTTTCCCTTCGGATTTCATTTTGTGCCTACTAGTTTACAAAAAACACAAGAGTTTTATGAGAGTTAATCTTAGTTGATTCGGATCCATAAAGTTGACGAGACACATCTCTAAACCTAAGGATCAAGAACAACAATTTATAACTCATTCAACTTTACAAATTCTGAAAGTTCTTACGCCTACAAACCGGGGGTAAGAATCTCAATAAATGGAAACCTTTTTCTAAAAGAGTTTTCGATCCGGAAGGATATACATACCGGGATTATTGTACCGCTCGGTATAATGTCTTTTGGGATCAAAATAAAATTTTCAAACATACTTGGTTTATTTATTTCAAAAATAAAACCGAGTATATCTTTCCCCAATGGTTTTTGAAATGGTGGCGAATTTTGGACCAATATCTCAAATTCTCCCGCCACGACTTCAAAAGGCATTAATTCTTTTTCAACATAAATTCCGAATAATGGAGATCCTTTTCCCATAGATCTTCATTATTTTTCAAAACTCGTCTCGTATCTTGGATTTTTTCCGGCAATACGGATTTTCTCATATAAACAAAAAAGTACCAAATTTACCAATTTTACAAAGACAAATCTTTGTTCGTTGGTGGGGAAATTATAAAACGACTTTTGCCGACGCAAAGCGGTTGATAAATGGTTCGAAGAAAACCCAAAGTATCTTTGTGCCACGAACAGCAGATTCTTGAATCAAAAGAATCTTGTTCAAAGCATACCCTTGCTGCTGCAAAAGATAAACAAGATTGTATCCAGCAACTTACTCTTCTTCTCAAACAACTCCAAGAAGATAAAGATGGACCATCAACACTGTCTGAATCCAATGATGATGAAGACGAAGATGAATTCATTGTCAATTTGGAAGAAGATCGAACTTTTGCAACTTTTGACGGAGACAATAAACACATTCGTTTCCATGTATAAAGTTGTAGAATTATAAATCTCTTTGTATTATGATAATCTATTGTAATACGTAGAGTATTTGCCGTAGTTAATTACGGTATTTGCTTTGTAGTTGATTACGTATAAATAAACAAAGCATCGGTCACCAACCGGGAATCGTAGAAATCTGCGATTCAGTTACCATTAACCGGAATCTGTAAACAAAGTGACTCGAACCGTTCTATATAAGCAGACATTCAGTCTGTTTCAGGGGGTTCGAAACCACTACTCTCTCTCTCTAGCTTCTCTCCGCTTCTCTCTACAACCTTTCCCCCTCTTCTCTTTAAGCTTTCTTCCGCCTTTCCCTTCCATGTAAGTGTGTTTACATTTTAATAAACGTTTTCCTTTTTATGTCTACCCGCATCCGCATCTCTTACTCTCTTCTTTTATGAACTAGATCAGCGTAGTTTACTACCGATCTTTTCTTTTATTTCTTTCTTTAGCACGTTTACTCTTCTCGTTCTTATGTTCTAAACTATCATTATTGTTGTCTCTACTTCTCTCCGTCTCTCCCCTCGTTTATCTCGATCTTAGGGTCTCTCCCCTAGATTGGTATGACCCCTAAGGATCGATAAACGAGGGAGAGATGAGAGAAGTAGAGACAAAGAATAATGATAGTTTAGAACATAAGAATGTAAGAGTAAACGTGCTAAAGAGAAAGAAATAAAAGAAAAGATCGGTAGTAAACTACGCCGATCTAGTTCATAAAAGAAGAGAGTAAGAGATGCAAGATGCAGTGTAGACATAAAAAGGAAAACGTTTATTAAAATGTAAACACACTTACATGGAAGGGAAAGGCAGAAGAAAGCTTAAAGAGAAGAGAGGGGGAAAGGTTGTAGAGAGAAGGCAGAGAGAAGCTAGAGAGAGAGAGAGAGTAGTGGTTTCGAACCCCCTGAAACAGACTGAATGTCTGCTTATAAAGAACGGTTCGAGTCACCGCTTGTACAGCCCGGTTAACGGTAACTCGAATCGCTAGCATTTGCTACGCCCGGTTGGTGACCAGATCGTTTATTTATACGTAATCAACTACAAAGAAATACCGTAATTAACTACAAAGAAATACTCTACGTATTACAATAGATTATCATAATACAAAGAGATTTATAATTCTACAACTTTATACATGGAAACGAATGTGTTTATTGTCTCCGTCAAAAGTTGCAAAAGTTCAGTCTTCTTCCAAATTGACAATGCATTCATCTTCGTCTTCATCATCATTGGATTCAGATAGTGTTGATGGTCCAGCTTTATCTTCTTGGAGTTGTTTGAGAAGAAGAGTAAGTTGTCGGATACAATCTTGTTTATCTTTTGCAAGAAGAAGTGGTACGCCGGACCAAAGATTCTTTGATTCAAGAATCATTTCCGTTCAAGGGCACAAAGATACTTTGGGTTTTCTTCGAACCATTTATCAACCGCTTTGCAACAAGAAGAGTCGCTTTTATAATTTCCCACCAACGAACAAAGATTTGTCTTTGTAAAATTGGTAAATTTGGTACGTTTTTGTTTATATGAGAAAATCAGATTGCCAGAAAAATCCAAGATACAGACAGTTTTGAAAAATAATGAAGATCTATGGGAAAAGGATCTCCATTATTCTGGAATTTATGTTGAAAAAGAATTAATGCCTTTGAAGCCGTGTATGAGAATTTCGATATTGGTCCAAAAATTCGCCACCATTTCAAAAACCATTGGGGAAAGATATACTCGGGTTTTATTTTTGAAATAAATAAACCAAGTATGTTTGAAAATTTTATTTTGATCCCAAAAGACATTATACCAGCAAGATAATAATCCCGATGTATATCCTTCCGCATCGAAAACTCTTTTAGAAAAAGGTTTCCATTTATCGAGATTCTTACCCCAAATAGAGGCGTAAGAACTTTCAGAATTTGTAAAGTTGAATGAGTTATAAATTGTTGTTCTTGATCCTTAGGTTTAGAGATGTGTCTCGTCAACTTTATGGATCCGTAATCAACTAAGATTAACTCATAAAACTCTTGTGTTTTTTGTAAACTAGTAGGCACAAAATGAAATCCAAGGGAAAACATTTAATGCTACTTGGTTAGGAGTTTCAAAGAAAAACTCGTGTTCAACTGTAAGATATCCAATACAACATTTTGTTTTTCGATGTATGGAGTATCTATAGTATTAACAAATGGGAAGAACGCTAACGGGCGTGATACCCGAGGTGGTTTTTTCGGGCTAGTTGGAGAGCAAATTCTTTATTTGCCGAATCATACTTCCTTTTGTAATTGCCTGGGAAGAAGAGGCAATTAAAGATAAAGCCAATTTATCATATTCTAAAGCCTGGATTTTTGATCTTTTTTGGTCAATACTTCATTCCAATTTTGAGAAGGAAGTTTTTTGACGTAAGAATCAATGGTTTTTGGTTCAGCTTTAAAGATTTTTTAGAAATTAGTCCCTGGGATTGAGATCGGTTTATTGGAGTAGATGACCTGGGCTTTGGGGTAGATGACCCAGATCTTGTTTTGTGAACGAGTCCGACGCATTCCCCGTGTTTATGGACGGGTTGACTCATTGATGAAGATGCTTCCCGAGAAGTCGTTTGTTGTTGAAGCGCTTGTTTTATAATTTTGGCCAAATCGCCCATGTATGGGCCTGAGCATCTTGGAAAATGCTTTGTTTATCATCCTCATCATGGGAGAGACAGATTTATTCTTTTGATCATCACCGGTTTCTTTTTTTCTCGTCATAGGCTAAAGGAAGAGAAAAATTTATGGTTAGGTTTCACTCATCTTAGAACTTCCTTGAAGGAATTCTCGGTAAGGAAATCGGGAGGAATTTGTAGTGCCTTTGATAAATTCAATATCAAAATCAAAAACACTCAAAATTGCTTGCCATCGGGCAAAAATTTGTTTTGATGCAAGGTTTTTAACATCTTTTGTAAAACATCTTTTTGCAGATTTACAATCAATGCGAATTAAAAACCTTTGATTTAACAAGATCGCCTTGAAATTTTGAAACACATAAAACAACGGCCAAAATTTCTTTTTTGATCGTAGAATAGTTTTTCTGAGCAGGATTCCAGTGTTTGGATGTAAAAGAGATAATTTGCTCTTTATCTCCTACACGTTGTTTAAGAATTCCTCCATAGCCTAATTCAGAAGCATCCGTCTGGACGATCTTAAAGGCCATAGGAAGAGGAAGGTTAAGGCATGGAAGTTCCTTAACCGTTTTTTGATTTGTTGAACAATCTTTGTATGAACATCCGTCCAAGGAGATGGATTGTTCTTAAGACGTTCATGGAGTGGTTTAAGAAAGTTGCTAAGTTGAGGAATGAACTCAGCCACATAATTTAAACAACCCAAATCTCTCGCAATTGATTTTTATCAAGGATCCGATCAGAAACTTATCTCGCAAATTGAATTGCTCTTTCAATTGGCGTAATAGTTCCTTGATTAATCCAATGTCCAAGAAATCGGACTTTTGTTTGAAATAAACTGATTTTTGGTTTTGAAACAACTAAACCATTTATTTCTCAGCTTCTAATAAATTTATTGACATGTTTAAAATGATCTTCTATTGAATTTGAAAAGACTAGAACATCATCAATATATACAATGATATATTGACTTTGGTGCATGAATATGTCGTTCATAATCTTTTGAAATTCGTAAGGGCATTTTTTAAACCAAAAGGCATAACATTCCATTCATATCGACCAAAAGGGACAAGAAAAGCGCTTTATACCTATCTTTTTCAGAAATTTGTATCTCGCCAAAATCCGCATTTCATGTCAAATTTAGAAAAGATTTTTGCGAATGTAAATGTTTTAGTAAGTCGATTTATTTGGAATTGGATATCGAATCCATTGCAAAGCTTCATTAAGTGGTTTATAATTTATGACTAAGCGAGGTGTTCCTCGCTCAATCTCAAAGATTTTTGTTAACATAGAAAGCCGCACAAGACCAAGGGCTTTGGCTTTTGCGTATCAAACGCTTATCAAGAAGATCTTGAATTTCTTTTTTGCAAGTTTCAAGGATTTCTTGATTCATTTGAATAGCGCGGGCTTTTGTGGGAATATGTTTTTTAAAAGTTTGGTTCGTAAGGAAGATCTACATATGTTGCTTTCGATTCCGTAAAGCATTAGGTAAATCCGCACGTATTTGTTTGGTGAATTTTATCCAGACAAGAATGGATTTGTTTCGGATAAAAGGTTGTTGAAGTTGATGCTCAATGCGTTTAAAGGAGACTTCTTCTTTAAGAAAATTGATCTGATTTTGTTTCATGAAAACAAGATTCAATTCTCTAGTTCTTGGTTTTTCTAAAAAGGAAAAAATATCTTTTGTCCAAAACCTAAATATTTGGTTGTAATCCCTCGTAAAGAGTTTTGTATGGCGTTATCATTGTAGCAAATGGTGCTCCAAGGATAATATTAGATGCCATAGTTTTCATAAGAATAAAAGGGGTTTTTACCTTCCAATTTCCATTTTGGACAATTGCCTTTGACACTTTATACCGAACAGGACAATAAGACGCGGAAACACCTACAAATCGCTCAGCTTGTTTTTTCAAAATATTTTGTAGGAACCAGGCCTTCTAAAATACAATTGACCATGGATCCGGTGTCAAATAAAGTGGTTGATCAAGAACATAATCACCGATTATAATCTTGACGTTTATATAAAATTTTTGTACAAAACATTGAGATACCTCATTTAGAAAGGGTGTTTCTAAAATCGGATTCTCAAGAGAATTTTCATCTTGATTCTCATTGTTTGAAACCTGATCATTATTCTCATCAGAAGGATTTTGAGAAGAAGATAAGATTTGATGGATTTGAAGTATGGCATCCTCATGAATTTTGTGAGAGGATTGAAGTTGTTGAACTTCAGATTTGAGTGTATTAATCTCAAACCAAGATCATTTATAGTAATGAGTTTTACAGAACGTTTAAATCTTTCCATGGTTTTGGTAAGATCATAATGGTTCTGTGGAATATTTATTTTGGAAGGAGTAGAAGAAGAGGGTTGGGAGGATTGTGATAAAATATCTTTCAACTTTGAAAAATACTCACCTTTATCACAATGGAAGTTTGTTGATAACATCAAGGAGAGATCTTGCTCCTGGTGATCATATTTATTTGAGCAATATTATCAGAGTCAGAGGATGAATAGTATTCATCATCTTGTACTTGATTAATATCCTCGTGGAATTTGATTTGGTTTCTTCTTCAGAATCGAGGAAGTATCAAGAAGAAGATTGTTTATTTGGTTTCAAGAGAATCTTCGAGTTGGTCAATGTTGTTTATTTTGTTGGAGATTCTGCAAGTATTTAGCATAATGACCAATTTTACCACATTTATAACAAGACGATCTTTCAAAGGTTTTTTGAAAGATTTATTAGGTTTGGATTTAGATTTAAAATTTGGACGAAAGCCTTTTCTTGGTTTTTTATGAAAAGATCGAGAATAATCCTTAAAATAAGGACGTTTTGAAAAAGAAGATGATTTATAAGGTTTAAAAGTTTTTTGAAAATGAGAAGATTTGTGAGTCTTTGGCCTTGGTTTAGAACAAGAAGGTAGACCAAATTGTTCACAAAAAGTACCTAATTCTTTTCGTTTATACTCTTTTCTTTGGCAAGTTGATGTTTGATTCCATCATCTTGACATATTTTTAAAGCGTCGAAACATGGGAAATCAATTCACCATATGTCAATATATCATAAGGGATTGTGCCGTTATGTAAGGTTCTAAGTTTATCTCTAACTTTATCACCAAAAGATTTTGGTAATCCAGCTAGAAATTTTTCTTTCCAAAAACCTTGGTTGGCATCATCTCTTGTCAATACCCGAGTCATGAAGGTATCTTTATACCATCTAAATTCGGATAATGTTCGACATTTGATGTTTGATAAAAGGTCAGAAGAGCGATCTTTCCAAATCTCAGGATCGCCAATAAAATGTTTAACTATTGAAAAAATAAGAGTATTAACGTAACTGGAATTGGTTCTCCATTGTGAGTTATCGGAGTTCCATCGATTCGTTTTACGATGAAAAAATTTGTTGTTTCTCGTAATCAATCGATAAAAATCCCACCAACCTTTTAACCATCCGGAAAATCCGGAAATTAAAAGATCAGTAATATCACGATCTGTGTAATTCTTTGAAATGTAGTAAGCAGAGCTTACCATTGTCATCTCGCTGAAGAATTTGAAGAATATTAGTCTCACTCGACCATCTATATTCCATTCATAGATGTCATTTGAGTTAAAAGACTTAAAAGTTTGATTATGGCGTTCTCGCCTAGAATATCCAAAGGACTAGCCCTAGGATAGTATAACTTTGAAGAACTTTGAAAAGAGGGATTTTTCCAAGAGGGTTTTTGCCATTGTTGATGGTTTATTTGAAAATTAGATTTTGAATCGATTAGAATCTTTTTCGTAAAGGTTTTTTAAATTCATGATCATTCTTCAGATAATAATGATGATGAATCATGAGCTGATTTTTGGGGAGTAGAAGGGTTTCGGAATAACCTTTCTTCTTAAATCTGTTGTTGGTGTTGAAAGATCATCCTTATTTTTTAACCGTTGTAATTGTTGGTCAATATACCGAATAATACTAGAATTTGTTTTTGTTTGAAGATCGATTTAACCCTAGGATCAAACCGAAATGGTTTGAATAAAGGTTGTTTCTGTTTTTGTTTTTTCGATGAAAACGAAGTTGTTTGTGAGGAAGAAGAAGAAGATGCATTTATGATATGACCTCCAAGAACTTGAAGATACCGATTTGTATAATTATTTTGTTCTATAATATTGACAATATCCCGAGCGTAGGATTTTCATCAAGGTGTTTTTGCTTTGAAAGGGAGGCAATAATGATTTCCTTTACTTGTCATTGATGTCAAGTTGAAATGATCTAATAGGTGGAAGTTGAGAAGAAATTGTTTGATTGTCACAAAGCTTCCAATCCTTTTTGATCATATTAATAGATTTGTAAAATGGATATTCTATTTTTTGTTGGAGAGTGTATTCCTCAAACCAAGTCAAAAAATAAAATATTTATTTCTTGCTTTGTAAGGAAACCGTAGAATTCTTCTTGGATCTGTTGTCGCAGTTTTCCTTTGAAGTTTTCTAAAAACCAGCTTTCTTTTCAAAGTATTATGTTCGAATAGAATTCCTTTTGCAAACGTTTTTTATCAATTTGAAATTCTTGTAAAAGAACTCCAATTGATTGAGGTTCACCTAATTCGAATAATTTGCAGTGTATTTCGAATTTTGGTCATCCTCTCTTTGATAGTTTGCATGAGGAATTGTACCAGAATTATCTATTCCTTGCATCTCAACATTAGGCTTATCCTCATCTTGCCGAGGAGGTGCACTTGGTTGAGGAGGTGTTATAGGTTGTGAAGGAGGAGGAGGAGGTAAATGAATAGCAGGGGAGGAGAAGCGGGATATTCAAATAACCTTCGGAAGAGTTTGGAGATCTACAACTTTCATATCTTGAAGAAGTAGATCCGTAAGAAGAATTTGTTCTACTAGATCTGTCAAAAGAAAGAAGGACAGTTCCAAAGAGGTGTTTGTGTAATTCTTGTGATTTGTGGGACGGGTTGGGGTATAGCCTTAATGCCTTTATCCATGACCCATGTGTCCAGGAAGATTAACATCTTTCCAATGGATCACCCTTGGAACCATGATGTTTGTGTTTGTATGATCTCGTGAGGAAAACAATAGTTTGACCATTGTCTTCGTGGATTTTGAAAGAGGTAGGAGGAAGAAGATTTTGAGACCTTGTACCGTATCCTATAAATTAGGTAACAGGTATAGATCCCGGTTTCATGTTGAAGCCAAAGAACTTAAGATTAAGATCTAAAGCCTCATAAGCATGTTTATCGTTAAGATCAATTGTTTGATTTGGAAAACAAGTTGAAATAGATGGACCATTGTGCGGTCCAAATTCAGCCGCACGCCAAAAGAGAATCTTCGTAAATGTTATGTCTTTGATCTCGTAAGCAAGCAAGACCAGAAACATTTAACCCTTTACGAGTAAGAGGTTTAAGTGCAATCTGTACACAACCAATGTGTAAGAAATTGTACTTTTGTTTGAAATAAACTGATTTTTGGTTTTGAAACAACTAAACCATTTATTTCTGCAGTTCTGGTATGATAAAGAAACTTAACCAATCTAGGGGAGAGACCCCTAAGGATCGATAAACGAGGGGGGAGAGAGAGAGAGAAGTAGAGAGACAAGAATAATGATAGTTTAGAACATAAGAACAAGAGTAAACGTGCTAAAGAGAAAGAAATAAAAGAAAAGATCGGTAGTAAACTACGCTGATCTAGTTCATAAAAGAAGAGAGTAAGAGATGCAGATGCAGGTAGACATAAAAAGGAAAACGTTTATTAAAATGTAAACACACTTACATGGAAGGGAAAGGCAGAAGAAAGCTTAAAGAGAAGAGAGGGGAAAGGTTGTAGAGAGAAGGCAGAGAGAAGCTAGAGAGAGAGAGAGAGTAGTGGTTTCGAACCCCCTTGAAAGCATCAATGTCCTTATATAGAACGGTTCGAGTCATGTTTGTTTACAGTTCCGGTTAATGGTAACTCGAATCGCCATGAGTTTTCTACGATTCCGGTTGGTGACCGGTGATCGTTTATTTATACGTAATCAACTACAAAGCAAATACCGTAATTAACTAAGAAATACTCTACGTATTACAATAGATTATCATAATACAAAGAGATTTATAATTCTACAACTTTATACATGGAAACGAATGTGTTTATTGTCTCCGTCAAAAGTTGCAAAAGTTCGTCTTCTTCCAAATTGACAATGAATTCATCTTCGTCTTCATCATCATTGGATTCAGATAGTGTTGATGGTCCAAGCTTTATCTTCTTGGAGTTGTTTGAGAAGAAGAGTAAGTTCTTGGATACAATCTTGTTTATCTTTTGCAAAGAAAAGTGGTATGCCGAATAAAGATTCTTTTGATTCAAGAATCTGCTGCTGTTCAAAGTGGCACAAAGATACTTTGGGTTTTCTTCGAACCATTTATCAACCGCTTTGCGATCAAGCAAGAGTCGTTTTATAATTTCCCCACCAACGAACAAAGATTTGTCTTTGTAAAATTGGTAAATTTGGTACGTTTTTGTTTATATGAGAAAATCAGTATTGCCAGGAAAAAATCCAAGATACGATAGTTTTTGAAAAATAATGAAGATCTATGGGAAAAGGATCTCCATTATTCTGGAATTTATGTTGAAAAAGAATTAATGCCTTTTGAAGCATGGCGGGAGAATTTCGAGATATTGGTCCAAAAATTCGCCACCATTTCAAAAACCATTGGGAAAGATATACTCGGTTTTATTTTTGAAATAAATAAACCAAGTATGTTTGAAAATTTTATTTTGATCCCAAAAGACATTATACCAGCAGTACAATAATCCCAGTATGTATATCCTTCCAGATCGAAAACTCTTTTAGAAAAAGGTTTCCATTTATTGAGATTCTTACCCTAGCGGTTTGTAGGCGTAAGAACTTTCAGAATTTGTAAAGTTGAATGAGTTATAAATTGTTGTTCTTGACGGAAATTACGCACGGAATTTTGTAGGTAATTTCGACGGTAATTCCGTGAGTAATCCGATGTTTTTTGTAGTGATATTTACCTTATACATAACAAAATCATCAAAAATAACCTAATCCAAACAAGAACTTTGTGTAGCATGCTGGCAGTAATTGTCATAAGAATATGCTGTGTATGTACCACTGACTTGCACCTTATTAACCCAAAAACAACTTAACTATTCTTTGATTATTAACTCTTAGGCTTTATATTACATACGATATGACGTCGTTTGGAAGTAAAAGATGACAGCACAGCAAATAAAAGCCAATCCCATCTTTTTAATTCCCGTTATTTTACATATTATTAGAGTTTGAGAAACGTTTTATACATTTTCCTAAGGATTTAAGTGTCAGAATTCATAAAATACAATAGAAAATTTTAAGGACAACTTGTGTTTCATGGTTTAAACCTTTAAATCATACACTTTCTTGTGAGTAAGAAATGTAGGAAGTGTGTTGGCTAAAAAAACAGAATGTAGGAAGTGTGATGGTGGTGCTAGTTCTATAAATATCAGAATATATCAAGAGGTGGAGATGAATTGACCCTAGGTAGTTCTTTAATGGCAAGAATGTAGAGTAAATTCCCTCAAATCATGGTAATTCACTCGATATGTTTAGTCCTAAGAAGTACTACTATAAAATATGGTTTGACATGCTGTTCAAGCTATGGCATTAGTCATATTAATAAACCAGATAGCTCCTAGAGTTGCTGAGCGAATTTAAATTAACAGACTCTTGATGTGCCTTCTTTGAAACAGGGAAGGATGTCGAGCTAATAGTAACGGACTTTAAGAAGAATCAAATAATGGAGGGTTAGGGGTGGCGATAAGTAGGCAGGATAAGTTGCATGAGACTTCTGTCCAAAAATATAAAGTTACATGAGACTTCTCTTTATACATTTTTATAATATAATTGATGACACAGACCTAATAAATTTTTTTAAAAATTGTGTAGAATGATAAGATAAAGTTTTTAGAAAACAATTTTACATTTAAATCCCGTTCAAAAAAATCACATTTAAATCACAGCATATTTTTTTTAAAAAAATTACTGAATTATGAAAATTTCTCCTATTATTTATATTTAAATTTTTTTTTAAAAAAAAAAAGAAAAGCTGGGAGTAATATCAATGATGAACCCAAAACTAAACCCATTTTATATTCGGACCTTAAATTGGAATACATCCAAAAAATATTTTTTTTTCCTTAATGTTTTAGAATTTAGATTAGGAAATTATTTTCAGCTAAAGTGTATTTTAGTCTCTTAAGTTTGCATGAGGTATACTTTTGGTCCCTAAACTTTATAAAGTATACTTTTGCTCATATGATTCTAACACCATTAACGGAAAAAGTTGAAGCATTAAACTTAAGTGATGACGTGTAAAATTAAGTGATAAACGTGTAATTAGGAGCTTGTTCGGTCACTAAAGCTGAACTTTGGGCTGTCTTTACTGGCTTGAAATTAGCTCTAAAGGAAAATCTGGATAACATGATTCTGAAGTGTGACCCCGTTGCTGCTGTTCAATTGCTGAAAAGACGGCAGGTTGAAGGTGCTGCAGATGCAGATTCGAGGCTGCTAACTGATATAGTTCGTGAGATGCATAAGTTTTCAAGGTTACAAATTTCACAGGTATATAGAGAGGCAATATATGTGCGGATGCCCTTGCCAATTTAGCTGTTGTACAGAAATTTGTTTGCTGTTTTTGATAAGCCTCCTGACTGTGAATAGCTTCCTAGTTAGGGATGTAATGTGTGTTTCTTACCCAAGATTGATTATGATATAATATTGCTGATGGGCTAGAACCCCGTGTCTTACCAAAAAAATGCTACTACATTAATCTTAAATTTAATATATATATATATATAAATTGAAAAATATTTAAAAAACTAGTGAAGCTGTCAATACCAAAGTTTGATTGTATTAAAAAAGTTATATTTTAATAATTCAAATATCAAAATCTCGATTTCATTCTCGATTTATTTTTGTTTAATAATCTAATTAATATTAATTTAAGCATGCCTATATAATGACATCCCCATGCTTTTCATATTTTTCATATCCCATACCCAATTTTGATGCATATGAGTGCGCACAGAATATGCATTGGATTCCATTATTTTATTTTTATTTATATAAAGTATGGAATTATGTATTATTTTTTCATGTACATTTTACTAGTATTATTAAGTTTTGAGCAACTTTTTACATTTTCAAAAGGACTTAAATGTCAAAAAAATACAATAGAAAATTTTTAAATACAACCTTAAAGTCAATGTTTTTTTTGGACCTTGACTTTTAATTGATTATTAAAACTACTAAATCATACACTTTCTTGTGAGTATGAAATATAACCAAGATAATGTTGTCAATTCTCATAATTAATATCCTAAACACTAAGCACATCTCTTTCAAATAGAGAGTACATCCCAAGAATCTTCAAGCTTGTATCTTCTGAGGAAGTACTGATGAGCACAAATTATGCCATGTTTTTCCTATATTTCATGACTGAATTATATGGTAAATGAAAGCTTAACTGCAAACAAACCAAGTAAAAAGGCATATATTCATGATATAGAGAACTGAAGGATGGAAACCATTTACATCCTAAACATGTGCTAAGAAGGAGCAAATTACATTGTTTTTAAAGAATGTATAGCAAAGCTGATACGATGCTATAGCATTCTGACTGCAACTCGAAGTGCAATAAAAAACATCACGAAAGCTAAAGCAAAGTAAAGGACGCAATGCTATGCGGCATATTTTCTGACCTGTTTATCTAGCTGATTTCAGGAATAAACATAAAAGATTGAGATCGACAGTAGATTGCCGACGTAATGAAATAGAAGATGCGGAGGATCAAAAAGAAATATTTGAAGAATCCCGCAGATCGTTGTAATCAATCTACAAACAGAAGATGCGATAGATCTCGACAAATTTGGAAAGCCCAGTTAGCTGAAACTTGCGTCACACAGAAGTCTGAGTATAAAAGGAAACAACAGGTCAACCCTAGAAGAGAGTTGCGCAGAGCCAAAACAAGTTTACACATTCGGACGACTCAAAAGAAGAGTGAGAGACGTCACTAGCACGAGAATTCCAGGATAACCTAGCATCCTTCTTTGCAATAAGACGGAGGGAAGACGACGTGGAGTAGTGACGTGACAGGGCTTCTTCCACGCCGTCGGAACGTCGTCAAGCTTTCTGTTTTCATTTATTTTATTTTAGTAGTTAGATCATGGGTCATTCTGTTACTATCTGTTTTGTGTTTCCCTCGTCAGTCATGCACTAACTTTCTGATGGCTGAACGAGGATGAATTCTTAAGTGTTATATGAACCCAGTTGCAAGTTCTTAATTTAATAGATTCGGTTTGTATATCAGTGAATTAATTACTAGTCGATTAGAGGAATCTAAGGGCAAGACTTGTGGTCTCGGCTTACTGGCAAGGAGTCGAGGCTAGACCTCTGAGAAACAGTGTTTGCTAGGCAGCCGGTGTAAGGCTTGACCTATTTATTGTAGGCTTCAGGAATGGGTCTACCTCTCATAACCAGGACACCCTGAGTATAGTGCAGATTTAACTAGAAAGTTGCCATAGGAATATAGAAGGAGTATAGTTAGTATCATATGTATCGGATACGGAAGCTTCGATAGATTATAGAGGTGGGTTAATCGAATAGCTTTGTAGTTAGTAGCCATGCTGTAGCATTGCGGAAGTTGTGCAGTATGGATGCTATAGCAATGACTAGAGCAACTGGGGGATTTATGCGCTTAAGGATGATTCCGAATTCAGCCTAACTTCTCACGATATCTTCTTAAACTTATTTTGTTTTACTGTTATTAGCATAATTACAAAACCTCTCAAACCAATTATATTTACTTTCTCGCTTGCAACTATCATAGCAATTGAGCGTCACTCTTGAGTATCTCGTCTTTGTGGGACGATACTCTACTTACACTTTATTACTTGTTCGACTGGTTCACTTGCCATCAAGGAAATCGATCAACAAGTACCCAATAAATTCTTTATTTGATGTCAATTACCATGTAAAATTAAGTCAAGAAACAACGTAGAAAAATGTGTCAATGATTATAACATCAATAATAACAAATGTATATAATAAGAAAATTGCCTCACAATATCATTGTGTTATATCAACATTCTTTTTCTTTGATGTCCTATAAATTCTTCTGAGAAAGTACCGTATAAATTCTTTATTTGATGCCCATCAATGTCCCCTATAAAATTAAGTCAAGGAACAACATAGAAAAATGTGGTCTCTAATTATAACAACAAAAATAACAAAAGGCCTTATCTTACATTTGTTATATGAACAATCAATTCTTTAGAATGTGGTGTCTAGTTACAACTCAACCTAATTTATATTGAAACTTGATATAACATTATACTACCTCCATCCAGTCTGTAATATAAGATCTCATTTATAGTGTAAATTATACTATAAACGAGATCTTATATTAAGACCAGGAGGTGGTACAAGGTTGTATCCTCAAGAATTTATGTGGTACAAACAGCAGCTTGAAAAACATTATCACAGCATACTGCTGTCAGTCATGAACACACTTCAATAACCTGTGGCACAAAATTTGAAAAAGAAAAACATAACAAGAAGAAATAACAGAAAAACTTCACCATGATTGGCAGAGTAAGCAATCATAAGTCATAACACAATTGCTTTACCGAGACCTCCAGGTGCTGATAATATGATTTCCAGAATGTATATACTCATTAAATCTGTTCAAAGTTCAAACCATGAATGAACATGTCCAATCTTCTATTACTCCCTTCTTAAGGGATGGTTTGGCTTAGCCTTTTTTCTTTTGGTAAAATGGTTTAGCTTTTTCTAATTACTTTTGCGCTTTACAAGATAAAACTCATCTAAATACAGTACAAAATCATTTAGACTGAGGTAATCCAAACAAGCACTCTACATAGCATGCTGGCAGCGATTGTCAAGAGAATATATGCTGTTACTGCTACCAACCATAATGTCGATTGCGGTTTCCACCCATCATGTTTGAACCAAAGCCAGCTCCTGATCCACCGTATGGACCGCCTTGAGGATAATTCGGTGCTCCAACTCCATAGCTGCCACCATGAGGACCAGTGCCAGGCATACCACTTGACCGATAAGGTGCTCCCCGGCCTTGAGGAGGAAATGGTCCCCTGCCATAACCACCTCCACCACCTCGACCTCCATGGTTTGGGTGATTGTATCCCCCACCAGGGTTCCCCCTGGAGGGTATCTTCCAGGCCCACCAAAGGGACCTCGAGGCCTCTCATTATGATGGCTCGGCCCTGCAGGCTGTGGGCCAGGCATTGTTGGGTTTAGAGCTGGGCGCATATGGGTGTGTGATGGCCCGGGCTGCTGAATGGGGGGAAGATGAGTGTATTGCTGGGGTTGCTGCATTCTCTGACGTCTAGCGTTCTCTTCAAGTTGTCGCAGTTGCTGGCGCCTTTTCTTTGTCTGGAACTCATGACATGACTCATATTTGGGTAAACTGTGCCATACACAGAACTAGATTGAGATTGGATACTTTTTTTTGGGGGGATAAAAACTCAAGAGCAAGCACTTTGAAAGTCATACCTCTTCGGATCGCATGGAAAAGGATCAGTCCAGAAATATTCAGCATCAAGTGCATCCTTAGCAGTAATTCTCTATTAAATAATACTGATTTAGTAAAAGAAGAAATAATGTTGGGAAGAGAAGGTTCATCTTGTAGAAGAATGAGATATTCTCAAACCAGAAATACAAGAAGAATGTCAAAGAAAGACCAAATTAGCAAAATCCCTATCAAATTTAATAGCGAAGACTGCAGAGCTTCCCAATCTCTGTATATCAAAAACTAAGAATTCCTCACGAAACTCGTTTGCATGCATATACATAATTCTATTCCCTAACAGATTGGATGGCAAAGACATGCCCTTAGAGAACTATTCATGCCTCTCAAGCCAAACAAACAACCGAATCCCAGAAACCATATATCGCTGCAGTAGTTTGTTTTCCTTATTACTAAATCCTTAGAACCAAATTAGAAGAGAAAACATTAATTTCCCGGTGGATAAAGCTCCAAACTTAGTTCAGACCCATTGGAGATGTACCTGAGCAGGATCAAGTGTCAGCATCCTCTCCAACAAATCTAAAGCATGATGATCAAAACTATAATCCAAGCATGAGGAAGAAAAGCTATTTAGATTATTAACGAGGGCACATAATGCAACAATATATGATATTAATGCTCATAGAGTGATACTCACTGTCTGAAAGATTCTCTCAGGCATCTTTTCCTTGGTCTTGTTGGCTTAAATCGATCATACCATGGAAACTTTGAAACCCCAGGCCAGTTCACCTCATCTGGTGGTCCACACAGCTCAAAAATTTTGCTTAGTTGATCTGGCTAAAAAAATTTTACGAAGAAAACAAGAATAACACTATCAGCTGTCTAAGAAGTAATACACCAAAGGCCTTAATAATAAAACACGACTTGGAATCAGTGCATGACACACAACATATTTCTTAAATAAAGGAAATAAGAAAGTTGAAGCCACCTTTAACATCATAAATTGTCTAACAAAAATGAAAATTTTTAGAGTTAAATTACTACTTAGGTCAACACAAAAATAAGACCCTGAATTTGAAGCCACTTTGATTGAAGTGAAAAGGTAATTACCATTTGTGAGAGCAGAAATTTACAATGTGCCCATTAAAATATGGTAGCAAGTACTAAGCTGGAAAGCAAAATAAGAAAGCTGATATCTTCTGACAATAATTTTTAGCTTCATTGACAACACAACCGGTACAACCAGACCTAGCCTACATCCAGTAACATATTACTCATTTGCTAGTGTGCTTACTTTGAGTTCTCATGCAAACTAATCAACCAATCTCACTTAAAAAGATATAAACCACAATAATCTTATGCATAGAAATATCAATAACCTCATCCTTTCCAGGGAAGATAGGCTTGCCAAGAAGAAGTTCAGCAAAGGTGCATCCAACTGACCACATATCAACAGCAGGCCCATACTTTGTTGCTCCTAGCAGCAGCTCTGGGGGCCTGAAGTATAAATACAAACCACATTAGTGTATTCCCAATTTCATAAATCCCCTTTCTTAGAACATCCATGCAAAAATGAAAACAAAACTCAAATGAATACAAAGACACACCATTTACCTGTAACATAATGTGATAACACGATTTGTGAGTTTTGGATCATGGCTTTTACAAATTTCACGTGCCAGTCCAAAATCTGCAAGCTTCAGATTACCTTCATTGTCTATAAGAAGATTGGATCCTGTATCAAATCAAAATACATGAAATAGGCCATATCATATTAAACCAAAAAATAAAATACAAAAATCATGCTGTTATTTAAACCTTTTATATCACGATGAAGTACTTGACTTGCATGACAATAATGAAGCCCCTTCAAAAGCTGTACCATATAGCACTTAGGCCAGAACGAGCAAGTCAGACAATGTTTAAATGAATTATTATTACTTTGATTCCAACGATATTTGAAGTAGAACCTTGATTTGAGGAACTGAAAATCTCATCCAAGGTCGATTAGCAAGACCAGTCAAATCATGGTCCATGTATTCAAATACCATATAGATACCACCTTTATATTTGTTACCATCTGTAATATCCAGCAAGAGATAAATGCAGACGAGGTAAGACACCATGGAAAAAGGAATTAAGGGGATTTGACAGAAGCTGTAGAACCAAAGAGCAAACAAGGTACTGTTGTGCTAGTACTAAAATAAAGTAACTAGCTAGTAGTGAAAATAAATACCTTGCTCACCTTTCTCAGGGCCTGCAGAAGAAATATACCCGTCATTTTAACAGCAAGAGGCAATAATATCACAACACACAAGTAGAAGTGGAAATCTTTACCTGGTGATGTCACTACCTCTTTCAGCTTAATAATATTTTCATGTTTTAATTTCCTTAAAATGTTGATTTCCCGAATGGCAGTTATGGGAAACTGCACCCAAAAAAACCAACAATTCAGAGAAGAACCTCGGAATACAGGGTAAGTAGTAGATAACCAATAACACTTTCTCAATTATGTAGTGCTACTTAAGATTCTTATTTTGGCTTCAACAAGCATGTAAATAAAAATTATATGTTATGCACCCCTAATAGACTAAATAACATTCAGCAAGGTGATTAAATAGATACCCCCTCTCTCTCATCTTCCATTCTTATTTTCTTCAAAGCAACAAGTTCACCTGTTTCGATTTCTCTAGCCATGTAAACTTGGCTGCAAGCACAAAGGTATAGATCAGTTCCTTCCAAAAGAATTAGCAATGAATAATACACCAAGAAACAACATTTAGGGAACAGAAGTAGACTATAAATCTCAATCTGCAGTCTATAACTCTCAATCGTACACCTTAACAGGGGGAATGATCAAGGTATCAAAACAGACCTGTCTTAGAAGTGCAGCAGTTATACAGGTCCAACCACATGAAAATGCTAACAACTACAAATAGTATGATCAACATACAGGTAGTCTAGATTTTGATTGGCATAAAGTCCAAAGATTTTGTTGGGGTGAAGTACCTACAAACCCCACATGCTTTTCCACTTGAGGGGAGAAAACTTATCTTGAGGTCAAAGACAGTTCTAAATAGTGAACACCAATTCTTTCACGTTTAACAAAATTTTATGGCCCTTAAATCCTGTTGGATCTTCTAACCAAAAGAGAAAAAGCTTGATCTTTCACCCTACATGCATGACATTAATGGATTTACAGCAAGACTTTGGTAAACCATGTAAAAATACTATTATTATTTTCATTTATCAGATGAGTAGCTAAGTTTGTAAAAGGTTTAGAACAGATGTATAAATAAATAGACCGAGATGGAGCAACAAAATTAGTAGCATGTGGGCCAATTGCAAAATGTAAGTTACATAACTACAAGGCAATAAGCCTGGGCATTTTTGTTCGAAATCTAGGAAAGTAAGGAGTTAAACTGTTTTGGCAAATCGAGAATTAATTGTGAGTGAAATAGGTCAGATTTATCAATTAATTAGGATTATGACAGATCTGGAGACATTCTCCACATCCGGTCGTCTCATATTTAATCCCAAACCAGAATTATAACTCTCAAAATAATCCCAAATCCAGTAGTCTTACAACATGAACCAACACTAACACATAATTTTTATTTACTGATTATGTTTTTTTTTCCCCACTGTCATTATGTGTGGAAGTCCTGCCAGTGCTGCAAAAGAGCAAGTACTTTGAGGATAAAGCTTCTATACCTAACAGCATGAATAGCAGGAAATTATACAACCACACTTACATATTTTAACTCCTCTGGTGCACAGATGAAGACAAAATTTCAAACAACTTGAAGCTTAAACAATATACATTTATTATCTCCCATTCAGTTGCCCAAAGAAATAAAATAAAAACCAATAATATGGTCAGGCATAAGTTGTCTCCGATAAACATAACCACATCACACCTAGATAGAGAAAGAAAAAACACAACCGAATCATATATTTAACAATTCCAACTATGAATAACTGTAAAAATAAGATACAGGAGTAACAATTAACAAGTACAGTAATGCTGAATAAAGTAAAAATATAGTTAAAACTGAGTACTGAGTCTACTGACCCATAAGTTCCCTCGCCAATCTGCTCCAACTTTTCAAAACAATCAACACTTCTGGATCCCCATGAAGGGTACTCAGTAAGGTTCAGCTGCCCAGGGGCGGCAACACTCATCACTCCTAAACACTGGATCCCTCTTCAAATTAAAAAATAGGAAACCTAGCAAATTGAGAAGATTATGGGGGGAGGGGGAATCAAATAGAGGGTCAATCAATGTTTTCCAAGACCAAGACAGTAGGAGAAAAACAGCACACTATTAGTGCAATACCATCAGAATCAAACAGAGTCGGTTTCTTTTGAGAAAGACATCGTAGACATTAGCAGAGTGCTGTGATAGGAATGGAATGGAAGCTTCTTCTTGTTTTCGTTCTTATTGTTAAAAATCAAAAGGAGCTCAAAGAAGCCAATCCTAAAACACTATGGTATTGAATAAAATAAAACATTCATGAGGGGTGAAATAAACTCAAAAAAGGCTTACCATTTCTGGTCCAACTATTCCTAATATCCTCTGCCGAACCAAAGAATGGGCAATGTATGATACACCTTTAAGTTAACAACGAAAATTCCATCTATGAATCCATTCTCAGACTCTCTCTCTATTTCTTCCTTACCTCCCAAGCTAAGTTTAAGCCCATGAGAATACTCCATAAATTGAGTCATTGAACAGGTTCACAGGTTAGAGGAAAATCCCCCTAAAAAAACTCCCATGCCCGTCTCTAAAGATTCCAGCACAAGCCACTTCCCCGTTAGACCCACCGGTCCTTCTACATTCTCCATACACATAAGGAGGGGGTAACCACCATAATCAGTGTTTCTCTCCTCTTAGTTCCCCGGACTTCCCATCACCGACTTGCAAGATAGGTTCGTTGATGATTTCTCCGTTCATTATCGATTCAGTTCTTTTTTATTCTCAATTGAAAAGCTAAAAGAACTGTACCAAGAAAAAATTACCTGAAACAGACGCCAGAGAGATCGACGGCTGCCGGAATTTCCTCCTCCGCTTCTACACTCACTCCGACGTCGTCCTTATCGTTGCCACTGAGTTCGCGTACTTATATTTAGTCTAGAACTTTCTCTTCTTGCATTTCCTTTGGGAAGCTTGGACAGTGATCGGAATGGGGAAGAAGGAAAGGAACAGTTCCTTAATAAGTTGCGCCACAAGCCACAGGGGTTTGATTGATTTTGAATATTTACTTTTAGACATTAAAAAGAGAATAAAGGATTTTTTTTTAAAAAAAAAAATGTTAAATTATATTCATATTCTTTACAAAAACAGATATGTAATGACAAAAATTAATAGGATAATCTTTTGAATATTTAAATTTAATATTATCCTGATAATTTTTTTTGGTCAAAATGTCACACGTTACATATGATTTAGAATGGGAATTTAAATTGTATAAAAAAAATGAATGGGAATTTAAATGTATCACTTTAGGGTAAAAAGGGCTTTATATCTTTGGACTAGTCATCTCTTTACATTTGAGAGGCAAAATATTCTTTATCTCATTATTACTTTATTATTTTTTAATTTAAGTCATATGCAGTTAGTTAATAGTTATTCCTAACATTTTGTAGTTAGTTAATAGTTATTCGGTTATTCCTAACTGTTTTCAGTTAGTTATTAGTACTCATAAAGTTATAGTTTAATGGACGAAATAATCCTTATCTCAATATTACTTATATTGTTTTTTTAAAAAAATTAGGTTATATGTAGTTAGTTAGTTAATATATAGTACTAATAATGTTATAGTTTAGGGGACGAAATAATCTCTATCTCATTATTACTTTGTTATGTTTTTTAATTTAAGTCATATGCAGTTAGTTATTAGTTATTCCTAACTGTTTACAGTTAGTTATAATTTTAGTACTAATGTTATAGTTTTAGGGGACAAAATACTCTTTATCTCATTTTTAATTTACTATTTTTTTTAAAAAAATTATGTCATATGCAGTTAGTTTTTAGTTATTCCTAAGTGGCTAACCGTGCTTCATATCATCTGTATGACATCTTAATTGCCTGTTAAATCTTGTTGCTAATTGCTTTATCATGTTTGATGATTTGATTGAGACTACACACTACTAAATATAAATTTAAAGTTATTCTTGAAGTTGAAGTAATTGAATGAGAGCGCTTAAAATTAAGAGAAATTTTTGTGTGAATCTAGTTTACCGCGTCATTTATATATAGTCTGACCAATTAAAATATAACAACTTATAAGTTGATTTGGCGCATTCTAAATATTAGTGTCATATTAATAAAATTAAAAGATTTCATAAGATTAACTTTTTCATTAGTTGTGAAATCTTAATTAAGGGAATCATTTTTTTAAGAAAAATAAAAATATAAAGTATATGAGTAGCCAACAAGAATTAATGTTACTTGAGTTGTTATTTTAAATCGTCGGATCTCAAATGACAATGCATTCACACAAGAATTTCTCTCAAATTAAATGAAAGGATCAAAATATTCAGTTATTATATTTTCATTCCAGAATTCGTTAACTAATTAAATACTTAGTATTTTCGTTAACTTTTATAAAAAATAAATAATTCTACTCATATATATATATAGAGACACGCATATTTGTACCCATTTTCATAAAATGGGGTGTGTGTATGTGTGTGTGTAAGAGAGCATTTACAATTCTTGAGCCTACCGAATTACTACATTCTTATATTATCTAATCCAATTCTGATCAGGAGCATCATAGTATTGGCACAAGCAATGACATTTTGCAAACTCTAAGAACAAAATTACATTATTTGAACACATGAACAATTGATACCCAATACAGCAATAACCATAACCATTAATGAGCAAACTCTAAGAACAAAATTACATTATTTGAACACGTGAACAATCGATACCCAATACAGCAATAACCATAACCATTAATGAAATATCACAAACACATAATATTGGTGACTTGCAGGATGCAGACCATATATTGATATATATACGTATAGGATTAAACCCACCTTGTACATAAATATGATAATGAAACAAGGGGTGGCTTAGTGTACAAGACTCTCACCAAGTGGAGTCTAAAGAGATAGATGTACACAACCTTACTCTGCAAGCAGAGAGGTTGTTCCCAGGTACATAAATATGATAATAAGCACAACATTTTGTTTTTGAATTAAACTCAAGAATTGAGAGAGCTACAGCTACTTCTAATCTGACCACTGGAACCAGTGAGTGGGCTAAGGTTACTCATCTTAACCATGGCATTAGCAAAGTCGGTGTTGAAGGTGCCGGGATTGTTGCTATAATCGGTGACCTGTGAGTCAGTGGATCCGCCATTAAAGAGCTGTTGGTCTGAGTGAAAGAGACCTCTTTGGGTCAACAAGTTGGTGAAGTAGGCATTGTCGAAGGTGTTTTGTGAAGATACGTCCAAAGCTGCCAAATTATCGTCACCACCTGTGCTTGGACAATTTGCTTGTAATGATGATGCAAATGTTGAGTTTATGTTGCTCTCGTTGTATATCCTTGTTCTGAAATTTGTACACCTCGTTTGCCCTATCGTGTGAGATCCTGCAAATTAAATCATGTCGGGATCAAGACTAAAATGAGTATATGAGTATTATCCTTGTACCTTGTGTTTTGATGGAGAGAAAATTATGCGGCTAAAAATATATTAGGAGGGGGAACTTCCAAAAATATTTACCATTTTTGAAAGTTTTTCTTTTTAGTATTCTATCTCCTGTATTTTTCCTTCATTTTTCTCTCTATCCAAACATAACCTATGAGTACGAGTAAAAAATATTGGAGTTGGGTTCGAGTCTGCCCTTGATGGACCTGACTATTCGATCGGGAAAAGAAAAACCCGAATCAAACAAGAAGAGAACACATCAGCATTTATTATTGATTGAGGAAACCAAATCACACTTAAGAGTGATTAATCAAAGCAAATCAACATTAATTGTTGATTGATTTGCAGGAGCCCATTGATTGACAGAATCAATTAGGCATTTAATGTGGCTTGGAGAGCAAGATGGAGAAGCCTTTCCAGACCTCTATAAATAGAGGCCTCCACCTGCATTGTTTTGACATCTCAGTAATAGAAACACCTTGCAATATAATCTCTCTTCTTATCTCCCATCTTTTTTTGTTCTTGTGCCTTGAACTTATAAACCATGGACACTTCTCTAGCTAGTGAGGTTCCTTGATGTGGTACTCATAACAAAGCACTCCCTTTCAAAATTCGATGTACCTGACGGGCAACGACTCCTCTCCATGGAACTTTACTCAATCTTCTATCAGTTAAGACTCTCTGTAGATAGCATTCTCTATGAACATTGGCTTCTTAATGAAAGCACTAATATTACGGGTACAAGTACAAAGAGAAAGTTCATCCCAACTCTGTTGGGTGGGAGAACCCCTTGAACTTGTATAAAAGTTGGATTCTCCCAACCCTGGCTAACTTTTAGAGATGTACTTTCCCTTTAAACTTGTAATCGTAACAATAAGTAGAAAGGACCGATAAACTGAAGATTTCAAAATGGGAAGAAAAGAAATTAGAGAGAAACCTGAGAGAGCGACTAGTTCTTTGGTGGTGAAGCCCTTGTTGGAGAAAGCAGTGATAAGATCACAAAGATCTGAAGTTGGACCAGGCAAATCTGAATTTGCATCACTCAAGCTCGCCGTTGTTGAATCTCTTCTTCCCAACAACACATCCCAACTAGGCCCTCCTAGCTGCCATTAATTAATTAATTAATTACTAAGTCATATCATTAAATATTTGACTGATGTATAGTGTTTCATGTAATTTAGTAGATGGTATACTATCTCCAATCCTTAATATAAGATTTAATTAATAGTAAAACTTGTAATAACAGACTAGATCGTATATTAGGGACCGGAGGAGGAGGTAGTACTACTTACAGCAACAACAGAGTCACGAGCAGCAAGGGCTAAAATATCAGCACAGGAAACAACACCAGGGCAAATGGCTTCTACTTGAGTTTTGATGTTGTCTATGACATCGAAGCCTCGCAGCGAATTAACGTTGGGAAATGCTGTTTTTTCACCTGTGAAGTTTGATGTGTCGTCTAATAAAACTGATGCATCACATCCCTGTCCCATGTATATGAATGAATATACATATATCAACTTCTTATAATTGATGTAATTATCAACACACTAGCGACTTAATAATTGGTTTAAGTTTCAGGGTAATACTAGATAAAAATTAAGAAACAAGTTAAATTTTGATTGTATGATTATATGTATTCTGCCTTTGTCGAAAGGTCACTGTCTCGTTAATTATTAGCTGGATCGTGACATGCATGCATGATAATAACGTTTTAGAGAAAGTGAACATTATTGTTTAAGTTCTATGAAAGATACAAGGTTAGAATAAAATTATATATATATATGAATGAAAGTAGTAATTTTTTTCTTTTGTAGATAACGTGCGTGCTTCATTGATTTTCCATTACTACTCTATTTAAATACTGCTACATATGAAATATATGGTATATATTTGTCAAAAGTGAACCGATGATATCATGATTTTTGAATTAGGAGGCTTTATTCATTCTAGGCTTTTTAAAATGGTAAATATAATCACCATATCGTGTGTGTGAGTGTAAATCTAAGTAAATAGTTAAACTAGTTAAATATATTAGATAGATTAGATGATTTTAACCTAATAAGTAGCTAGCCACTAATAATAGAACATATATATGGAATGAATACTGTAATAATATTAAAAGAAGAAGTGAAAGGTGACTTGCTTGAACAAAGCAATCATGGAAATGAAGACGAAGCAAGGAGGCTCCCATGCGTTTCTCAGAGTTCACAGCAGATTCAACTACAGCCTTAACGGTAGCAGAAGCATTAGGGCATGAAGTCCCATCAAAATCTGATGTTAATTGAGCTGACCCCATCCCCACAAACACTACTGAAAATAATACCCAAAGCCAAAGTTTCATGCCAGAAAAATTGATCAATAATGGATAGTAAGAACCAGCAGCCATGGCTGTTCTGTAATAAGAACTTGAAGAAGAAGAAGAACAAGAAGAAAGTTGTGGAGGAGTTTGTTGTGGCTAGAACTGCAACAAGTATACTCCTATTTACACTGTATAATTGAACATGTATCTATAAGAGAGTGTGGGGCTTTGATGTGTTCTTCTATGTTATCTAGTCAATAATCATAAGGCCTGTCATATTCATGCATGCACGATGAGTTCAAGGTTCAGTGTGATAAGAAACTCTATTATTTTGTTCCCCATTGATTGAAATAAACAAAGAAAAATTCAAATTGAATTTTAATATAGGAAATCAAAGGAGGCTGCAGCTGTGGGATTTTGCGGTGATGTGTGAATTTAATTAATGAGTCGTACTTGTAGGCTGTGTTTTATCCAATATAATTGACGGGTCAGAAAATCATCTTTTGTTTTTTTTGGGATTGGATCCTTAGCCTACGCGGTGTCCCCTCCACCTTCCAATCATGTCCAAACGAATACGTATTTGGTCCCTAAAATAAAATCAAGATATTGAGTTTACTTTATTGTTAAGTATAACACCTCAATCTATAAATTAGTTAAATCAATGCCTATTTATGAATAAATAATTAATCTAACTTATTTTTTTTAATATCTTGTAAATTAATTATCCAGCTTACAACAGGAGGTAATCACTTTATTTCGTTTTGTATTGTTTGAAACATTATGAGAACTGTAACATCCTGATTTTTTTTTTCGGAAGAAATTAATTTATGATAATTAAAATTTATCATTTAAGATTGCTTTTATAATACAGAAATATCTCAAATTTTGGAACAAGAGAGTTTAGGAATAAGACTGAGATAAGAAAGCTACTAGGCTCTTGATAACCGGTATTTTTCATTCCAATCAGGGTAAAAATCAGATATTAATTTGAATGGTAGATGATTATGTAGTAGATAAGCATGTGAAATTTGATCGGTAGATAAGTATTTGGTAGATGGACATATGTATGGTAGTTAGATGGTAGATGGAGATGTGAATGGTAGTTAGATGGACATAAGAGTGGTAGATAGATGGTAGATTGAAGTAGTTGGATAGTAGATAGACATGTGATTTTTGAAAAATGGTTGAGACCCAAAACTCTATGAATACCTCACCCCTTCTCTTCTTTCACAACACACAAACACTCAAGACTCACGGAAAGGTAGAGAAAGAGAGAGAAGATAGAGAGAGAGTGAAGGAAGCCTTGCGGTAATTTTGGGAACTATAGAGTAACAGGTAACTCTGAATATTCTTTCATATACTTGTGAATTGTGTATGATTATAAATTATGTTATATTTTATATAGACTAAATTATTTGTATATGTATTACGATATTATCATGATGAAAACCGAATATTACGGTTTTTCCCCCGAATTTCGTAAATGACAATTTAGTCCTTTGAATTCTCAAGTATGAAAGATTGGTCCGATGAGGTTTATGAGATGTTGATTTTTTCCTTGTGATGATATAAATGGAAGCATGTTTTAATCTACTTTATTTTTATTGAGTATAATTATCATGGCGGATGTATGTGTGATGAGTTGGATTAAGGAGGAATTTGAATGATAAGATTTCTTTATGCCACCACTCGGTGCACGAGTGGATGATACTTTTCGGGGGCCCCTTCTTCCATGTTTTTCCTCCGGCGGGATTGCATTGGAGTTGTAGGACATGTGACACCTCCTTAGTTGTTCTTTTAAGGAGGGAGACTTAGTCCATACTTAAGCTCTATACCTTTGGCCAGGGTGTATCTTAAGTTCGGTGAGCTTGAAACCATCCAAATCAAATGAATGAGTTTCTATTGGACTTTGTGTTAGCCTATGGCTCCAAATCCGAAAACCAGATACAAGGGCGGATGGTGATATAAGGGAGGTTGCATATTGCATATTGTAAAATTGTATAATTCACAATTCGACATAATGATGATTACTTTTGCAAAATAATTCGTATGAGAAATTATGGTATATATATAAATATATTTGAGATCAGCCTTTGCTTTTTTGTCATATGTAATTTGTTTGTGTACGGTAGAAACTTTCGCAGTTACCGAGACGTGGAATCTCATCCCATATTAACATTTTTCAGGTGTGAATATCCTAGTAGGGAGCAAGGGAAGGCACCTATGGAGTGAGCTTTGAAGGCTCTTTTGTACTCCTATAGTTTATGTTATGTTATTTCATTTGCCATGAACCTAAAACTTCCGCTTTGTATTAAACTCTGAAACATTTTTGGAAATTTATTTTGAATATGTATTATGAACTTTATTTTAAATAGTCTTGTAATTTAATGATTTGGATATTGATTATCCCTGTTGGAGGTATTTCAAATATTTTGACCAAGTTTTCAGGTGTTGAATTTGAGGAGTTACAAGAGCTACGCAGTGTGAGATTGTTTGATTGTAGATTAAATACTCTTTTCGGTCTCTCGACAAAAAAACGGACCTCATTTTGGTCCCTTACAAAAAAATCAACCATTATTCGTCCTTTTTATGGACTAAAAAGGACCTTTTGGAAATTTGTGAGGGATCAAAATATCAACCAATCGACCTTTATTCGTCCTTTTTATAGATTAAAAAGGACCCTTTTTTTGTAAGGGACCAAAATGGGGATCGCATTTTTTGTCGGGATTTTAAAAGGTATTTACTCTTGATTGTATATACTCCTTTTTGTCCTTATTATACTCACTTCTAGCATGTTTCATAATATAAGATATGTTTTGTTTAAAGAATTAATTTTTTCCACCTAATATCTTTAATTAATAAATTAATTATAAAGTTTTCTAACTAATTAGCCAAACTGTAATCCTCTAACTAATAAACTTATTGAGAGTAGTTTTGATATTTTACGATAAATAATTAATTTTAATCAAATTCGCTAATTTGTGTAAAGTTGTTTTTCAACCAACATGTAAAGTTGTTATTAGGTGATTATAATAAAGCACATGATGAAAAAAATATTTAGATAACGGTTAAAGGTTTATTTTGCTCTGGAAGTGATTTTAGAGCAATTTTCCCCGACGTTATCTCAATTAAGTTTAATCGTTAGTTGACCAAGTATGTCTTTTGCTAAAAAAAAGGTTGACTAAATATGTTTAGCTGACAATCTATGTGTCATCTATGTCATTTTTGTTTTCGGTTTAGATGTAAATTTGTCCCAATAATTTTCACTTAGAAGCAATTTTTTTTTTATTATTTTGGAAAGTTTCTAAATCGTAGCAATTTCACCCTGGCTGTTTATTTTAGAGAAAAATTGCCCCTTACTTCCGAAACAAAATTGCTCTATATTTAGATAATATGCTGAAATTAGAGAAATACGTGTGAAAAACTGAGAGTAGCACATACATGACTCGCACACCGCAATTAATGACTTTTATAAGAAAATAAACTTAAAAAATATCATTATATTATTTAAATTCTCCATATTATATTGTTTGAAGCGATCATTTAACAAATAATAAGATTATAATAATCACATAAATTGATCTAGAGTTGAAGAATAACATTTTATTATTTTTATTATTTATAATATTCGTTATTATCTTTATATAGTATATAGTTAGGATTGGTATCATGATATATGTTGTTTACTACAACTAAAAATAAGATACACATATTATAAAAGGATAACTTAATTTATGGGGTAAAAAGAATACAAAAATAAAAGGATAACTTAATTTATGAAACCTGGTTCCCGTCCTAGTCCCAATATGTCCCGGTCCTTGATGGAACGAGAGATTTTGGAATCAAAATGTCTAGGACTGAGCCGGGACGACCAGGACACTTTAACACCGCTAGCAAGAAATGTCAATTGGTGTTCTATAATAAAGATCAGAAGAAGTATAGTACTCCTTGAAACATCCCGTTTTCAAAAGCAGTATACTTTTTTTTTTTCCATCATATATCATCAGAGTAGAGCATCAGAGCGATTGAGTAACTGATACATTTAATCAAATTGCTGTAAGTCTGGCTGATTTACGTGCGTATACATTGACCGAGAGTTTTCAAAATGAATAACAACGAGAAGAGAGTCTTCGATCGGGACTCGTACGCCGCTCACCTTTCTCCTCGGTCCCCGGTTCTTCCGAACCGACGCTATGATAAGAGCCGAGATCCAATTGCAATTTGGATCTCGTGCACCGTGCGGTTAACCTCATGCTTAAATACGACTACATATACACGACAAAGAGAATCAATACAACAAAGTCCAAAACAAATGTATGATTAAAAACACATAACCACGTATACAAGATAATAACCACGTATCTAACATAACCTCGTATGATACAACAATAATAACCTCGTATGTGACATAACCTCGTATGTAACATACCGTGTATATAGCATAACCTCGTACACTACTACACAAAAAACAGAACACAACAAACATATATAATCATACAATAACCATCAGAGTTAGTGTTACAGTACGTGAACGTACCTTCGATGACGGAAAACGGTACTTTTACGGAAAACGGTAAATTTCCGACAATGGGAAAACGGTGTGACGGCGGCACAACAAAGCTCGACAAACGGTTCGATTATAACGAGATATCCTATAAGGATAATATTTATCAATATCTAGCAAAGCATAATGCATTTTAGGTACAAATTACCATTTTGCCCCGAACCCCTAATCGCGGAATTTCGCCGAGCCCATTTGTTTTCGCTCTATCTCTCCGAATTTTGATGATCTTTTCCTCATCATATTTTCGAAATATATATCATATTTACCCCTAAATATGATATCTAGACTATCTTGAAAAATTAAAGATAAATCTAGCATTCATACTATATCTATCGAAAGAACTACCGAAACTAAAGACCGGGGACCGAAGAACTTACCTTAACTCGGCTATACTTTCTCCGGCCTCTTCCTTCTCTCTAACCTCTCTAAGGCACGAAATTTTGGTGTAGAAATGAGAGGAGAAGTGCCTTCTATTTATAGAAGAAGGGAATGGCAATTCGGTAAATAAGTCAAACTTTATCAGATCGATTCTGAGCCGTCGGATCGCACTTCGCCACGTGGCTCCATCTTGGCCCTCCATGTGTTGGATGACATCATCCCTTCTAGAAGAAGATGATGTCATGCATGACATCACACGTGTGTCGACTTACCGATGGCGTTTCCCCGATCGGTGTCCGAATCGCGTAATTTGCCGAATCTCAAAAATCTGGGAACGTTGTTTTGAAGGTTTAATCTTTCTCTTTCACAATACCTGGGTTAACTTAATTTTTGATCCTATTGAGGGTATTTCACATCGGTCGAACATTTCGGAATGACGCCCTCCGTTACGTAAATTAAATTCCGAAAGCACCGCCTAGACAAAAATTCACCGGTTTGAAATACGTTCGACTCAAGACACTAGATTCCTAATTTTCGGCAACTACTTGTTTTTCGTATTGCATCTTTTTCCCCTATCCGCATTTTCTCTCTCCTACCCCGTGTCTTAAATACCCCGTTGGTTTCGTAATCGACCTCGGAGAGATGTGTCACTCCGGATAAAATTTCACCGGTTTATAAAAAGTCCAGATGACTTAGGCTATATCCCTATATTTTGGTGTAGGATTTTATTTCTATCCATTCTCGAATGTCCCGTTGGCTCTGTCATCGATTATATTATTATTATAATCAAAATATCTAGATATTTTTTTTTCTAAGCATAAAATATTTTATTATTGTTTTATTATTTTTATTTTTATTTATTTAATAATTTCGAATTTCTCCCATTAAAAATAATTATTTAAATTATTTTTAATTCATTTACTTTATACCTTAATTATCCCATTAATTACCAGATTAGCCACTTACTAATTTTTGATAATTTTCTTAATTAGGATAAATCATTATCTCACAACTATTTTACTTACATTGGTATTTTATATCCCATGTAAAATATTAAAAATCATGGAGTCACTTATGATCCCAAAATAATACCTAATTTTGCCTCATTATTTTTCAAGGGAAATTATCCCAAAAATTCCTAAAATTAGAGACAACATACTTTCTAATTTTTTATAAATATTTTACTACCTCTTGGGATTTATCATAATATTTTTAGGCCATTTAATGCCCTAAAAATACACTTTAGCTCTTTATCTCTCCTAATTTCCATAGTAATTACCTTAGAAAATAAGGTAATTATTACTTATTATTTGAAACCACATGTTCACCTATTTTCAATAGATATTATTTATCGAAATATAATATTCCAGATAAATAATTATCCGGGTATTACACTCCTCATATCCTACATTTAGGATCCCTCTCTGATCCTTATTATAAAATACTTTTAGAAGAAATTTTTGGTCCTAAAGGCTAAATGTAAGTCCACGCTACTTGCATATTAATGAATGTTTTCTGAGTTTACCCTTTATTTAGTTTTTATTGGAAAGAGAGAAAGCGAAGGGAGATATGAGAATGATTTGCAGATGTAGAGAGAGAAGTTTTTTAATAAAGGTAATTTTTTTAGTATATTTAATGGCTTAACTAACAATTCTTCCTACATGAGAATTAGTTAAAAATGAATTTATAATAAGTACTACTATGGTAGTAGTGATTAAGCAAGTGAGGCTTACATGTGTGTGTGCCATGACTCTGACTCATGAGAGGAGGAGGAATCAGGAATGTGAAAGAAGGAATAATAAAGCAATTCGAAGAAGTCGTAAATTACAAGCGGAATATTCTAAAGGGACTGCAAATCATTGTCCAGACTTTTGTCGTTTACTAATGCTCCAATGATTAAAGGCTTTTAAGAAAAATACACATCTATTGTAGTAGTATCCAACTGTTTGATTTTGTCCTACACAAATATATTACCATAAATAAAAAAATTTATAACACATTACACAATTCAATAATCATAAAAATATGGCAGGTTACGAGGAAAAACGCGTGGGCGCAACCCCACATGCTGGGACCTAACGCGTGAGGGAAGAAAAGTCAACACATTCAGACCACATTTTAATAATTTGCATTGAAAATATCTATTATCGGAAATTGCAATCAACATTTGGGGAAAAAACTACTCACCTATCATAAATATAGGACATGGCAAAAAAAGATAAAGAAAAAATAAATATAGGAGTTAATTAAGGGTTTGTTTATGTGTTATATATAAATTTGGGTTAATACTTCTCATGTTCTATATATAAGGTAGAGAGAGAAGCTTTTTCTGGTCCTATTCATAAGGTGTTTCATTAAAGTTTTGAGGTGGATGAACCTTCATTTGTTACAATGTTGACTCTTTGAGCTAAAAAAATTATGGTGTTGACTTTGCTTTCATATGATATTTTGTATATTAAATGGAGGTAGAGTTGGAAAGCTGAATTTTATGTCATAATTAATGAGATTTAAGGTTTTCATTGGTTTGTGTGAAAAATATTGGAAGTGCCCTTATAAATAGCACCAGATGAGTAAAAAATTTGTTCTATTAAATTTGCTCTCATTTTGGTTTTGGTCACTCAAGAAATAAAATGAACCAATTTTTTATTAAATTATAAGGAACTGTGTTTTAAATGAAATGAAACATGCGGACCAAAAACTTATTGCTTAAAACTTGAGACCAAAACCGAAATGAGCAAACTTTCCTACTTGGCTTCGTGGAATCAGTTTCAATGCTCATCGTTATAATGAGCACTAAGAGATATTCATCATGGCAGACCTTTCAAATCTAATTTGGATGATTTAGATTATGTTTTTTTTTTTTACTTTCAAATTTTTTTCAAAAAAATTATTTTAAAATGTACAAAATCTAAAATAAAAATAATCTTTTGACTGTTAGTTTTACAAAAAAAATGAATTTTTTGATTTAAAATTCATTCGTTTAAAATCTTAAATATAAACCGTTGAAATTTTATTTGGACTGTGCAGATCTCACTACGTTTATTGCTCTTAGAGCCTGTTTGGATGTTTTTTTTATATAAAAAAGTAATTTTTTTCAAAAATAAAGTGCTTTTTATTATTATTAATCTATGTGTTTGGAGGAGAGCATTAAAAAAAAGAAAAAGAAACATAAAAAGCCAAAATTCTGCTTTTTTTAAAGCTTCAATTTGTAGCTTCAAAAAAAAGCAAGTGCGAAAAAAGAGAGAGAATGAAAAAAAATGACCTGCTCTTCTTTAGTGATTTGTTTTGACACCAATTACCTTGATTTTCAATAAAATGACAATCCTATCCTCGACCATTTTGCTCCAGCGTCTCATTTAGTAATTTTACTAATAAAAAAATATTTTTCTATTTTAACATCAAAACAACTTTTTTTATATTTAAAAATACTTTTTAAATTGTGTATCCAAACATAAAATAGCTTTAACTTCTAATTAAAGTACTTTTTAAAAAAGCAATATAAAAAAAGTCTTTTTTATTTTATTTTTAAAAGCCCATCCAAACGGGTGATCATGAGCGTTGAAATTGCTTGGTTCTTTCGTTACCTATATGGATGGCTTCTAAAATCACGTTATTTGTTAAATGGAGCATATGATAAAAATAAAACCATAAAAAGTAATAATTAATGCATGTCGTTGGAGTTTCTAATTTAGCTGAGAGCTAGGTTAATTAGTTCCCAAGTCATCGCCAAATTAAAAGTCCAAACTGAAAATGTCTTAACATATTAATTAAGTTGATATCTCTTTTCATCACTAGTTGTTGGTTTAACTCGATACAACTAAATATTTTCTGAAAGCGTGTATGGACCAATTTATTAAATAGTTAAAACTTTAGTAAACATGATAAACTTTAAGGACCGAGCTATGATTGAGTAAAAAAAAAATACAAATACAAATAATTTATTTTTCCTCATATTCAATATCCTTAAACTATTATGCAGTGTTAATTTATATTGGATTTATTAAAAATTATCCAATTTATTAAATAGTTCTTGTTACTGAAAATGTCCTATTGCGCGGGCGGTGTATGATAGATTGTCTCATAAATAATAATAACACAGTCACCGACATGAACATATTACTTTAACGGCTAAACTACATAAGACCCTCTTAACTTTAAGTCAGTTGCACGTCACCTCCCTAACTTTTAAAAGTTTAAATTAAGGACTCTAATGTTTCATATAAATGATGATAGAACTATTTTTGAATTACCCCTGTATTTGGGTTGTTTGTCAAGGTGGCTGACGACACTCACTAAAGGGAGGGTTCGATCCCTGGAGTTGGTCAAGGCGTTGAAGCATCCTAGCTCTTGGGTGTGCAGGTAAACGCGCGAGGGTAATAGATGGCTTGCCCTGCCTAACATCGGTATGACCTAGGAGGAAGGGAGATTTCGCCCTGCCCTTGGATCGTGAGTAAACCAACCCCTTTCCTAAAATTTTTGTATATATAAAAAAAAAGAACGATTTTTGAATTGTCCGTAGAAGCAAATCATGCATATTACGGAACTCCTCCTAGAACGATAATATATAGAAGGTGATCGATATGGAGCGTTAGAGGTGTGAGACTATAAAGATTAACTAGTTTGAGTCTCACCTATTATATGAAATATTTAAAATATCACGTATCAATGATTTATGAATAAATATGACTTATTTGAATTACTGATAAAATGTAAGTTATTGAAAAAGCTGTTAGGTATGTGTGTTTAAATTGTATTAAATAAGAGGGGGAGGGGGGGGGGGGAACAAAAGCTATACTAGGTAAGAGAGGGAGAAAGAAGAACACAATGAGATATTCAATAAATTCAACATTTCCTCTCTCAATCATGACAAAGAGCTCATCAAATTTGCTACTCCTCTAGTCCTAAATCTAAGATTTAATTTGTAGTATAATTTACACTATAAACTAGGTCCTGCATTTAGTATTAGAGGTAGTATATTAGATTATCTTTCACGTATGCTTTTGCTTTTGTGTTTCAAAATCTGTATATTTTGTTTTAGAAGTCTTAGAATTTGTCTAAAACTATGAACTGGAAGATACTTCATCCGATCTTTAATATAAGATTTACTAAAATTGAACTATAAACTAGATTTTATATTAGTGACAGAGGCATATATGTAATAATATTACTTCAATTATATTGAATTAAGAAGCAAGAATAAAAGAAAAATTAATCATCTATTCATGAATCTATTCGTGAATATGGCAGTCCATAATAAACACTTGATTCTTTTCTTCTTCTTTATTTATTTATTATTATTATTTTGAATACCTTATAATACACCCAAGACATTTAACATCAATCTATAGAATTTAAACCCATCACATGCACATGCTGAAAATAAAGAACTGGATCAAATCTAATATTTAAACTTGATTTTAAGGTATAGCCCATCACCGTCATCAACTGGGTCCTGAATCAATTGACTTTCCTACAATTGGTCCTGATCTGACCGTTGGATCCAGTGAGGGGGCTAAGGTTTCCCATTTTAATCATAGCATTGGCAAAGTCAGCTCTGAAAGTGGCAAGGTTGTTACTATAAGCAGTGACTATAGAATCTGTGGATCCTCCATTAAAGAGCTGTTGGTCTGAGTGCATCAACCCCTTGTTGCTCAACAAGTTCTTGAAGTAAGCGTTGTCGAAGAAGTTAGGAGTCGTCGTGTCGAGATTTGACAAGTTAGAGTCACCGCCGCACTTACGCAGTTTCCTTGTAAGGTTTTTGCGAATGAGGAATCAATGTTGGTCTCGTTGTCAATCCTCGTCCGAAAGATGCCACACTTTGCTTTCCCTATTGTGTGAGATCCTAAAACAACAATACACACCGTCCACAATGAAGACTTCCAGCCACCCTCCGAAGGTTTTTGAATATTCCACCACCATTGTTGACGGCCTCCACCAACCAAGCCACCATTGTTGAAGCGGCCTCCACCAACCGGCCCACCATTGTTGAAGCGTTGACCTCCACCAACCACCCTTGTTCACACCTCACCTACCCCAAAACTCATACTATAAATAGAGGTGGATACCTCATTTGTAAAGCATCTCGAAAATCGGTGTTCATCACCAAGAAGAGTGAGAACAAGAGTGATCCTAGAGAGTGATCCTTGTTTGAGAGTTTTTTTTTTATATGAGTTTTGTAATCTATTCTTGTGAGTAATAGAGGTTATTTTCTCTCAACTTCATGTTTACCAATGCCCAGTTGATCCAGAAAGTCCAACAAGTGGTATCAAAGCTTGGTTAGAGGTGTTGGTTGAGTTTTTTGGTTCACCGGACGAATTTGGGTTTTCTGAGTTTTACTCAAAATCCAATTCTGAGTGCACCATTGGATTCGTCTCATCGACACGAGTCCAACGCACCAAACGGCGACCTAATCGGAGTTCAAACGAGCCGAAATCACGGTCAAAGTTTGGTCAACCTTGCCGAGAGTTCACGGAGAAGACGACACTGTTCACCGGAGTTCCATGGGAGAAGACGACCGGGAATACTGTTCCTCGCCGGAATTTGCAGTTTTTTCGAAATTGAAGAAAGACCCCTCAATTTTTAAAATTTCAGTTTGGTCCCCAAATATTCGGGAAATTTCATATTGACCCCGATCTTTCGAAATTCCAGTTTGACCCCCGATCTTTCGAAAATTGCAGTTTGGTCCTCAAAGTTTTCGAAATTGCTGTTTTGCCCCTAGAGTGGAATTTTGACCCCGTAGTGTCAATTCCATTTTTTTTTTGACCGTTCCGGACGTAACGGTGAGCTCCATTTTTAAAGATTCAACCCGATCGTGTTGAAAAATTATTTGTAAGGTGATAATGTCCACGAGAAGAGTCAACATCATCTTTCGGAGCAATGATTACGCTTATCGCCACAAATTACACGCCGTGGAGACCTCGGATGGAAGATCTCCTAAGCCGTAAAGATTTGTTTGATCCCATAGAATTGATGGGTAAAAATTCGATCCCGAGGAGTTAGAGTGGAAGAAATCAAATCGAAAAACTATTGGTCAAATCCGTCAATGGATTGATCATAGTGTCTTCCACCATGTTGCACAAGAAACAGACGCATATGCCCTCCGGAAAAGTTGGAGGATATGTACCAGGCCAAGACCGCTCGGAATAAAGCTCTGTTGATGAGGCGTTTAGTCAACATGAAGCTTAAAAGTGGAACTTCAGTTGCCGAGCATACCAGTGAGTTCCAGAGCTTGGTCAACCAGTTGTCGTCTGTAGAGATGCCACTTGGCGATGAAGTTCGGCGTTGCTACTACTCGGTTCCCTTCCCCGATAGTTGGGAAACGCTCGGTCGTGTCACTAAAGAACTCGGCCCCAAATGGCAAACTTACCATGTCAATGGTCAAGGATGCCCTATTCGGTGAAGAAGCAAGGAGAAAGGACATGGGCACAGATCGGACCCATGCCCTTGTCACGAAGAAATGTGGGGAGGCAACAAAAGAAGAGTAATAACAAATCGAGAGGCGAAGCAAGAGCGGGGGCAGGTCCATTGATGGTAGAAAACCATCTTATAACGCCATCATTGTGGATTAGAAGGACATATGAAGAAGAATCTGCTACAAATGGAAAAAGGAGCAAGACCAGAAAGCGAAGTCAGTAGAAGAACAAGGGTGGAGAAACATTAGTTACTATCTCTCGGTGATGTAGCTTATTGTTCAACCCAAGATGAGACATGCCTTCACGTCTCACGAGAAGACACTGAGAATGGGTGGTAGATCGCAGCGTCCTACCACGTGACTCCATACAAGGAATACTTCACAACATACAAAGCCGGTGACTTTGGAGTCATGAAAATGGGAAATTCCAGTTTGCAGGATTGTCGGAATTGGTGATGTTCAGATAAAGACAAGTTCCGGGAGCACAATCACTTTGAAGGATGTCCGCCATGTGCCAGACCTTCGGCTGAATCTATTGTCAGGAATAGTTCTTGACAAACATGGCTATGATAGTCACTTCTGTAAAGGCACATGGAAGTTGTCAAAAGGCGCTATGATAGTCGCTCGAGGACATATTTGTGGCACGCTATACAAGACTCATGTGAAGATATGCACTGACAGCCTCAACGTTGCGAAAAGGAGGGCGTCACAAAATCTGTGGCACCGCAGACTCGGCCACATGAGTGAGAAAGGGTTGTCTACCCTAGTAAAGAAGGAGCTTATCAATGTAGACAAGGACGCCGCACTAGATCCTTGCAATCATTGTTTGTTTGGTAAGCGGCATAGAGTCTCGTTTAATTCCTCTTCAACGAGAAGATCGAGTTGCTCGATCGGGGTACACTCGATGTTTGCGGTCCCTTGGAGGTTGAATCACTCGGCGGCAACCGATACTTTTCGACGTTCATCGATGATGCTTCTCGAAAGGTGTGGGTGTATTTTTGCGGACGAAGGACTGGTATTTGATTACTTCAAACCTGTTCCATGTCATGGTAGAACGTGAGACAGGAGAGAAGTTGAAGTGTCTTCGATCCGACAATGGAGGTGAATACTCCTCCGTGCGTTCAATGCCTATTGCAGATCATATGGCATTCGACATGAGAAGACGGTCCCACGCACCCCTCAACACAACGGTATAGCTGAAAGAATGAACCGAACAATTATGGAACGTGTTCGGAGCATGCTCGGTATGGCTAAGCCGCCAAAGCCATTCGGGAGAAGCGATCCGGAGCCGCTTGTTACTTGATCAACCGATCTCCATCGCACCATTGGATTTTGAAGTTCGAGAAACTTTGGTCCGGAAAGGATCCATCATACTCCCACTTGAGAGTATTTGGGTGTTTAGCGTACGCACATGTATCCAAAGAGCTCAGCCGAAGCCGGATGCAAGGACCACTCCATGCATATTCATAGGCTATGGAAATGAAGAGTTTGGATACAGATTATGGGATCCTAAGGAAAAAAGGGTAATCGAAGTAGGGACGTGGTGTTCCATGAAAGCCGACAATAGAAGATATTGAAAAGCCCACAATATCTCGTAAGACAAATGTTGCTCTTCGGGTGCCGAGGCAACATCGGAATCATTCGTGAGAAATGATGATATAGTGCCAGAAGAAATGCCAGAAGTAGAAGACAATGAGGAAGATGACGGTACTGAGCAGGGGGAGCCACAACCCCAGCTGCCAGACGTTCCAGAACCATCACAAGGCCAAGATGATGGTGGATTTCCTCAAATTGCTCCAGAAGTTCGTAGATCTGAACGAGGTCAGATTCCGTCGAGAAGATATCCAGAATCGAATACCTTCTACTTACCGAGGATGGAGAACCGAGAGTTTCCATGAAGCAAGTATCTCATAAGGACAAAGAACAAAGTGGTTGCTCGCAATGCAAGACGAGATGGAATCTCGCGGAAAAATCAAACTTATGAGATCGTAGAACTTCCACGAGGGAAGAAGCACCGAAAAATAAATGGGTGTTCAAGTCGAAGAAAGATGGCAAAGTGGAAAAGTGGTGAAATACAAAGCACGGTTGGTAGTCAAAGGATTCCGGCAGAAGAAGGGGATCGACTTTGATGAGATTTTTTCACCGCAGTCAAGATGACTTCAATTAGAGTCATACTTGGATTGGTCGCAAGTATGAACTTAGAGCTTGAACAAATGGATGTGAAGACAGCTTTTCTTCATGGAGATTTAGAAGAAGAAATCTACATGGAGCAGCGAGGAAGGTTTTGAGGTTTCGGGGGATAACCTCATTTGTAAGTCGAAGAAAAGCTTGTACGGCCGGCGCAGGCACCTAGACAAGTGGTACAAGAAATTTGACTCGTGCATGGTGAGTCAAGGGTACAAGAAAAACCGTTAAAGCGAGATGAGTGTGTCTACATTCGAAGTTTTCGATGGAAATTTCGTTGCTCTTCTACTATATGTAGACGATATTCGATCGTGGGGAAAGACGCAACGAAGATCAACCACCAAGAAGGAACTTTCTAAGTCTTTTGACATGAAAGACTTAGGACCAGCTCACAGATATTGGGAATGCAAATCACCCGAGACGGGGAAAAACGGAGGTTATGGCTATCTCGGGAGAAGTATATTGAACGAGTACTTGAACGGTTCAATATGAACAATGCCAAACCAGTTAGCATTCCATTGGCCAACCATTTCAAGTTGAGCAAGAGATCGTGTCCTCATCCAAGGAAGAGATTGGGGAGATGTCGTCTGTACCATATTCTTCAAAATCGGAAGTTTGATGTATGCTATGGTGTGTACGAGGCCCGATATTGCTCACGCAGTGGGAAAGGTGAGTCGTTTTCTCTCCAACCCCGGAAAGAGCATTGGGAGGCGTAAAGTGGATTCTCGAGATACCTTAAGGGTACATTGAAATTATGTCTTTGTTACGGGGAGCCGATCCAATCTTGGAAGGCTATACAGATGCGAGATATGGCCGGAGATCTTGATAGTAGAAAATCTACTTCGTGGATTCATTTATACTTTTGCGGGGAGCTGTTTCATGGCGATCACGACTACGAAGTGCGTTGCTTTGTCCACAAAAGCTGAATACATTGCCGCGTCGAAGCCGGGAAAAGAGATGTTGTGGCTAAAGCGTTATCTCCAAGAGTTTGGAATCAAGCAAAAGGAGTATAAGGTACATTGTGATCGAGTGCTCTAGATTTGAGCAAGAACTCTATGTACCATTCCCGTACAAAACATATTGATATTCGCTATCATTGGATACGCGAGGTAATGGATCGACAACCGTTGAGACTAGTAAAGATCCATACGAAGGAGAATCCCGAGACATGATGACGAAGGTGGTGACTCGAGAGAAGCTAGAGTTATGCGTAAACATAGCTGGAATGTTTTTCTTCGATATGGTGGAGGGGAGAATTGAAGACTTCCACCACCCTCCGTAAGGTTTTTGAATATTCCGGCCACCATTGTTGAAGCGGCCTCCACCAACCAGCCCACCATTGTTGAAAGCCTCCACCAACCAGCCACCATTGTTGAAGCGGCCTCCACCAACCGGCCACCATTGTTGAAGCGGCCCTCCACCAACCACCCTTGTTCACACCTCACCTACCCCAAAACTCATACTATAAATAGATGTGGATACCTCATTTGTAAAGCATCGTCGAAAATCGTGTTCATCACCAAGAAGAGTGAGAACAAGAGTGATCCTAGAGAGTGATCCTTGTTTGAGAGTTTTTTTTTTTATATGAGTTTTGTAATCTATTCTTGTGAGTAATAGAGGTTATTTTCTCTCAACTTCATGTTTACCAATGCCCAGTTGATCCAGAAAGTCCAACACACAATTATTTAATGTCGTAAAGTACGATGTTAATTAATTGGAATGATGCATTTGAAAGATATGACATATTTTGAGAGTTGTTGTTGATCTAAAATATACGACTTATTTTTTATATATATTTTTTAATTTACCCTTATTAATACTTCTTAAGAAGAGAGGGAATGTGTGAATTAATTAAGGAGAATGACTAGGGTGTTTTAGAAATTTTATGTTATATTAACTAAGTTAGCTATTTTAATTTAATTAAATTAGGTAAATATGTCTTATATTAATGATCGAAAGAGCATTAAATATGGACCGTCCAGATCACTCATATCTGATAGGCTGGGGACGATCATCATTTTGATGAGCACACAAACCGGACCCTGAATTAAGTACCTGAGAGAGCAACCATTTCTCTAGCAGTAAAACCTTTGTTAGAGAAAGTAGTGATAAGAGCACTAAGATCTGAAAAGGGTGATGGCAAGTTCGAGTTGGCAGCACTTAAACTTGCTGTAGTTGAATCTCTTCTTCCCAACTGAACCGACCAAGTGGGTCCACCTAGCTGAGAAATTTTTTCACTGTGTCAATGTCTGGTCTATTGTATAAATATGTATGTTTATATGCGCGCGCGCGCACGTATATATCACTAGAAAATTCTAAAGTTGATGGGTACTTACAGCAACAACAGAGTCTCTAGCAGCGACTGCGACGATATCGGAGCAAGAGACAACACCGGGGCATGTAGTCTCGAGCCTTGATTTAATGGTGTCGATTACATCGAAACCTCGTACAGAGTTAGCATTTGGAGCAGCTTTCTTCTCGCCTGTGAAACTCGAAGTATCATCTAAAAGTATAGATGCATCACATCCCTAAACAAGCACAATATATCCAAATGATGAAAAGTCAATACTCAACAATTATTTGTACATAATAATCCAACAAGTGGGATATTATACACACACACAAAGAGGGGTGTGCGTATATCGAGAGAGAGAGAGAAATAATTACATGAAAAAAAAATATGGTTCGTAGGTTTAAACTTGTTCTCGTGATATATACTTCCGAGCTACTTATTCCTATATAATCCAAACTAAGATTCACAAAGAACTTGAGTTTTAATTAATTAATAGTTACAAGTAATATGGTTCGTAGGTTTAAACTTATTCTCGTCAATAATGAACCCAAAAGAATGCAAGTAATATATTTTCGTACAAACTAATAACATTAATTTGCCTCCTTCCTTGCCAAGTCAACCCTACTGTATTTGTATTTGTGTGTTGGAGCTCATAATTAGAGGGACTTAGGATATCCTCCTATACTCTCTTAAGTGTTCTCTTCTACTTCACTATTCATCTCAATATTTAGATTGAAATTTGAGCTATTCAGATATAATAATTTATAAAAAAAAGATTAATAAAATATCAAATCATTAAAAATAAATAAATAAATTCAAAAACTACTAAATTTTAGTTATGATAATTTAAAATAGCAATAATTTTTTAAAATATTTTATAAAACATTAAATTTGAACTACTCAAATTTCAATCTAAAGGTTTATATGAGTAATGGAGGGTAAGAGGATGTTAAGGGCAAAGGATGATAGCCAAGTACTAATAAGAGACACACATAACGTTAAAGGCAACATGTTGCAAGATAAATGCACGGAGTAAAATAAGTAAAAAACTATAAAGTGCTGTGTGTGAGAGACTTGCTTGAACGAAGCAATCATGGAAATGAAGACGAAGAAGGGAAGCGCCCATGCGAGCCTCTTTAGCGACAGCGGAGACTACTGAAGCTTTAATGAGAGCAAGAGCTGAGGGACAAGTTTTGGCGTAAAAAGTAGAAGACAAACGAGCTGAAACATGAATCCCAGGAACACAAGACAATAACAAGAAAAGGCTGATGAGTTTGAGGTTAAGACCAGACATGGTTGTATCTCCTACAAAACTTCAAAGAAAGAAAGAGAATATTGCAGACGATAACTAGATAAGCTAGCTTTTGTAGTAATTAATGGTTTTAGAATCAGTGGGTGGACTCGTGTCTTTATATAGAGAAGCTAGGCGTGTCATATTCAAAAGGTTCAACATCGATGAGCCCTAAATGATTAAAGAAACCATATAAATATTTGAATATTGAATAAATAATATATGAAAGCAGGCTGAGTAGACCAGATCCAGACCTGCTCGAGGCTTTATCTGGTTCAAAAATGAGTTTAATGTATTTATTAATTAATAATGTGAGGCTATTAGCTGTATTTGTGCTATGCCTTTATGTTTACTTCTCTTTAAATATCTGCCGCCACGTCCTTTTCTAATTAGTGATTGGTTATAAAGATAGGAACATTTTGAATTTTGTCCTTGGGCATTTGTATCCGTCCTAAATATTAAATTATTTTTATGTCAAACTGAGTTTACTGGTGGATAAAGCTTTGCCATTTCTTTCTAACTTTATCGTCCCCAACACTAAAAAATTTACCTGGTTTCTATCATAAATGAATTTTATGAGATGAAAGATGTCATACTCAACTTCAAAAAATTATATAAATAAGGGTTAAGGTGTGTCCAACACAACAAACTATTATGGCAGAGGCGTCTAACACAATTAACTATTCAGTGAAACCAACCAAAGACAACAAACTTTTAAAAAGGATAAGACAAAGACAACGCAATGGCAGATTAGCTAAAAAAGTTAACGTCGTTATCTAAGGTGCGTTCAACACAACAAACTATTACTCCAAGAGCGCTTCAACACAAAATTATAAATTTTACTAAATTAAATAATTTTTTTCTCAATTGTCATTATTCAAAACTACTTGTATAAATATCTTTAGACAAAAAATACTTATTCTTCAATTTTGTCAAAATTATAATTTGCTAAAATAAACAAAAGTTTTCATTAATGGATATCAACTTTGATACTTAATAATATAAATCTGGCAATTTGATGATATATTTGTTAATTAAATGATCTACTTGATTATATGAATATGGGACTTGTTGAAAAAAAAAGATAACTTAAGAGGCTTGAGCAAGGACAATTTAATAATAGGTTAAAGGGCAATTATAATGGGTTAAGAAGCAATTTGGCCTACGAAAGTCCCATATCCATATAAGCAATACATCATTTAATTAACAAATATATCATCAAGTTAATTGCGGATTTATATTATTAAGTATCAAAGTTGATATCCATTAAACTCTTTTTATAAAAATAAAAATTAAACTCATTTGATTTCTTTAAGGATATAATAGATTTTTTAATTTTTTATTAACATTAAATGAATTTTTTAACTCACATAAATTTCTTCTAAAATAAAAATAAATCATATATATTTTTTGTTTAACATATATAATAAACTATAAAACACCTTGAATTTTATTTAAATCATATAATTATATTTTTAATGAAATTTTTTGTTTATTTTAGCAAATTATAATTTTGACAAAATTGAAGAATGAGTAATTTTTGTCCATAGATATTTATACAAGTAGTTTTGAATAATGACAATTGAGAAAAAAAAATTATTTAATTTAGTAAAATTTATAATTTTGTGCTGGGTGCTCTTGAAGTAATATTTTGTTGTGTTGGACGCACCTTAGATAATGGACGTTAACTTTTTGCTAACGGCGTTGTGCTGGGCGCTCTTTTTTAAAAGTTTGTTGTGCTGGTTGGTCCACTTAATAGTTAATTGTGTTGGACGCTCCTGAGCCAATAGTTTGTTGTGTTGGACGTACCTTAACCCTATAAATAAATGCGTGTGGGTGTGTGTTTTCTCCCCTCAAGTCGCCAAGTAAAATAGTAACTTATAAAGCATCCGCCCCAGCCGGCATCAGCAGAATCGGTGTACAATTATATGGTAATTATGAGGGTTAACTGAAATATTAGCATATTTTTATTATCAAAATTTTAACAGGAAGACTTCAATAAGTATTAGTATTATTTCTCTATATTAAATTAATGCTTTGACTTTACTTAAATCTCAGGTCGGTGATCACCACATAGTTGGCTAAAAAAGTTAGCCCAAAAACCAAAGATGATCAGCACATAATTATTATTATTATTTTTATATGGACAAGGGTTTTCCTTTCGAAGCATAAAATACAAAGAGTTTTTATCTCTTTCAACAAGTGTGTTTCCCATTATTCGAACTTGTGTTCTCCTCATTTCACATTTTAATAACAAATAATAAGTATCACATTTTCTTGTAATAAAAAATCACGATTTCATGATTTCCTCATTGGAAACACTCCTTTTTCTTGATTAAAATCAATCTCAGAGATCCCTCTATTGATTAAAATCAATATTAGCTGTTAATACCTAGATATGTTGTTAAGGATTTGAACAGTAAAATAAATATAATAATATTAATTTTAGAGTGTCCATAATCATTGTTGCTAAACTCGCGAGTTGACTTTCCGATTGTCTTTGTTTTCACGTTTTTAACTTACAAAATCAAGTTGAGTCGTTGGTAACATCGTGCTAGTAGTAAACTTGATTAAACTCAAGAGTTTACACATCAAGTTTACTGTTTTTATTTTTCTAACTTACAAAATCGTGTTAACTCACTCTTAAACTCTTATTAATTTTTTCGATTTCATTATGATCAATGGTTTTATATATGAATTTTATAGGAATATCTTTGCAAAGTATGATCAATTTGTCCCAAAAAGAATGATAAATTATGAATGTTGATGGATTTAATTTCAATTATTTCAATTTACAATATATTTAAAGCAAATTGGTATCGTTTTTATATTTCAATTATTTAATTATACACTATTAATGTGTAATGATAAAAGTAAACACCTACGAATTTACGATTCTAATTCACGATATGAGTTCACATAACTGTCATGGGTTTGCTTAAATTTACAAGTTTTCAACCTTGTTCATAATTCATATACATAAAAAACTTTAAAAAACAATTCAAAAGATAACGTCATCATTCTTTCAAGTAGAAAAGCATTTAGTGATTTCTCACAATGAAAAGTATCAAATTATATAATCCCTGGAAAGAGTTTTATTGTGGCCTAATGGAATCACACGTCTTTATTATCTTGGATATAGTATCACACATTAAGAAAAAATGTGTTAAATAATATATAGTACTCCATTCAGTTCTAATTATAAGATAATTTTTTAGAAGACTTACACTAATTTTAAGCATTTTTCTCAATCTTCATTATTTTATTTTTTTTTATATAAATAGAAATAAGAGGAATTAATAGGATTAAGTTACACGCACACACTTGCACACACACCTCTTTAACTTTGAGTTGATAATCACATTGAACTTTAAAAATGACCAATAAGCTCTATTAAATTTTACGTTTTTTTACAAAGAACTCTATTGCTAAATGGGGATTATCTACATCTAACCAAAATTTAAGAGAGCCATCTATATCAAAAAAGACAAGAGATAACATATGCTCCATATTAGTGAAAAATTTAGCTAATATATGCTGATGTGACATAGGAAGTTGCTTGGACAAATTTGAAAGCATAAAGGAATTTATTATCAAATCTCAAAAGTGCCAATGACATTATTTGCAAATAGCCTAAAATTTAGGAAAAAATTATACATCTTGCCTAATAGTATATATATTAAAGAAAAGTAAAGTAGAGTACTCCCAACTGGGTCACTTTTATAAGAGTCTAAAATTTGAATTGTCTTTGTCCTTTTTCTAAAAGCCCAACAAGAGTTGTTTCAGCATTTAATGAGATTTTTCCATTTGTGCCTATAATATCCAGAATTTTGGGCATAGATACTTGAGGATAAGCCTGTATCAGGCAAATGACTAAGCCCAGTTCATGAAGTGTGATATTAAATCTTAGAAATATTATATGGGATTTTATTATGAAGAATTGGGTCTAAATAGTTTTAAAACTATTATTTGGAATTTAAAGCCTAATTTCCCGGATGTTCAAGGGTAACATGAGACAATTTTGAAACTCTTTTCTTTAGGGGCATTTCGATTAGCAAGACCAAGGAAGACCTAAAAGCATGTGTTAATTTAAGAAGAGTATATGATAAGTTTCTTGTGAGAGCTTGAGATTTTGCCAAGTGTTCAAAGGGGAAAATCAAGACATTTTGGATACATGATAAAACACATCCAAGAGGCCCCAACTACCCCTAATTTTGTGTAAATGAAGAAGGAAGAAGTGAAAATTTTCAAAATCGTACATGATACAAAGTCAAGAAGTGTAATCCTCAAGCTTCTTGAGTAAGCCATTGATTTATGCCAAGTGTGTCAAGATGGAAAGCCATGAAACTAAGATATTTTGATATATAAAAGTGTCTTCATGAAGCTCTAAAAGAAGCTCTAAATCATCCAACAAGGAGGGAGGAAGAAGTCACATGGATTTGATAAATGATGACATAATGGAATTAAGAAACGAGTCATAAAATTTCCACATTGCATCCTAAACTACCACTTGTCATGTTAGGAAGTTATTGCAATATGAAGATAAGGGACACATGTGCATATAATTAAGATGGAAAAGATTATTCATGGCTTCTTGGACAAGCCTCAATTTCGTCCCATATGAAGAACAAGGAAGGACGCAAGAAATATCATGTAATTACCCATGGGTTTAGTTAGATAAGGGAAAAATTAAGGAAGTGTAACGGATAATCCGCTATTTGAAAGGCCATATTTTAGCCAACCATGCAAATATAAGAGGAAGCTTGAATGCAATAAAGGGAAGTACAAAAAGATAGGGGAAAATTAAATAAAGCTTGACACATAATAAACCCCATATTGCCACATGTCTTGTTGGGGAAATAGACACCAAAGCAAGAATAGTTGAGGCGAAGATGACATAAAGGCTTGCCTAACAAGCCATAAAATTTGAATGATATGAGGACAAGGAGGGGGAAGCAAACACAAGCTGTATTGTAGGAAAAAATAGATATATAATGCAAGGGCATTTTGGATAATTGACAACAGAACCCTTAAATGATTTTTACCTTCAATTATAAATCATTTTTTTACCTCTTTCTTCATGTAATTTTCGACCAAACACCTAAGGGAAACATATGAGAAGAGCTTGGTGAAGACATAGGAAGAAAGAAGGAAATACTAAGTCCTCAAGGTAAATGATCATGAATCAAGTTCCAATTTTCCTTCTTCATTATATTCCAAAACTGTCTAGTGAATAATTCTGACGAGACCGTCAATTTGTAACCTCTTTTTGGATAAACAAATGGGGTACAATGGCTATAAAATTTTCCATAATTGAAGTAGATATAATAAGATTTATTATGATAGGTAATTCATAATTTTTTGGAGTTGTATACAACTAGATATGAATTTTTAAAGTTAACACATGATTCTGGAACTTTGATCTGGACAGTAGAGACATTTAAATTATAATGGAACAGTAAAAAAATTTCTAACTGATGGTGATATATTTATTTGAAAATAGACATATCAAGAGTCACATAGCCTTTGGAATCACCTTAATTGGACATTTGTAAAATTAGTTATGAATTTTTAAAGTTGTTGAAAATTCTGGACAGTTTTGAGAAAAGTCTGAAAATGGAAGCTATAAAAGTCAAGGTTAATTAATTTGTGCCATTGCAATTAATAAAGGACATTTATCCATAAGTTGGGCCAAATGATAATTAATCCAAGTATTATTTGAATTATGGAGAATTTGCATTAGTGATGAATATAATTTATAATTATAGGAAGAATCGTTGCCCGAGCCTTTAAGAAATTTGGGAGTTGATTGTCAGTCTAAAATCTATCGGGCAAGTAACTCTAATCTCACGTACTCGTATATCCGTGTATGTAACACCCCAAATTTTGTATCAAAAGTCGTGCCGGTGACACGTGGTTTTATAAAAAGTTATCGAGTTTGAGGTGCTACAACTTAGCGTTTTTGCGGAAACGGAGAGCATGTACTAAAAATTTGAACAACGAGAATAACACTGAGTAACTGAAATGAAATACTCAGACATATGATGATGCTTGACGTATACTGATATATATTATAAGATTTCCCGAAGGAAACAATTCATGTGATACAGTAATACAAAACTTTATAATTACAATGTAACTATACCCTCTTCATCCAAGCCTTAGGCAAACTTAGGGCATGGAACCTAACTCAGCTAAATCATTCCATTTGGCCAGGCCGGGTAGGTCTAGTGGGAGCCTCACCGTGCTAGGGTGACTGATTGGCTGATCCACAAGACGACCCTTTCGTTTTAAGCACCAAATGATATGAAGTAACCTTATTAGATTCATGCTATATGACAGTTCGGTTGACTTTCTTCCCGCATTTTATTTGACCGGGTGCCTTCTAACAACTCCGTCATCGGCGTCTATCTACGGTTCCATCCCCTAGTGTCTCCTCCTGGTTCATGACCCTTTCCGTCTATTCATGCGATCGAGGTCCAATGCCCATCGGACCTCGTAACGGTTAACCTCATGCTTATGCAAGCAATATATGTATGACAGGTATTCATGACATTTTCAGAAAAATCACTACAAAAGCCCATAACAGATGTAGGAAATACATAATGATGTATATAAGGCAATAACAATACACAGCCCCCCTGCAGCCTGTTTGTTATCCCAGTCTGCACATTCTACCTGTGCCACGATGTACAGTCGTGTCTTTAGCGCTAGGAAAACTTTCAACGGTGTTATCAAGACCATAACCCGTGTATATCATGATTTCATTAAAATAGTGAGACAGAGTCTCTGTATAGGAACACAACAAGCATATACAAGCATAACACAATCATAAGAGTCAGTGTTACAGTACGTCGCGAACGTACCTTCGTTGAGGGTACTCTCGGTACGTTTTACGAAAAACGGCAATTTGACAGCGGCCCGACAGCGGTAAGAACAGCGGTATGACGGCGGATATCCTATAAGGATTTATATCGTATTTATCAGTATTTAGCATTATAACGGGCATTTTAGGTACAAATGACCATTTTGCCCCTAGTTTGATTACTCGGCGGAATTTCGCCAGAGCTTCGCTATTTTGACCCGATCTCTCTGAAATTTTTACAAATCTTTTCCCCCATCATATTTTCGAAAATAATACCTTATTTACCCCTATATATGATATCTAGACTATCTTGAAAATTTAAAGATAAATCTAGCACTTCTACTATATCTACCGAAAGAACTACCGAAACTAAAGACCAGGGACCGAAAAACTTACCCAGAACTCGGCTAGAATTTCCCCGGGCTCTTCCTTCTCTCTAACTCTCTCTAAGGCACGAATTTTTGGTGTGGGAAATGAGAAGGGAGAAGCTTGCTATTTATAGGAGAAAGGAGGGACAAGGTGGGAATTTCTTCAATTGTTTTCGGATCGGATTTCAACCGTCGGATCGCACTTCGCCATGTGGCACCATCTTGACCTTCCACATGTCCCGCTTATGTCATCCTTCTAGAAGAGGATGATGTCATCTTTGCGACCTACCGATAAAGTTCCCACGATCGGTGTCCGAATCGCGTAATCTTGACGAATCTCAGAAATCCGACAACGTTGTTTTGAAGGTTTAATCTTTCTCTTTCACAATACCTGGGTTAACTTAATTTTTGATCCTATTAAGGGTATTCCGTTACTGGCTGAACATTTCAGGACAGACGCCCTCCGTTATGGAATTGAATTCTGAAAGCACCAGCGTCTAGACAAAAATCCACTGGTTTGAAATACGTTCTGACTCAAGACACTAGATTCTTAATTTGCGGCAACTACTTGTTTCTGTATTGCCTCTTTTTCCCCTATCTCGCATTTTCTCTCTCCTACCCCGTGTCTTAAATACCCGTTGGTTTCGTAACCGACCGGAGACGGGTTACTCCGGGATAAAATTTCACTGGTTTATAAAAAGTCCAGATGACTTAGGCTATATCCCTATATTTTGGTGTAGGTTTTTATTTTTATTCATTCTCGAATGTCCTGTTGGCTCTTTACCATATATATTATTATTTTATTCAAAATATCTAGATATTTATTTTTTTCTTTTATTTTTCATTTATTTTTCTAAGCATAAAATATTTTATTAATATTTTATTATTTTTATTTTTATTTATTTATTAATTTCGAATTTCTCCCTTAATTAATTATTTTTAATTAATTAATTTAAATCATCTTAATCCCTAATTAATTACTCAATTAGTCACTTACTAATTGTTGATAATTTTCTTAATTAGGATAAACTAGTATCTCACAACTATTTTAGTTACATTGGTATTTTATATCCCATGTAAAATATTAAAAATCATGGGGCTTAATTAGGGTTTCTAAATAATTATTAAGGTTTCTCTTATATTCTCCAAGGGAATAATTTATTAAATTCCCTTAATTAAGGACGATATTTTCCCTTATTTTTAATAATTATTTTATTAACCCTTAATATTTATCATCATATTTACAAGTCATTTTATGCCCTAAAAATGTATTTTTAGCCCTTTGGCAACTTATCTCTACAAATTCTAATAGGATTATTCTAAAGTAATAGGACAAAAATACTTATGATTTGAAACCATATATTCACCTATTTTAAATAGGCAATATTGATTCACAAGAAATATTGAAGGAATTTTATTAATATAATAATCATCCGGGTATTAAATATCCGGTATTAGGTATGTACACATTTTTGTACCATGCTTTTGATCCGTGTCTAAGATACAAGCATATTTGCATTCGGTTGTGTTGGATTCAAGGTCCGGTTGTTGTTTTTTCCCAAATGTGTGGATTCGGGACTTGCTATGTCCGCGTTTCACAATCTACATTGTTTGTGATATTGTGTTGCATTATGTGACCGCACGTATACTAAATGCCGTATTGTTTATTTTTATGATTATGGTTGACTATCATATACTGTTTATACATTGTGCATGAGATTAATCCGTTACTCTGGGCTCCTTCGGGATTCCAGCCCCTATTACTACCTATGAATTGTACATCATATTGGATGAGGCTCCGAGGACAAAGCAGCGAATGCCAACAAAATGGAAGTGCCGGACCGGTTTTAGATTGTTCAAGGGATATTTGTAGAAAAATTTATGCAATTATGTTTAGAATTAATAAACTAAGATTGGTAATATATTATCAACATACTACGTCCCAATTGTTTTACCATCGCGCTACGCTATAATGCTATGATGTGTAACGTACTATTGGAAGGGTGTGAGAGTATGCCCCTCAATAATTATACATATTGCATCAATTAAAAATTTGAGAATACTTATGTTTACTCTTTTTTCTCTCTTACTTGTCGCTTATAAATAAGGGCATACTTGAAAAAAAAGTTCACTTCAAGATATACATATATTTTTAACTAATTTTAACTGCTTTATTAAACTGTTTAATTTAGTTATCAGGCTTTTATAAATAGGACTGTAAGGAGTATATTTGTATCCCAAATCACTTAGAAACGAGGCCTATATATGGCAAAGGTTGGAAACACTTTCCAAGATAGATTTTATATTAGTGGATTATATGTAATAATATTTCTTCAATTATATTGCAATGAGAAGCAAGAATAAAAGAAAAATTAATCATCTATTCATGAAAATGGCAGTCCATAATAAACACTTGATTCTTTTCTTCTCTCTCTCACTCTCTCTCTCTCTCTCTCTCTCTCTCTCTCTCTCTCTCTTTTTGATTTTTTGATTTTGATTTTGAACACCTAATAATACACCAAGACTTTAACACCAATCTATAGAATTTAAACCCATCACACATACTGAAAATAAAGAACTGGATCAAATCTAATATTTAAACTTGATTTCAACGTATAGCCATCAACGTCATCAACTGGGTCCTGAATCAATTGACTTTCCTACAATTGGTCCTGATCTGACCGTTGGATCCAGTGAGGGGGCTAAGGTTTCCCATTTTAATCATAGCATTGCCAAAGTCAGCTCCGAAAGTGGCAAGGTTGTTACTATAAGCAGTGACTATAGAATCTGTGGATCCTCCATTAAAGAGCTGTTGGTCTGAGTGCAACAACCCCTTCTTGCTCAACAAGTTCTTGAAGTAAGCGTTGTCGAAGAAGTTGGCAGTCGCTGTGTCGAGATTCGACAAGTTAGAGTCACCGCCGGCACTCGGACAGTTTCCTTGTAAGGTTTTTGCGAATGAGGAATCAATGTTGGTCTCGTTGTAAATCCTCGTCCTAAAGCTGCTACACTGTGCTTTCCCTATTGTGTGAGATCCTAAAACAACAATACATCAAAAGGTTCACAACTAATTAATGTCGTAAAGTACGATGTTAATTAATTGGAAAGATGCATTTGAAAGATACTCCCGAGGTGGAGTTGATCGATGTTAGTCTTAAATATATGATTTTTTTTTCATTTTTTTTTAGTTTACCCGATACTCCTTCAACAATAATTAAAAAAACGAAAGAGAATGAGTGAATTAATTGAGGAAGATTACTATGATGTTTTAGAAATTTAATTTATGTCATACTCCCTCTGGTCCTAATTATAGAAGAATTTTTGGGGTGTAATTTATACTACAAAAGTCTTTCATATAATTAGTGATGGGAGTAGTATTAACTAAGTTAACAACCTTAATCTAATTAAATTAGTAAATATATCTTATATTAACGATTTGAAAAGAGTATTAAATATAAACTATCCAGATGAGATTTGGACAGCCCAAATCTGATAAATTGGGACGCTCATCATTTTGATGAGCACACAGACCGGACCCTGAATTAAGTACCTGAGAGAGCAACCATTTCTTTAGCAGTAAAACCTTTGTTAGAGAAAGCAGTGATAAGAGCACTAAGATCTGAAAAGGGTGATGGCAAGTTCGAGTTGGCAGCACTTAAACTTGCTGTAGTTGAATCTCTTCTTCCCAATGGAACCGACCAAGTGGTTCCACCTAGCTGAGAAATTTTTCCACTGTGTCAATGTCTGGTCTATTTATAAATATGTGTTTGTGTGTCTGTGTCACTAGAAAATTCTAGAGTTGATAGGTACTTACAGCAACAACAGAGTCTCTAGCAGCGACGGCGACGATATCAGCGCAGGAGACAACACCGGGGCATTTAGTCTCGAGCATTGATTTAATGGTGTCGATTACATCGAAACCACGTACAGAGTTAGCATTTGGAGCAGCTGTCTTCTCGCCTGTGAAACTTGAAGTATCATCTAAAAGTATAGATGCATCACATCCCTACACAAGCACAATATATCCAAATGATGATAATCCAACAAGTGGGATATTATACACACACACAAAGAGATGTGTATGTGTGTGTGTGTGTGTATAACCAAGTGGGATATTACACACACACACACACACAATTGGGATAACATCTAAAAAAAAAATACGGTTCGTTGGTTTAAACTTGTTCACGGGATATATACTTCCAAGCTACTTATTTCAATATAATCCAAACTATGATTCACAAAGATTTTGAGTTTTAATTAATTAATAGTTACTTGTCGCAATAATGAACCCAAAAGACTGCAAGTAATATATTTTTGTGCAAAATAATAATATTAATTTGCCTCCTTCCTTGCCAAGTCAACCCTACTGTATTTGTATTTGTGTGTTGGAGCTCATAATTAGAAGGACTTGGTTATCCTCCTACACTCAGTGTTCTCTTTTCCTTCACTATTCATCTCAATTTTTAAATTGAAATTTAAGCGATTCAGATTTAATATTTTATGAAAATTATTAATAAAATATCAAATCATTATAAATAAATAAATTCACAAACTAATAAATTTTAGTTATAATATTTAAAATAACAATAAAAAATATTTTAATTTTTTTATATAAAACATTAAATCTGAACTACTCAAGGTTCGATTTAAATGTTGATATGAGTAATGGAGGGTACGTAAGAGGACATTAAGAGTAGATAATGATAGCCAAGTCCTAATCAGAGACACATAACGATAAAGGCAACATGTTGCAAGATATATACATACGTGGAGTAAAATAAGTAAAAAAAACTATATATAAAGTGATGTGTGTGTGTAGAGAGAGAGAAAGAGGAATTAGAGACTTGCTTGAACGAAGCAATCATGGAAATGAAGACGAAGAAGGGAAGCGCCCATGCGAGCCTCTTTTGCGACAGTGGATACTACTGAAGCTTTAATGAGAGCAAGAGCTGAGGGACAAGTTTTGGCGTAAAAAGTAGAAGACAACTGAGCTGAAACATAAATCCCAGGAACACAAGACAATAACAAGGAAAGGCTGATGAGTTTTAGGTTGAGGTTAAGACCAGACATGGTTGTGTCTCCTACAAAACTTCAAAGAAAGAAAGAGAATATTGCAGAAGATAACTAGCTAAGCTAGCTTTTGTAGTAATTAATGGATTTAGAATCTGTGGGTGGACTCATGTCTTTATATAGGGAAGCTAGGCGTGTCCTAAATGATTAAAGAAACCATATAAATATTTGAATATTGAATAAATAATATGTGAAAGCAGGCTGAGTGGACCAGATCCAGACCTGCTCGAGGCTTTATCTGGTTCAAAAATGAGTTTAATGTATTTATTAATTAATAATGTGAGGCTATTAGCTGTATTTGTCCTAGGCATTCATGTTGACTTCTCTTTAAATATCTGCCGCCACGTCCTTTTCTAATTAGTGATTGGTTATAAAGATATGAACATTTTGAATTTTGTACATGGGCATTATCGTCCTAAATATTAAATTATTTTTATGTCAAACTGAGTTTACTGGTGGATTAAGCTTTGCCATTTCTTTCTAACTTTATCGTCCCCGACACTAAATTTCTTGGTTACATTTATTAAAATATAAGTACAGCTAGCATAATATGAGCTTGATATTCCTCCAATATCACTTGATTTATTCGTAAACTTCTCATCAATAAATCTAGAAAATGTGATACTTATTATTTGATCAATCAATTACTAACCTTGGTACGTATTGACTCTTCTAGTTTCAAGTGCAACAATTTCAAGGCCATTTTTACTTGTGAATATTGAGAAAAATAATAATAGTAATTTAAATGAAAGATGATGATTTTTTGTTAAAGTATTGTCTGGCTATTTATATTAAATAAAAAGAAATTGATAAAAAAATTTACCCGGTTTCTATCATAAATGAATTTTATGACATGAAAGATGTCATACTCAACTTCAAAAAATTAAATGATGGCATGTTATATTTTATTTATTTATATAAATAAATGTGTGTGGGTGTGTGTGTTTTTCCCCAAGTTGGTGATCACCACATAGTTGGCTAAAAAAGTTCCGACCCCCCCCCCTCCCAAAAAAAAAAAAAAAAAAAAAGAAGATGATCAACACACACGCATATATATATATATATATATATATATATATATATATATATATATATATTATGGACAAGGGTTTTTCTTTCCGAGGCTTATAACGCAAAGGGTTTTTACATCTCCCAACAAGCTAAGTGTATTTTTCAGGATTCGAACTTGTCTTCCCCTCCTTTCATATTTTAAGAACAAATAATAAGTATAACATTTTCTTGTAATTAAAATGAAGATTTCGTGATTTTATCATAGGAAACACTCCTTTTTCTTAATTAAAATCAATCTCAGAGATCCCTCTATTGATTAAAATCAATATTAGCTGTTAATACCTAGATATGTTGTTAAGGATTTGAACTGTAAAATAAATATAATAATATTAATTTTAGGGTGTTCATAATATATCATTGTTCTAAACTCATGAGTTGACTCTCCGATTTTCTTGTTTTCACATTTTTAGCTTACAAATTTGAGTTGAATAATTGGTAAACTCGTGCTAAAAGATAGAACTCGGTTAAATTCATGAGTCTACACATTGAGTTTATTGTTTTTATTTTTATAATTTACAAAATCATGTTAACTCACTCTTAAACTCTTGTTAACTTTTTCGATTGCATCATGCTCAATGGTTTTATATATGAATTTTATAGAAAATTCTTTGTAAAGTATGATCAATTTGTCCCAAAAAGTATGATAAATTATGAATGTTGATGGATTTAATTTCAATTATTTGAATTTAATATATATTTAAATCAAATTGGTATTATTTTTATATTTTAATTAGTTAATTATACACTATTAATGTCTATTTAATGATAAAAGTAAACTCTTAAATTACGATTATAGTTTACGATATGAATTTACATCATTTCATCGTGAGTCTGCTTAAACTTATAAGTTTTCAACCTTGTTCAGAATTGATATACATAAAAAACATTAAAAAATAATAATCAAAAGATAACGTCATCATTCTTTCAAGTAGAAAAGCATTTAGTGCTTTCTCGCAATGAAAAGTATCAAATTATATAATCCATACAAAGAGTTTTATATATTGTGGCCTAATGGAATCACACATCTTTATTATCTTGGATATAGTATCACACATTAAGAAAAAATGTGTTAAATAATAGTATTCCATTCAGTTCTAATTATAAGATAGTTTTTTAGAAGACTTACACTAATTTTAAGCATTTTTCTCAATCTTCATTTTTTTTATAAATATAAATAATAGAAATTAATAGGATTAAGTTATACACACACCTCTTTAACTTTGAGTTGATAATGACATTGAACTTTAAAATTGACCAATAAGCTCTGTTAAATTTTACGTTTTCTTTCAAAGAACTCTGTTGCTAAATGGGGATTATCTACATCTAACCAAAATTTAAGAGAGCCATCTATATTAAAAAAGACAAGAGGTAACATTACATGCTCCATATTAGTGAAAACTTTTTAGCTAATATATTCTGATGACATAGGAAGTTGCTTGGACAAATTTGAAAGTATAAATGAATTTATTATCAAATCTCAAAAGTGCCAATGACATTATTTGCAAATAGCCTAAAAGTTAGGAAAATTTATACATCTTGCCTAATATTATATATGTTAAAGAAAAGAAAAGCTAAGTACTCCCTACTCGGGTAATTTTTATAAATTCTCAAAATTTGAATCGTCTGTCTTTTTTATATGATAAAAGTTGTCTAAGTATTTAATGAGTTTTTTTGTGTACCCCTTATTAATTATACATACTGCATTAATTAAAGAGTTGGAAATACTTATGTTTACTCTTTTTCTCTCTTACTTGACCCTCATAAATAAGGACATATTTGAAAAACTTCAAGATATACTTATGATTTTTAACTATTTTAACTACTTTCTTAAATTATTTAATTTGGTTATCGGGGTTTTATAAATAGGACCGCTGGGAATATATTTGTATCCCAAAGCACACAGAAACGAGGCATATATATGGGAAATCTGGTGGCCTGGTTGGTAGAAGCACTTTCCTAGCAAGCAAAGTCAATCACGTGGTTAGCATATAAACTTTTGTAAGAATGTGAATTCTCGAAAGTGATTTTTCCCTCTTCTTTCTTTTTTTCTTCATTTCTATGTTAAATAACTTTTGTAATAAAAATTGGTACTTTAGTGGTTTTTGGAATCATTTATTGGGAACGTGTGCGAGTAACCTACTATTCCCTCTATTCTTTTTTATAAAAAGAACAATTATTAAAATCACTCGATTCAAAATATTAGTAAGAGAAATAAATGTGTAACTTATACACATTTCTTTCCAAATATACCTTATTTAGAAAGCGTGTTATATGGGAGATAATGTGTGGAAATTTATTGCATAAAGATCATGAGTGACATATTTAATGAGGTTAAAAATAGAAAAAACAAGTTTAAAATTTCAAACAAATAAGATTTGTTCCTTATATTAAGGACCACCTCATGGGAGATAATGTGTGGGAAATTTATTGCAGAGAAATTGTTGGGATACAAGTCACTTGTAGGGGTTATTAATGATTGTTTTTCAATTTTATCTCTATTTAATTCTTGTTAAAAAAGAGAGAAATTAAAGAGGAGAGGGGTGAGAATGATTTGCAACTAGAAAAAGAGAAGGAAAAAAAAACTTTAATAAGGCTAAATTTAAAAAATCGTACAATTTTCTTGGTACGTGAGAATGAGTTATAAGTGACTTAGAATAAGGACCATAATAGTAATTTATAAATACACCTTTGGTCTTATCTACAATGTAAAGAGATAATTTTTTATTCTATTTTTAAGTTACATCATTAAATTTTTCATATGAATGTATAATTCTACCATTATTTTATTATTTTGTAAACTTTATTCTCATGGGGTATACTAGTATAATGTATATTAAGTAAGGATAAAATTGAAAATGGTTAAATTTTAAGGTAGAATTAATAAGGTTTAAGGTTTTTCTTGATTTCGGTGAGACATGTCAGAAATGATTTATAAATAAGACCAGTAGAGTATTAAGAAAATTGGTTAAATTGATTATTTGTCATCTATGTGTAAAGAAACCCTAAAGAGGGAGAGCATTAAATGTGGTAGAAAAAAGTTGAAATATTATGTTAAATTTTTTTGTAAATACAAACAGTTCTTAATATAAGAGTTAATTGAAGTGTTGGATTTCATTCTAAACATAAAACATCAATCCATTTTTCTCTCAAATTTATAATTCTTTAATTTTTTTCAAAGTATCCATATTAATCACACATATTTATGATATTTTCATTCAAGAGTAGTCATCATGATTAAAAAGGGAAATTTAGGCAAAGCAACTCATATTTGTCACAATATATAACTAATTAACTTAGTTAATTTTTTTTATCTACCCAAATTAGTTAAGCAATTCTTACATTAAAGATAGGAGCCACTACTTCAAATAAGTCTCATATTTAAGATATATGAGTAATAATTTTCAAATCTTTAAATTTTTATGAGATTTTCCTAAATATAAAAATATTTTTTTCATAATTAATTTATTTTGCAAGTGGCCGATTGTCATTTTCTTAAATTTTAATTCCTTAGATCGCATTTTCTGAGTTGCGTGATCTATAGCACCGTTTACTTGGCTAAAACGCGTAAACGAGCAGACAAAAAACAAAAATGACACTGTTTACAAAGTAACAAGACAAGAAAACCCTAACACTACTTGCCCACTTATCCATAAAAGCTTTTGACCAATATCCTTTTTTGGCCCTTTTTTATTCTTCCATTTACGACCATCTTTTTAAGCTTCGAGGCCACGATAGGTTAATGTTATATTCTATTCTTAAGAATATATACCACTCTGATTCTATTTATAAGTCTTTTTGACCAAATCACATATACTAAGGAGATGTAGGTAGCTCAATGATTATGGGGTAAATTTTCAACTTTACCCTCATTTACGAATGAGTATCTTTCAACGCTTTATTCTCTTTGTATTTTCATTGGTAGAATAATATGGGTAAAATTGTCACAATCTCATTTTTTAGTCAAAAGAGACTTATAAATATGACCAAATTTTTTGGTCAAAAGGGACTTATAAATAGGACCAGAGTGGTACACCTTAATATATAAAAATAATAATAAGTCTTAATGATATAAATTTAAGATAAGTCATATTTTTTAGTAAAGAAAGAATGCAGTAACTAAGAAGTTTTAATAATAAGTGAATAATATGAACCTGTTATTATTTTCTAAGACGGAATTTGTCAATTGCATATATCATATGAGACAGTATTCGATCACCATATATATACAACCACATATATATCCTACAATAATTGATAATCTTCTTTTGCCTAAATTAGTGGGAAAGGAACATTTCTACGTTTGACAAAAAAAATGAAAGAATATCTCTATCATGGAGAAAAGGGCCACCAAGGGTGAAAAAATCAAAATATCCCCACGCCTAACCTAATGGGTGGGATGCTAAAAATCTTAAAAATTAAATTAGACTCCAAGCAATAAATCTAACAAAGCAATCAAGATGTAACCAATAAATCACCATATATCATATGCTTATTGTCGTATCATATCATATTTGAAATATAAATTTGTTATTAGAGGAAAATATTCAAGAGTAGAATACGTTCACTTGAAAAAAAAAATCAATTTATCAAGCAAAAATGATCCATGAATGTTCTTAAATCTCCCTCTCATATACAAAACGGAATCATTTTAACATTAACTTGTTGTCAATGTTTGGTGTATGTTAGCATAGCCAAACCCTTAATCCTAGCCCCCGCATGATTTTACAAGTCATCATAACTCAAAAATAATGGCAGGAAAGTGAATAACTATATTATGGTTTGATAATATGGAGCTGTTATAGTAAGTAAATAAATTGTTTAGTCTTGTTCCAATGCATTGATTTTTCCAATGCAAATGAATGGAATTCAAAATAATCAATTAAAAAAAATAATATCAAAATAGTATTTAGATAGTGAAAGCACTTTGGAGTCATAACGAATTCACAAAAATTACAAATTAAAGGACAATTTATCAATGTGATCCTTAATGCGACGTGATTTTGTAATATGTTAAATGAGGCTAGAGCTGTGTGTAAAATATTTTATTGTTTGATAATGTTGTTTAAAACTTTTGAACTTCCCAATGGTACAAGTAATTTAATATTAAAAAATTTAGTGTGAACGAAAAACTAAATGAAGATGGAAGTTATATATAGCTCTATGAATTATTTCATAAAGTGATTCAAGTTTCATCATTTTTCAAGATTGGTATTTTTTTAAAGAAAGCTTTTGAAATTTAAGAATGAATGTTTCTTTTTCAAGATGTCTTTTAGACTTCAAAAATAAATGTTACATAGTAATGTGTAATAAAAGTACATGCTTCAAGAATTAATTAATAACATGTAAATTGTATTGGGTTGTGAATAATGCTATGACTTGATATATTCCGCTTGCACTATCCTAGGTTCTTTCTTGACTTATTTTTTAAAAAAGTAAAAAATAAAATAAAATTGTAAAATCTCAAATTAAGTATATTATCAAAGGTTGATAAGAGAACAACAAAATTTGATATGTAATTCATAACTCATATTTAAGAAATCCCTGATTTAGAATTTTGCAATTTTAAAGTTTTTTCCTGTTTTGTTTCCTTTTATATACTTCCTTTGGTCTATAGTATAAGGCTCATCTTCTAGTTTAATTTCTTCCATAAAATTGGTCTTATATTAAAGATACAAGAGAGTAATATATTTGACATTTTAAATAAAAAATATCTCTATATGCTTGTATAATATAGGGAAAATTACATAAAAACAACCTTTTTTACAGATTAAAAAAACAACCTTAAAAAGTCAAAAGTTGTTAATAGCTGAAGAAATATAGTGAATAGCTTAACCTTAAAAAAGTTGTCATGTAAGTCTGGGACCGCTTTTTACCTATCATTCTCTTTGTTATGTCTCATATTTATAAAATGAGATTTATAAATGTAATACCCTGATTTTCATAATTCATGTAAACATTGTATTTTGGCAAATAATTAGAAAAATACAAAGGTGAATATGTGTCTCAAAGAAATATAATCTATTGATTATATTTTTGTCTAAATTTCACTTAGGAATTAATTAACCAATGGTTGATTAATGAGACCACATATTAAGAGCTATAAAATGTGACATAAAATCACATGAAATAATAACTATTTTAAATGCTCATAAAAAAAAAAAAAGGGAATAGGGAAATACTTAGTTTAATTGTTATCTATTAACAATTATCCTTAACAAAATAAGCTTGCACTAATTGAGATTAGTTGCATAATTCTTCAAGATAATTAGAGGCAAATTAAGAGCATCAAATGAGGGCTGATTATATTTGAAAATAATTAAGCCAAAGAGAATGAATTAATACTTGTCTAAATAAGCACTAATTGCCATGGTTAAGCTAACAAATAAATTATGCAATGGGATATGTAATTAGTACACATATAAACACTTGATTAAGGGAATAATTTGAGCTTCTTAATCAGCCCCAAAAATTAGAAAAAACGTGCAGCTGATTGTGAAGGAAGAAAAGAGATGATTTATCATAAAATCATACAAGCTTAGAGTTGAAAAGTCAAACTTTTCAACTAACCAATGAAAAACCATGAAATAATCAATATATTTAATAAACAAATACATTAAATGGCTAAATGAGAGAGAGCAGGTCGGCACACAATGAAGGGGAGAGATTAAACATGAAAAAGTGCAAAATAATCCTATGGTTGTGAAGAAAGAAGAAACTTTGGATGACTTTGGTAATTACCATTTGAACCTTGGCATTTTTCCTACAAATAGGAGGCACTCCCTTCACAAATTCTTCACACCAACATCACAAACTCAGCTGATCCTATAGAGAGGGAGAGCTGATCAAAATTCATGAAAGGAAGAAGGAGTTCAAGAACTTAAGGTGAGTTCTTGAGCTAGTTCTTAGTAAAATGTTAATTTAACCTAGAAAATTAGAAAATAAATTCCTATACTTGTTTTTAGACCTCCATTGCATCTAAAATTGAATGAGGTAAAAACATTGTGGGAAAATAATTTTAGAAAAGTCATGAACTTTTTCAGGAATAAATTATACATATATATCTTTCCAAATATATAAAATTTGTAACGTTTTAAGCTCTGTACAAGGAGATAAAAATTCTTGAAGTTGGGTCACATTTTTGAAATTTAAATATGAATAGTGTTTGAAAACTTAAAATTTGGGAATGATTATTGATGTTCTAGCTTCTGGAAATATTTTTCCTTGAAAATAGACATGTCAAGGGTCATGAGGAATTTTTCAGCACCTCATTTAGATTTTTGTAGAATTAATTATGAGTTTTCAAAGTTACCGAAAAATCTAAGCAGAAAAGCTGAAATTGCGTTTTTAAAGAAATATAAGGGTAAAATTGGAATAACAAATCCACCAAGGGTAAAAGGGTCAAAGATGACAAAAATAACTCTTAGGATATTATTCTAAGTGATATGGTAATATGTTAGGATATCCGAGGAGTCCGGGGTCGGATTCAAAAGGTCGGGCGTTTTGGTAACTACACGGTGAAAAGTACGTTAGTGTACTAGTAACTTTAATCCCTATATCTTATATGTCTATATATGATAGAATGATTCATGAAGTCGTGGACAAGACTAGGTCTTGGGTCATGCATCGTGACTAAGTTATGGGGCTTAGATCACATGTTCACATACATTCAGCTTTGTGCGGGTTATAGTCATGATAATGCCGTATTGTTGTTGTCTTAGTGCTAAGGACACGAGGACTTGTGACACTGGCTAGTGCAAACATTGTTGACATTACATATGTTGTGTGTAGGGTGCTATGTATTGTTCGGTTGTGAACCTTACATCTGCTGTGTGCTATGTATGGTTGATGCTAAAATGTAATGGATATATGTCTTATTTGTTTATATCTGATATAGAGGTTAACTGTTACCTGAGATTCAATGGGTATTGAATCTCAGTCCTGACTAAAGGTTCAGGAAAGGAACCGGGATCTGAGAATGCAATGTGGAAGGTGCCGTGAAGAGGCACCGATGGACGGAGCCGAGAAGAGGCATCGATGGATGAAGTCGTGAAGATGCACCGGCCAAGACAAGAGTCGAAAGAAGTCTGATAGGCCGGGTTAGTTTTCTGGCATAAATTCAATAAAGTTAGTTAATACTATTGGTGCTTAAACTATGAAAAGTTTGGTCAATGTGGTTTCAATAATTAGTCACCGTGAAAGACGGGGAGACTCTACCGACTAACACCGGCCTGGCCAATAGGTATGATCAATTGTATTAGGTTCCGAGCCACAAGTCCAGTCAAGGCTTGATGTAAGATTGTATAATTACTAAGTTAAGAGCTTTAATTATACAAGTTCAGTATTATTGTATCACACGAATATTCCTTCGGGATATTTAATTTACCAGTTTATGCCTGGGCATTTTATATCAGTTACTCATTGTCTAAACGTAATGCATGCTCTCTGTTCCGCTTTACTCTGATCTGTCAACACCGTATTCCTAGATACTATGTGTCACAAGGAACAATAAGTAGTATGAAATTTGGGGTGTTACAATAAATATAAGGAGCTATCCCGGATAATAAACTAGCTTTTTGGGTTGAACTGTTCCTTTGAATTAATGTTTATACTATAACACTTTCTTCCTACACTCTTGTAATGATAATAGAGGATCCATCAGCCGTATATAATTAAAGTTTCTCATGCCGTTGCATGGTCTGTATTATAATTATTTCAATAGCAAAAAAAGAGAAAAAGGAACCAAAAATGACCCATGTGACTTTTTCTTTAGAGATATTAAAAATGTTATATAAGTTACTTATTCGATAATATGTTATGCACTATTACATTATAAATTAGTTAATAAGTCAGAAAAATTAGTTTAGATTAAAATTAAAAATATAAATAATTTAAAATAATTTAATTAGCTTTTTTAATATTTTCAAAAAAATAAACTGTATCTTATATTTAAAATCGGAGAGAGTATAATCATATTCCACCGGTAGGGCCTTATAGGGACTAGGATACACCATGGGCCCACATGCACGTTTGCACGATGGAAGTAGAATTCTATTGGTTGGGATATCCCAACTTGAGTAAATTTTGATTCCTAAAAGATCATAATCAAAGGTTGTATGTATATAGGTAAGCGTTCGTCACATTCAATAATGATGTGGCGCGGCATAAAATAATTGTGTACAAATTAATAATGTAGTCCTTCCTAGCTCCTATGTTCTTAAAATGTATTGTTATTTATTAACATAGGAGCTAATTGGGGGTTGTCATCAGCCCTAACTCCTAAATGTGATACCTCAATCGAATTTGTCTCTTATATTTACCCAAACTACCCTTATACACAATGGTATTTTAGGAAGATCAGGTCACATTTGTTACATTTAACCAATTTACCTATTTTTCTTACTCGTACTAAATTGGTTAAATAGTTTTTATATTAAGGACTAGAAGAGTATTTAGTTTATGGGGGTATAAAACATTTTGCTAGATGCAAAAATTAATTATTAATTATGGTAGATGATATTATATATACTCCTTATAAATCATAATATAAATCATTTCTAGAAGTAATTTGTGGTCCTAAATATAAGTAACTTTACAAGAATACCACTAATTGCTTTATTCCAAATATATCCTCCTTTTCAATTTTCAATATGGGGATAGAGAGTGTAATTTTTTTAAAAAAATATATGGTATTTATTATGGGTAAAGATGAAAATCATAATAATTGTTAAACAATTTTAACAAGACAATAAACTTTTCTTGGTTGTAGTAATTAGTTTAAGCGACTTGTATGGATCGAAATGAGTACACTTATAGCAAAAACAATATCTACTATCATTTTCATATGTTGGTTATATCTTCTCAAATCTTCTATTTCATACGGTTTAATTCATGTTCGAACATTGAATTTGTGGGAAGGTAAAAAGAAATTTGAAAAATCCCTATTTTTATTACATACTTTCATACTTTATTTAGGAATTTGTCATAATTATTGAGCTTAAAATGTCTTCTTTGTGATTAATTGGGATTAAGATAATATATTAAATTAGGACCTCCACTGTCAGCCTTCTTCTGTGATTTCCTCCGTGATCTTCGTCGGCCTTCCTCTGTGATTTCAGTTTCAAAGATCTTGCAATCTTGTTGAGTTTGTTATACATATGAGTGACTGAAATTCTCAATCCTTTGTAGTCAGTGGCAATGGCATGAACTTAGGCTTCAACGGGGGAATTTTTGCTCTTCTATTCTCTATTTCTACACTTGTCGTTTTCAGGTCTTAGGATGAATGTTATAATATTGGACTGATTTATTTTGATGTATTTAAATATTGGTTTCATCTTGAATTAATCATTGTTAGATGCTTGGCATTGTATTTAATTAGCTTAATTATTATTTCTTTGTGCGGGTTAGTCATTAAATTGATGATTTTGTGAACATTTTGTGCTAATTTCAAGGTGGCTTGATTAGTGAATAAATTGTGTCATGTGTTTGCATTAGTTTGTTGAATATGAATTTATTAATTGTGTTTATCATTGGGCTTTAGCATCATTGATTTTGATTTTTCATATAGGTGGCCATTGTTAAATTAAGATTAATGAAAAAATCAAGTGGTAATGTGAGGTGGCTCAGTTATTGGATTAAAACCTAAATACAATTTTAAGTTCATTAATTGTTAGAGCGCTTAATCAACTTAATTTAGAGAGATTAATAAGCAAGGTGGCTTGAAATTAATCAATCTAAGTTAGGCCTTAAGGTGTGGACCTAAAGTCTTTTAATTTGAAACTAGCATGGTTAATCTCCCGTAATTATTTGAAGTGAGGATTGCTTACGTCATTGCGATGAAGGATTGTTCATCCCATTATTGATCTTGTTTCTCTCATTTCATTAATTCCATCATCATTCCTAGGACAGAAGCAATAGGTGGGTTAGGGCCCACGCCAAAACCCAATACCGCCCATTTAACTTTAAATGGGTATGTGTCAACCCATACCCGTACCTCAACCCATTTAAACCCATGTTAAACTGGCTAGCATATAAATGGGCGGGTTGACCGGGTTTTGAGTAACCCATTTATATTTTACAAGTTTAATTTTTTGGAGAAAAATATATATAAGCATTAAGTATCTATACCCAAATTTATCATTCTAAATTCTGAAATATGAATCTTCAAAATTCAATAATAATAATTTATATAAAAGAACTTAAATTTAGACAAGTGTTATCATAACATAATTTTGATGTTCAAACTCTAAGTGGGGAAATGGGAATGAGTATTTCATGACAATGTGGCGTATTATTGTCCAAGTGTACGTAGTTAATAAAAAATATATATGTAACTAAATGGGCGGGTTTAGGCAGTCTGAAGGTGCGCCCATAGCCCGCCCATTTAAATTTTTAATAAGCGGGTTTTAACCCAACCCGTTATGGGTCTTTTTGGGCGGGCTCAAAATGGCCCAATTGCATTGGGTTGTGGGTGGACTCACTGGGTTGCGGGTTCCATGCTTAGCCCTAATAATCCCATTTCATATTTTAAAGAAAAATCTCATAAAGAATTAGCTTCAAACAGTTTAATTTTCAATTGAAAAAGTAGTTGATAGTTAAAAAGCTTAAATCCTTTTTATTGTTTCATATCAATCATTGCACTTAGTTCCTAGGTAATTAATAAAAGGTTTATCAAGAGATGATCCCCTTCATTGCAATTTTTAGTTTTATTTTAAAAAAGTTATCAAGACATAACACGTAAGTAGTTTTCAAATACCGGATCATTTGTTATTAAAAAAAAAAGTTCATCTAAATTACTGGTCACCGGTAAACAAAAGTTTCATGCAGTATAGGACCAAAATAAAATTATTCATACAACGCAGCTAAAGCGAAAGCCATTTACAAAATTACTATCGAGATCTTTTGTTAAGTTTCAAAGATCGTATTCCCTTTAATCCTAAATATAGCACAAAATTTGTAGTAAGTATTGTATACGTCATTAGTTTGATCCTTTGTAGGAACTACCCATAATAACGAACTTGCAAAATGAATCTGTTTATCATAAAGGGATTCGTTCTTCCTAACTCGCTTTACCTTATTATAAATTTTGGCCTATATTTAAAACCTAGGAGGTAGTATAATACTTGCTTGTTGCCATGCTAAGAGAAATTATAAACTATGTGATACCATTTACTATAAGTTATGAATGGTACAGATGATTCCATTAAATCATCTCTGCTCGAAATTTGGAATGTGTTTTGACATTTGAATTTTTTATGAAGCGAACCCTTGTGTGTGTGGTGTGTGTTTCAAACGAACTTCTCAAAACAAGTCCCTTATGAGTTAAGCCTTCGCACATTCTTGGATCAGAGCAATGACTCCAAAAGGCCTAAAGATACAACAAACAGGCCCACTTCAAGTCTTAGGGAGTTTCCTAGAATATAAAGCCCTTTGATTTCAATTTTTATTTTAATTTCAATGATTGTTTTTTTAAAAAATTCATCCAATACAACATTACAGTCATTTAATCCTTACGAGAAAAATGTTCCATTTATATATGTGTGTGTGTGTATACAGATATATATTCACATGACTGATGGTCTTTAAAATTGTAAGCATCGAATATAAGTTGAAAAGGCAATATATATATATATATATATATATATATGTGTGTGTGTGTGTGTGTGTATGTATATATTTATTTTCTTATGATTTTTTGTCGTTAATTGGTGTCAGTGTCAAAATATTTATATATTCTCTTTTAAGTTTAGAGAGGGGAAAAAGAATTTCGATTATACTGAAATAAGAAGAAATTCGTTGATTCATTTTTTTATACAATTCCTTAATTCATTTTTGTTCTCCCGGCCTTTTGTTGTATTTAATTTGTTTTGCTATTTTATTTATTATCTTTCAGGTATGATTTTTTTTCCTGATCAATTGTGTGGAGTCATGCCTTGATAGAGCGAAGCCAGGCGTGTCATTAATTAATCCCTATTTTATTATATATTTTCATATTTTATATTTTCTTATTAAGGATTTTGTCATAATTATTAAGTTTAAAGTGTATTTATTATGATTAATTGAGATTAAGAGTAAATGCATAATTAGAGCTGAAAAGAGCATAATTGTCATAATTATTCACCAATACAAAAAACACTTTTAACGTCTGTTTTTAAGATAATTAGACGACTGTCTTCGGGGGTCATAAAAAAGTGTCGTTGAAAGTTTATGATTTACAACGGTTGTTTTTTAAAAAATAGTCGTTGAATTTCAACGACTGTTATTTAAATAACAGTCGTTTTGTTTCTACAAATCTACAACACGCCCATATGCTAGGTAGTCTATAGAACCATCTAAAACACAATATAAGGCGCAATTTGAACAAGCTAAAGCCTCGTGAGAAAAAGAATGGATTGAAAAGGATGATAAACAGCACCATTCAAGATTTGATGCAAGAAATAGAGCGTTTCATATCCAACCTAGCACAAAAATAAGGAAAAAAAGAAAGAAATAAAACATCTCAAGTCTTAACTGAATGAAACAGAAGACAGATAAACGAAAGCACCAAGAAATAAAGCAGAAAAACATTATAATGGAACTATCCATTCAGAATTTTCAACAAAAGAAAGCACAGGAAAATAGAGCTCCGATATCCACACCATTGCCTGTGCTGGGCTTCCTCCTCTTTATGGTACTCAGGATCGTTGCTCAACATATTGTTTAGTGAGAGGAGGCAGAGAGAGAGAGAGAGAGAGAGAGAGAGAGAGAGAGAGAGAGAGAGAGAGAGAGAGAGAGAGAGAAACACATATATGCAACTGAGATATAAAATGGGCGGCAAACAACAAATCTGGAGGCTGTGTAGCACGCTCGTATGTGAGAATGAGTAGTTCGTACCTTATGAAAAGGATTGCATGGAGTAGTTAGGAAGTTTACTTTGACGCTATATATTAAATTTCAATCCACTTCTCCAATGCTAAATTTATAATTTTTCTTCAAATGATCCCTATTAAGGGCATTTTGTGACTGAAGAGTGTATTTTAAGAAAATCAACGCACTTATCCTTTTTCAAATAACTAACTTTCTTAATTTATATAAATTAATTATTTAGCTCATATGTCAAAGACACTGGATAATGATTATTAATGTGAGGCTATTGGCTTTAGCTGTATTTGTCGTGCTATTAGATTTCGATGACTTCTCAACAAGTAATGTACCATGATCAACGATTGAAGAAAGCATAGGATGAACATGTGATACTTAGTATTCGATCAATACAACAATTAGTACTTTCCTTTGAAATGACTCTTCTACTGTCAAGTAGTTGCCATTTTTTAACTTCTGAATATTATGAAAAATAAGCATAGGATGAGTAAGATGAAAGATGACTTATTTATTTGGAAGGGAGAGAAGATTTTTTTGGTTCCTATTTATAAGGCGTTTCATTAAAGTTTTAAGCTGAATGTACAATTTAACCTGGATTTATTATGGTATATTAAATGGAGGTAGAGTTGGAATTTTTTTTAAAAAAAAATTATGGCAGAATTAATGAGATTTAATAATTGATAAAAATAAAACCATAAAAAATTAATAATTGATGCATGTAGTTAGAGTTTATAATTTAGCTGAGAGCTAGGTTAATTAGTTCCCAAGCCATCCCCAAATTAAAAGTCCAAACTGAAAATGGCTTAACATATTAATTAAGTTGATATCTCTTTTCATCACTAGTAGTTGGTTTTACTCCAATTTCAACTCCTGACATTGTAAATAACTAAATATTGGTGTTGATATATAGCTTGTTTAACTCGATACAACTAAATATTTTCTGAAAGCGTGTATGGACCAATTTATTAAATAGTTAAAACTTTAGTAAACATGATAAACTTTACGGACCGAGCAATGATTGAGTTAAAAAAATATAAATACAAAATAATTTATTAATATCCCTTTTCTTGCCAGATCTATATCCAAGATCCTTAAACTATTATGCAGTGTTAATATATATGGTCGTCTTCTCTTTGATTATAACTTACACAAACACATATAACACGTACGGTTACAAACTTTCAATTAGCTTAGCTTGTTACTGAAAATGTCCTATTGCGGCACGGTGAATAAATGATAACACAGTCACCGACATGAACATATTACTTTAACGGCTAAATTACATAAGACCCTTTAAACTTTAACTCAGCTGCACGTCACATTCCTAACTTTAACGGCTAAATTGCATATTGCGGAACTAGCTAGAAGGAGATCGATATGGAGCGTTGGAGGTGTGAGACTATAAAGATTAACTAGTTTGAGTCTCACCTGTTATATGAAATATTTAAAATATCACTCTATCAATGATTTATGAATAAATATGACTTGTTTGATTTTTTATTCTATATACTAATAAAATGTAGGTTATTGAAAAAGCTTCTAATTGTATTAAATAAGAAGAAGAAAAAAAGCTACTAGGTAAGGAGATTTACAATTACATATAGACTAATTAATCGCCTCGCTCTACAGTAAGAGAGGGAGAAAGAAGAAAACAATGAGATATTCAATAAATTACACATTTCCTCTCTCAATCCTAACAAAAAGCTCATCAAATTTGCCACTCCTCTCCTCGTAAATCTAGGATCTAATTTGTAGTGTAATTTACACTATAAACTAGATTTTACATTAGTGACTGGATGAATTATATGTAACAATATTTCTTCAATTATATTGAAATAAGTAGCAAGAATAAAAGAAAAATTAATCATCTATTCAAGAAAATGGCAGTCCATAATTAATAAACACTTGATTTTTTTTTCTGAACACCTAATAATACACCCAAGACATTTAACACCAATCTATAGAATTTAAACCCATCACAAATGCTGAAAATAAAGAACTGGATCAAATCTAATATTTAAACTTGATTTTAACGTATAGCCATCAACGTCATCAAGTGGGTCCTGAATCAATTGATTTTCCTGCAATTGCTCCTGATCTGACCCTTGGATCCAGTGAGGGGGCTAAGGTTTCCCATTTTAATCATAGCATTGCCAAAGTCAGCTCCGAAAGTGGCAAGGTTGTTACTATAAGCAGTGACTATAGAATTTGTAGATCCTCCATTAAAGAGCTGTTGGTCTGAGTGCAACAACCCCTTCTTGCACAACAAGTTCTTGAAATAAGCGTTGTCGAAGAAGTTGGGAGTTGTCGTGTCGAGATTTGACAAGTTAGAGTCACCGCCGGCGCTCGGACACTTTCCTTGTAAGGTTTTTGCGAATGCGGAATCAATGTTGGTCTCGTTGTAAATCCTCGTCCTAAAGAACCTGCACTGTGCTTTCCCTATTGTGTGAGATCCTAAAACAACAATACATCAAAAGGTTCACAATTAATTCATGTCGTAAAGTACGATGTTAATTAATTGGAATGATGCATTTGGAAGATACTCCTGAGGCTCTTTAAGACATATGTAGGGAGTTGATATTGATCCTAAATATATAACTTATTTTTTTATATTTGTCAATTTTTTCTTAATTTATACTCCTTCAATAATAATTAATTAAAGCAAAGAGGGAATGGGTAAATTAATTAAGAAAGATGACTATGGTGTTTTAAAAATTTTATATCATATTAATTAAGTTAACTGCCTAATCTAATTAAATTGGATAAATATATTTTATATTAAAAACCAAAAGAGTATTAAATATAGACCGTGCAGATCAGATTTAGTTATCCCAAATCTGATAGGCTGGGGTCGCTCATCATTTTGATGAGCACATAAACCGGACCCTGAATTAAGTACCTGAGAGAGCAACCATTTCTTTAGCAGTAAAACCTTTGTTAGAGAAAGCAGTGATAAGAGCACTAAGATTTGAAAAGGGTGATGGCAAGTTCGAGTTGGCAGCACTTAAACTTGCTGTAGTTGAATCTCTTCTTCCCAATTGGACCGACCAAGTGGGTCCACCTAGCTGAGAAATTTTTTCACTGTGTCAATTCCTGGTCTATTGTATAAACATGTATGTTTATCTCTCTCTCTCTCTCTCTCTATATATATATATATATGTTTGTGTGTGTATCACTAGAAAATTCTAGAGTTTATGGGTACTTACAGTAAAAACAGAGTCTCTGGCAGCGACGGCGACAATATCGGCACAGGAGACAACACCGGGGCATGTAGTCTCGAGCCTTGATTTAATGGTGTCGATTACATTGAAACCTCGTACAGAATTAGCATTTGGAACAGCTGTCTTCTCGCCTGTAAACCGTGAAGTATCATCTAAAAGTATAGATGCATCACATCCCTACACAAGCACAATATATCCAAATGATGAAAAGTCATTACTCAACAATTCTTTGTACATAATAATCCAACAAGTGGGATATTATATACACAAAAGAGGTGTGTGTGTGTGTCTATATATATATATATATATATATCGAGAGAGAGAGAGAGAGAGAGAGAGAGAGAGAGAGAGAGAGAGAGAGAGAGAGAGATAACTACATGAAAAAGAAAATGGTTCGTAGGTTTAACCTTGTTCACGGGATATATACTTCCAAGCTACTTATTTCTATGTAATCCAAACTATGATTCACAAAGAACTTGAGTTTGAATTAATTAATAGTTACTTGTCAATAATGTATTTGTGTCTTGTAGCTCATAATTAGAGGGACTTGGTTATCCCCTATACTCTGTTAAGTGTTTTCTTCCCTTTCACTATTCATCTGAATATTTAGATTGAACTTTGAGTGATTCATATTTAATATTTTATAAATAATATTAATAAAATATCAAATCACTAAAAGTAAATAAATTAATTAAAAACTACTAAATTTTAGTTATGATAATTTAAAACTACAATAAAAAATATTTTCATTTTTTTATAAAACATTAAATATGAACTATTCAAATTTCAATCTAAATGTTGATGAGTAATGGAAAAAGATGATGTTAAGAGCATAGGATGATAGCCAAGTCCTAATCAGAGACACAGACATAACGTGAAAGGCAACATGTTGCAAGATAAATGCATGGAGTAAACTAAGTAAAAAACTATAAAGAGAGAGAGAGAGAGGAATTAGAGACTTGCTTGAACGAAGCAATCATGGAAATGAAGACGAAGAAGGGAAGCGCCCATGCGAGCCTCTTTAGCGACAGCGGAGACTACTGAAGCTTTAATGAGAGCAAGAGCTGAGGGACAAGTTTTGGCGTAAAAAGTAGAAGACAACTGAGCTGAAACATGAATCCCAGGAACACAAGACAATAACAAGAAAAGGCTGATGAGTTTGAGGTTAAGGTTAAGACCAGACATGGCTGTGTCTCGTACAAAACTTCAAAGAAAGAAAGAGAATATTGCACAAGATAACTAGCTAAGATAGCTTTTGTAGTAATTAATGGTTTTAGAATTAGTGGGTGGACTCGTGTCTTTTTATAGGGAAGCTAGGCGTGTCATATTCAAAAGGTTCTACATCGATGAGCCCTAAATGATTAAGGGTGTGTTTGGTTTGAGGGGAGGGGATGAAAAAAAAAAAATTCGTCCTGACCAAATTGCCCATAGAAATTTTTTAATATTCCATAGCTGCATTATCATTGAAGCCCACGACACCCTCTTGGGCTCACGGATCCACCTTGGTCACTACCTTCCTCATTCTTCAAGCGTCGCCGATCGAGAGGGACAACGTACAGGGAGGGAAAAATTGTGAAAAAATTCGCTCCATACAATCATGCTCAGTAGTCTCACATTGGCGCGGACTGGTCGCCAATCATCTTCCTCGCTAGAGACAAAGAAAGGAGTGAAGAAGAAGAAGAAGAAGGAGAATTTCCGGTTGCTGGAGACAAAGAAAGGAGGAGGAGATGACAGATGTTGGTGAGGGATTGAGAGGAGAGGAGGAGGGTTAGGGCTAGCTCTGGCTCTAGACTCTTCGCTTGACTCATCCATGGGCAATTTGGTAAAAAAATTTCTCCCCCCTCCCCTCAAACCAAACACACCCTAAAGAAACCATATAAATATTTGAATATTGAATAAATAATATGTCAAAGCAGGCTGAGTGGACCAGATCCAGCCCCGCTCGAGGCTTTATCTGGTTAAAAAATGAGTTTAATGTATTTATTAATTAATAATGTGAGGCGATTAGCTGTATTTGTGCTATGCATTTATGTTGACTTCTCTTTAAATATTTGCCGCCACGTCCTTTTCTAATTAGTGGTTGGTTATAAAGATATGAACATTTTGAATTTTGTCCATGGGCATTTGTATTCGTCCTAAATATTAAATTATTTTTATGTCAAACTGAGTTTACTGGTGGATCAAGCTTTGCCATTTCTAACTTTATCGTCCCCAACACTAAAATTTCTTGGTTACATTTATTAAAATATAAGTACAGCTAGCATAAGTATGAGCTTGATATTCCCCCAATATCACTTGATTTATTCGTAGACTTCTCATCAATTAATCTATCATAATCAGGGATTAAAGAAAACAAGAAAATGTGATACTTATTATTTGATCAATCAATTACTAACTTTGGTACGTACTGACTCTTCTAGTTTCAAGTGCAACAATTTAAAGGCCATTTTTACTTATGAATATTGAGAAAAATGTATTGTCTGGCTATTTATATTTAAAAAAAGAAATTGATAAAAAAATTTACCCGGTTTCAATAATAAATGAATTTTAAGAGATGAAAGATGTCGTACTCAACTTGAAAAAGTTTCTCTTCTCTCGCATCTCACGCTCTCATCTTCTACATTCTCACTCTCACCGGCGGCTTGTGTTTCCATCACATGCCGCCGGCGACTCTAATTTCCGTGCCACGTACGTGTCGGTGTTGTAGTTTGGAGTCCGGATCTTGGATCGTGGTCCTCCCACCCGAGTTCGTCGTGCAGTGGCCTTCTCCCGTCCTTGTGGCGAGTCCCGTCCTCTCCTTCTTCGATCCGAACTCTCATCTTCTACACCTCTCACCGGCGGCTTGTGTTTCCATCACATGCCGCCGGCGACTCTCATTTCCGTGCCACGTACGTGTCGGTGTTGTAGTTTGGAGTCCGGATCTTGGATCGTGGTCCTCCCACCCCGAGTCCCCGTCGCAGTGGCCTTCTCTCGTCCTTGTGGCGAGTCCTGTCCTCTCCTTCTTCAGATCTGATTTGCGGTGGTGGGAGTTATCTGCGTTTTGTTTCTTTTTCTAGTATTGGGTTTTGTGGTGGTGTTCTTGTCTCAGGAAATAAACAGATCTATAAGATCTGCGCTCAAATCCTTTTGGTTGGATGATTGTTTGAACGTTATGAGATCCGATTATCACTTGGCAGCTCGGATCTACGTTCTTGGGGGAAGATTTCAAGAGGTTTTGTTTGGTGTGTGGTCGAGATCACCGGATCTGCTTGATCAGAGGAGTAGAAGTGTTCTTCATGACATCAAGGGTCTTCTTTCTTCGAGGTTGAGTTTTTCGTGTCCTTTACCCCAAGATGGGATACTTATTTAGCTAATCTAATTGCAGCTATTACTTATAAGATTTGTGCCCTTTGGGGTGGGTTTTCCAACCAACACTTTCTTGGTCGTCACTTCTAACCTTTGGTATCGAGGAGGCCGAGTTTGTCCATGATTTCACTTCCACTCTTATATCTTTAATGTACGGTGCTTGGCTAATATTGTATCTAGTTTATTTTGTCGTATTTGTTTTAGCTTTGTTTGTGTTTATTTTTATGTATTGTATCGGTTTGCAGTATTAATATATATATCCTTTGATCAAAAAAAACTTGAAAAGTTTTATATGAAGGTATGTTATATTTTATTTATTTATATAAATAAATGCGTGTAATTATGTGGGTTAATTGAAATATTAACATATTTTTATTATCAAAATTAAAACAGGAAGACTTGAATGCATGCATTATTAGTATTATTTCTCTATATTAAATTAATCAGTTAACTTTCTTAAATCTCAGGTCGGTGATAACCACATAGTTGGCTAAACAAGTTGGCCCAAAAAAAAGATGATCAGCACATAATATATTTTTTATATGGCTAAGGTTTTTCTTCCGAGGCTTAGAACGTAAAGGGTGAATTTTCACCTCTCCTAATAAGTGTCTTTTCTAGGATTTAAATTTGTATTCTTCTCATTTCACATTTTAAGAACAAATTATAAGTATCACATTTTCTTGTTTTCTTGTAATTAAAATCACGATTTCATGATTTCCTCATGGGAAACACTCCTTTTTCTTAATTAAAATCAATCTCAGAGATCCCTCTATGGATTAAAATCAATATTAGCGGTTAATACCTAGATATGTTGTTAAGGATTCGAACTGTAAAATAAATATATTAATATTAATTTTAGAGTGTTCATAATCATTGTTGCTAAATTTGAGAGTTGACTCTCTAATTTTACTTTGTTTTCACGTTTTTAGCTTACAAAATCAAGTTGAGTCATTGATAAACTCATGCTAATAGTAAACTCGGTTAAACTCATGAGTTTACATACCTAGTTTAACGTTTTTATGTTTCTCACTTATAAAATCGTGTTAACTCACTCTTAAACTCATGTTAACTTTTTCGATTTCATCTATATGAATTTTATAGGAATTCTTTGCAAAATATGACAATTTGTCACAAAAAGTGTGATAAATTATTAATATTGATGAATTTAATTTTAATTATTTGAATTTACAATATATTTAAATCAAATTGGTATCATTTTTACATTTTAATTATATATTATTAATGTCTATTTAATGATAAAAGTAAACTCTTACGAATTTATGATTAGTTCACAATATGAGTTTATATAATTGTCATAAGTTTCTTAAACTTACGGGTTTGACAACCTTGTTCATAATTCATCATTTACATAAACAACTAAAAATAAAAAATAAAATCAAAAGATAACGTCATCATTCTTTCAAGTAGAAAAGCATTTAATTTAGAGCTTTCTCGCAATGAAAAGTAACAAATTATATAATCCATGGAAAGAATTTTATTGTGGCCTAATGGAATCACGCATCTTTATTATCTTGCATATAGTATCACACATTAAGCAAAAAGTGTTAAATAATAGTACTCTATTCTGTTCTAATTATAGGATACTTTTTTTTAGAAGACTTAGACTAATTTTAAGCATTTTTAATTTCTCAATCTTCATTATTTAATTCAATTTTTTTAATAAATAGAAATAAGAGGAATTAATAGGACTAAGTTAGACACCCCCTCCTTCTAACTGTGAGTTGATTATCACATTGAACTTAAAACTGACCAATAAGCTCTATTAAATTTTACGTTTTTTTTTTTCAAAGAACTCTATTGCTAAATTGGGATTATAGGACTAAGTTAGACAACCCCCCCTCCTTCTAACTGTGAGTTGATTATCACATTGAACTTTAAAACTGACCAATAAGCTCTATTAAATTTTACATTTTTTTTCAAAGAACTCTATTGCTAAATGGGGATTATAGGACTAAGTTAGACAACCCCCCTCCCCTTCTAACTGTGAGTTGATTATCACATTGAACTTTAAAACTGACCAATAAGCTCTATTAAATTTTACGTTTTTTTTCAAAGAACTCTATTGCTAAATGGGGATTATAGGACTAAGTTAGACAACCCCCCCCCCCCCTCTAACTATGAGTTGATTATCACATTGAACTTTAAAACTGACCAATAAGCTCTATTAAATTTTACGTTTTTTTTCAAAGAACTCTATTGCTAAATGGGGATTATAGGACTAAGTTAGACAACCCCCCCTCCCTCTAACTATGAGTTGATTATCACATTGAACTTTAAAACTGACCAATAAGCTCTATTAAACTTTACATTTTTTTTTCAAAGAACTCTATTGCTAAATGGGGATTATAGGACTAAGTTAGACACCCCCTCTTTCTAACCGTGAGTTGATTATCACATTGAACTTTAAAACGACCAATAAGCTCTATTAAACTTTACATTTTTTTTTCAAAGAACTCTATTGCTAAATGGGGATTATAGGACTAAGTTAGACAACCCCCCTTCTAACCGTGAGTTGATTATCACATTGAACTTTAAAACGACCAACAAGCTCTATTAAATTTTAAGTTTTTTTTTCAAAGAACTCTATTGCTAAATGGGGATTATAGGACTAAGTTAGACACCCCCTCTTTCTAACTGTGAGTTGATTATCACATTGAACTTTAAAACTGACCAATAAGCTCTATTAGATTTTACGTTTTTTTTTCAAAGAACTCTATTGCTAAATGGGGATTATAGGACTAAGTTAGACACCCCCTCTTTCTAACCGTGAGTTGATTATCACATTGAACTTTAAAACTCGACCAATAAGCTTTATTAAATTTTACGTTTTTTTCAAAGAACTCTATTGCTAAATGGGGATTATAGGACTAAGTTAGACAACCCCCCGCCCCCTCCTTCTACCTGTGAGTTGATTATCACATTGAACTTTAAAACTGACCAATAAGCTCTATTAAATTTTACGTTTTTTTTTTCAATGAACTCTATTGCTAAATGGGGATTATAGGACTAAGTTAGACAACCCCCCGCCCCCTCCTTCTAATTGTGAGTTGATTATCACATTGAACTTTAAAACTGACCAATAAGCTTTATTAAATTTTACGTTTTTTTTTTCAAAGAACTCTATTGCTAAATGGGGATTATATCTACATCTAACCAAAATTTAAGAGTGGCATCTATATTTAAAAAAAAAAAAAAAAAAACACACACACACACAAGAGATAACATTACATGCTCCATATTAGTGAAAAATTTAGCTAATATGTGCTGATGACATAGTGCTTGGACAAATTTGAAAGTATAAAGGAATTTATTATCAAATCTCAAAAGTTCCAACGACATTATTTGCAAATAGCCCAAAATTTTGGAAATTTCATACATATGTTATATATATTAAAGAAAAGAAAAGAAAAGTACTCCCTACTCAGGTAATTTTTATAAGAGCCTATAATTTAATTTGTCTTTGTCTTTTTTCATAAAAGCCCGACAAGAATTGTCTCAAAGCATTTAATTATTTTTTATTTTTACATTTGTGCCCCTCATTAATTATATATATTGCGTTAATTAAAGAGTTGGAAATGCTTATGTTTACTCTTTTTCTCTCTTACTTGTTCCTTATAAATAAGGACATAGTTGAAAAAAAAAATTCACTTCAAGATATACTTATGATTTTTTACTAATTTTAACTGCTTTATTAAATTGTTTAATATCGGGGTTTTATAAATAGGACAGGTGAGAGTATATTTGTATTCCAAAGCACACAGAAACGAGTCATATATATGGAAAAGGTGGTGGCCTTGTAAGAATCTGAATTCTTGAAAGTGATTTTTGCCTCTTCTTTCTTTTTTCTTCATTTCTATGTTAAATCACTTTTGCTGTAAAAAGTGATATTTTAGTGGTTTTTGGAATCATTTATTGGGAACGTGTGCAAGTATCTACTATTTCCTCTGTTCTTTTTATAAGAAACAACTATTAAAATCATGTGGTTCAAAATATTAGTAAAAAAAATAAATGTTCAACTTATACACATTTCTTTCCAATTATACCCTTATTTAGAAATAGTGTTATATGCCGGGGGAATCGGGGGGCTAGCAGTGGCCCCCCCTAAAATTACAGAATTTGACCTAAAATTTTAGGAAATTATATTTTTTTAGTCTTATAAAATTTTCAATATTTTCACTTTAGTCTCTATTGACAGTTTCATAGAGGGACTAAAATGAAAATATTAAAATATTTATGAGGCTAAAATATAATTTCCTAAAATTTTGGGTAAAATTGTGTAATTTTCACCCCTAATTTCAAATGCTGACTCCACCTTGTGTCCTATTCGTAATTTTTGCTCCCTAATTTCAAATCCCGGCTCCGCCCCGAGATAATGTGTGGAAATTTATTTGCAAAGAGATCATGAGTGGCATATCTAATGAGGATAAAAATGAAAAAACGAGTTTAAAATTTCAGACAAATAAGATTTGTTCCTTATATTAAGGACCATCTCATGAGAGAGAATGTTCCTCATATAAAGGATCAGAAAGAGTAATTAAAAGCATTATATTGGCTTTGGACATAGTATTTGTAATAAATTATACTACCTCTAGTCCTAAATATAAGACCAAGTTGAATTTTTTAAGGAGATTAATAAAGCTAATTCAATTATTTTAAAGTATTTATATTTATCGTTTTTCTTCAAACTAATTTGTTTGACTTATTAACGATATATATAATTCAATAATACAAAACATATGATATGATTGAGTAACTTATATAGCTTCCTTAATCACTCTAAAAAAAGTTAACTAGGTATTATTTTTAGGATATGAGGTAGTAAGATGTATTGGAATTCAAATTTCAAACCAAACTAACTAATTAAATAGACTTTAGGACCACCAAGCACCTAGATCAACCGGTTGGGGTTGTTCTAGCTAAACAGGAAGGTCCCAAGTTCGAGCCCGGGAACGAAGTGTTTGGTGGTAGAACTTTCCGCCCTTGTGGTCCAACCCGGCTTGATCTGGATTAGTCTGGACCCCGATAAATCCTTTGAGTTAAAAGGAGGTAGGTCCAGGATACCAGAAGCATATGCAAAAAAAAAAAAAAAAAGACTTTAGGCAAATCCTAATAAAAAGCCCTAATATATACTCCTCTGTGTGTGTTAAAAAATGATTTCAAAAATCGATACCTCTACTGTTATAGCAACAACTAGTGCTCGAAGTGATATGGAAGGCTTATTACTAACATAATACGTACTGTCACCTTGATTTGGGACATTTTATCTTTAGCCTTGAGGTCCACAATCAAAAATTAATTAAGGATTGCATATACGGAAACCGATGATCGTTCTCTCTTCTCGAGGAACCTTTTATTGAGTCCTAGATAATATAAATGACATGAAAATGTAATGAAAACAAGGGGAAAGTTGGTTTTGGATTTGTAAATTAATAAACTAAAATAAGGATGTAATTGAATCAAATGCTAACTAATGTTTTTGGTATTTTTATAAAATGGAATGAGTATAAAAATGAATCTATAATGTATTATAGATGCTCTTGAAAATGGAATAGTGACTATCATAATTCAATTAATTGTAGGAGTAAATTTTCACTAAGTCTTGATGAAAAACCCCAAGATACTACTTGAGTCCAATATTCTCAATTAATAGTAGCTCCTACAACCATAGTTAACTACTACCTCTTGAGATATTGTTTAAAACCACTTAGTGTGTGATTAGGATTAGATTAATGCAACTTGCTTCCTCTTGATATGAATGTGATACCATGCCACTCAATTAATCCAATTCAATTATACTATCTAACAATACCACGTAGAAAGCACAATATCATTGAATCAATAAGGAAAATACACATATATATAAATCCAATAAGCTACAAAAATCCAATCCAATCACATAGGTTCAATCCACAAAGTTATCTAACCGAGCAAACTAAGTCTCATCAATACAAAATAATATTCCTAAAACTAGGAAATCCACATTCAATTAGAGAAAATAAATTGAACAAATAAACTCCCCTAATTGAAGCTTTGGAACTCAAGTCAATCTCCACCACTAAGAAGGAACGAACTCAGCCACACATTGAAATTAGAGAATTCCACACAATCTGTGAAACTAAACCAGTCATGAAATTGAGCTCGTCGGAATCTGGAAATTGTTTCGTCGGAAAACTCAAAGAAAGGACGAATAGTGCTCGAATGGTCCCGAAGACCGTCTTTGTGCCTCGTTTGCTCCACGTCGATGATGGTTAAGAAAGGAAAGGTCGTCATTTGGTCCTCCTGATGCATCGACGCCGCCGCCGAAACGAAACAGTCGTCGGAAATCACGGAGAAGAGAGAATGGTTGATGATGGTGATTGAGTGAGGGAACGATGGTAAAGGGAGGATGATGAAGACGAAGGTGAGAGGGAAGCCAAGGTCGAAGTCCCAGGTCTCGCGGCACCCCCCCTCTGTTATCGCGTCTCCTCCGTCTATTGAATCAGGTCTGTGTGTTTGCGGCGACTATGGAGGAGCGTTGCTGGCGACGGTGAAGGAAGCGAAGGTCGCCGACGATGGTAAAGGAATGGTGATGGGAAGTCGATGAAGGAAGCCCGGTCCCCCTGGATGATGCTCCGCGGCGCTGGTTTTGTATATCCATGTTCTCTCGGGTCGCGTCTCTCCATTGGGTTGTGTTAGTTGAATCCAAAATGAAGATGAGACCTAATTGCTCAAAACACATAGCTTTACAGAGGGACCTAACTGAAACCTTTGAAAGTATTTCAGGAGGGACTAAAGTGTAAACTTTCAAAATATTGGTGGGGCTCAACTTGTTATTTCCAAAAACATTTGGGTCTGGTTCGTAATTTTTCTCTCGACCTTTTCTTCATTGATTTCTGATTATTAGAAATTGTTGGGGCCTTTCTTGTAATTTTCCCCAGTCCTCAAAACATTAGTTCTAACCTTCAAAAATCTCTATTTTCTTCTTAAACACTTGCAATGCGAGATTAAACACAATATAATATCAAAGTCCAAGAATCATTTGCATGAATAATTAATAAATTATAACCATTTTGCTCCTAATTTCACTTAATTCAATACCAATGTCCCTAACTCAAATCAGTGATTAACCATGCAATAATGTCCAAGAAAATGCATTAAAAATCCAAATTTAATTATGAAAAACATATAAAAAAATATGGTTCGATCACAACTACCCCATTTGATTCTAACTAACTTCCACTCTTTTTTTTTTTTAAAAAAAAATCCCACTCTAATCCTTATTAAAACCCATTTGCATGAGAAATTGTTGGGATACAAGTCACTTGTAGGGTTATTAATGATTATTTTCTAATTTTATCCCTATTTAATTATTGTTGAAAAAGAGAGAAATTAAAGAGGAGAGGAGTGAGAAGGATTTGTAACTACAAAAAGAGAAAGAAAAAAACTTTATTAAGGGTAGATTTAAAAAATCTTACAATTTTCTTGGTACGTGAGAATGAGTAATAAGTGACTTATAATAAGGACTATAATGGTAATTTATAATACTCCTTTGGTATTAATCTAAAAGGTAGAGAGAGAATTCTTTTATCTTATTTTTAAGTTACATCTTTAAATTTTTTATTTGAATGTATAATTCTACCATTCATTTACTATTTTGTAGACTTTATTATCATGGGGTGTACTAGTATAGTGTATATTAGATAATGACAAAAATTGGAAAATGGGTTAAATTTTAAGGTAGAATTAATTAGGTTCAAGGTTTTTTTTTTTTTACTTTGGTGAGATATGTGAGAAATGATTTATAAACAGGACCAATAGAGTATTAAGAAAATTGATTAAATTGATTATTTCTTTTCTATGTGTAGAGAAACCCTAAAGAGGGAGAGCATTAAATGTCGTAGAAAAAAATTGAAATATTATGTTAAAAATTTTATAAATACAAGCAATTCTTAATGTAAGAGTTATTTGAAGTGTTGGATTTAATTCTAAACATAAAACATCAATCCATTTTTTTCTCTCAAATTTATAATTCTTTAATTATTTTCACATTATCCTTATTAATCACACATATTTAAGATATTTTCATTCAAGAGTAGTCATCATCAGTGGCGGAACTTAGTTAGGACATAGGGGGGCCATGGCCCCCCCAAAAAAAAAAAAATTTAATTTTTTTTTAGTGGAACTTTTTTTTTTAGTGTAATAATACAACTTTGGCCCCCTAAAGTAGTAAAATTAAATTTTGGCCCCCCAACTTCTTCTTTTTTTTACATTTTTCCCTCTTTTTATATCTTTGGGCTTATAATTCAATCTTTCATTTACATGTGGGGTCTTGTATGATTTATGTTAATTTTGTCATTCTTTTCTATATTTCATTCTAATTACCGAAATTTTTAGCTTATCGTTGAAATTTACTTTTGTGGTGTATCCTTACTATGCTTTTACCCATTCTACACTTACTTATAGATGAAGTTAATTGACTTAATTTCATGAATATTTTTTTTTATTCTTTTCATTTTTAATGCATTTAAAACTTTCCTTAAAAAAAAATTTCGGGGGCGCTGCCCCCGAACCCCCAAATCCCCACCACTGTTTGGCCCCCCCAAACTTTTCCTCCAAGTTCCGCCACTGGTCATCATGATTAAAAAGGGAAATTTAGGCAAAGCAACTCATATTTGTCACAATATATAACTAATTAACTTTATTTATTTATTTGATCTACCTAAATTAGTTAAGTAATTCTTACATTTTCAAATAAGTCTTATATTTAAGATATCAGTAATAATTTTTCAAATATTTAAATTTTTATGATATTTTTCTAAATTAAAAAATACTTTTTTCATATTTAATTTATTTTGCACGTGGCCGATTGTCATTTTCTTAATTTTTAATTCCTTACATCGTATTTTCTGAGTTGCGTGATCTATAGCACCGTTTACTTGGCTAAAACGCGTCAACGGGCAGACAAAAAACAAAAATGACACTGTTTACAAGGTAATAAGACAAGAAAACCCTAACCCTACTTGCCCGCTTATCCATAAAAGCTTTTGACCAATATACTTTTCTGGTTTTTTTTTATTCTTCATTTACGACCATCTTTTTAAGCTTCCAAGCCACGATAGGTTAATGTTATATTCTATTCTTAAGAATATATGCACCTTAATATATATCAACATATATAAAAAAATAAGTCTTAATGATATAAATTTAAGATAAGTCATATTTTTTATAGAGTTACAATGAGATCCTAAAAAAAGAATGCAGTAACTAAAAAGTCTTAATGAGAAGTGAATAAAATGAACCTGATATTATTTTCTATGCCGAAATTTGTCAATTGCATATATAATGAGACAGTATTCTATCATGGAATTGCACCGAAACTTCCTAGGATAAAAGGGCCACCACGTGTCAAAAAATCAAAATGTCCCCACGCCTAACCTAATGGGTGGGATGTTAAAAATCTTAACATTAAATTAGACTCCAAGCAATAAATCTAACAATGCAAGTTGTAACCAATATGTTTATTAACTAGGTATTTTTCCTGTGCGATGCATGGGACATTGTTTATTGTGTTCATCTATTGAAATTAGTTTATAGATGTTGTGTTCATCTATTGAAGACATTAAAAATAAGCATTAAACACAAAAATAATGGCAGGAAAGTGAATAACTATATTATGGTTTGATAATATGGAACTGTTGTAGTAAGTAAATAAATTTAAATTGTTAAGTCTTGTTCCAATGCATTGATTTTCCCAATGCAAATGAATGGAATTCAAAATAGTCAACTAAATAAAAGAATATCAAAATAGGATTTTGCTAGCGAAAGCACTTTGGAGTCATAACGAATTCACAAAAATTACAAAATTAAAAGACAATTTATCAATGTAATCCTTAATGCCACGTGATTTTATGATATGTTAAATGAGGCTAGAGCTGTGTGTAAAATATTTTATTGTTTCATAATATTGTTTAAAACTTTTGAACTTCCCAATGGTACAAGTAATTTAATATTAAAAAATTTAGTTTCAACGAAAACCAAATGAAAGTGGATGTTATAAATAGATCAATGAATTATTTCGTAAAGTAATTCAAGTTCATCATTTTTTAAGATAGGTATTTTTAAAAGATGGCTTTCGAAATTTAAGAATGAATGTTTTTTTTTTCCAAGATGGCTTTTTGACTTCAAAAATAAATTTTAAATGATAATGAGTAATAAAAGTTGTTTTAGAAACTGACCGTTAAAAAAACGGACCTAATACAATATAAGTAATGGAATATGTTAAAATAAAACCAAACCAATAACTGAATCCATTAATATAAACCGCATATACTATAAGATTTCTAGATATATAAGATATTAGTTTCTCTAAATACAAAGGCCTATTCATCCTACATCATTCTCAAAATTGACTTGATAACTTAAACTTTAACACACACACACAGATATACATGTACATATGTATATGGTGTGTGTGTGTATATGTATGTATATATATAAAGCGATTGTTAAGTTTGGATTATTAAAAAAATATTACTCACAAGTGATAACGATTAAATCATCATCCACAATCTGCGCTCAAGTAGAAGTTACTACATTTTAAAAGTAGACATAATTATATGTTCCTTTGGAAGGTAGTGTCGGTTTTATTGACTTATTGATAACAAGTACATGCTTCAAGAGTTGGTTTATGGGCGTATTTTTTTTGACATTAAAAAGAATTAAGACTTTTTTACAGGTTGTGCTCTTATTTTACAAGTCAAATATGATTATTCACATGACACATGAGAATTGAGATTTTACAAGTTAAATATACTTATTCACTTGTGAATAATGCTATGACTTGATATATTCCGCTTGCATTATCCTATAGGTTCTTTCTTACCGCTTCTCTACTACGTACTTACTAAGTAGACTTATTTTTTAAAAATAAATCAACCTTAAAAATTTATCATGTAAGTATTGGACCGTGTTCTGATACGGAACATGTATGTCTAGCCTCTAGGGCTAGTGATTGGTTGATATTGGATCAATATGCTCCTCAAAGGATGTCTAGAGTTAAACTTCAATGAGAAGGAGATCGCTCAATGATAACTATGAAGGAGATATCACGAAAGCGTCCTCAGATCACTGTGCTGCACATGTAAGGCGTTTCGCACGAGAGGTGGGGTGTGTGCACAGTGTGACTGAATGTAAAGTAATCGAATAGAGAATGGATGGATCGCACCTGGTGAATGTCCTCCTATTTATAGTGATCATCTAGGGTTTTAGTCTCCCATCTGTGCTTCCGCGTCTTTCCTCAATCGTGGCCTCTCACGACCTGCATAACTTCCGCTCTACTACCTGCACTATCCAGGATTATAGGCATGATCATGGGATGATTGATATTTTACCTGATTGAGGATGATCTTGTCATAAAGTGCCCTTACTGGGCCTATATTCTGTGAATTACCTCATTTCCAAGTCCGACCTCGCGGGCCTAAGTCTTTCCCGGCATCTTACTCGGATGCTCACCGAGTTTCATTTAGCTTAAGAGAACTTCGAAGTTCTCTTGCCCCTTGCTAATCTGTCAATGGGTGCTTGATGGCATAATCTAACTTTAATTGCCGAGTTGTTCGATATACTTTGCGCATTTACTTCGGTCCTTCTCCCCGACGTGTATGTCGTGAGTACGTCCCCGGATCATTCGCTCTTATGATGCACGGGATTACCTCGGATTATTCCCATCCGGGTTTACCCTTCTTTGCCACGTCCGCCTCCAATCCGGGTATCCGCAAGTTTGTAGGTGTAGGAGTAGGCATGATTGTTTCCGATCAAGGCGTCCGTTCACTTGCCCGCCTCATAGTAAGTAATCGCCGTTTGAAGATAGTGACCACACGCCTTTAATAGCCACCTTCGATTAACGTGCGTAATAAATGCCCACGTGATCGAACCATATTTTTATATGACTTTTCATGATTAAATTGGGATTTTTAATGCATTTTCTTGGACATAATTGCATGATTAAGCACTAATTTGAGTTAGGGACATTTGCATTGAATTAAGTGAAATTAAGGATAAAATGGTCATAATTTGTTAATTATTCATGCAATTGATTTCTTGGACTTTTGATGCTACATTGTGTTCAATCTTGCATTGTAGGTGTTTAAGAAGGA